>LR738711.1:269697116-269707191 GCA_902687465.1 Secale cereale | reverse complement strand
CGCCGCCTCCTTTCCCCTAGTCCAATTCGGACCCATGGGGGGGCGCACACCTCCTTCCCTTTGGCCTGCCTCCTCTATTCCCATATGGCCCAATAAGGCCCAAATACTTCTCCCGGCGAATTCCCGTAACTCTTCGGTACTCCGAAAAATACCCGAATCACTCGGAACCTTTCCGATGTCCGAATATAGCCTTCCAATATATCGATCTTTACATCTGGACCATTTTGAGACTGTTCGTCATGTCTGTGATCTCATCTGAGACTCTGAACAAATGTCGGTTATCAAATCACATAACTCATAATACAAATCGTCATCGAACATTAAGTGTGCGGACCCTACGGGTTTGAGAACTGGGTTCGAGAACTATGTAGACATGACCGAGACACATCTTCGATCAATAACCAATAGCGGGACCTGGATGCTCATATTGGCTCCTACATATTCTACGAAGATCTTTATCGGTCAAACCCATAACAACATACGTTGTTCCCTTTGTCATCGGTATGTTACTCGCCCGATATTTGATCATCGGTATCATCATACCTAGTTAATATCGTTACCAACAAGTCTCTTTACTTGTTCCGTAATACATCATCTCGTGACTAACTCATTAGTCGTCTGATTGCAAGGCTTATTATGATGTGTATTACCGAGAGGGCCCAGAGATACCTCTCCGACACTCGGAGTGACAAATCCTATTCTCGATCTATGCCAACACCACAAACACCTTCGGAGACACCTATAGATCATCTTTATAATCACCCAATTACATTGTGACGTTTGATAGCACACAAGGTGTTCCTCCGGTATTCGGGAGTTGCATAATCTCATAGTCATAGGAACATGTATAAGTCATGAAGAAAGCAATAGCAGTAAAACTAAACGATCAAGTTGCTAAGCTAACGGATGGGTCTTGTCCATCACATCATTCTCCTAATGATGTGATCCCGTTGATCAAATGACAACTCATGTCTATCGCCAGGAAACATAACCATCTTTGATCAATGATCTAGTCTAGTAGAGGCATACTAGGGACACTCTATTTTGTCTATGTATTCACACATGTACTAAGTTTCCGGTTAATACAATTCTAGCATGAATAATAAACATTTATCATGATATAAGGAAATATAAATAACAACTTTATTATTGCCTCTAGGGCATATTTCCTTCAGTCTCCCACTTGCACTAGAGTCAATAATCTAGTTCACATCGCCATGTGATTTAATACCGATAGCTCACATCTTATGTGAATAACATGCACAGTTCACATCACCATGTGACCAACTCCCAAAGGGTTTACTAGAGTCAATAATCTAGTTCACATCGCCATGTGATTTAACACCCAAAGAGTACTAAGTTGTGATGATGTTTTGCTTCGCGAGAGAAGTTTAGTCAGCGGGTCTGTTACATTCAGATCCATATGTATTTCGCAAATTTCTATGTCTACAATGCTCTGCATGGAGCTACTCTAGCTAATTGCTCCCACTTTCAATACATATCCAGATTGATATTTAGAGTCATCTGGATTAGTGTCAAAGCTTGCATCGGCGTAACTCTTTACGATGAACTCTTTATCACCTCCATAATCGAGAAACATTTCCTTAGTCATCCAGTAACTAAGGATAATTTTGATCGCTGTCCAGTGATCTACTCCTGGATCACTTTTGTACCTCCTTGCCAAACTCATGGCAAGGTACACAACATGTTTGGTACACAGCATGGCATACTTTATAGAACCTATGGCTGAGGCATAGGGAATGACTTCCATTCTTTCTCTATCTTCTGTCGTGGTCAGGTTTTGAGTCTTACTCAACTTCATACCTTACAACTCAGGCAAGAACTCCTTCTTTGACCGATCCATTTTGAACTTCTTCGAAATCTTATTAAGGTATGTACTCATTGAAAATCTTATCAAGCGTCATGATCTATCTCTATAGATCTAGGTGCCTAATATGTAAGCAGCTACACCGAGGTCTTTTATTGAAAAACTCCTTTTAAACAATCCTTTATGCTTTCCAGTAAATTCTAAATCATTTTCGATCAACAATATGTCATTCACATATACTTATCAAAAAATGTTGTAGTGCTCCCACTCACTTTCTTATAAGTACAGGCTTCACCGTAAGTATGTATAAAACCATATGCTTTGATCACCTTATCAAAGCGTATATTCCAACTCTGAGATGCTTGCGCCAGTCCATACATGGATCGCGGGAGCTTGCACACTTTGTTAGCACCTTTAGGATTGACAAAACCTTCTGATTGCATCATATACAACTCTTCTTTAATAAATCTATTATGGAATGCAGTTTTGTTATCCATTTGCCAGATTTCATAAAATGCGGCAATAATTAACATGATTCAGATAGACTTAAGCATCGCTACGAGTGAGAAAATCTCATCGTAGTCAACACCTTGAACTTGTCGAAAACCTTTCGCAACAAGTCGAGCTTTGTAGACAGTAACATTACCATCGACATCGGTCTTCCTCTTAAAGATCCATTTATTCTTAATGGCTTGCCGATCATTGGGCAAGTCAACAAAAGTCCACACTTTGTTCTCATACATGGATCCCATCTCAGATTTCATGGCCTCAAGCCATTTTGCGGAATCTGGGCTCATCATCGCTTCCTCATAGTTCGTAGGTCCATCATGGTCTAGTAACATGACTTCTAGAACTGGGTTACCGTGCCATTCTGGTGCGGAACATACTCTGGTTGACCTACGAGGTTCGGTAGTAACTTCATCCGAAGATTCATGATCATCATCATTAGCTTCCTCGCTGATTGGTGTAGGAATCACTGGAACTAGTTTCTGTGAAGTACTACTTTCCATTTCGGGAGAAGGTACAATTACCTCATCAAGTTCTACTTTCCTCCCACTCACTTCTTTCAAGAGAAACCCCTTCTCTAGAAAGGATCCATTCTTAGCAACGAATATCTTGCCTTCAGATCTGTGATAGAAGGTGTACCCAACAGTTTCCATTTGGGTATCCTATGAAGACACGTTTCTCCGACTTGGGTTCCAGCTTATCAGGTTGAAGCTTTTTCACATAAGCATTGCAGCCCCAAACTTTAAGAAACGACAACTTGGGTTTCTTGCCAAACCACAATTCATAAGGTGTCGTCTCAACGAATTTAGATGGTGCCCTTATTTAATGTGAATGCAGCTATCTCTAATGCATAACCCAAAACGATAGTGGTAAATCAGTAAGAGACATCATAGATCACACCATATCTAATAAAGTATGGTTTATGACGTTTAGACACACCATTAAGCTGTGGTGTTCCGGGTGGCGTGAGGTGTGAAACTATTCCACATTGTTTCAAATGAAGACCAAACTCGTAACTCAAATATTTGCCTCCGCGATCAGATCGTAGAAACTTTATCTTCTTGTTACGATGATTCTCTACTTCACTCTGAAATTTCTTTGAACTTTTCAAATGTTTCAGACTTGTGCTTCATCAAGTAGATATACCCATATCTGCTCAAATCATCTGTGAAGGTAAGAAAATAACGATACCCGCCGTGAGCCTCAACACTTATTGGTTCGCATACATCAGTATGTATGATTTCCAACAAGTCAGTTGCTCGCTCCATTGTTCCGGAGAATGGAGTTTTAGTCATCTTGCCCATGAGGCATGGTTCGCAAGCATCAAGTGGTTCATAATCAAGTGATTCCAAAAGCCCATCAGCATGGAGTTTCTTCATGCGCTTTATACCAATATGACCTAAACGGCAGTGCCTCAATTAACTTTGCATCTTTTGGCTTCAATATTATGAATATGTGTATTACTACGAATGAGATCCAACAAACTATTTTCGTTGGGTGTATGACCATCGAAGGTTTTATTCATGTAAACAGAACAACAATTATTCTATGAATTTAAATGAATAACCGTATTGCAACAAACATGATCAAATCATATTCATTCTCAACGTAAATGCCAAATAATATTTATTTAGGTTTTACACTAATCCCGAAAGTATAGGGAGTGTGCGATGATAATCATATCAATCTTGGACCCACTTCCAACACACATCTGTAGGATCAAAAGTATGTCTAGAGGGGGGTGATTAGACTACTTGACCAAATAAAAATCTATCCTTTTCCTAATTTTAATTCTTGGCAGATTTTAGCAACTTAGCACAAGTCAAGCAATCAACCTACACATGAAATTCTAAGAGTATAGCAGCGGAAAGTAAACAATTGCATATGAAGGTAAAGGGAGGAGTTTAGAGGGATCAAACACAAGTGAAGACAACGATGTTTTTTTGTCTTAGTTCCGATAGGTGGTGCTATCGTACATCCAAGTTGATGGAGACTTCAACCCACGAAGGGTAATGGCTGCGCGAGTCCACGGAGGGATCCACCCACGAAGGGTCCAAGAAGAAGCAACCTTGTCTATCCAACCATGGCCATCGCCCATGAAGGACTTGCCTCACTAGCGGTAGATCTTCACGAAGTAGGCGATCTCCTTGCCCTTACAAACTCCTTGGTTCTACTCCACAATCTTGTCGGAGGCTCCCAAGTGACACCTAACCAATCTAGGAGACACCACTCTCCAAAAGGTAATAAACGGTGTGTTGATCATGAACTCCTTGCTCATGCTTCAAGTGATAGTCTCCCCAACACTCAAAGCTCCTCACAGATTTGGATATGGTGGAAGAAGGATTTGAGTGGAAAGCAACTTGGGGAAGGCTAGAGAACAACATTCATATGATAGGAATGGAATATCTTGATCTCAACACTTGAGTATGTGGTTCTTTCTCAGAACATGCATGATGGAAGTGATGTTCTGATGGCTCTCTCCATGAGTGAAGAGTGGGTGGAGGGGTATATACAGCCTCCACACAAAATCTAACCGTTACACACAGTTTACCAAACTCGGTGGGATCAATTCAAAGAACTCGGTCAGACCGATTTATTTCATAATGTGACCGTTAGGTATTTCGGTGGGACCAATATGATCAACTCGGTGGGACCGATTTCATTAGGGTTAGGGCATAATGTAATCTCGGTGGGACCAATTACACAAACTCGGCGAGACCGATTTTGGTAATATGCACACAGAGAGTTGGTCAGGAAAACTCGGTGGGACCAATTCACTCATTTCGGTGAGACCGAAATGTTACGAAGAGGTAACAGAGAGTTTGCATTACAGACTCGGTGGGACCAATTGCACATCTCGGTTAGACTGAAAATATTGCAATAGGCAACAGAGAGTTTGCAATCCCATCTCGGAGAGACCGAGATCCCTTTTGATGAGACCGAAATGATTAGGTTTTCTAGCAGTGGCTATGTCAAATGAACTCGGTGGCGCCGGATAGATATTTTCGGTGGGGCCGAGTTTGACTTTTTGTTTGGGACATATGTGTATGTGAGAAAGTGGTTGAGGGTTTTGGAGCATATCACTAAGCATCATGAGCAAGCAAGCCATTAAGCAACACCTCATCCCCTTTTAATAGTATTGGCTTTCCTATGGACTCAATGTGATCTTGGATCTCTAAAATGGAAAATGTAGAGTCCTTAGCTTTGAGCTTGAGCCAATCCTTTAACTTTTGCATTTTGAGGGGTCCACAATCTTAATCCATGCCATGCCAATCATTGAACTTTCCTGAAATATTATCTTGAGATAGCATTAGTTCAATGAGCTATATGTTGTTAGTAATTACCACAACCACCCGGGGATAGTTGCACTTTCAATCTCCCCCTTTTTGGTAATTGATGACAACATATAGATCAAAGCTTGGACAAATGATAATAAGATTTAAATACATCGTCGCTTTGAGAAGTATGTGATAAACAAGAGCTCCCCCTAAATTTGTGCATTATTTTGAATTTGCGTTTGAATGCAAATGCACAATCGATTAGGATAATGGGTTACTCTTCCATGTCACATACATCTTGGTGGAGCGCTCAAAATGATATACACTAAAGCATGCACTCATCACCAAGCAAAGTGAATGATCATATGGAAATAGAGATAATATCATCCAAGCAAACATTAAAGTAGCGTATGATCAAACACATGATCACACAAATATCTCACACATGGACATAGAGTATCAAACAAACACACAAATGAAGTTCAACCAAAAGCAGGAGAGACCAAAGAGGCAAAACACTCTCTCTCGAAGCCTATGATCTATACATATTTCTCCCCCTTTGACAACAAGTTACCAAAAAGTTCGAAAATGCATAGTGCTATGCGTCTCTTAGGCTTGGTCTTCGGGAGGCGGTGTAGAGAGAACTACAAGGACGAAGGCTTCAGACGAAGTAGCTGGAGCTGGTGGAGTGGGTGTTGGAGGTGGCACTGAAGCTATAGCTGCTGATGCAGATGTAGTAGCTCTGGTGTCTGGAACTGGCTGAAATGCATATGTGGTACCCCGTCCTCCTCTCTCCTCTGCTTCCTCCTGAAGCTTCTCAACTGCAGACTGGATCTTTGTCACCTTCAGATCAAGATCATAGAACTTAGTCTCAATGATCCTCTCCAAGCTCTCCTGATTTTGATTCAGGGTGGCCAAGCCCTTCTCAATCCTCATGGTAGCTTGAATCAGATATGCCATTTGATCTGGCTTGGATTTGAGAGTCATTTGATATGCTTCTTCTGCACTTGGCATCTTGGCAGTTTTCTCTGCTTTGGCCTTCTCTCTCCTTTCATGAGCTTGCACTGAAGATGGTTCATTCTCATCCATGACACTGTGTTGTCCTCAAAGTCAGGCACCAATGGTAGATATTCCTTGTCCAACAAGTAAGTGCATGTGCCCATTTTAGAGTTCATAAGCATCTGGATGTGTGGAGCATACCCACATGATCTCTTCTGATCTGCAGCAGTCCTTTTGATTGTCTCTACAATCAGGCTCATAACCTTGAATTTTTGTGGCACATCAAATATATGCAGCATGTTGATGGAATGTCCTCTGATCATCTTTGCATCTCCAGACTTAGGCAACAGTGTATGCCTCAAGATTGTGTTGATAGTGGCTAGACCAGCCTGCAAATGATGTACAGATCCAAACTTGTGAGTTTCAAGATCATCATCAGGGATCACCTTGTAAATATTTTCCATGGAGTTGTGGTCTTGCTTCTTCTTGGCATGAACATCTAGATCATCCTCATGCTCTTCAGGGGCATTGATTAGCTTGGCCCACTTAGCAACAGTCGACTGGTACCTTGTACCTTCAGACATCCATACAATCCTTCCATCAGGATAGAAGTGGGCTATGGAATATAATTGCATGATGAGTTCATCATCCCACTTAGTCAAATTTTGAGCCACAAACTTGTCCACTCCACATGCTTTGAAGCTCTCATGCACATTTGGGAAATAATCTGCATTATCATCAATGAAGTCCCAGTCCACTCTTCTCATATCACAAACAATGGCCTTCTTATCAAGCAGGACTGTTTCATAGAAGTCTTGCTGTTCCTTTGTGTGAAACCTATAGTCCACAACAGTCCTTTTCCTTATGGCATATGGATCCGACTTTCTCCACAACCTGAAACCTGCATCCTTTCTCAGCTTCATGTCCTCAGCAACTAAATGAGCATCATTGTGATCAGGGATCTTGGGCTTCAGCTTTCTGAGCACTTGAGCCTCAGTGTAATGCCCAGTATGTGACTATGCCTCCCACGTGTCGAGGCATGACTTAAAGTCATAAGCACATACTAGAATGATCTCAAGTATGGTATCTTTGCACAACTCATGTAAAAGAGGGGATGAAAATGTAAAAGAGTAGTTGGCTTACACTCGCCACATCACACAATGCATTACATAACATACATCATCCAATGACATCAGAGTCCGACTACTGACTAAGATCCAAATGAAAGATACCATAAATAAAGCAACACAAGGTCCCGATCATCCTAGTAAGAGCCCTACTGATCCTCTGGGTAAGACACGTAGTAACGCCCACGTTCTTCATCGAACTCCCAATACAACTCTGAACCACCAGCTGTGTAGTTCTCAACGGTACCTGCATCTGGTGTTGGGTAGAATCTGTGAGCCACAAAGGACTTAGCAATCCCGTTCCCGGGTAGCAATACTATCAAAAACCTTGGGTGTGGAACAAGGCTGAAAACAAGGTTGCAGCAGCACTAGCACTAGCTTACGTGTTTAGAGCGAGAAGAGAAAGTGCCAACGATCTTCAAAGTGATCACGAGGTGATCCTAACTAAGCATGTCAACCATAACCCCACCGTGTTCACTTCCCGATCCCCTTTCGGAAAACGACCATCACAGTTACTCACGCTGGTAGTGTATTATGAACATAGTGTCAAGTTTTCTACAACCGGATATTAACAAATTCCCATCTACCACATAACCGCGGACACGACTTTCGAAAGATCAAACACTGCAGGGGTGTCCCTACTTAGCCCATCACAAGCTCACGATCTACGGAGTCGCAACTCCAAGGTGGGAAGACCCGAGTGTTCTCGGAATCCCGTGCTCAAGATATACCGACATAGGTAAAACTAATCCAGCAAGACCTCCCGGCGTGCCGACACCCTGATAGTAGCCGCGCGTATCTCGTCTCAGGCCACGACCGGATGGAACAAGCTACATGTTTTTACCAGCCATTGAGTTTCCTCGAGGTGGCCCCGCAGGCTGCCCAGTTTGGACCAACACTCATCTGGAGCACTGACCCAGGGTTGTTAATTAAGAAAAGGGTTTGCAATTCCCTATGCAAGTTTTAGTTATTAGGCAAATGTAAAACCAATGTTGGGCCTTGCTGGAAAAGCTTTAGCGCTAAGCGAGTTATCTAGGGGGGCCCATAAACCCCAACCGTGTTAGGGACGCAAAATCAAGGAACATAACACCGGTTTAAATGGTTCCTAGGGTGGCATGAGTGGAACAAAACACCAAGCAAGAGGCTTAGCCTTCCACCCATTGCCAAATATATAGGTGATTTGGTTCAACAGATTATATATATTGTGATATCCCAACAATAACTTCATCATGAAGCAAGAATCTTCAAATCTTCTCCTGCAACTAACAATGCTATAATAGGGGCTGAGCGAAGCTTACGTAGCCAAACAAAGGTTTGCTAGGTTGGGTGGTTAGAGAGTTTCATGGCAACAATAGGAGGCTGACAAACAGACATAGGCATCGAGGCAATAAGCTAAAGAGCGAGACATCTAGCATAGGCAAAGATAGTAGTGATATCTGGGTAAGGTCATCTTGCCTGTTGATTCCACGGAGGGATCGTAACCTTGCTCCTCACACTCAACCTCGGTAGAAACCTCGTACTCCGTATCGTCATCGGGCTCTAACCAAACACAACAATGCAACAACAGAACAAAATCAATCAACATGCAGTGCTCAATCACATGATGCATGAACATGTTGAACAAGGACAAGAATAGATATGATGCATGGCCTAGGGGTCACAAGGGTGCAACAACATCAAAGAAACAAGCTCACTCACATGAAAGAAACAAGCAAAGGAACAACTCAACAAGTTTATGTTGATTATTCATACAAGCAACCAACAACTTTGTAGGAGTTGGTTAACATGGCAAGGGTGCAACTAACATAACAGCAACATGCTAGCACATTTAAATGGGCTGGAATTAAATAATAACAATATCCAGAAACTCCCATATTAATTTATTTGCATTTGGGACAGATTTGAAAAACTTCTATGATAGAGTTGTCAAACATGCTAAACAAGAGCACCAAAATATTCTACACATTTTTCCACCCCAAATGCATATAAAGTTTGTTAAATTTGGAGTTGTAGATATTTAGTTATGATTTTTACAAGTTTAAGCATATTTAAAACAAGTTTAAATTCAAACAACATTTTAAATGTTTTTAAACATGGCAGTAAGTACATATTCATAAACTACATAAAATTCTAAGCACTTTTCATGTATAACTCAAATTCATCAGAAACATATATGCAGATATTAATTAAACAAGAAAAACGGAAAAGAAAAAGAAAAACGGAGAAAAAACAAAACAAACAGGCGCCAGGGTCTAGATCGACCCAGGCTCAGCTAGCCCAAGCCAGTGACAAGGGGCCCGGCGGGCTGAGCTGGCAGCGTGGGTGCGCGTGGGGGG
>LR738711.1:269683267-269697051 GCA_902687465.1 Secale cereale | reverse complement strand
AGACGGCACTGTGAGGCTGGCAGGTGGGGCCTACCTGTTAGCCTGAGGCGAAAATGCAAAAAGGGGGCGAAACCACCTGCCCCTGCGAGGGATCAAACACACGAACCCCTGCGATAACTGACGGAGACAAACCACTGCGCTACTGATCGGAACTCGACAGATAGCAGGAAGTTTATCTGAAGACTAAACAGCAGAAAGCAAAAGCAGGGGAAGCGCTGGCCTCGTCGGAGCTGCTCCGGCGACCAAACAGCACGGCGGAGGGGTGCGAGATGCTCCCCAAGGAGTTCCGCATCCATCTAGCACGCTAGCAGCACCTAACGTCTACTTCAGCACCAGCGGCGAGCAACGACAGCACGGCGGCGACGGAGCAACGGCGAGGCGAAGCAGAGGCCTAGACGGCACGACGACTGCATAGGAAGCTCCTACGCGACTAGACGAAGCGAACGGACGGCAAGCGAAGCGCTAGAGGGGTCGGAACACTCACCGGCGACGAGGTCCGACGGCGATGCGCTCGGGTGCCCGGAGAACTAGGGCCTAGAGTACGCGCAGGAAGGGGAAAAAGGTACGGGGAGAGAGTGGAGCTCACCACGAGCACGGCGGTGTGCTCGGCTAGCCCAGTCTTGGACGGAGTCGACGACGGCGCGTTTCGAACACCTACGGCCGCAGGAGAGGAAGAAGAGGAAGAAGAGCTCGTCGTGGAGGCGATCGGGTCCGCGTAGTCGACGTAGACGAAGGAGTCGACGTCGTGGAAGCTGATAGACAACGTTGGCGAGGCTGCGGACGGCGAGGAGCTCGCCGGCGACGTGGTCGCGCTCTCAGATGCGCTCGGGCATCGACTGGATCGATGGATCTTGTAATGCCCAGGATGGGACTATATCTCCTACGTGTCGAGGCACGACTTAGAGACATAACCCCATGCTGGAATGATCGCAAGTCTGGTATCTTTGCACAACTCATGTAAAAGATGGGGATGGAAAACATAAAATAGCTGGCTTACACTCGCCACGTCACACAAATACAATACATGTCCAAATCATCATTCAATAAAACATCACAGCCCTCTAAGGGTAAAATCCAAATGACAAGATACCAAACATAATTTAAATCCACAGGTCGGATCGAATCCTAGTAGAAGTCTCCACTACTGATCATCAGGATAACGAACATAGTATCGACTACGCTCCTCGTCATACTCCCAGTCTAGCTCGGTGCCATCACCTGGATAGCTCAACACTGGACCTACATCTGGTGTGGTGAAGTAACTGTGAGCCACAGAGGACTCAGTAATCCCGTTCCCGGGTAACAAGACTATTTAAGCCTTGGGAGAGGATAAGGCTGAAGAAAAGAATAAGTGTCTGCAGCAGCAACTAGCACTAGCTTACGTGGAAGAGTGCGAGAAGAGAAGTGGCCTCGGTCGAGAGATGATCACGAAGTGATCCTAGCTAAATCTCAACAAACATAACCCCATCGTGTTCAACTCCCGAATCGCTATTCGGAAATTGACAGTCACGGTACACACGCTGGTAGTGTATTAGAACAATGGTGGCAAGTTATCTACAACCGGATATTAACAAGCTCCCATCTGCCACATAACCGCGGGCACGGCTTTCGAAAGTTCATAACCCTGCAGGGGTGTTCCAACTTGGCCCATGACAAGCCCACGATCCGCGGAGTCGCAACTCCAAGGTGGGAAGACCCGAGTATTCTCGGAATCCCGTGCTCAAGATACTCCGAAGTAAGGTAAGGCTAATCCAGCAAATCCTCCCGGCGTGTCGACACCCTGATGGTAGCCGCGCGTATCTAGTCTCAGGACACGACCGGATAGGTCAGCCTACAGGTATATACCAATCCTCGAGTTCCCTCGGGTGGCCCCGCAGTCTGCCCAGTTTGGACCAACACTCATGTGGAGCACTGGCCCGGGGGTTGTTAATTAAGAACTCGGGTTTGCAAGACCCTATGCAAAATTTATTAGTTATTAGGCAAATAGTACCAATGTTGGGACTTGCTGGAAAAGACTTAGCACTTAGCGGTTTATCAAGGGGGCCCCATAAACCCCAACCGTGTTAGGAACGCATAATCAAGGAACATAACACCGGTTTATACGGTTCCTAGCGGCATGAGTGGAACAAATCACCAAGCAAAAGGCTTAGCCTTCCACCCTTGCCAATATATAGATGATTTCATTTAAGCATTTATATAGTGTGATATAACCCAACAAACTTCAACATGAAGCAAGCATCTTCAATCTTCACCTGCAACTAGCAATGCTATAAGAGGGGCTGAGCGAAGCGTACTTAGCCATTCAACGGTTTGCATAGGTAGGGTGGTTAAACATGGTCATGGTTACAAGTAGGAGGCTGACAGGAAAACATGGGCATCGAGGCAAAACTATAGAGCGGAACTACTAGCAATAGGCAAAGATAGTAATGTTATCGAGGTTCGGTCATCTTGCCTGAAGAGTTGTCGTTCAGATCGAAAGAAGGGTCCTCGTTCACAAGCTCGGTGGTATCCTCGTTCTCGTACTCGTACTCGGTCTCAGCTTCCGGCTCTAAATAATTCAATCACACAAGGCACGAATCAACAAGATGCAATGCGCACACCAAAATGATGGATGCCTGATGGATGCACTATGAGAGCAAAATGAGCATGACAATATGTGATCAAGCAAAATGCTTCAAAACAAGATAAAAATAGGATATTATGAATCTACACGGAAAATCAATCAAGTTTCATATAATACTCGCTGAAAACGGAGCTACGGGCTAAAAGTTATGCCCGAAACAAGAAACATGCACAAGCTGTCAATTACAGCAACATAGCAACTTCGGAGCACTAGAACAATGAGATACAGCACTCAAACACCATGGCAAAGAGCATGAACATAAACTAGACATATCCTACAGCAAATAAGTCCAAAGGTGCACCCCCAAAGGAGCCACAGATCAATAGCAACAAGCATGGACATATAGAACTTGACAACAAATCCTGACAGCAGAATTTTATTGAAACTTTGGAGCAAAAGTTAAATGTGCTATAGCCACTCAAATAAGCATGTGAGAATATGAATGGATAGCCAACAATATATACTACAAGGAACCATCAAGAATCACTCCAAAACTATCATGGTTTGTCCTAGAACAGCAAGCAAACATGGCATCGGAACAATAACAGATTCCAGACTTAGTGAAATTCTACTAAGTGTTAAAACAGCAGTATCATCATGGCATCTATAAGAGAAAGTTTAAGTCACCTCGAAACTAAACATGGCAAGTGGTAAGCACCACATCAAAGTACACGTGAAGGTGATTCCGAAACATACAAGCATGCATCATGGAGATAAACACAACGATAGCAATGAGCTCAACAAGATGGCATTTCATAACAAGTTAAACAACATCACAGCCACATGGCACTTTGCAACGAAGATATACATGGCAAGATTAAATCTATCATGCAACCTAACACAAACAACATGTAGAGCATGGCAAGACGAACACGTGGACATGTCATTTGCATCATTCGGATAAACGAGCTAAAAGTTATCACTATGCAAAGATGGCATAAAAACAACACATAGCAGCAGCTTATAACGGGATGCCTGGCCCGACGCGGCTGGAAGCGGCCCGGCGGCTGGCCTGTGCGGCGCGGGCCCGCGGGAGGGAGGCGTCCCAGCGAGCGGAGAGGGCGGCCCGGCGTACTGGCGCGAAGCTGGCGATCTGGGAGGAGGGGCTCGGCCCGTGGCGGAAGCGGTGGAGAGGCGAGGCCCAGGTGGGAGGACGGCGGAGCCGATCGGGATCGGGGCGCCTCCCCGATCCGATTGAAGGCGGCGGCGCGGGCGATCGATCCTGGCGGATCTGCAGGCGAAGTGGAGATGGGCCTCCGGCCCGAGCGAAGGAGGAGGCGGGATCGGGCCTCAGGCCTGCGGTGGCGATGTGGTGGCCCAGGAGGCGATGCGCTCGGGCGGATCGATCCTGGCGCTGGCGGCGGCGTTGACTTGGAACGGAGGGGATCTAGCGGAGGCCGATGGGGATGCAGATCGGACCCTTCTCCCGATCTAGAGGAGCGGCTGCTCCCTTCGAGAGCTTCGGCCTCTGCGGTCTGCGGTGAGGAGAGGTGAGAGGAGGGTGGCGCGGTGAGGACGAGGTGGCGGCGGTGGAGCTCCGTCGAGGTGCTCCGGCGAACTCCGGCGAGCTCCGGCGAGGTGGCTGGAGGTGGAAGAGAAGTGGCTAGGGGAGCTAGGGTTTCCTTAATTTGGGGCAAAATTTGGGGGAGTGGACAAATATATAGGCACAAGTAGCTAGGGTTGTCCAAATGGAGTGCGGTTTTCGGCCACAGGATCAGATTTGGATGGCCTAGATGATAGAAGTGGTTAGGAGTGGTTGGTGGGCTGTTGGAGGGGTGTCTTGGGCCTCAAAGTGGAGGCACTTTGAGCCCACGAGAATAACTGTTGGGGTAGCAAACGGACTCGAAACGCGACGAGATTTGACAAGCGGGTTACACAAACCAAAACAACAACACACGACAAGACTCGTGCCAAAACGGTAACGTTACACGGCCAAACACCAAAGTAGGCCTACGGGACGCCACGGACACGTGAGGGAGCTCCGGAACGCGAAACGGACAACGGGAAGGAACGCGTGGAACCGGATGCAAACGACAACACAAATGTAATGCGATGCACATGACTATATGATATAAATGAATGCCACACACGCACACAAGAAAACGACGGAAACCTGAAAGACAAGGAACCCGAAATGGAATAGATGAAGCCAGAGATATATTATATGCTCAAAAGGGAAAGTATTACATCCCGGGCATTACCGATCTGGGGGTGCTCGGCTCTCTAGGCGGCGATGAGGGGAAAGGGGAACCCTAGGAGAAGGGAGAGGACAAGCTGCGGGTTTAAAAAGGGGGCGGCGACGGCCTTGACGTCCATGAACTCACGGCACGACGGCGCGGGCGCGCGCTGCTCTGTTTTGGCTGATAGAGGAAAACGGCGACGCGGCCTGTGAGATAGACAGGTGGGGCCGTGGGGGAAAAAGCCATGGCGCGACGGCGCGGCCTGTTGGCTGGGCCTGCGGTTGGAGTTGGGCTGCGGCGAGGGAAAAGAAGAGATGGGCCCGGAGGGAGAGAGAGAAGGAGGAGGAGGCCCGGGTGCACTGTAGGAGCAGCTTTTCTTTCTTTTTCTTTTATCCTCAGGTAGAAAAGAAAAAGAAAAAGCACAGAAATTAAGAAGAAGAGTTAGGGGAAAAGAAAAATATCCCCATGCTCAGTGATTAATGCCCTATTTAAATAAATTGACTTAAACATTTTTAGAGGCAGAAAAATAAAAGGAGTTTGAATATGGTTCAAACTCTTGGTATTTTAAAACCCCACCAAATCATTTTCAAATAGGCTGATATTTGGTGGAGAGTTTTTCACATGGTGCAAGATTTATAGGATAAGAAAGAACAAAAGTGGGCTTGGTTATGAGGCTTGCACAAAAGAGCAAAGGTAGGGCAGAAGAAAAGAAAGAAGAAGAATAAGAAGAAGAAGAAGAAGAGGAAGAAGGGGTAGGGTTAGCTAGGCATAGCTAAGCCACACACACAACAACATCACAAGTCCTCACTCTCACTCAACAATAAAGTAAACTAGTATGCCATGATGATATGATGATGAGTAATGCAATGATGCAAAATAATAAATGATATGGCAATGCAAATAAAATAAAAGACAAGAACCCCCAAGGATAATGACAAGGATCCAAAGAGGAAGCTTTATTGCCATTATTGGAAAGTGTTACATATGGGGCATTACAAACTCTCCTACACTACAAAAAGACTCGTCCCGAGATCTAGGACTGGAAGAAGGAAGGATACTCCGAACAAAGGTGATCTTCTCGTTCCCACGTAGCTTCTCGGTCGGTATGGTGTGACCACTTAACTTTGAAGAACTTGATTGACTTGTTGTGGGTTTTGTGCTCAATTTCTTCAAGAATAGCAACAGGGTGCTCACGATAAGACAAGTCTTGTTGAAGATCAATCTCCTCGAGCGGAATGGTGCGTTCAGGTGTCTTGAAGCACTTGCGGTGTTGAGACACGTGAAACACATCATGAACATTTGCAAAGTTGGAGGGAAGCTCAAGTTGATAGGCTAGATCGCCTCTTTTGCAAGAATCTTGAAAGGGCCCACGTATCTAGGAGCAAGCTTGCCTTTGATACCGAATCTTTGGGTTCCTTCCATAGGAGAAACACGGAGATAGACATGATCCCCAATGTTGAAAGCCAAATCACGATGCTTGCCGTCATAGTAACTCTTTTGACGCGATTGAGCGGCTTTGAGATTCTCACGTATGACTTTGCACATTTCTTCAGCTTCTGAGATCAAGTCATTGCCAAGAAGTTGACATTCACCAGTCTCGAACCAGTTGAGAGGGGTATGACACTTTCTGCCATAGAGGATTTCAAAAGGATCTTTGCCGGCACTTGCTTGGAAACTGTTGTTGTAAGAGAACTCGGCAAACGGGAGACAATCTTCCCACTTCATGCCAAAAGAGATGACACAAGCTCTCAACATGTCTTCGAGGATCTAGTTCACTCTTTCGACTTGACCACTAGTCTGAGGGTGAAACGCAGTGCTGAAACGAATCTTAGTGCCCATGGCTGACTGAAAGGAGTCCTAGAACTTGGATGTGAACAAACTTCCACGATCTGAGGAGATGACTTGAGGAATGCCATGCAACGAAACAATTCTGGAAGGGTACAACTATGCCAACTGAGCTGCGTTGATGGATTCTTTGACGGGAAGGAAGTGAGCTACTTTAGTTAGCTTGTCAATCACTACAAAGATAGCATCATTCCCCTTCTTGGACTTAGGAAACCCAGTGACGAAATCCATTTCAATGTGGTCGAATTTCCACTCGGGAATAGGTAGAGGTTGGAGGAGATCGGCTGGATGTTGATGTTCTGCCTTCACTCTTCTGCAGACATCACATTCATTCACGAATTGGGCAATCTCCCTTTTCATGCGAGTCCACCAGTATGATTGCTTGAGGTCTTGGTACATCTTGGAACTTCCGGGATGAATCGAGAGGAGGGAGTCATGTGCTTCGTTCATTATGAGCTTCCTGAGATCACCCTTGGGAACCACAATTCTGTCCTCAAAGAACAAGGTGTCTTTCTCATCAACGCGATAGCACTTGTATTTGGGAGTACCCTTGGCAATACCATGTTTCACTTTCTGCACCATAACATCACTTAGTTGGGCCTCACGGATCTGATCTTCCAAGGTAGGAGCAACTTGAAGGTTTGCAAGAAAGCCTTGCGGAACAACTTGGAGGTTGAGCTTCTTGAATGATTCACAAAGCTCAGGCTGAAACGGCCTGAGAAGGAGACTGTTGCAATATGCCTTTCTGCTCAAGGCATCTGCAATGACATTGGCCTTGCCAGGTGTGTACTCAATGCTTGGATCATACTCTTGGATCATCTCAACCCAACGAGTCTGGTGAAGGTTCAGGTTTGGCTGTATGAAGATGCACTTCAAGCTCTTGTGATCAGTGAAGATGTCCACTTTTCTGCCCAACAGAAGGTGTCTGCACGTGATCAAGGCATGTACAACTGCTGCTAGCTCGAGATCATGTGTGGGGTAATTCTTCTCATTTAGCTTCAATTGACGAGAAGTGTATGCCACAATCTTCTTGTCTTGCATGAGAATACCACCAAGTCCTTGTAAAGAAGCATCACAAAAGACTTCATAGGGCTTGGACTCATCCGGAGGAGTAAGAACCGAAGCAGAAATGAGCTTCTCTTTGAGTGTTTTGAATGCCACATCACATTCAGGAGTCCATGAGTACTTGACATTCTTCTACAACAGGTTGGAAAGAGGCTTGGCAATCTTGGAGAAGTTCTCAACGAACCTTCTGCAATAGCTAGCGAGACCAAGGAAGCTTCAGAGTTTCTTGACATTCTGCGGGGGTTCCCAGTTGATAATAGCTTCAAATTTCTCGGGGTTCATAGAAATACCCTCAGCAGAGATGATATGGCCAAGATATAAGACTTTATCCAGCCAGAATTCACATTTGGAGAACTTCGCATAGAACTTGTGCTCACGGAGCCTGTCCAGGACCAAATGGAGGTGCTTGGCATGGTCTTCTTCATTATTGGAGAATACCAAGATGTCATCCAGATAGACGAGAACAAATTCATTGGTGTAGGGGTTGAATATGAGGTGCATCATCCTCAAGAAAGTGGGTGTAGCATTTGCGAGGCCAAAAGACATGACCGTGTATTCATAAGAGCCAAAACTTGTTCTGAATGCGGTCTTGGGAATATCTTCTTCACGGATACGGATCTGGTGATAACCCATCCGGAGATCAAGCTTTGAGAACACCTTTGCTCTTTTGAGTTGCTCGAACAATTCATTGATATTGGGGAGCGGATACTTGTTCTTTATTGTCTTCTTGTTCAATGGCCGGTAATCAACGCAAAGGCGTTCCGTGCCATCCTTCTTCTTGCAAATAGAACACCACAACCCCAAGGAGAAGTACTAGGCCTGATTAGACCCATACGCTCTTGCTCATCGAGTTGTTTCTTTAGCTCCTTCAACTCATCAGGGGAAAGCTTGTACGGACGTCGACATGCTGGCTCGGTACCGGGTTCGAGTTCAATGGCGAATTCAACTTGACGATGCGGAGGCATGCCTGGAAGCTCTTCGGGGAAAACATCTTCATACTCATTGACCACCGGAATCTGAGAGATGGCATTAATTTCGCCCTTGTCACTGAGAGAGAATAACCTGATTGTGTTATCTCGAGAGGCGAAGATAATCACGTCTTCGTCAGGATGAGTAAGCTTGACTTCCTTATTTGCACAATCAATGTTTGCATCATGCTTGGAAAGCCAACCCATCCCAAGAATAAGATCAATGTCGGAGTTGCCGAGAATAACCGGAGAAACCAGAAAACTGTAATCACCCATATGAATAGATATAGCCGGAGCCATCATACTAGAAGTCTTTCTTTTCCCCAGAGAAGTAACTTGCAACACTTGAGGTAAAGCCACTGTGCTCACATTATGCTTGGATGCAAATGGGTATGACATGAAGGAACAAGATGCACCAGAATCAAACAAAACTTTAGCAGGTTTAAGATTGACTGGAAGGTTACCAAGTATCACATCTGAAGAATTCTCTGCTTGGGCTGCATTCATCAGATTCACTCTTGCTTGGTTGGGATTGTGCTTGACAATAGCAGTACTGACAGGTGGAGGAGGCGAAAGGCGCCTTGGGTTGGGACACTTGTTAGAATAGTGACCCTTTTGAGTGCACTTGTTGCAAAACACTTCTGAGAGAGGACGGTGATAAGGACCACTTGACTTCGAAGCTTGAAAGTGAGTCTTGGACTGATTGCTTGGGTTGGGTGGGTGGGAGAAACCACGGCCACCAGAGTGCTTGTTGTTGTTGTTTGGAGGGCGGAGCACTGGAGGAGGTGGAAGCCAAAACTTCTGCTGCTTTGCAACCACTTGGGAAGAAGAGGAGGAGTTAACGACATCTCTGATCCTCTTTTTGGAAGCTTCAACCTTGAGCTGGGCTGCCTCTTGCTTAAGAGCCATGTTATAGAATTGATCAAATTCATCCGGTTCGAACAAGGTGAGAGCTAGTTGGAGTTCATCCTTCAGACCACCACGGAACTGATAAATCTTGCTCTTGGCATCTGGGATGTCTTTCTTGGCATAGCAGGCAAGGTTATGGAACTTGACATTGTATTGATAGACGGACATGGTGCCTTGCTTCAGGTTGCGGAATTGCTCACACATGCCTTCAATGATACTGGTTGGAATGTGGTGAGAGCGGAAATCCTTGCAGAAGTCCGTCCACGAGATCTCACGACCACCTCTGGAATCTTTGTACTGTTGCCACCAATCAGCAGCTTGGTCTTTGAGTTGGAAGGCGGCAAACTTGACATAATCCTCAAGTCTCACGTTACTGCATTCAAAGTGCTTCTTGATGTCTGTTATCCAGTCTTCAGCATCTAGCGGATCCACACAGTAACTGAACGACTTCAGTTGGTTTGCCAGGAATTGGTTGAGAGTTGCAAAGTGAGGTTCATTGAACAGATTGCCTTGGCTTTTTGTTGGCTTGAATATTCTGCATCATTTGCATAAGCATCTGGGTGTTCTGGTTGGTCGCTTGCATAATTGCTCTCCAGGCCTCAGACGGAGGAGGAGGGGAAGGAGGACGATCAGGAACTTCTTCACCCTCTGGGTTAGCATTGGGAACCTTCTTAGGAGCCATCCTGAATGAGATGACAACTATTAGCCATTGATTGAAATATATAAGCTGAATCAACGGCTACAACTTGCAACATAAGTCTTCACAAGAACATTCGAACAAAATGAACGAATGTAATCCACAGTTCAATGGTACGACAATCTTCACGAGAAGCCACTTGGGAGAACAAAAGGTAAATAAAAACAACAAGGAGCAGATAGAACAAATACAAGATAGAAGCTTCGTTCCACATATTCGTGCTGAAGGCTCATGGAACGTGTTACAAAAGGGTTTTGCAATCCCCGGATCAGCATAGCCAAGGACCCTTTAAGATGCAACTCCCGATCGGAACAACGCCCATAAAACCACTTCACTCAATGTAGAACCCCGAACTCCATATCATGCATTCGTTGGAAGAATGCCTACGAGCTACTAGATGAACCCACCTATTAATTTCTGAAGGTTTCCGGTTATGCAATCGGGTGTTGGGGATACAGGGGAAGCACCGCGCACTCAACTCTAATCCTACATCCAACTGTATCCATCCTTCAACACATAACCAGTTATTTTCGGAAACCGTTTACCTCGGACCTTCGAAACGCATCTGCTATACAAGCTATGTCAATACTCCCGAACTACCTCCCCAGTACTGGGTGATGTCGGGGTTATCTTACCACTAACCGCATAGAAGAGTTTTTGATGTCGGCCGTCTTAAGTATTCCAGAACTGCTACGATAGATTTGTGATGACAACACCTCGGAGCTCAACTCCCCGGGACACTGCCACAACCCCTAAATGACAGGAGGCATCGAGAACAATGTTCTCGTCACAAAGACATCGGAACAATCCAAACAATACTCTCGTGATCCTAAATTTTTTTTAGTGAATTTTTGAGAGTAGAAGAGATAGAACATCGTCAGGAGTCCTCACCAGAGTGATAAAGGGATGAGGAGTAAAAAGAAATCCTACTCTCCGATATATATATAGGACTCAAAACATTTTTCATGTGTGTGCCTAGACTCAACCGTCAACGATTCGATCAATCAGTGGGGGCTCCTAGGTCGGAGAAGGCTTTGATTACCAACTTGTAATGCCCAATATGTGACTATGCCTCCCACGTGTCGAGGCACGACTTAAAGGCATAAGCACATACTAGAATGATCTCAAGTATGGTATCTTTGCACAACTCATGTAAAAGAGGGGATGAAAATGTAAAAGAGTAGTTGGCTTACAGTCGCCATGTCACACAATGCATTACATAACATACATCATCCAATAACATCAGAGTCCGACTACGGACGAAGATCCAAATGAAAGATACCATAAATAAAGCAACACAAGGTCCCGATCATCCTAGTAAGAGCCCTACTGATCCTCTGGGTAAGACACGTAGTAACGCCCAGGTTCTTCATCGAACTCCCAATACAACTCTGAACCACCAGCTGTGTAGTTCTCAACGGTACCTACATCTGGTGTTGTGTAGAATCTATGAGCCACGGAGGACTCAGCAATCCCGTTCCCGAGTAGCAATACTATCAAAAACCTTGGGTGTGGAACAAGGTTGAAAACAAGGTTGCAGCAGCACTAGCACTAGCTTACGTGTTTAGAGCGAGAAGAGAAACTGCCAACGATCGTCAAAGTGATCACGAGGTGATCCTAACTAAGGACGTCAACCATAACCCCACCGTGTTCACTTCCCGACCCCCTTTCGGAAAACGACCGTCATAGTTACTCACGCTGGTAGTGTATTATGAACATAGTGTCAAGTTTTCTACAACCGGATATTAACAAATTCCCATCTGCCACATAACCGCGGGCACGGCTTTCCAAAGATCAAACCCTGCAGGGGTGTCCCAACTTAGCCCATCACAAGCTCACGATCTGCGGAGTCGCAACTCCAAGGTGAGAAGACCCGAGTGTTCTCGGAATCCCGTGCTCAAGATATACCGACATAGGTAAAACTAATCCAGCAAGACCTCCCGGCGCGCCGACACCCTGATAGTAGCCGCACGTATCTCGTCTCAGGCCACGACCGGATGGGACACGATACAGGTTTTTACCAGCCCTTGAGTTTCCTCGAGGTGGCCCCGCGGGCTGCCCAGTTTGGACCAACACTCATGTGGAGCACTGGCCCAGGGTTGTTAATTAAGAAAAGGGTTTGCAATTCCCTATGCAAGTTTTAGTTATTAGGCAAATGTAAAACCAATGTTGGGCCTTGCTGGAAAAGCTTTAGCGCTAAGCGAGTTATCGAGGGGGGCCCATAAACCCCAACCGTGTTAGGGACGCAAAATCAAGGAACATAACACCGGTTTAAATGGTTCCTAGGGTGGCATGAGTGGAACAAAACACCAAGCAAGAGGCTTAGCCTTCCACCCATTGCCAAATATATAGGTGATTTAGTTCAACAGATTATATATATTGTGATATCCCAACAATAACTTCATCATGAAGCAAGAATCTTCAAATCTTCTCCTGCAACTAACAATGCTATAAGAGGGGCTGAGCGAAGCTTACGTAGCCAAACAAAGGTTTGCTAGGTTGGGTGGTTAGAGATTTTCATGGCAACAATAGGAGGCTGACAAACAGACATAGGCATCGAGGCAATAAGCTAAAGAGCGAGATAGCATAGGCAAAGATAATAGTGATATCTGTGTAAGGTCATCTTGCCTGTTGATTCCACGGAGGGATCGTAACCTTGCTCCTCACACTCAACCTCTATAGAAACCTCGTACTCCGTATCGTCACCGGGCTCTAACCAAACACAACAATGCAACAACGGAACAAAATCAATCAACATGCAGTGCTCAATCACATGATGCATGAACATGTTGAACAAGGACAAGAATAGATATGATGCATGGCCTAGGGGTCACAAGGGTGCAACAACATCAAAGCAACAAGCTCACTCACATGAAAGAAACAAGCAAAGGAACAACTCAACAAGTTTATGTTGATTATTCATACAAGCAACCAACAACTTTGTAGGAGTTGGTTAACATGGCAAGGGTGCAACTAACATAACAGCAACATGCTAGCACATTTGAATGGGCTGGAATTAAATAACAACAATATCCAGAAGCTCCCATATTAACTTATTTTCATTTGGGACAGATTTGAAAAACTTCTGTGATAGAGTTGTCAAACATGCTAAACAACAATACCAAAATATTCTAGACATTTTTCCACCCCAAATGCATATAAAGTTTGTTAAATTTGGAGTTGTAGATATTTAGTTATGATTTTTACAAGTTTAAGCATATTTAAAACAAGTTTAAATTAAAAAAACATTTTAAATGTTTTAAAACATGGCAGCAAGTAGCATATTCATAAACTACATAAAATTCTAAGCACTTTTCATGTATAACACAAATTCATCAGAAACATATTTATGCAGATATTAATTAAACAAGAAAAATAGAAAAGAAAAAGAAAAACAAAACAAACAGGCGCCAGGGTCTAGATCGACCCAGGCTCAGCTAGCCCAAGCCACTGACAAGGGGCCCGGCGGGCTGAGCTGGTAGCGTGGGTGCGCGGGG
>LR738711.1:269638785-269683240 GCA_902687465.1 Secale cereale | reverse complement strand
GTGAGGCTGGCAGGTGGGGCCTACCTGTCAGCCTCAGGTGAAAATGCAAAAAGGGGCGAAACCACCTGCCCCTGCGAGGGATCGAGCACACGAACCCCTGTGATAACTGACGGAGACAAACCACTACGCTACTGATCGGAACTCGACAGATAGCAGGAAGTTTATCTGAAGACTAAACAGCAGAAAGTAGAAGCAGGGGAAGCGCTGGCCTCGTCGGAGCTGCTCTGGCGACCAAACAACACGGCGGAGGGGTGCGAGATGCTCCCGAAGGAGTTCCGCATCCATCTAGCACGCTAGCAGCACCTAACGTCTACTGTAGCACCGGCGGCGAGCGACGACAGCACGACGGCGACTGGGCAACGGCGAGGCGAAGCAGAGGCCTAGGAGGCACGACGACTGGACAAGAAGCTCCTACGCGACCAGACGAAGCGAACAGACGGCAAGCGAAGCGCTAGAGGGGTCTGAACACTCGCCGGCGACGAGGTCCGATGGCGATGCGCTCGGGCGCCGGAGAACTAGGGCCTAGAGTACGCGCAGGAAGGGGAAAAAGGTACGGGGAGTGAGAGGAGCTCACCACGAGCACGGCGGTGTGCTCGGCTGGCCTAGTCATGGACGAAGTCGACGACGGCACATCTCGAACACCTACGGCCACCGGAGAGGAAGAAGAGGAAGAAGAGCTCGTCGTGGAGGCGATCAGGTCCGCGTAGTCGACGTAGATGAAGGAGTTGGAAGCTGATAGACAACGTTGGCGAGGCTGCGGACGACGAGGAGATCGCCGGCGACGTGGTCGCGCTCTCAGATGCGCTCGGGCATCGACTGGATCGACAGATCTGGGGGTGCTCGGCTCTCTAGGCGGCGACGAGGGGAAATGGGAACCCTAGGAGAAGGGAGAGGACAAGCTGCAGGTTTAAAAAGGGGGCGGCGACGGCCTCGACGTCCGTGACTCACGGCACGATGGCGCGGGCGTGCGTTGCTCTGTTTTGGCTGACGGAGGAAGACGACGACGCGGCCTGTGAGACAGACATGTGGGGCCGCGGGGGAAAAAGCCATGATGCGACGGCGCGACCTGTTGGCTGGGCCCGCGGGTGGAGTTTGGCTGCGCTGCGAGGGAAAAGAAGATATGGGCCTGGGGGGGAGAGAGAGAGAGAAGGAGGAGGAGTCCCAGGTGCACTGCTGGAGCTGATTTTCTTTCTTTTTCTTTTATCCTCAGGCTGAAAAGAAAAAGAAAAGCACAGAAATAAAGAAGAAGAGTTAGGGGAAAAGAAAAAATATCCCCATGCTCTGTGATTAATGCCCTATAAATAAATTGACTTGGACATTTTTAGAGGCAGAACAATTAAAGGAGTTTGAATATGGTTCAAACTCTTGGTATTTTAAAACCCAACCAAATCATTTTCAAATAGGCTGATATTTGGTGGAGAGGTTGTTCACATGGTGCAAGATTTATAGGAGAAGAAAGAACAAATGTGGGCTTGCTTATGAGGCTTGCACAAAAGAGCAAAGATAGGGCAGAAGAAAAGAAAGAAGAAGAATAAGAAGAAGAAGAAGAAGAAGAGGGAGAAGGGGTAGGGTTAGCTAGGCATAGCTAAGCCACACACACAGCAACATCACAAGTCCTCACTCTCACTCAACAATAAAGTAAACTAGTATGCCATGATGATATGATGATGAGCAATGCAATGATGCAAAATAATAAATGATATGGCAATGAAAATAAAATAAAAGACAAGAACCCCCAAGGATAATGACAAGGATCTAGAGAGGAAGCTTTATTGCCATTATTGGAAAGTGTTACATATGGGGCATTACACTCAGCTTCCTCAGGAACTTCAGGCACTGGGGCCTTGTTCTTTTCTGAAGATGGAATGTTCCTTGTGCTCCTCTTGGGTGCAGACTTGGTGGCTTTAGCAGTTTTGGGAGCAGTCTTGTGCTTAGAAGGGGCAGCCCCAGACTTGATAGCATCTCCCATAAGCTTCTGAGCTTTGGGTGCTGGTGCATCAACCTCTTCCTCTTCTACTTCAGCTTCATCATCATCCCTCTTGGATGGCTTGCAGATCACTCTGGCTGTTGTCTTCCTGGGTCTCTTCTTTGTACCTCGAGGCTCATCATCCCTGGATTCAGGCGTGAACACCATAGTTTCTTGAGTAGAGGCTCTGGACTTAGACATGGGAGTCCTCTTGGCAGGGATTTTCCTTTTCTGCTCTAGCTTAGATGCCTTAGCTGTGCCATACTCTTTCCTGAGCACTTTCTTCTTGGAAGTGGCCTCATCTGCCACAAAGTCCTCATCCTCAGTATCTGAAGTTTTCTTCTTTCTTGATTTGATAGCAGCCTTTGGAAGATCACTAGGTGTGCTCCTGCTACCCTCATCAAAGCTGCTGGAGGGACTAGTGCCCTCACTCAGGTGTACCTGCTCCTCAGACTCATTCTGGCTGTCACTTTGATCTGACATCTTGGCACTGAAAGCAGACCCCGTGAATAGATATAAATGAGGTAGAGTGGATGAGCATCACAAAGCACAGAGTTTTTACAAAACAGATGATAAGAAAAACTTAGTTTTAGTTCTCTGCAGAAAGCATTTCGGAGCTACCGATTTGTTAAACTCGGTGACACCAAAGAAATTCTGGAGCCTGAACTAGTAAACTCGGTCAGACTGATTCACCGTTTGGTGGCAGCAATATCGCTATGGTTTCACAGAGAATCGAACTCGGTCACACCGAGTTGCAACTTTCGGTCAGACCGAAAATCACTTGTGCAATGGCCTAAGCCAAATCGGTGGGACCGATTTCTACAACTCGGTCGGTCCGAGATGAGTTCGACGGAGACCTAACCCTAAAATTTTCGAATCAAAACTACTTTCTACAGAGTTTTTGCTGGATAGGAAGATCTCATACATGGAAAGGAAACATGGCAATGCATTGTGCTACAAATCGGAGTTAAGGAATAGCACAAATAGTCAAGTCCATACCCTAACTCCGCAGTGGACTTGCTACAGCGGCAACGGCGGTGAGGATTTCTGTTGACGGCGGCGGAGTCCAGCGGCGGGAGGTCGCTGGCGGCGAGGAGATGATCCGGAGACCTGAAGAGGCAGAGCAGGTCACGCGCGGACTGAGGAGTTTGGAAAGTTTTCCAAAATTTGGCCCGTGAATATATATAACCTGACACTGTCGGTGGCACCGAGATGCAAAACTGCCAGTAGTTGCTGCAACTCGGTGGGACCGAAAAGTTCAAATTGGTTGCACCGAGATTCAAAACCTAGATCAACTTAGTGAACTCGGTGTGACCGAAGTGGATGGCTCGGACATACCAAAATGCACAAAGAGGTTTTGGATGTTAAGCCTATGACGAATCGGGGACTCTGAGTGCTCCTCACACAGAGTGGTTCGAATCTGACTTGATCAAGCTTTGTGATGTAACATGAATAGAGTTTGAGACGAGAAAAGCATAGATATCTAGAGGGGGTACTTAGGCATTCTTGTCCATCCATTTGGCAAAAAGTAAAGAAGCCAAACAATCAAAGCAACAAACGGATGTCCTCGAATGAGAAAAATATGCATTCAGCATGCTCACACAATAAGATAGCAAATAAAACATGTGGCAAAACATGCACAACCATTCTAGCATCTATCAAGCAATTAGCGATGACTAGGTCATCTATATATGAGTATATTGACTTAGGAGTCAAATGAGAACATTTGATCATAGGTCATACTCATCGTTTCAGCGCAAGTTGGGTTACCACTTTTACATAAAGCATTGTTGTGTTCACATCATTAGAGTTGCTTTAGCTCAACTATTAGAGTAAAGCTCCCCCTAGATGTGATATCCCCCCTAAGAGGGATGAACTAACCTTGGGTTTTGTCGATGATGGCTTCATGTAGGTGTTAAAGATGTATACGCTTAATGTTGATGTAGATCATTTGGAGCAATCCATTGGAGTGAGTTGCACTTTCAATACCTACACGGGTTAGTCCCACAAGGAACAAACAAGGATATCCATAGACATAGAGTGAATTGCACACAAGATGTTGTCCATGAAAGCATTAGGTTACCTTGTCCCTTGTCTTACCAGCAAGAGGGTTTGTGACTCCTTGAACTAGTGCAAGATGTGAAATTTGTTTGCACTTGTCCTTTGCCAAATGATATGAGTGAAGTGTGTTGGTGGAGTCACCCTCAAGAACTTCCTAGTTCTTCTTCTTCGTGATCCACACCATCTTGATGGGGATCCTTGGAGTTGTAGTCGTACTTGATGAGGTAGAACTTGATGTAGTCTTGGGGACCCACTTGACGAAGGCCTTAGGAGCTTCTTCAAATGCATCAATCTCTTCTTGAAGCTTATCCTTGCCCTTTAGCTTGTGGTCTTGTGGTGGAAGATCATCTTGTGCTTGTGTACCTTGAAAAGAAGTAGGATCATACTTCTCTTGTTGAGGAACAAACTTCGTCTTGGGGTATTGATCTTCCTCCCATTCAAATCCATTGGCATTGAACTTTCATTCAAAACCAACACCTTGATTCTTCCGGTGTCTTCCTTGCTTGCGTACAATCTCCTCAAATTGCTTACTCCCGGCAAGACTCTTGTAAACACCTTTCTCTATAATTCCCTTCAATAAGGTATTTTCTTGCTCAAGTGTAACTTGGCTAAGAGAGTCATTAGTGGAATCAAGAGAACTACTAGAAGTAACATCATTGGATTTAGCATGATTATTGTTACTACTAGAGGAAGAATCTTTCTTGTTCTTGTTGCTAGATTTTACTTGTGGCATGTAGGTAGACAAGAGTAAACGCTTGGCAATGTAAGAATAACTTTTCCTGCAAAGATCATCATTGATTGGCTTTAAGAACTCATGCTCTTGCTCAAGGTTGAGCTTTTCAAAGCGTAACATCTCATGAGTCTTTAAAAGTTATCGATGATCTTCCAAGGTAGTTTCATGAGCTAACTTAAGAGTGTTTAGTTGTTTAGTTAGACGCTCAATCTTCTCCTTATCATTGTCATTCATTTTATCTTGATTAGCATGATTAATAGCAATTTCATCATAGTTTTCATCAAAAGTTTCATCACTATTGCTACCAACAAGTAAATCATCATCTCCTAGCAAGTCATCTTCATCACTATTGAAATCAAGATACTCGGGATGTGATACCTTAGGGCCTTTAGCCATGAAGCATCTTCCAATTCCTTCATTTGGTGAGTCAAATATGTCGTAGGAGTTGGTTGACACAAGAGCAATTCCCGCAACACCTTCATCTTGAGTACCTTCGGAGTCAGAGTAGTAGCTTCTCTCGGAGTGGTTATCGTAGTCGGAACCGGATGCCCATTCACAAACATGAGCTTGATGTCTTCGTCTTGTATAGCTCCTTGATGATTTGTCCTTCCTTTCTGAATCTTTGCTTCTCCGAGAAGGTCTTCGTTCATAACGATCATCTCTACTCCTCCTCTCTCTTGGTGGTGAATCTTCTCTTCCACTTTTCCTTTTCGGTGAGTCTTCTCTTCTCTTGTGGGGAGCCGTACACTCGTTGGAGTAGTGTCCGGGTCTTCCACAATTGTAGCAATTCCGATCACGACTAGAAGATCTCTTATCATTGTAGGACCTTGACTTGGAACTTCTCTCTTTGCTTCTACTCTTGTAGAACTTGTTGAAGTTCTTCACCATTAAGCTCAATTCTTCATTGAAGTCTTGTTTCTCACTTGATGATGTAGGAGCGTCACATGAAGCTTTGCAAGCACCACTAGACTTGTTGTGGAGCTCTAGTTTATCTTTGAGTGACATCTCATGAGCAACAATTCTTCCAATGACTTCCGTTGGCTTGAGATCTTTGTAATTTGGCATCATTTGGATCAATGTACACACGGTATCGTATTTTCCATCCAAGGCTCTTAGGATCTTCTTGATGATGAATCTATCGGTCATCTCTTCACTTCCTAAGCCGATAATCTCATTTGTGATGAGAGCAAGCCTAGAGTACATTTCAGCGACACATTCACCATCCTTCATCTTGAACTTGTCAAGTTGACTTTGGAGCACATCCAACTTGGATTCCTTGACGGAGTCGGTACCTTCGTGCATATCAATCAAAGTATCCCAAATTTCCTTTGCATTCTCAAGACGGCTGATTTTGTTGAATTCTTCGGGGCACAATCCGTTGAAGAGGATATCGCAAGCTTGAGCATTGTATTGTAGCATCTTAAACTCTTCCGCTGTAGCTTCACGGTTCGGTTTCTTCCCATCGAAGAATTCACCTTGCAAACCAACACACACAATAGCCCAAACGCAAGGGTTATGTCCAAGAATATGCATTTTCATCTTATGCTTCCAACTAGCAAAATTAGTACCATCAAAATAAGGACCTCTACGGTGGTAACTTCCCTCGCTAGATGCCATACTCTCCTAGGTTGTGAAACCAAGGTTGTGATCACCAATGCTATGGAAATCACGGCAATGGAGACCAAAGCTCTGATACCACTTGTAGAATCGAAAGTATGTCTAGAGGGGGCTGGGGGGGGGGTGATTAGACTACTTGACCAAATAAAAATCTATCCTTTTCCCAATTTTAATTCTTGGCAGATTTTAGCAACTTAGCACAAGTCAAGCAATCAACCTACACATGCAATTCTAAGAGTATAGCAGCGGAAAGTAAACAATTGCATATGAAGGTAAAGGGAGGAGTTTAGAGGGATCAAACGCAAGTGAAGACAACAATGTTTTTTTGTCTTGGTTCCGATAGGTGGTGCTATCGTACATCAAAGTTGATGGAGACTTCAACCCATGAAGGGTAACAGCTGCGCGAGTCCGCGAAGGGCTCCACCCACGAAGGGTCCACGAAGAAGCAACCTTGTCTATCCCACCATGGCCATCGCCCGCAAAGGACTTGCCTCACTAGCGGTAGATCTTCATGAAGTAGGCGATCTCCTTGCCCTTACAAACTCCTTGGTTCTACTCCACAATCTTGTCGGAGGCTCCCAAGTGACACCTAACCAATCTAGGAGACACCACTCTCCAAAAGGTAATAAACGGTGTGTTGATGATGAACTCCTTGCTCAAATGCTTCAAGTGATAGTCTCCCCAACACTCAAACAGCTCCTCACAGATTTGGATATGGTGGAAGAAGGATTTTAGTGGAAAGCAACTTGGGTAAGGCTAGAGAACAAGATTCATATGATAGGAATGGAACATCTTGATCTCAACACTCGAGTAGGTGGTTCTTTCTCAGAACATGAATGATGGAAGTGCAGATATGTTATGATGGCTCTCTCCATGAGTGAAGAGTGGGTGGAGGGGTATATATAGCCTGCACAAAAAATCTAACCGTTACACACAATTTACCAAACTCGGTGGGACCGATTCAAAGAACTCGATCAAACCAATTTAGTTCATAATGTGACCATTAGGTATTTTGGTGGGACCGATTTCATTAGGGTGAGGGCATAACGTAATCTCGGTGGGACCGATTCCACAAACTAGGTGAGACCGATTTTGGTAATATGCACACACAGAGTTGGTCAGGCAAACTCGGTGGGACCGATTCGCTCATTTCGGTGAGACCGAAATGTTACGAAGAGGCAACAAAGAATTTGCATTACAGACTCGGTGGGACCGATTGCACAACTCGGTTAGACCGAAAATATTGCAATAGGCAACAGAGAGTTTGCAATCCCATCTCGGTGAGATCGAGATCCCTTTCGGTGAGACCAAAATGATTAGGTTTTCTGGCAGTGGCTATGTCAAATGAACTCGGTGGCGCCCGATAGATATTTTCGGTGGGGCCGAGTTTGACTTTTGGTTAGGGACATATGTGGATGTGAGAAAGTGGTTGAGGGTTTTGGAGCATATCACTAAGCATCATGAGCAAGCAAGCTATTAAGAAACACCTCATCCCCTTTTAATAGTATTGGCTTTTATGGACTCAATGTGATCTTGGATCACTAAAATGGAAAATGTAGAGTCCTTAGCTTTGAGCTTGAGCCAATCCTTTAACTTTTGCATTTTGAGGCGTCCACAATCCTAATCCATGCCATGCCAATCATTGAACTTTCCTGAAATATTATCTTGAGATAGCATTATTTCAATGAGCTACATGTTGTCAGTAATTACCAAAACCACCCGGGGATAGTTGCACTTTCAACATCGTCACTTCACCTTTAACTAGTCTTTGTTCATTCTGCAACTCTCATTTCGAGTTACTAGTTTTAGCAACTCAACTGGTATCGAATACCCAGGGGTTGCTATGAACACTAGTAAAGTACACATCAATAATTTGTATATCAAATATACCTTTCTTCACTTTGCCATCCTTCTTATCCGCCAAGTATTTAGGGCAGTTCCACTTCAAGTGACCATTTCCTTTGCAGTAGAAGAACTTAGTTTCAGGCTTGAGTTTAGCTTTGGGTTTCTTCACATGAGTGACAACTTGCTTTTCATTCTTCTTGAAGTTCCCTTTCTTTTCCTTTGCCCTTTTACTTGAAACTAGTAGTCTTGTCAACCATCAACACTTGATGCTTTTTCTTGATTTTTACCTTTGTCGATTTCAGCGTCGCGAAGAGCTCGGGAATTACTTTCGTCATCCCTTGCATATTATAGTACATCATGAAGTTCTAGTAACTTGGAGATAGTGACTAGAGAACTTTGTCAATTACTATCTTATCTCGAAGATTAACTCCCACTTGATTCAAGCAATCGTAGTACCCAGACAATCTGAGCACATGCTCACTGGTTGAGCTATTCTCCTCCATCTTGTAGGCAAAGTACTGTCAGAGGTCTCATACCTCTTGATACGGGCATGAGTATGAAATACCAATTTCAACTCTTAGGAACATCTTATATGCTCCGTGGCATTCAAAACAATTTTTGAAGTCTCGGTTCTAAGCCGTAAAGCATGGTGCACTAAACTATCAAGTAGTCATCATACCGAGCTTTTGTCAAAACGTTCATAACGTCTGCATCTGCTCCTACAATAGGTCTGTCACCTAGCGGTGCATCAAGGACATAATTCTTCCGTGCAGCAATGAGGAAAATCCTCAGATCACGGAACAAGTCTGCATCATTGCTACTATCATCTTTCAACTTATATTTCTCTAGGAACATATACAAATAAACGGGGAGCTACATCGCGAGCTATTGATCTACAACATAGATATGCTCATACTACCAGGACTAAGTTCATGATAAATTAAAGTTCAATTAATCATATTTACTAAAGAACTCCCACTTAGATAGACATCCCTCTAGTCATCTGAATGATCACGTGATCCAAATCAACTAAACCATGTCCGATCATCACGTGAGATGGAGTAGTTTTCAATGGTGAACATCTTATGTTGATCATATCTACTATATGATCACGCTCGACCTTTCGGTCTCCAGTGTTCCGAGGCCATGTCTGTACATGCTAGGCTCGTCAAGTTTAACCCGAGTATTCTGCAAGTGCAAAACTGTCTTACACCCGTTATATTTGAACGTAGAGCTTATCACACCCGATCATCACGTGGTGTCTCGGCACGACGAACTGTCGCAACGGTGCATACTCAGGGAGAACACTTGTACCTTGAAATTTTGTAAGGGGTCATCTTATAATGCTACCGCCGTAGTAAGCAAAATAATAAGCATAATAAGATAAACATCACATGCAATCAAAATATGTGACATGATATGGCCATCATCATCTTGTGCTTTTGATCTCCATCTCCAAAGCATCGTCATGGTCTCCATCGTCACCGGCTTGACACCATGATCTTCATCGTAGAGTCGTGGTCGTCTCGCCAACTCTTGGTACTACTACTATCGCTAACTCATAGTGATAAAGTAAAGCAATTACATGGCCTTCGCAATTCATACAATAAAGAGACGACCATAAGGCTCCTACCGGTTGCCGATAACTTTACAAAACATGATCATCTCATACAATAACGTATAACTCATCACGTCTTGACCATATCACACTATACACGCCCTACAAAAACAAGTTAGACGTCCTCTACTTTGTTGTTGCAAGTTTTACGTGGCTGCTACGGGCTTAGCAAGAACCGCTCTTACCTACGCATACAAAAACCACAACGATTTTTCGTCAAGTATGTGCTGTTTTAACCTTCACAAGGACTGGGCGTAGCCACACTTGATTCAACTAAAGTTGGAGAAACTAACACCCGCCAGCCACCTGTGTGCGAAGCACGTTGGTAGAACCAGTCTCGCGTAAGCGTACGCGTAATGTCGGTCCGGGCCGCTTCATCCAACAATACCGCCGAATCAAAGTATGACATGCTGGTAAGCAGTATGACTATTATAGTCCACAACTCATTGTGTTGTACTCGTCTATATCATCTATGCATAGACCTAGCTCATGATGCCACTGTTGGGAAACGTAGTATTTCAAAATTTTCCTACGATCACGCAAGATCTATCTAGGATAAGTATAACAACGAGTGGGGAGAGTGTGTCTACGTACCCTCGTAGAACGAAAGTGGAAGCGTCTAGTGACGTGGTTGATGTAGTCGAATGTCTTCGCGATCCAACCGATCCAAGTACCGAACGCACGTCAATAAGAGAGTATTAACTCAGATAATAAATGGCTGGCTATTAAGCAAAAAAGTTGAGGAGAGTGCTGCTGGTATCCTTTGCTTACAAGAAACAAAAAGAGAAAATTTTGACCTGGCATACATCAATAAGTTCTGTCCTAGAAGATTTAATAAATTTGAATTTCTCCCTTAAATTGGAGCCTCTGGAGGGATTCTCATTGCATGGAATGAAGGTCTTTTCAAAGGGAAATTAATGTTTTCTAACAGGTTCTCTTTATCTGTTAAGTTTACATGCAACAGTTCTGCTCAAACCTGGATTTTGACAAACATTTATGGTCCTTGTGAACAAGCTGATAAAGTGGAATTCCTCAACTGGTTTTGTAATATTGAAATGCCTCCTGAAGAGGACTGGATTATCATGGGATATTTTAATTTCATTAGATCTCCTTCTGACAGAAACAAACCTGGGGGTGACATCAATCACGTGCTTCTCTTTAATGAAGCCATCAACAATCTGGGGTTAGTTGAGCTACCCTTAAAAGGCAGACAGTACAGTTGGAGTAATATGCAAGAAAATCCTTTGCTAGAAAAGTTGGACTGGTTCTTTACTTCTGCATCTTGGATGACATCCTATCCTGACACTACAACCCTTCCACTTGCTAGGCCCATCTCTGACCATCTTCCTTGTATGATCAAAGTGGGGACAACAATTCCTAGATCAAAAGTATTTAGGTTTGAAAATTATTGGTTAAAGCATTCATCTTTCAAGGACATTGTTAAAAATGCTTGGGACATTCCTGTGGGTTTTACTGAACCTGCAAAAATCATAAATGCAAAGTTGAAGCAACTCAGAAGAAGCATCAAACTATGGATCAAGGACCTGCCATGTATGAAAAAGCAGATTGCTGAAATTAATGAATGCATTTATCTACTAGACTTCTTTGAGGAATTCAGAATGCTCATTCTATTTGAGTGGAATTGCATAAACATGTTGAAAGAACACTTACTGACCATTCTCAACAATCAAAAGATATATTGGAAACAAAGAGGAAAGATTAAGGGAGTTAAGTTTGGAGATGAAAACACAAAGTTCTTCCACACAAAAGCTTCAATCAACTTTAGACATAATAAAATTGCAATGCTGAGAAATGAAGACAATGTAGAAATCTCAGATCATGCAGGTAAAGCTGGAATACTTTGGGAAGCCTTTAAGAAGAGATTGGGTCAATCAGAGGGGCACACCATGCATTTTGACCTGCAAAGCTTATTGGGCCAACAAAACAATCCTGAGATTTTCCAAGATTTAGAAAAGCCTTTCTCTGATGAGGAGATCAATCAGATTGTGAAAGAGTTGCCTCATGACAAGCCTGGTCCAGATGGTTTCAATAATGAATTCATTAAGTCCTGTTGGGATATCATAGGTCATGATGTTAAGAATCTCATACATGCTTTTCATGATGGTAACATTTCTCTTGAAAGCATTAAAACTTCTTACATCACTTTGGTTCCAAAGAAAGAGGTACCTATGACTCCAAATGACTTCAGGCCTATATCTTTACTTAATGGTGTGTTCAAGATTATTACAAAGTTGCTGGCAAATAGGCTGCAAAAAAATATTCTGCAACTGATTCACATTAACCAATATGGGTTCTTAAAAGGCAGGGTGATTCAAGATTGTCTAGGATGGTCCTATGAGTATTTACATCAATGCTACAAATCAAGGAAGGAACTACTGGTCCTAAAGTTGGATTTTGAAAAGGCATTTGATACTATTGAACACCAAGCCATAATTGACATTTTGAGAGCAAAAGGATTTGGAGAAAGATGGATCTCTTGGATACAAACACTGTTCACTTCTGCTTCTTCTGCTGTCATGTTAAATGTAGTTCTTGGCAAGAAATTTTACTACAGAAGGGGAGTCAGGCAAGGAGACCCTCTGTCCCCACTTCTGTTTGTCCTATCTGTAGATTTACTCCAATCCATTCTAAGTAAAGCAAGGGATCTTGGGCTTATTACTGCTCCTCTCCAAATAAATTCTTGCCCTGACATTCCAATAGTTCAATATGCTGATGATACTATGCTGGCCATGAAAGCTGATGCCAGAGAACTCTTTTGTCTTAAAGCTCTACCGAATACCTTTGCCTCAGCCCTGGGCTTAAGGTGAACTACTAGAAATCTATCATGGTTCCAATTAACATCACTGAGGAAAGGGTTGAGATTTTTACAAATACGTTAAACTGCCAAAGAGGAGTTTTCCCTTTCACATATTTGGGACTCCCTTTAGGTTTGTCTAAGCCCAGTGTAGAACAATGTATGCCAATGGTTCAAAGAATTGCTAAAAGGCTGGCAGGCTTGGCCACTTTCATGACAAGTGCTGGAAGATTACTACTGGTAAAGTCTGTGCTGGCTTCTCTGTAAATTTTTTTCATGGCTTGTCTAGATGTACTAGTAACAATTAAACACCAAGTGATCAAATACCTGAGACACTGTCTATGGAGAGGTTCTGACATGGAAGATCGTAGACCTGCTTCTATAGCTTGGACTACAATTTGCAGACCAAAGAACCAAGGAGGTTTGGGAGTTATGGACATTTTTGCTCAGAATAAAGCTTTGCTAATGAAAAATCTGCATAAATTCTACAACAGGCATGATATCCCTTGGGTTAACCTCATATGGGAAACACATTACCATGACAATAAACTTCCAAGTCAGGATCTGGTAGGGTCTTTCTGGTGGAAATCTATTCTTCAATTGACTGATCAATACAAAGCCTTGGCCAGATGTCACCTAGGAGATGGAAGAACTGCCCTCTTTTGGACTGATTTATGGAGCAATGTGGTATTACATCAAGAATATCCTCACCTGTTCTCATCCATGCAAGACATCAATATGACAGTGCAACAAGTGATCAACACAGAATACCTTGAAGATCTATTCCACTTACCTCTATCCATTCAAGCCCATCAACAGTTTCTTCAGTTAGAAGACAAATGTCATGTTCTAAGACAATTAGAATTTCAAGGTATGACTGACACTTGGAGTTACATATGGGGAAACAGTACCTTCACTGCTTCAAAAGCTTACAATGTGATCATTGGAGTCAAACAAGTTCCACCTCATTTTACTTGGATTTGGAAATCTTCATGTCAACCTAAGCACAAAATGTTCTTCTGGATGCTGTTACATGATAGAGTGAACACAAGAAACTACTGAGAAGGAAAACATTTGTTTTGGAGGAATACAATTGTGCTGTGTTGAACTGTCTGCAAGAAGAGACTTTACATCATTTATTTTGGGGATGTCAATTTTCAAGGACATGCTGGGATTTCATATGTCCACAAAGATCTCCAAACTTCTCTGTTCTTGAGGCTTTCCAAGATTTAAAGGATAAATAGTTCCCTTCTTCATGGAAATTATCATTCTGGGTTCTTGGGCAATCTGGATTGTCAGAAACAACAAGATTTTTGAGAACATTCAACCTTCGTTTCAGAGATGGAAGCACATTTATTTTGAGGAAATGAAGCTGCTCTCTCACAGAATTAAGAATATATATGCTACTGAAATCAACACTTGGCTGGACACCTTGCTATCCTCTTGAGAAGTCCTCCTATCAATCTTTGTCTTTCTTTAGTTTTAGCTCTTCTTTTTAGGGGCTCACCTCAAGCCCTCTGTTTTCCTCTTCTTTCTTTTTTGCTTCTTTTAGCTAGCTTAGATTAGTTTTTCTTTCTCTTTTTTATCTCCTTTTGTACATTGCTACCCCTTCTTTGTTTATTTAATATAAAAATTACAGTGGGATTTTTACCCTACTGTTCATAGCCTTAAGTACCGAACGCACGACACCTCCGCGATCTGCACTCAGAACCTTTCCGATGTCTCAATATAGCCTTCTAATATATCAAACTTTACGTCTTGGCCATTTCGAGACTGTTCGTCATGTCCGTGATCTCATCAGGGACTCTGAACAAACGTCGGTTATCAAATCACATAACTCATAATACAAATCGTCATTGAACGTTAAGCGTGCGGACCCTATGGGTCCGAGAACTATGTAGACATGACTGAGACACATCTCCGGTCAATAAACAATAGCGGAACCTGGATGCTCATATTGGCTCCTACATATTCTACGAAGATCTTTATCGGTCAAACCACATAACAACATACGTTGTTCCCTTTGTCATCGGTATGTTACTTGCCCGAGATTCAATCGTCGGTATCATCATACCTAGTTAATCTCGTTACCGGCAAGTCTCTTTGCTCGTTCCGTAATACATCATCTCGTGACTAACTCATTAGTCGTCTGCTTGCAAGGCTTATTATGATGTGTATTACCGAGAGGGCCCAGAGATACCTCTCCGACACTCGTAGTGACAAATCCTATTCTCGATCTATGCCAACACCACAAACACCTTTGGAGACACCTGTAGAGCATCTTTATAATCACCTAGTTACGTTGTGACGTTTGATAGCACACAAGGTGTTCCTCCGGTTTTCGGGAGTTGCATAATCGCATAGTCATAGGAACATGTATAAGTCATGAAGAAAGCAATAGCAGTAAAACTAAACGATCAAGTCGCTAAGCTAACGGATGGGTCTTGTCCATCACATCATTCTCCTAATGATGTGATTCCATTGATCAAATGACAACTGATGTCTATGGCCAGGAAACATAACCATCTTTGATCAATGAGCTAGTCTAGTAGAGGCATACTAGGGACACTCTGTTTTGTCTATGTATTCACAGATGTACTAAGTTTTCGGTTAATACAATTCTAGCATGAATAATAAACCTTTATCATGATATAAGGAAATATAAACCACAACTTTATTATTGCCTCTAGGGCATATTTCCTTCAGGAAGGAACTGTGAATCTTAATCCACACTTTCATTTCCCTTCCCCATTTTCCTTATCCTCCACCTATGGCCATATAGACCCGGTGACCCGATAAGTACCCGATACCCTCCAGAACACTTTTTGTGTCCAACTACTATCGTCCTATATATATATCTTTACCTCTCGACCATTTTGAGACTCATCGTCATGTTGGTGATCTCATCCGGGACTCCGAACATAATTCGATCACAAAATCACATAACTCATATAACACTATATTGTCAACGAACGTTAAGCGTGCGAACCCTATGGGTTCGAGAACTATGTAGACATGACTGAGACACCTCTTCGATCAATAACCAATAGCGGAACCTCGATGCCCATATTGGCTCCTACATATTCTACGAAGATCTTTATCGGTCGAACCGTTATGACAACATACACAATTCCCTTTGTCCGTCGGTATGTTACTTGCACGAGATTCGATCGTCGGTATCTCTATACTTCGTTCAATCTCATTACCGACAAGTCTCTTTACTTGATCTATAATACATCATCCCGTGACTAACTCATTAGTCATTTGCTTGCAAGGCTTATTATGATGTGTATTATCGAGAGGGCCCAGAGATACCTCTCTGATACTCGGAGTGACAAATCCTAATCTCGATTCACACCAACCCAACAGGACACCTTCAGAGTTACCTGTAGAGCATCTTTATAATCACCTAGTTACGTTGTGACATTTGATATTACACATGGCATTCCTACGGTATCCGGGAGTTGCATTATCTCATAGTCAAAGGGATATGTATTTGACATACATGAAAGCAGTAGCAATAAACTGAACGATCAAATGCTAAGCTAACAGATGGGTCTTGTCCATCACATCATTCTCATAATGATATGATCCCGTTATGAAATGACAACCCATATCCATGGTTACGAAACCTTAACCATCTCTGATTAATGAGCTAGTCTAGTAGAGGCTTACTAGGGACACGGTATTTGTTTATGTATTCACACATGTATTTAGGTTTCCAGTCAATACAATTCTAGAATGAATAATAAACCTATAGCATGATCAAGGAAATATAATAATAACCATTTTATTATTGCCTCTAGGGCATATTTCCATCAAAAGGGCCAACGAGGGGAGTACACCAGCCCATAAGGGGCTGGCGTGCCCCACCTCATGGCCACCGGCCCTTAGGAAGTAAAGGGGGGCGCCTAAGGCAGGGCAGTCGCCGCCCCCTCCTGCCTTCTCCTCCCTCCCTCGGGAAGGAATGGGAGGGGGAACATAGGTGGAGGGTGAGGGGAGGCATCCCTAGGCGCACCCCAAGGGGGGCCCTCATGGGTATGTTGACTAAAACTCCGTTCTTTGGAACAATGGAGAGAGCTAATGACTTATTGGAAATAATACATCCGATGTATGTGGTCCAATGAGTGTTGAAGTACAAGGAGGGTATCATTATTTTCTAGCCCTCACAGATGATTTGAGCAGGTATGGTTATATCTACTTGATGAAACACAAGCCTAAAATGTTTGAAAAGTTCAAAGTATTTTAGAGTGAAGTGGAGAATCATTGTAACAAGAAAATAAAGTTTCTACAATCTGATCGCAAAGGTGAATATTTGAGTTACGATTTTGGCCTTCATTTAGAACAATGTGGAATTGTTTCATAACTCACGTCACCTGGAACACCACAACGTAATGTTACCTCTTGAGCATGCGTTGGTTTTCCCATGAAGAGGAAAGGGTGATGCAACAAAGTAGCGTAAGTATTTCCCTTAGTTTTGAGAACTAAGGTATCAATCCAGTAGGAGACAACGCTCAAGTCACCTAGTACCTGCACAAACAATCAAGAACCTTGCAACCAACGCGATAAAGGGATTGTCAATCCCTTCATGGTCACTCACAAAAGTGAGATCTAATAAAGATATCAATGTAAATATTTTTGGTATTTTTGTTGTATAGATTGGAAAGTAAAGATTGCAAAATTGTAAACGAGATGCTAAGTAAATAAAGGAGATTCAATATAATAGGAAACAGACTCGGGACCATAGGTTTCACTAGTGGCTTCTCTCAAGATAGGATGTATTACGGTGGGTGAACAAATTACTGCCGAGCAATTGATAGAAAATCGCATAGTTATGAAGATATCTAAGGCAGTGATCATGAATATAGGCATCATGTCCGTGTCAAGTAGACCGAAACGATTCTGCATCTACTACTATTACTCCACACATCGACCGCTATCCGGCATGCATCTAGAGTATTAAGTTCATAAGAACGGAGTAACACATTAAGCAAGATGACATGATGCAGAGAGATAAACTCAAGCAATAAGATATAAACCCCATATTTTAAACCTCGATGGCAACAATACAATACGTGCCTTGCTGCACCTGCTGTCACTAGGAAAGGACACCGCAAGATTGAACCCAAAGCTAAGCATTTCTCCCATTGCAAGAAAGATCAATCTAGTAGGCCAAACTAAACTGATAATTCGAAGAGACTTGCAAAGATATCAAATAATGCATATAAGAATTCAGAGAAGAACCAAATAATATTCGTAGATAAACTCGTTCATAAATTCACAATTCATCGGATCTCGGCAAACACACCGCAAAAAGTATTACATCGAATAGATCTCCATGATAATCGAGGAGAACTTTGTATTGAAGATCAGAGAGAGGGAAGAAGCCATCTAGCTAATAACTATGGACCCGAAGGTCTGTGGTAAACTACTCACGCTTCATCGGAGAGGCTATGGTGTTGATGTAGAAGCCCTCCGTGATTGATTCCCCCTCCAGTAGATCGCCGGAAAAGGCCCCAAGATGGGATCTCATGGGTATAGAAGGTTGCGGCGGTGGAAAAGTGGTTTCATTGCTCTCCTCGATGTTTCTAAGGTATAAGGGTATATATAGGCGGAAGAGGTACGTCGGTGGAGCCACGAGGGGCCCACGAGGGTGGGGGGCGTGCCAACCCCCCTTGGCGCGCGCTCCTGCCTTGTGGCCTCCTCGTAGAGTTCCCGACGTCTACTCCAATTCTTCTAGATTACTTTCGGTCCAAGAAAGATCATTGCGAAGGTTTCATTCCGTTTGGACTCCGTTTGGTATTCCTTTTCTGCGAAACTCTAAAATAGGCAAAAAAACAAAAACTGCCACTGGGCCTTCGGTTAATAGGGTAGTCCCAAAAATAATATAAAAGAGCATAATAAAGCCCATTAAACATCCAAAACAGATAATATAATAGAATCGAACAATAAAAAAATTATAGATACGTTGGAGACGTATCAAGCATCCCCAAGCTTAATTCCTGCTCGTCCTCGAGTAAATAAATGATAAAAACATAATTTTTGATGTGGAATGCTACCTAACATAATCATCAATGTAATTTTCTTTATTGTGGCATGAATGTTCAGATCCGAAAGATTCAATACAAAAGTTTAATATTGACACAAAAATAATAATACTTCAAGCATACTAACAAAGTAATCATGTCTTCTCAAAATAACATGGCCAAAGAAAGTTCATCCCTACAAAATCATATAGTTTGGCTATGCTCCATCTTCGTCACACAATATATTCAAATCATGCACAACCCCAATTTCAGTCATGCAATTGTTTCATACTTTAGTATTCTCAAACTTTTTCAACTTTCACGCAATACATGAGCGTGAGCCATGGACATAACACTATAGGTGGAATAGAGTGGTGGTTGTGGAGAAGACAAAAAAGGAGGAAGATGGTCTCACATCAACTAGGTGTATTAATGGGCTATGGAGATGCCCATCAATAGATATCAATGTGATTGAGTAGGGATTTCCATGCAACGGATGCACTAGAACTATAAATGTAAGAAAGCTCAACAAAAGAAACTAAGTGGGTGTGCATCCAACTTGCTTGCTCACGAAGACCTAGGGCATTTTGAGGAAGCCCATTGTTGGAATATACAAGCCAAGTTCTATAACGAAAATTCCCACTAGTATATGAAAGTGACAAAACAAGAGACTCTCTATCATGAAGATCATGGTGCTATTTTGAAGCACAAGTGTGAAAAAAAGATAGTAGCATTGTCCCTTCTCTCTTTTTTCTCTCTTTTTTTTCATTGGCTTCTTTGGCCTTTCTTTTCTCTTTTTTTTTTCATTGGCTTCTTTGGCCTTTTTTTATTTCCTCACACGGGACAATGCTCTAATAATGATGATCATCACACTTCTATTTCTTCACAACTCAAGGATTATAATTCGATACTTAGAACAAAATATGACTCTACATGAATGCCTCCGGCGGTGTATCGGGATGTGCAATGAATCAAGAGTGACATGTATGAAAAAATTATGAATGGTGGCTTTGCCACAAGTACAATGTCAACTACATGATCATGCAAGGCAATATGACAATGTTGGAGCATGTCATAATAAATGGAACGGTGGAAAGTTGCATGTCAATATATCTCGGACCGGCTATGGAAATTCCATAATAGTTAGGTATGGTGGCTATTTAGAGGAAGGTATATGGTGGGTGTATGGTACCGGCGAAAGTTGCGCTTCACTAGAGAGGCTGGCAATGGTGGAAGGGTGAGAGTGCGTATAATCCATGGACTTAACATTAGTCATAAAGAACTCACATACTTATTGCAAAAATCTACAAGTCATCAAAACCAAGCACTACACGCATGCTTCTATGGGAAGGGTTGGTAGGAGTTAACCATCGGGCGATCCCGACCTCCACAGAAAAGAAGACAATCAAAGAAATACCTCATGCTTCAAATTTATCACACAACGGTTACCATACGTGCATGCTACGGGACTTGCAAACCTCAACACAAGTATTTCTCAAATTCACAATTACTCTACCAGCATGACTATAATATCACCATCCTCATATCTCAAAACAATCATCAAGCATCAAACTTCTCATAGTATTCAATGCACTTTATATGAAAGTTTTTGTTATACCCATCTTGGATGCCCGTCATATTAGGACTAGTTTTATAGCCAAAGCAAATCACCATGCTGTTCTAAAAGACTCTCAAAATAATATAAGTGAATAATGAGAGATTAATAATTTATATAAAATAAAACCACCACCGTGCTCTAAAAAGATATAAGTGAAGCACTAGAGCAAAATTATCTAGCTCAAAAGATATAAGTGAAGCACATAGAGTATTCTAATAAATTCCGATTCAAGCGTGTCTCTCCCAAAAGGTGTGTACAGCAAGGATGATTGTGGCAAACTAAAAAGCAAAGACTCATATCGTACATGATGCTCCAAGAAAAACACATATCATGTGGTGAATAAAAATATAGCCTAAAGTAAAGTTACCGATAGACGAAGCCAAAAGAGGGGATGCCTTCCTCGGGCATCCCCAAGCTTAGGCTTTTGGTTGTCCTTGAATTTTACCTTGGGGTGCCTTGGGCATCCCCAAGCTTAGGCTCTTGCCACTCTTTATTCCATAGTCCATCAAATCATTACCCAAAATTTGAAAACTTCACAACACAAAACTTAACAGAAAATCTTGTGAGCTCCGTTAGTATAAGAAAATGAACCACTACTGTAAGGTACTTGCTACCTCTTGAGCATGCGTTGGTTTTCCCTTGAAGAGGAAAGGGTGATGCAACAAAGTAGTGTAAGTATTTCCCTCAGTTTTGAGAACCAAGGTATCAATCCAGTAGGAGACTACAAGCAAATCGCCTAGTACCTGCACTAACAATCAAGAACCTTGCAACCAACGCCATAAAGGGGTTGTAAATCCCTTCATGGCCACTTGCAAAAGTGAGATCTGATAGAGATAATAAGATAAATATTTTTGGTATTTTTGTTGTATAGATTGAAAAGTCAAGATTGCAAAATATAAGAACGACGACATAATTAGCGAGTTGACGGGAAACTAATATGATGGAAAATAGACCCGGGGGCCATAGGTTTCAGTAGTGGCTTCTCTCAAGATAGCATATTTTACGATGGGTGAACAAATTACTGTCGAGCAATTGATAGAAAAGCGCATAGTTATGAGAATATCTAGGCATGATCATGTATATAGGCATCACGTCCGTGACAAGTAGACCAAAACGATTCTGCATCTACTACTATTACTCCACACATCGACCGCTATCCATCATGCATCTAGAATATTAAGTTCATAAGAATAGAGTAACGCATTAAGCAAGATGACATGATGTAGAGGGATGAACTCCAGCAATATGATATAAACCCCATATTTTTATCCTCGATGGCAACAATACAATACGTGCCTCGCCGCCCCTGCAGTCACTGGGAAAGGACACTGCAAGATTGGACCCAAAGCTAAGCACTTCTCCCATTGCAAGAAAGATCAATCTAGTAGGCCAAACCAAACTAATAATTCAAAGAGACTTGCAAAGATATCAAATCATGTATATAAGAATTCAGAGAAGAACCAAATATTTTTCATAGATAATCTTGATCATAAACCCACAATTCATTGGATCTCGACAAACACACCACAAAAAGTATTACATCGAATAAATCTCCAAGAAGATCGAGGAGAACTTTGTATTGGGATCCAAAGAGAGAGAAGAATCCATCTAGCTAATAACTATGGACCCAAAGGTCTGTGGTAAATTACTCACACATCAACGGAGAGGCTATGGTGTGATGTAGAAGCCCTCCGTGATCGATTCCCCCTCCGGCGGAGCGCCGGAAAAGGTCCCAAGATGGGATCTCACGGGTACAAAAGGTTGTGGCAGTGAAAATAGGTTTTTTTTGGTGCTCTCGGATGTTTTCAGGGTATATGAGTATACAGAGGCGGAAGAAGTTTGTCGGTGGAGCTACGAGGGGCCCACGAGGGTGGGGGGCGTGCCTAGCCCCCCTAGGCGCACCCTCCAGCCTCGTGGCCGCCTCGTGGCGTTCCAGACTTGTACCCCAAGTCTCCTGGATTGCGTTTGTTCCAAAAACGATCCTCGCGAAGGTTTCATTCCGTTTGGGTTCCGTTTAATATTCCTTTTCTGCGAAACACTAACATAGGCAAAAAACAACAATTTGCACTAGGCCTTTGGTTAGTAGGTTAGTCCCAAAAATAATATAAAAGTGCATATTAAAGCTCATTAAACATCCAAAACAGATAATATAATAGCATGGAACAATAAAATATTATAGATACCTTGGAGACGTATCAGTACTGTAATGAACTCATTCTTTATTTATATTGGTCTTAAACCTACTGCATTCCAACTTCTCTATGGTTCATACCCCCCGATACTACTCATAGATTCATTAAAATAAGCAAACAACACACGAAAAACAGAATCTGTCAAAAACAGAATAGTCTGTAGCAATATGTAACTTTGAATACTTCTGTAACTCTAAAAATTCTGTAATAAATTGGCGGACGTGAGGAATTTTTCTATTAATCATCTGCAAAAATAATCAGCCTAAAATCACTCTCCAGTAAAAAATGGCAGCTAATCTCATGAGCGCAGAAGTTTCTGTTTTTTACAGCAAGATCGCAAAGACTTCACCCAAGTCTTCCCAAAGGTTCTACTTGGCACAAACACTAATTAAAACATAAAACCACATCTAAACATAAGCTAGATGAATTATTTATTACTAAACAGGAGCAAAAAGCAAGAACACAAATAAAATTGGGTTGCCTCCCAACAAGCTTATTCTTTATAGCCATTAAGATAGGCTTGATAATTCAATGATGCTCACATGAAAGACAAGACTTGAAGCACAAAAAGAGCATCATATAGCATGTGAATATCACATATAAGTCTAACATACTTCCTATGCTTAGGAATTTTATAGGAAAACAAATTAGCAAAACAATCAAGATCTAGCATATGCAAGGAAGAAGAAAGAAACAATAGCAATCTCAACCTAACGAGAAGTAATTTAGTAACATGAAAATTTCTACAACCTTATTTTCCTATCTCATAATAATTACATATGGTATCATAATCAAATTCAACAATATAGCTATCACATAAAATATTTTCTTCATGATCCACATGCATGCAAAGTTGACACTCTTCCAAAATAGTGGGATTATCACTAACTAAAGTCATGACCTGCGATAGCCTGGCTTATTAGGGATGATAGACTACTCATATAAATAAGGAATTTCTTCTTTTCCGGAAGCCCATTCGGACAGAACTCCAAAGTTAAGCGTGCTCAGCTGGGAGTAATTTCAGGATGGGTGACCGATCGAGAAGTTGCTCCCAGGTGCGCACGAGTGAGGACAAAGTGCGCAGAAAAGACTAGTATTGATATGTGGGGTCGGTCTAGATCCCGCCAGGAGTAACGACCACCGGCGGGTGTGTCCGGGGCATTAGAAGTTGGTATCAGAGCCGACCCTCGCGGTTACACGGATGTTTGCGGACAGGTACGTTGTCATGTTGTTCATGATGTTTGTGACCCGTCGTGGCACGGCATGGCGCATGTGCCGGACTGGATGCACAGACGTATGTGCCAAGAGGGTACATTCCTGTTGCCCGACGAGGACGTCGGTTCCTCTGAGTGAGGGTGTATGTGATAGCCTGGCTTATTAGGGATGATAGACTACTCATATAAATAAGGAATTCCTTCTTTTCCGGAAGCCCATTTGGACAGAACTCCAAAGATAAGCGTGCTTAGTTCGGAGAAATCTCAGGATGGGTGACCGATCGGGAAGTTGCTCCCGGGTGCGCACGAGTGAGGACAAAGTGCGCAGAAAAGACTAGTATTGATATGTGGGGTCAGTCTAGATCCCGCCAGTTGTAACGACCACCGGCGGGTGTGTCTGGGGCGTTAGATGACCTCTCCAAACCCACTTTTATCAAAAAAAATCATAAGATTGAACATTCTCCAAATATATGGGATCTAAAGTTGACATTCTTCCAAACGCACTTTTATTGCAAACATTATTATCAATCTCATATTCATCATGGGGCTTAAATAAATTTTCAAGATCTTAAAAAGAATCACCCCAATCATTATCATTGCAACAAGTAGTGGAGATAGCAAATTTAGCATCCCCAAGCTTAGGGTTTCGCATATCATTAACACAATTGACGTTGATAGAATTTATAATAACATCATTGCAATCATGCTTTTCAATCAAGGGGCTATCATGAATCACTTCATAAATTTCTTCTTTTACACTTCATCACAAATTTCAGAATCACGAATTTCAAGCAAAACCTCATAAAGATAATCTAGTACACTAAACTCACTACCAATTGGTTCATCATAGTTGGATCTCTTAAAAATATTAGCAAGCGGATGTGGATCCATAGATAGATTTTCAGCAAGCGAAGATGCAAGCAAATAGAAGGCACATGGCAACACGAGCAAACCTAAGATCAAACGAGAAAAAGGCAAACGAAAAGAAGGCAAATATTTTTGTGTTTTTCTGAAAACATTTTAGAAGTGGGGGAGAGGAAAACGAGAGGTGAATGGCAAATAATGTAATGCGAGGGAGAATAGCTTATGATGGGTACTTGGTATGTCTTGACTTGGCGTAGATTTCCCCCTCAACGGCGCCTGAAATCCTTCTTGCTACCTCTTGAGCATGCGTTGGTTTTCCCTTGAAGAGGAAAGGGTGATGCAGCAAAGTAGTGTAAGCATTTCCCTCAGTTTTGAGAACCAAGGTATCAATCTAGTAGGAGACAACGCACAAGTCACCTAGTACCTGCACAAACAATCAAGAACTTTGCAACCAATGCGATAAAGGGGTTGTCAATCCCTTCACGGTCACTCGCAAAAGTGAGATCTAATAAAGATAGTAAAGTAAATATTTTTGGTATTTTTGTTGTATAGATTGGAAAGTAAAGATTGCAAAATTGAAAACGAGATGCTAAGTAAATAAAGGAGATTCAATATAATAGGAAAGAGACCCCGGGGCCATAGGTTTCCCTAGTGGCTTCTCTCAAGATAGGATGTATTACGGTGGGTGAACAAATTACTGTCGAGCAATTGATAGAAAAGCGCATATTTATGAAGATATCTAAGGCAATGATCATGAATATAGGCATCACGTCCGTGTCAAGTAGGCCGAAACGATTCTGCATCTACTACTATTACTCCACACATCGACAGCTATCCAGCATGCATCTAGAGTATTAAGTTCATAAGAATGGAGTAACGCATTAAGAAAGATGACGTGATGTAGAGGGATACACTCAAGCAATATGATATAAACCCCATATTTTTATCCTCGATGGCAATAATACAATACATGCCTTGCTGCCCCTGCTGTCACTGGGAAAGGACACCGCAAGATTGAACCCAAAGCTAATCACTGCTCCCATTGCAAGAAAGATCAACCTAGTAGGCCAAACTAAAGAGATAAATCGAAGAGACTTGCAAAGATATCAAATCATGCATATAAGAATTCAGAGGAGAACCAAATAATATTCATAGATAAACTTGTTCATAAATCCACAATTCATCAGATCTCGGCAAAAACACCGCAAAAAGTATTACATCGAATAGATCTCCAAGAGAATCGAGGAGAACTTTGTATTGAAGATCAAAGAGAGAGTAGAAGCCATCTGGCTAATAACTATGGACCCGGTGGTCTGTCGTAACCTACTCACGCTTCATCAAAGTGGCTATGGTGTTGATGTAGAGGCCCTCCGTGATTGATTCCCCCTCTGGCAGATCACCAGAAAGGCCCAAGATGGTATCTCACGGGTACAGAAGGTTGCGCTGGTGGAAAAGTGGTTTCGTTGATCTCGCCGACGTTTCTAGGGTATAAGGGTATATATTGGCGGAAGAGGTACATCGGTGGAACTACGAGGGGCCCACGAGGGTGGGGGCGCGCCTACTCCCTTGGGTGTGCCCTCCTGCCTCGTGGCTTTCTCGTGGAGTCCCACACGTCTACTCCAAGTCTTCTAGATTGCTATCGGTCCAAGAAAGATCATCGCGAAGGTTTCATTCCGTTTGGACTCCGTTTGGTATTCCTTTTCTGCGAAACTCTAAAATAGGCGAAAAAACAGAAACTGACACTGGGCCTTCGGTTAATAGGTTAGACCCAAGAATAATATAAAGCCCATTAAACATCCAAAACAGATAATATAATAGCATGGAACAATAAAAAATTATAGATACGTTGGGGGACTTATCAAGCATCTCCAAGCTTAATTCCTGCTCATCCTCGAGTAGGTAAATGATAAAAACAGAATTTTTGATGTGGATTGCTACCTAACATAATCATCAATGTAATTTTCTTTATCGTGGCATGAATGTTCAGATCCGAAAGATTCAAGAAAAAAGTTTAATATTGACATAAAAATAATAATACTTCAAGCATACTAACAAAGTAATCATGTCTTCTCAAAATAACATGGCCAAAGAAAGTTCATCCATACAAAATCATATAGTTTGGCTATGCTCCATCTTCGTCACACAAAATACTCAAATCATGCACAACCCCGGTTTTAGCCAAGTAATTGTTTCATACTTTAGTATTCTCAAACTTTTTCAACTTTCACGCAATACATGAGCGTGAGCCATGGACATAGCACTATAGGTGGAATAGAGTGGTGGTTGTGGAGAAGACAAGAAAGGAGGAAGATGGTCTCACATCAACTAGGCGTATTAATGGGCTATGGAGATGCCCATCAATATATATCAATGGGAGTGAGTAGGGATTGCCATGCAACGGATGTACTAGAGCTATAAATGTATGAAAGTTCAACAAAATAAACTAAGTGGGTGTGCATCCAACTTGCTTGCTCATGAAGACCTAGGGAATTTTAAGGAAGCCCATTGTTGGAATATACAAGCCAAGTTCTATAACGAAAATTCCCACTAGTATATGAAAGTGACAAAAGAAGAGACTCTCTATCATGAAGATCATGGTGGTACTTTGAAGCACAAGTGTGGAAAAACATAGTAGCATTGTCCCTTCTCTCTTTTTTCTCTTTTTTTTTCATTGGCTTCTTTGGCCTTTCTTTTTCTCTCTCTTTTTTAATTGGCTTCTTTGGCCTTTTTTTAATTTCCTCACACGGGACAATGCTCTAATAATAATGATCATCACAGTTCTATTTTTTTACAACTCAAGGATTACAACTCGACACTTAGAACAAAATATGACTCTACATGAATGCCTCCGGCGGAGTACTGGGATGTGCAATGAATCAAGAGTGACATGTATGAAAAAATTATGAATGGTGGCTTTGCCACAAATACAATGTCAAGTACATGATCATGCATGGCAATATGACAATGATGGAGTGTGTAATAAACGAAACGTTTGAAAGTTGCATGGCAATATATCTCAGAATGGCTATGGAAATGCCATAATAGGTAGGTATGGTGGCTGTTTTGAGGAAGGTATATGGTGGGTGTATGGTACCGGCGAAAGTTGCACAACACTAGAGAGGCTAGCAAAGGTGGAAGGGTGAGAGTGCGTATAATCCATGGACTCAACATTAGTCATACAGAACTCACATACTTATTGCAAAAATCTACAAGTCATCAAAACCAAGCACTACAACATGCTCCTAGGGGAAGGGTTGGTAGGAGTTAACCATCGGGCGATCCCGACCTCCACACAAATTAAGACAATCAAAGAAATACCTCATGCTTCAAATTTCTTACACAACGGTTACCATACGTGCATGCTACGGGACTTGCATACCTCAACACAAGTATTTCTCAAATTCATAATTACTATACTAGCATGACTCTAATATCACCATCCTCATATCTCAAAACAATCATCAAGCATCAAACTTCTCATAGTATTCAATGCACTTTATATGAAAGTTTTTATTATACCCATCTTGGATGCCCGTCATATTAGGACTAGTTGTCGGCATTCTGGGAACGGGGGTACCCAGACTTGCCTGCCTGTGGCGCAGGGCGCGGCTCACAAGGCGGCCTGGTATAGCCCAGCATCTTCAACAACCACTCAAGACCCTCACGAGGGGCCAAGCCTCACGAGGCAGATGACATAGGCATCGCCCGGGGCGGCCTCGCCAGGCCTGCTCATGAGGATCGGAGATATTGAGTCAAGGGGCACCTCACGAGGTCCTCGTGACGTGAGCAGTGACGACCGATGCCAGGCGGGCGCCAACGGGCGCAGAGTGCCAGTTTCCTCTTTGGTGCTAAAGGAGCAGGTGCAGGCGGGGAGTCCCGAGGAGTCAGGCAAAGGTTTCCATATCGGTGCAACGAGACCAAGACCAGCAGGACGGCAGGACGGAGGTCATCGCATAGCCCACGGCGGCGTCACCACCAGGAACTTTGGCAGGCAAAGACCACCTTTTGTTAGGATAGCTTGTACTAGCTGTCCCCCTTCAAATTTGGCTGTTGTGGGATTCCTTCCTGCTCAACATTTGGGAAGAGGACCCTGGCCACTATAAATAGGATTAGCCACCACCATTGATCGGGGAGAGTTGATCAGATAGAAGGCCACACACCACAAGCTCACCCAAATGCAAGAACACCTCTCCTCAGGAGACAGTTCATCCATGTACTAGTTCTTCCTTGGCCTACAAGGCAATCCACCATACACACTGGATTAGGGTGTTACACCATAATGGTGGCCCGAACCAGTATAAATCTCGTGTCTCTTGTTCATCGGATCTGACGAGCTAGGCCTAGGGCTCACCCAAATGCAACAACACCTCTCCTCAGGAGACAGTTCATCCATGTACTAGTTCTTTCTCGGCCTACAAGGCAATCCACCATACACACTGGATTAGGGTGTTACACCACAATGGTGGCCCGAACCAGTATAAATCTCGTGTCTCTTGTTCATCGGATCTGACGAGCTAGGCCTAGGGCTGTTGAGTAGACAAGCAAGGGCGGAAGGAGAGATCTTCGTGCGCACCCCAGAGTTCGAACCTTAAGGGTTTTGCCGGAACCCTAGATCTGACATTTGGCGCGCGAGGTAGGGGTGCGCTGAAACTTCCCTTCCGTCGTTCAGTGCTCCATTGTTCCAGCAGTCCATGGCCAACGCTCGCACAGCCCGTGCTGAGCGGCGGGCTTCCCTTGCCGCCCGCATTGCTCAGACCGCTCCTGCTAGCGGACCGCCCCGTCGTTCTCCGTCGCCTGTTGCCAACGCCGCAACCGGTCCGGCGCGGCAAGAACAACATGCATCGTCCCTGCACCCCTTCGTGCGGCGCGATGGACGCACCGCTACCCCGTCGCTGACTCCGGCGGTCTCTTCATCCCATGCTCGCCGCAGACCCACGGATGCGCAGGCTGCATTTCTCATGGCGCGTGAGCTCCTGCGCTACCGCCCCGTCGACGACTTCTACAAAGAATGGCTTGACTGCATCACCGAGCTCGTCAGCGCCGCTGGGGACTCTCCGGCGCCGCCCCTCTCCCTGCCTCGTCCGCCTTCCCATGAGGACGACGAGGCCCAAGAAGCACCACTGCTACCCCAGCGTCAAGGCATCGTCCAAGACCCAAGGCGTGTGGCCCTGCGGCATGATCGCCCACGAGCGGTGCCGGCGCGCGAAGAAGGGAGCTGCCAAGAGATCCAACGGCCCCGTGGTGGAGCACCTGCGCTTCCTCCACCGCAGCGTCGAGACCACGCCCCCCCGCAGTGGCGTGCGAAGGCCAAGACCAAGTCCCACCATCCCAGCAAGCTCCGATGTCGACAGGAGGCTGCAAGGCCCTTGCTTCCGAACTGCGCAACGTCAATTAGCATGGGAAGTTCCAGCCCGACCTGCCTCCATGCTACGACAGCACCCTGACCCTGCGGAGTTCCTGCAGCTCTACGAGCTGAGCATCGAGGCGTCCGGCGGCAACGAGAAGATGATGGCGAACTGGTTCCCCATGGCCCTCAAGGAAGGCACGCGCTCATGGCTCTTGAACCTGCCCGCGGGATCGATCTCCACCTGGAGCGAGATGCGCGATCAGTTCATTGCCAACTTCCAGGGCACTCGAGACCGTCCCCCGGCCGCGTGCGACCTGCATCGCATCAAGCAACAACCAGGAGAAACCCTGCAGAAGTTTATCCAATGCTTCAACAGTATCCGCGTCAAGATCCCCAAGGTCACGGACGAGGCCATCATTTCTGTGTTCTCAGATGGCGTTCGCTACATCAAGATGAAGGAGGAGCTCACTATCCACGAAGATTTGTGCACGTCCTTGGAGCTGTTCAACCTCGCGACCAAGTGCGCCAGGGCCGAGGAAGGGCGCCTTGATACGTCCAAAACGTATCTATAATTTCTGCTTGCTCCATGCCTCTTTTGTGTGATATTGCTATGATATTTATACACTTCCATACACTTTTGATCATATTTGGACTAACCTATTAACTCAGTGCACCCCAGTGCCAGTTTCTGTTTTCTGCTGTTTTTGTATTTCAGGTTTTCCCATCACGTAAACTGCTAGAAAAATCCCAGAAAAATTATATAAAAAATCAGCGTTCCAGAAGCTTCCTGGCGGCCAAACTAGGGCCGAAGGGGGGCCACCAGCGCTCCAGGCGCCCTGGTGGCGCGGCCCCCCTCCTGGCCACGCCGGGGGGGCGCTTGGGCCCCCCAGGTCTCCGCTGATGCCCCCCTTTGGCATATATTTAACACGCGTCCCGAAACCCTCGAGGACGGAACCTTTTTCGCGATCTCATCTCTGTTCCGCCGCCGCCGCGCTTCCAAGATCGGGAGCACCAGGAGAACTCTTCCCGGCACCCTGCCGGAGGGGAGGATCACCACCGGGAGCCTCTCCACCACCATGGACGCCTCCCGGATGAGTTGTGAGTAGTCTCCCTTGTACCATGGGTCCATGACCAGTAGCTATGTGATGTTCTCCTCCCCTTCTTGTGCTTCACTAATAAGACCTCGTGAGCTGCCCTACATGCTCGAGGCACATATGTAATCCTTATGCTGTTGCTATGATGAGTTTGCTGGGATCCGATGGATTATGAGATTATGTTCAGATTGTGTTTGAGTAATATATTTGATTTACCTCTTTTATATTTATGTTCGTAAGTAATTCTTGCATGTTCTCTGTTGCTATTTATTGCTTTGGCCGAGTAGTAGGTAGTAACTCCAAGAGGGAACATTATGCTTGATTGTGGGTTCATGCCCCTCGATGACTAGCTTGAGTGACAGAAACATGAGTCTAGGGGATGTGCTGTTGCCACAAGGGGGAAAACAACGGTGCTTGTACTCGCGGGTGCAAGGATTGTTTACTTTACGCAAAGTTCTTTTAATGCAGTTGTCTGTTGCTTTGAGTTTACACTATGGGTGGGACTCGCAACTTAATACCAGCGAGATGTTCTGGATAGATATCTCAAGGTGGATGATTAGTAGTAGATGCAGATGGATTTCGGTCTACTTGCCTTAGCGTACCGCCCATGCTTTGAACCTCTACCTTTCTTGCAACATAGTTAGCATTGGTTTGCGCACATAACTCTGTCAATTGCCCAGCTGTAATTCGTTTACCTCACATAGCTGTTTTATCGTCTTTTGGGAGAGAGACATCACTAGTGAACATCATGGGACCCCGATCCATATTACCATCACAGATCACATCCGCTATTTACTTTCTGCTTTTACTTACTAGTTGCAGCAATACCTATCACTATTATCTCTTGCGTTTGATCCTTTGTAAACGACAAGGCCGGAGGGATTGACAACCTCTCTGTACTCGTTGGGAGCAAAGTTATTTATATCTATGTGCAGGTCCGGTTGATTGCTAATATCTGGCGCCGTTAGCAGTTGACACCTTCTTGTTGAATCTTGGAGTCTCAGGGGAAATTGATCCTTGGTATCTTTTCCAAGGGAAAACTACCGTTACACTGCATCTCAAACCTTCCACTTGGGGTAACCAACGAGGGGCAAGAAGCCATCAAGCAAAGTTTTCTGGCGCCGTTGCCGGGGACTCCACTCTTCAAGATAGGGGAGTTGCACGCTATCTTTTACCTTTGCTTTTTAGTCTTGTTAGTTTACCTTTCAGTTTTTGCTTTAGTATCCTTTATCGAAAATAACAAAAATAGTTATCTTGCTTGCTTTCTGCTATGGGTTCCACCGAGAACACCAAGTTGTGTGACTTCACTAGTCATAACAACGATGAACTTATCTGCACACCTATCACTACACCTGCCACTTCAGCACCTTCTTATGAAATTAAACCTGCTTTACTGAACTTAGTTATGAAAGATCAATTCTCCGGTGCTGAAGATGATGCTGCTTTACACTTAAACAACTTTGTTGAACTTTGTGATATGCAAAAGTACTGAGAAGTAGATAGTGATATTGTTAAGCTTAAGATTTTTCCATTCTCCTTGAGAGGAGGAGCTAAAATTTGGTTTCAATCTTTGCCTAGAAATAGCATAGATTCATGGGACAAGTGCAAAGATGCTTTTATTGGAAAATACTATCCACCTGCTAAAATTATCCAACTAAGGAGTAACATAATGAATTTCAAACAATTGGATAATGAACACGTTGCCCAAGCTTGGGAACGTATGAAATCTCTTGTCAAGAACTGCCCTACTCATGGTTTGACTACTTGGATGGTTATCCAAACTTTTTATGCAGGCTTAAACTTTACCTCGCGGAACTTGTTAGATTCGGCCGCGGGAGGAACCTTTATGTCAACTACACTTGGTGCTGCCACGAAGCTTCTCGATGAGATGATGACCAACTATTCCCAATGGCACACCGAACGCGCTCCAACATGTAGGAAGGTAAACTCTGTCGAGGAGATTTCCTCCCTAAATGAAAAAGTTGAGTTGATCATGTCTCTACTTTCGAAGCAATCTTCTATTGATCCTCGTGATGTTCCTTTAAATTCTTTGATTGCTCAAGAACAAGTAGATGTGAACTTTATCTCTAGAAACAATTTCAATAACAATACTTATAGGAGTAATTTTGGTAGCAATCCTAGACCGTTCCCCTCTAATTCCTATGGGAACAACAATGCTTATCCTAGCACCAAGAACTCCACTACTGAACTAGAGATTATGCTTAAAGATTTCATCACTACCCAAAAAGCCTTCAATAAAAGTGTAGAAGAAAAACTAAACAAACTAGATGATCTCTCTTCGAAGGTAGACAATTTAGCCCATGAGGTAGAATTGCTTAAAATTAGAACTTCTCCTCTTGAGGAGAGGAAGGTCACTCCTATGAATGTTATTCAAGTGCAAATTAATGAAAACATTAGGATGTTGGCTAAACTTAAAGAGAGATGGGCTAGAGAAAGGGAGGAAGAAGATAGAATTAAGAACCTTCCTACCCACCACACTGTTGCTACTATCCAAGTTGTTGAGGATATCCAAACTCTTAGCACCCAATGCACTCCTGGTCCCATTGGACCTATTAATGGTGATGCTATGACCATAGAAACTACCAAACAAGTGAACCTAAAGGACACCACTACCATTTTACTTGATAGTAGTGACCTTGATTTTGATAATTGCACTCTTACCGAAGTTATTGATTTCCTTCACAAGATGTCTAGAGATCCCCGCACTAGCACGCTTAACCTTGCCTTCACCGAGCATATCACTAATGCTCTCATCAAAGCTAGGGAGGAGAAACTTCGAGTAGAAGCCTCCATTCCTAGAAAGCTAGAAGATGGTTGGGATCCTATGATTAAAATTAAGTTGAATAACTTCTCTTGCTATGCTTTATGTGATGTTGGAGCTAGTACCTCCGTTATGCCCAAAAGAATATATGATATGCTTAAATTGAAACCTTTTGATTCTTGTTCTTTTGGTGTTCGTCTTGTTGATTCTTCCATAAAGAAACCTTTGGGGAGGATCGACAATGTTCTTATCATTGTCAATGACAATTACGTTCCCGTTGATTTTACTATTATGGACATTGAATGTGAACCTTCTTGTCCAATTATTTTGGGACGTCCTTTTCTTTGCACCGTTGGTGCTATCATTGACATGAAAGAGGGGAATATAAGATTCCAATTTCCTCTCAAGAAAGGGATGGAACACTTCCCTAGAAAGAATATTAAGTTACCTTTTGAGTCCGTTATACGGGCTAGCTATTCTTTTACTCTTGATAAGACTTGATCTTTTTGCATTATGCCTAGCTTAAAGGCATAAAAGAAAGCGCTTTTGGGAGGCAGCCCACAATGAATAAAATTTTATTTTGCTTTTGTTGTGTCTTGATGTTGTTACTACAATAGCATCATCATTGTATCTTTACTTTTCAGCTTTGTGCCAAGTGTAGCCTCTGATTGCAAGAAAGTTCAAAAGTTGTGACGTGCTGTCCAGGAAACAGATTCTGTCCTTGGATATAAAAATTCATATAAAATCACCAGATCATCTTTTTGGTCTAAATTTTTTCGACAGCGTGCTCTATACAATTATCTTTCGGGCGTCTGTTCTGAGTTTTTTGATTAGAGTTGCAGAAGTGCCCCGAAAAAATCATTTACTACCTGCTGGTCTGTTTTTCACAGATTCTGTCCTGTTTTGCCTTTTCTTCATTTTGCAAACCTTGAGCTTGCTTTTTCTTTGCAAAAACCATTTGGCAATCTTGAGAAACAGTAGACCTTCAAGAATATCCTTATTTCTAGCAAGGAACAATTATTTTATTATGGGTACTAACCTCGCTAATCAGATTATGATGAGTTATGTATGAAGGGAGTTTTCAAGTGTGCGAGGGAAGATGATAAAAAGATTCAGGAGTGTCAAACGCTCAAGCTTGGGGATGCCCCCATGCACCCCCAAGAAATATTCAAGAAGACTCAAGCGTCTAAGCTTGGGGATGCCCCCGTGCATCCCCTTCTCCATCAACATTATCAGTTCGTCTTTCGTTCCACTATATTTTTATCACTTCCTGTGTTATGTGCTATGCTTGGAGCGTCTTGCTTTTAGTTTCCCTTTTAGTTTTATTTAGCTTTGCTTGCTTTTCATAACGAGTTGGAACTCAGCTTTCTTTGTGTGGGAGAGAAACACGCTCCACTTCAACCTAGAACACAACATAGAATTTTCATGTCTATCTTTGCTGTGTATGTTCTTGGTCTTTCAATAGCTACTATCATGTTCAGCTCTTAGTTTTCATGCTTATCTTTTTAAAAGAGATTTTTGTTTAGTTGGTCACTGGAACTCTCTTTAGTTATCATGCTTATCTTGTTAAGAGAGTTGGCTTCTGTTGCATTGGTCGATATGTCTATGATAAAAATGCTACGTGCATAATGGTGCTTAGTATTTCATGTTTTCTTATGGTTAGTCTCAAATAGCTGGGGGGTTCCCAATGTGTTATTGGAGTACCAACATGATTTGTTTGCCTATGACGTGGTATGGTTTAGCGATATCTTCCTTCGAGAATTTATTTTGATTGACTTGGCGTATGCTCACGCATATTTAAGACTGTAAAGAAAGTCTGTCAAGCCTTGATGATCTTTAATTTCTGAGTAGCGATATAACTTCCATGCCTGATTCAATGTTGCTTTGTCGCTCTGCATGATTATGACCGTCATTGCTCTCTTAGTTGGTCGCTCCCAGTCTTTTGCTAACCTCCACCTGTACTAAGCGGACTGACTGCTTGTGCATCCAAAATCCTTTAAACCAGTTATGCCATATGAGTCCACCATACCTTCCTATACATGGTATTTACCTGCCATTCCTAACGAAGACTTTCATGTACCATCTCGAAATTATTCAAGAAAAGCATTTCTGTTTTGTGCCTCCGTTTTAGTTCATGAGGAAGTAGTAGTTAATTCATGATCTTTTTAAGTTGGACAAGCTTCACCCCGTGATTGCATGTCTAATGTGCAAACCCATAATACGAGAAGGAACTGGCATAGAGTGCGCCCGGCTCATTAAAATAATAATATAAACAAACAAACCCTCCTTCACGCTTTGTTCATGAGAAATCAGAAAACTTTGGCAGTGATAAACAAAGGAGATTAAGAGGATGTGATCGTCCTCATTCGGGAGCCGTTCCTCGAAACTTGTCCAGCTCAAGAAGTAATTGAGTTATCTGCTAGCATTCGTTGACGAAACATGCATATCCAAAAAAAATTTACTTCTATTTTTAAAACCAAGAGCTTTGGTACATGCTTTGTCTTTGTTTCCGACCACGGGTTTTCAACCTTGCCAACAAAAGCCACGGTTCGAGAGTCTCCACCTTCTTTAAGCACCAACTACTGAGAGCATGATTGTCATTCTGAGTGTAATGTGCATTGTCCCAAAGTAGCATTGTCCTTTGCATGATTATGATATCGTTTATTCTGAAATCATTGTATCTAGTCGTCACTTCAACCTTGGAGGTGCCCCTGCATTTATGTTTTCCTTCACTAAAGGGGGCAACCGAGATACCACTTTATCATATTTGCACACCATGCTCATTACAAATCTATTTGATGTTTCAGTATCATATTGTAAAACTTTCAGTTCTTTGTGATTTTCTCATGAGGCAACTTAATTACTACAGATTCATTGTCTCAGTAAGCTTTTGTCATGTGACTATGAAAAGTCCTTATATGGTTAATAGCATGTCACCACAGAAATTATGCTTGTTATCATTTACCTACTCGAGGACGAGCAGGAATTATGCTTGGGGATGTTGATACGTCCAAAACGTATCTATAATTTCTGCTTGCTCCATGCCTCTTTTGTGTGATATTGCTATGATATTTATACACTTCCATACACTTTTGATCATATTTGGACTAACCTATTAACTCAGTGCACCCCAGTGCCAGTTTCTGTTTTCTGCTGTTTTTGTATTTCAGGTTTTCCCATCACCTAAACTGCCAGAAAAATCCCAGAAAAATTATATAAAAAATCAGCGTTCCAGAAGCTTCCTGGCGGCCAAACTAGGGCCGGAGGGGGGCCACCAGGGCTCCAGGCGCCCTGGTGGCGCGACCCCCCTCCTGGCCGCGCCGGGGGGCGCCTGGGCCCCCCAGGTCTCCGCTGATGCCCCCCTTTGGCATATATTTAACACGCGTCCCGAAACCCTCGAGGACGGGACCCTTTTTCGCGATCTCATCTCTGTTCCGCCGCCGCCGCGCTTCCAAGATCGGGAGCACCAGGAGAACTCTTCCCGGCACCCTGCCGAAGGGGAGGATCACCTTCGGGAGCCTCTCCACCACCATGGACGCCTCCCGGATGAGTTGTGAGTAGTCTCCCTTGGACCATGGGTCCATGACCAGTAGCTATGTGATGTTCTCCTCCCCTTCTTGTGCTTCACTAATTAGACCTCGTGAGCTGCCCTACATGATCGAGGCACATATGTAATCCTTATGCTGTTGCTATGATGAGTTTGCTGGGATCCGATGGATTGTGAGATTATGTTCAGATTGTGTTTGAGTAATATATTTGATTTACCTCTTCTATATTTATGTTCATAAGTAATTCTTGCATGTTATCCGTTGCTATTTATTGCTTTGGCCGAGTAGTAGGTAGTAACTCCAAGAGGGAATGTTATGCTTGATTGTGGGTTCATGCCCCTCGATGACTAGCTTGAGTGACAGAAACATGAGTCTAGGGGATGTGCTGTTGCCACAAGGGGGAAAACAACGGTGCTTGTACTCGTGGGTGCAAGGATTGTTTACTTTACGCAAAGTTCTTTTAATGCAGTTCTTTGTTGCTTTGAGTTTACACTATGGGTGGGACTCGGAACTTAATACCAGCGAGATGTTCTGGATAGATATCTCAAGGTGGATGATTAGTAGTAGATGCAGATGGATTTCGGTCTACTTGCCTTGGTGTACCACCCATGCTTTGAACCTCTACCTTTCTTGCAACATAGTTAGCATTGGTTTGCGCACATAATTTTGTCAATTGCCCAGCTGTAATTCGTTTACCTCACATAGCTGTTTTATCGTCTTTTGGGAGAGAGACATCACTAGTGAACATCATGGGACCCCGGTCCATATTACCATCACTGATCACATCCGCTATTTACTTTCTGTTTTTACTTACTAGTTGCAGCAATACCTATCACTATTATCTCTTGCGTTTGATCCTTTTTAAACGACAAGGCCGGAGGGATTGACAACCTCTCTGTACTCGTTGGGAGCAAAGTTATTTGTATCTGTGTGCAGGTCCGGTTGATTGCTAATATCTGGCGCCGTTAGCAGTTGACACCTTCTTGTTGAACCTTGGAGTCTCAGGGGAAATCGATCCTTGGTATCTTTGCCAAGGGAAAACTACCGCTACACTGCATCTCAAACCTTCCACTTGGGGTAACCAACGAGGGGCGAGAAGCCATCACGCCTCTCGCTCGTCGAGCTCCCCGCTGCTGAAATCGAAGACAAGAAGGCCAAAGGCAAGGACGTGAAGCGCAAGGGAGCGGCAGTGCTTGTAGCCGAACCAGAAATGAAACGCGGCCGTGACTACCCGGAGCCACCAAAGTGGGGCCGAGCATTCAGCGCCTTCCATAACGTGCACAACCACAACACCCACGACTGTCAAGAGCTCAGGGCCCTCCGCGAAGGATGCGTCATCCAACGCCCCGAGCGTGGCAACCGTGGGTACGGCTGCGGGGGAGGTCGTATCGGAGGACGCTGGGACGATCGTGGACCCCGCCAGGAGTGGCGTGATCAGCCTGGGGAGGACCGTTGGCGCAGCTAGCCCCGCGGGGACACCTGGAGGGATCAGCCCCGAGAGGACCGTCCTCAGGGTAGGGCTAGCCTACCACCTCTACCACCGCCAAGGAGAGACGACGACCAGGACGAGGGGGCTGGGGGCTTCCAGGAGCCGCGTGCCATCGCTTGCATCTTGGACGAAGCACAGGCCCCAGCTTCTCAGCGCCTCTTCAAGCAGTTCACCCGTGAAGTGAATGCAGCTCTCCCCAAACTCGAGGGTACCCGTCCACTTAGGTGGTCCAGGTGTCCCATCACCTTCAGTTCAGCAGACCAGCTCAAGTGCGCAGCTACGGCTGGTGCCCTCCCGATGCTTTGCTCCCCCGTCATCAGCAACGTCCAAGTTACTAAGACCCTCATCGACGGTGGCGCAGGACTCAACGTCCTGTCCATCGAGACGTTCGACAGCCTCCAAGTACCCTACGATCACCTACTACCTACCAAGCCCTTCTCCGGAGTGACTGATGGCTCCACCACTCCCGTGGGGCAAGTTCGCCTACCTGTAACCTTTGGCAAGGGTGGCAACTACCACACTGAGCTCATCGACTTCGATGTGGCCCACATCCATCTTCCCTACAATGCCACCCTCGGTTACCCAGCCCTGGCCAAATTCATGCCAGTAACTCACCACGGCTACAATATTCTCAAGATGCCCGGAAGCGGTGGCATCATCACCATCGCCTGCGAGGAGAAGGACGCAGTGTGCTCACTCGAGCGCGCTTATCAGGCAGCGGCAGTCAAGGATCCGGATAGCGACATCATCATTTACCCACCTGAGGTCGTTCCCAAGAAGAAGAAGCAGCTACTGGCCCTAGAGCCTCATGAGGACACAACACAGGGAGGCCGCACCACAGGGCCTCCTCCCTCTCTCGCATAGGAAAGTGCGCCCAGCGCCCCTCTTTGGCTGGGCTCGGGGGCTCTCCTCCGGAGGGCCTCTAACCTATCCAACGTCACGAGGGAGGCGCTCGGGCACCACGTGGAAGAGTGCTTCGCTGCACACTTCCCTCCGGAGGCCTCAAGGCGCGAGGCACCAAGCGCTCAGGAGTTCATCAGCCAGACCTTCGAAGACCTACTGGAGCCGAGAGCCATGCGGAGCGAGCGTCGCCCGCCTCTCCAAGGGCTGCTGATATGTCCAAAATGCATCACTATTTTATATCGTAATTCATCCTTATTCATTGATATATTTCACATTACGATGATGTTCTTATGTTGTTTTGGCCTATTTTACATAGTTTGCAACTTTCCGGTGCCGAAGCAGCAGACGCAGGATTCAGCGGTAAAAAGTGGACGCTGAGTTGCTGAAGAAGAATACCTCCAAATTACCTGAAAATCGACGGAGGGTATTTTCCAGAAGGATCACGAAGACACGCAAAAGAGCAACCAGAGGGGGGCCACAGGGCGCCCAGGCGGCCACTTGGCGCGGCCCCCACCCTGGCCGCGCCGGGGGGCGCCTGGAGCCCCTGTCCCACTCCCGGATGCCCCCTTTGGCATATATACTCCTCGTCATCCAAAAACCCTAAAAAAGGAGTTTTGACGGAGTTCCGCCGCCGCTCCGTGGCGGAAACCTACAGAGAAGAAAAAGCCATCTCCGGCGGGCAGATTCCGCCGGGGAAATCACCTCCCGGAAGGGGAGATCATCGCCATCGTCATCACCATCGTCACGGGCATCATCGAGATCATCATCAACATCATCCCCAACATCAGCACCATCTCCATCTTCATCCAATCTCATCTCACCATTGCAACTTGTGTTGTAATCCGTACTATCTATCCTCTCTACTCTATCAATGTTGATTACTACTTTGTGGTGAATGCTATTGAGTTTTGTTGGAGAAATATCATTGTGTACAGATTGTTTATCACCCATCTATCTCCACTGATCATGATCTCTTTTATGTCTTGTGAGTAGTTACTTTAGTTCTTGAGGACATGGGAAAAGTCCTGTTGTTAGTAGTCATATGATGTTGAAGTAATATGTGTTGTTTGATACTTAAGTTGTGTTGTTATTTTCCTAGTGGTGTTGTGTGAGTCGAACACTCAACACTTCGCCTTATTAAGGACCTAGGGGAATACATTGTGCACAAAGAATGCTTACGGTGGGTTGCCAGAGTGACAGAAACCTGAACCCCAGTTCGCACGCTTGTGCATAAGGGAACAATGGATCATCGATCGTATTGCTATGGTTAGGCTTTTGCCTTAAATACTATCTTGTATTTGCGGATGCTTGCAAGGTGTTTAATCATAAGAGTGCACTCATCTTAGTCTAGAGAGTGTACTAGCATAGATCCACCCACTCAACACTTATCAACACATCACATAGTACCGATACGGAATATGGCGAAAGCACATGACTACCTCTCCCGTGTGTCCTCAAGAACACTTTAGCCTTTATAAGTTCAGTTGCTTGGCCTCTCCTTTGCTCAAAAAGGATTGGGCCACTTGTTACTCTCCAGTGCCTTTTACTTTGCTCGCTTTTACTTTCCTGTTGCTTATATCAAGAAAACCCCTAAAAAGTTATCTTTCAGTGCTTGCAGTTATTCCTTGCTCAGAATCACTTATCAATACCTTCTGCTCCTCGTTGGGTTCGACACTCTTACTTATCAAAAACGCTGTAATAGATCCCTTACGGTTGTGGGTCATCAAGTAACGTTCTCTGGCGCCGTTGCCGGGGAGTGTAGCGCTATTGGTAAGTGAAGCTGGTAAGGAAGTTTTTATATTTCTGTTTTTATTTTGCTGTTGTTGCTCTTGTCCTTATGGACAACCTTGCTATTGGATCGTTGCTTAAGGGAAGACGCCCCACACCTGTGGTGGTTGCTCCTCCCCCTACTGAAATTGTGCCCTATAAAATACCAGCTGGTATTATCGATTATGTTTTGGCTAATTGTTATGCAGGAGACAGACATCCCGGTGAACACTTGCTATATCTGTCACAACTATGTTCATTATTTAAGCTTGCAGGTGTATCAATGGAGTTTGTCATGAGGAAATTGTTCTCTGTATCTCTTATAGATAAAGCTTCAGATTGATATAAGCTTCTTGATAACTCACACTTGCTTGATTGGCAAGAGCTTATGTCTCTCTTTTATACCAAGTTTTATCCTCTTCATGAAATTCATCGAGACAGGAACTATATCTATAACTTTAGGTCTCATGACGGAGAAAGCATTGCTCAAGCTTGGGGGAGATTGAAGTCCCTAATGCTCAAATGTCCTATTCATGAGCTCCCCAAGGAAATTATACTTACAATTTTTTATGCCAGGCTTTCTCGTCAAGATAAGGAGATGCTAGATGCCTCCTCTAGTGGGGTATTTCAGACGAAGAGTGTTGAAGAAAGGTGGGATCTCATTGAAAGGATCCAGAGGAATACCGAAGATTGGGAAATCGATAAAGGTATTGAACCCGCTATAAATTATGAGCATGATTATATTGAGAGCTATGTGAAAACTGATTACTTCAATACCTTTTGCTCTAAGATTGGTCTTGATTCCCATCTAATGATTGATTTCTGTAAGGATTTTGCCTCTCACGTTGATTCTTTTAAAAATAAGAGAGATCAGCATCATGAACCTTTCAAAGAGTTACCTGTTGATATTCATGTTGCTGACCCTATTTTGCCTGCAGTTATATATGAAAAGCCTCCTTTTCCCGCAAGGATAAGGGATCACTCTCTTGTGACAGGCATAATAAATAAAAGTGAGAGAAGAATTGATGAGCCTGAGGACCAGATCAAGGTCGATCCTCAAGTTGCATTGGTTAAAGACCTTGTTACTAATGATGTTTTGGATTCCAATGTAAATTTTTGTGCTGTTTCCACTAACCTTGTCACAGCCAAGAATAAAGGCCCAATTTCAGGTACTCCAGTAGTATCTGTTAAAATAGGAGATCACAATTATTATGGGCTATGCGATTTGGGATCGAGTGCTAGTGCTATCCCCTATTCACTTTATCAAGAGATCATCGGTGAGATTTCACCTTGTGAACTTGAAGAAGTTGATGTTACCATTCATCTTGCAAACAGAGCAACTATCTCTCCTATCGGAATTGTGAGAGATGTTGAAGTCCTATGTGGAAAGGTAAAATACCCTACCGACTTTCTAGTACTTGGTTCAGTAAGGGACAATTTTTGTCCTATTATTTTTGGTAGACCTTTTCTCAGAACTTGTGGAGCTATAATAGATTGCAAGAAAGGTAAAGTTTATGTTGAATTCAATGGTGAGCCATATGAATTTAACTTTTCTAAGTTCTCTAAGCAGCCTCGTGGTACCGAATTACCTAGTGATGATAAAATTATTGAAAATATTGCTTCTATTGCTATTCTCTCTAATGATCCTTTGCATCAATATATGGAGGACCACGAGAATGATTTGCATACGCAGGAAAGAAATGAACTAGATGAAATATTCTTGAGACAACCTCCATCCTGAAGCACAACCTTCCGGTTGAACCTTTGGGAATTTTATCAAAACCAAAAGAAGACCCGGTGTTCGATCTTAAACCTCTTCCCGATACGCTCAAGTATGCTTATTTAGATGAAAAGAAAGTATATCCTGTTATTATCAACTCTAACCTTTCAGGATATGAAGAAGAGCGACTATTGGAAGTACTTCGTAAACACTGAGGTGCAATTGGCTATACCCTTGATGACCTTAAGGGGATTAGTCCATCTATCTGTCAACATACTATCAACCTTGAGCCCGATGCTAAACCAGTTGTTGATCATCAACGACGGTTGAACCCGAAGATGATGGATGTTGTAAGAACTGAGATTCTCAAGCTTCTAGCCGCAGGTATTATCTACCCTATAGCTGATAGTAAGTGGGTAAGCCCGGTACATTGTGTTCCTAAGAAAGGAGGTACAACTGTAGTTCCTAATGATAAGAATGAACTAATACCTCCGAGAATTATTATTGGATATAGAATGTGTATTGATTACAGGAAGCTGAACAAGGCAACCAGGAAGGATCACTACCCGTTGCCGTTCATCGACCAAATGCTTGAAAGGTTATCCAAAAATACCCACTTTTGTTACCTCGATGGTTATTCTGGCTTCTCTCAAATTCATGTTAACACTGCTGATCAAGAGAAGACCACTTTTACTTGTCCCTTTGGTACTTATGCTTACAGGCGTATGCCTTTTGGTTTATGTAATGCCCCTGCTACTTTTCAAAGGTGTATGTCTGCTATCTTTCATGGTTTTTGTGAGGAGATTGTGGAAGTCTTCATGGACGATTTCTCCGTCTATGGAACTTCCTTTGACCATTGTCTCCACAACCTTAATAAAGTTTTGCAGAGATGTGAGGAGACAAATCTGGTACTCAACTGGGAGAAGTGCTATACGTCCAAAACGTATCTATAATTTCTGCTTGCTCCATGCTTCTTTTGTGTGATATTGCTATGCTTTTGATACACTTTCATACACTTTTGATCATATTTGGACTAACCTATTAACTCAGTGCACCCCAGTGCCAGTTTCTGTTTTCTGCTGTTTCAGGTTTTCCCGTTACTTAAATTGCCAGAAAAATTCCGGGAAAAATATATAAAAAATCAGCGCTCCAGAAGCTTCCACGCGCCAGAAGTGGGGCCAGAGGGGAGCCAGGGGCAGCCCAGGCGGCCTGCCCACGCGGCCCCACCCCTGGCCG
>LR738711.1:269577324-269638469 GCA_902687465.1 Secale cereale | reverse complement strand
TCCCCCTTGCATGTTTTATGGGAAATATCATGTGATTCGATTATGTTAATGTTGTTGGGAGTTGCCACTAGTGAAAGTATGAAGCCTAGGCCTTGTTTCCACCATTGCAATACCATTTGTGCTCACGTTTACCACTTGTTTGCTTGCTGCACTTTTTATTACAGATTTATATTACTTTGCTTTGCCACTCCTATCATCCATATTTTACCATCTCTTCGCCGAACTAGTGCACCTATACATCTGACAAGTGTATTAGGTGTGTTGGGGACACAAGAGACTTCTTGTATCTTGATTGCAGGGTTGCTTGAAAGGGGTACGTTCAACCTCCACTTCCCTGAGTTCGATAAACCTTGGGTTACTCACTTAAGGGAAATTTGCTGCTGTCCTACAAACCTCTGCTCTTGGAGGCCCAACACTGTCTACAGGAATAGAAGCGTGTAGTAGACATCAAGTGCCACTTCATGGTTAACGAAGGAATTGTTCTTGGTCACAAGATTTCCGAAAGGGGAATTGAGGTGGACAAGGCCAAGATCGAAGCAATTGAGAGGATGCCCTATCCAAGGGACATCAAAGGTATTCGCAGTTTTCTCGGTCATGCTGGTTTCTATAGAAGATTTATTAAAGACTTTTCTAAGACTTCGAGACCCCTCACTAATCTTCTCCAGAAGGACGTTCCTTTTGTATTTGATGAAGATTGTAAGGAGGCTTTTGAAGTTCTCAAGAAAGCTTTAATAACCGCTCCTATAGTACAACCACTTGACTGGAATTTACCTTTTGAGATTATGTGTGATGCTAGTGATTTTGCTGTTGGAGCTGTTTTAGGGCAAAGAGTTGATAAGAAATTGAATTTTATACATTATGCTAGTAAAACCCTTGATAGTGCTCAAAAGAATTATGCTACTACTGAGAAGGAATTCTTAGCTGTAGAGTTTGCTTGTGATAAGTTTAGGCAGTATATTGTTGATTCCAAAGTTATTATTCATACTGACCATGCTGCCATTAAGTACCTTATGACAAAGAAGGATGCCAAGCCAAGGCTTATCAGACGGGTACTCCTTCTTCAGGAATTTGATTTGCAGATAGTTGATAGGAAAGGAGAAGAAAATCCGGTGGCGGACAATCTTTCAAGGATGGAAGATATACCGCATGATCCCATCCCAGTCAACGACAGTTTTCCAGACGAGCAACTTGCCATTGTAAAAGTACAATCTCTTTCCGATCCTTGCTTTGCAGATTATGCTAATTTTATCGTTGCGAAGTATTTGCCTCCAGGTTTAACATTTCAGCAAAGGAAGAAGTTCTTTCATGATTTGAGGCACTACTTTTGGGATGACCCACATCTTTTCAAAGAAGGTCCCGACGGGATCGTGAGAAGATGCATACCGGAACATGAGCAGAAGGACATTCTCAGACAATGTCATGATAGTCCCTATGGAGGACATCATGCCGGTGAGAGGACCGCACATAAGGTTCTTCAATCAGGTTTTTATTGGCCTACTCTCTTTAAGGATGCTAGAAATTATGTTTTAGCCTGTGATAAATGTCAGAGAGTTGGTAACATTAGTAGAAGGAATGAGATGCCTATGAATTACTCACTAGTGATTGAACCTTTTGATTGCTGGGGTTTTGATTTTATGGGTCCTTTTCCTTCTTCGCACAAGTACACTCACATTTTAGCAGCTGTTGATTATGTGACCAAGTGGGTTGAAGCAATCCCAACTGAAAGTGCTGATCACAAGACATCTTTGAAAATGCTCAAAGATGTGATTTTCCCTAGGTTTGGTGCACCTAGGTATCTCATGACTGATGGAGGATCACACTTCACGCATGGAGCTTTTAGAAAAGCTTTAGCCAAGTACGATGTCAATCATAGAATTGCTTCACCGTACCATCCTCAAACTAGTGGGCAAGTTGAACTCACCAATAGAGAGATCAAGTTGATCTTACAGAAGACAGTAAGCAGAAATAGAAAGGACTGGTCAAATAAGTTAGGAGATGCTTTGTGGGTGTATAGAACTGCTTACAAAAACCCCATGGGCATGTCCCCCTATAAGATGGTTTATGGCAAGGCTTGCCATTTGCCATTAGAAATAGAGCACAAAGCTTTCTGGGCTGTTAGAGAGCTTAATGCTGACCCAAAGTTAGCTGGTGAGAAGCGTCTCATGAACTTGACTTCTCTAGATGAGTGGAGAAGTGAAGCTTACGAGAGCGCTAAAATGTTCAAAGAAAAGGTAAAGAAGTGGCATGATAGGAGGATTCTAAAACGTGAATTTAATGTTGGTGATAAAGTTTTGTTGTTTAGATCCCGTTTCAGGTTTTCTCCAGGCAAACTACTTTCCAGGTGGGAAGGGCCATTTCATATTGAAGAAGTCTATCGGTCTGGTGCAATCAAGATTAACAATTTTGAAGGCACCAAACCTCAAGTTGTGAATGGGCAAAGACTTAAGCATTACATAGCAGGAGACCCTGTCGATGTTGATGTGAATATGATATACACAACAACTCACGAAGAACATGTTGCAGCCCTGTTTCAGACACCAGCAGAAGCAGAATAAGAAAAGGTATGTATTACGGTAAGGAAACATCGCGAACCGCCATAAAAGTTCCATATTATGAGTTTTTACAAAGTTAGGAAAATTCTGAGCCTAAGTGGAGCCGGAGACAAGCTCTAGGGGGCCCAGGCGCTCCCCTGGCGCGGCCTACCTCCTGGCCGCGCCGGGAGGCCGCCTGGGCACCCAGGAGTCCGCCTCCGACCCCGCTTAGCTTGTTACCTTCCTTTCTATGCAGAAATTTTTGCTATATATTTGCCCGGATTGTTCCGGCAACGTATCTCGCGATTTCGTGTGTTTTCTTTTCGATCTGTTTCTGCCAGGAAATCTTTTAGCTGGACCTAGGTGCCATGGCTTCTCCAAGTTCCCCCAAGGACAAGTTCGTCGTCAACGTCATCAACCCTTACCTCGCTGAGGTGAAGAAGCACCCTCAGGTTGTTCGGATGGAGGACGGTGTCCTCCATCAAGATGATCTGAAGGGACCTATCAAGGAGGGGAGCATCCAGGCCAGGCTAGAAGAAGTGGAGCAAGAAGTCTTCAAGTACAAGAAGATGATCGAGCGTGGTGTTGAAGCTAACTTTGACATCATCAACGAGCTGAAGACCTAATTCCTGAAGGAGATGAAGGAGATGTGGAAAAGCATCAACGCATCTGAAGAAAGAATTGAAGAGCTCCAAGGGCAAATTTATGATCTACATCACCAGAACTGTGAGTATGAACTAAGGTTTATGCGCATGGGTTTGGATGCTGCATGCAGGATTCAGGAGACAAACTTCTCATATGAGACTGGAGAACCCCTTCCATGGAAGCGCTTCGCCAAGGACTACGTGATCAACGTCAACAAGAATGAGGAGTGAAATCTCCTTGGGTAATGGCATCCCCTTGGCTTGTTCCAAGCTTGGGGGAGTGCCCAGTATCTTTATCTTTATCTTTTGTCTTTTAGAGTCAAGTAGAGTCGTATCATGTCTAGGGAGGTTATTATATGAAATAGGTGTGTGCATTGAGGTCTATCACTCCTTCTGTGGAGAGATTGTATCCGTGAGTGTGGAGTCGTCTATGATGGAATATTAATGAGAAGTCTATTGGTTTCTCTGCTGCACTCGGTATTCTCTTCACGCAATCGACCTTATATGATGATTCTTATGGGGAGTATTGAACTTATATCAGGTATGGCTTTGAAAACTTTATTTAATCTTGGCAAACATAGCTTTGGTCATAACAACAAGCATGATTTTCTTAAAGTAGCGACATAGCCAAAACCTTTATGTTATTATGCTTGAAGTGTTATGCTGACAAGGAAGACAACTTGATGTGTTATGCTTATTTTAATGTTTATGCTTTATATTGCTTTGCATCTTAGTCACCATCAATTGTCTGTTCTCTCAAAGCCTTTGCTAGCCTAAACTCTGTACTAAGCGGAATTCTTCTTGTGCATCCATACCCTTAAACCAATACCTTCCATATGAGTCCACCATACCTTCCTATTCGTGGTATTCCACTACCACCTCCTAAAGTATAGAATTTGTGTGTTATCCTTAAATGTTCAAAATCTTCTATTTTGTGCCCCTGTTTTAGCTCATGAGGAAGTAGTAGTTAATTCATGATCTTTTTCAGTTGGACAAGTTTTACCCCGGGATTGCATGTCTAATCTGCAAACCCCTAATACGAGAAGGAACTGGCATGAGTGCGCCCGGCTCATAAAAGATAATACAACAAACAAACCCTCCTTCACGCTTTGTTCATGAGAAATCAGAAAACTTTGGCAGCAGTAAACAAAGGAGATTAAGGGGATGTGATCGTCCCCGTGCGGGAGCCGTTCCTCGAAACTTGTCCAGCTCGAGAAGTAATTGAGTTATCTATTAGCATTCGTTGACAAATCATGCACCTCTCAAAACTTGTTTTCATTCTGTTTGATTTAAGGATAGCGCATGAGTTTTCCCTACTTCCCTAGAGCAGGGCCTATCTCTTAGTTTTAGGTTGAGTCAGTTATTCCTACTTCCTTCTACTCTTAAAGAGAGCAGACATTTGATGTTGACGAGGATTAATTCATATAAAGTTGCATTAAGATTTGTCATATCATATCCTTGTTGACATTATCATTTGATAAGTAAGTTGTTTGTCAAGCCCAGCTAAAGCAAACATCTTCCTTTGTGTTAACACTTTCACTTCTTGCCTAATAACATGTTCTTTCAAAAGCTTCAATTAATCTCATCAAAACATAAAGAGAAATAGCAAAAGTAAAAGCTATTAGTTATTCTTTGACCAAAGGACATGTTTGCCATGATTTGATGAGTTTCCTTAGCCCTACTTTTGATTATAAGTGTTACCACTCTTTTATAAGGGCCTTATGAGTTGAAGATTGCTGTTGAGGATATTTGAGTTTGGTGAAGAGACTGTGATGCTTCTTGTCCGTAATCTATTTATCGACACTTCACTCTCTAAACTTGTGGACAGGTTTACCGAGCTCAGTATTCGCTTGGGGACAAGCGAGGTCTAAGCTTGGGGGTGTTGATACGTCCAAAATGCATCACTATTTTATATCGTAATTCATCCTTATTCATTGATATATTTCACATTACGATGATGTTCTTATGTTGTTTTGGCCTATTTTACACAGTTTGCAACTTTCCGGTGCCGAAGCAGCAGACGCAGGATTCAGCGGTAAAAAGTGGACGCTGAGTTGCTAAAGAAGAATACCTCCAAATTACCTGAAAATCGACGGAGGGTATTTTCCAGAAGGATCACGAAGACACGCAAAAGAGCAACCAGAGGGGGGCCACAGGGCGCCCAGGCGGCCACCTGGCGCGGCCCCCACCCTGGCCGCGCCGGGGGGGCGCCTGGAGCCCCTGGCCCACTCCCGGCTGCCCCCTTTGGCATATATACTCCTCGTCATCCAAAAACCCTAAAAAATGGAGTTTTGACGGAGTTCCGCCGCCGCTCCGTGGCGGAAACCTATAGAGAAGAAAAAGCCATCTCCGGCGGGCAGATTCCGCCGGGGAAATCACCTCCCGGAAGGGGAGATCATCGCCATCGTCATCACCATCGTCACGGGCATCATCGAGATCATCATCAACATCATCCCCAACATCAGCACCATCTCCATCTTAATCCAATCTCATCTCACCATTGCAACTTGTGTTGTAATCCGTACTATCTATCCTCTCTACTCTATCGGTGTTGATTACTACTTTGTGGTGAATGCTATTGAGTTTTGTTGGAGAAATATCATTATGTCCAGATTGTTTATCACCCATCTATCTCCACTGATCATGATCTCTTTTATGTCTTGCGAGTAGTTACTTTAGTTCTTGAGGACATGGGAAAAGTCTTGTTGTTAGTAGTCATATGATGTTGAAGTAATATGTGTTGTTTGATACTTAAGTTGTGTTGTTATTTTCCTAGTGGTGTTGTGTGAGTCGAACACTCAACACTTCGCCTTATTAAGGACCTAGGGGAATACATTGTGTACAAAGAATGCTTACGGTGGGTTGCCGGAGTGACAGAAACCTGAACCCCAGTTCGCACGCTTTTGAATAAGGGAACAATGGATCATCGATCGTATTGCTATGGTTAGGCTTTTGCCTTAAATACTATCTTGTATTTGCGGATGCTTGCAAGGTGTTTAATCATAAGAGTGCACTCATCTTAGTCTAGAGAGTGTCCTAGCATAGATCCACCCACTCAACACTTATCAACACATCACATAGTACCAATACGGAATATGGCGAAAGCACATGACTACCTCTCCCGTGTGTCCTCAAGAACACTTTAGCCTTTATAAGTTCAGTTGCTAGGCCTCTCTTTTGCTCAGAAAGGATTGGGCCACTTGTTACTCTCCATTGCCTTTTACTTTGCTCGCTTTTACTTTCCTGTTGCTTATATCAAGAAAACCCCTAAAAAGTTATCTTTCAGTGCTTGCAGTTATTCCTTGCTCAGAATCACTTATCAATAACTTCTGCTCCTCGTTGGGTTCGACACTCTTACTTATCGAAAACGCTGCAATAGATCCCTTACGGTTGTGGGTCATCAGCTGCGCGTTTGTGTCAATGTCTGGGCACTCAACAGGATCACATCTCAGGAGCTCTACTGGCCTTCCCAGGTGTGCCGGTGCCAGGGTCCCCCTCACAGCTACGTGTGTATGCCCTTCGGTTTGCCGAACAGGCGGCCCTGCACCAGCACCACATGTGGGAAGTCCTGGCGGCTCGCGAGGCCAGACACAAGGAGATCCAGGCAGAGTTGGACTCGGCCCTCCGCGAGATCTGGGGAGCCCCGCAGCCTCGTGAGGGCCCGGATCCAGACGTCACGTAAGGAGTAGCGTCTTCATCGAGCACCTTCAGCTACACCAACACTACTTCAGCAACTATGCCTGGTGACATCTTTCGATTTCTGTTAAACTAGGAGCGCCCCTCAGGCAGCACTATTCCCATGTCGCACGGGCCTGTCCCTGCGACGCGCATCCTTTTGCATCTCAGATCACCTTTGGGGGGGGGCACCCCTCGGGCTGCACTATCCCCAGGCCGCACAGGTTCACCCTGGTGGCATGTATCTCCCTTGCATTTTACCAAAGCTAGTGCTACCATCTCGGTCATTTTGCATTCAAATCGTCTGTTTGACTACCATTCTCATGCCTTGAACATCCTGCGCCCCCGCAAGCTCGCTTGCATCCGTCTTATGGTTGGGGGTTGGCACGGCGTCTGTGCTCGGGTCCTTCCCTGCAGCGTCGCCAGATCCAAGCGGCTGAGCTCTGGCTCACGGGCCGGTCCCGTGTACGTCACCTCATGTGGCCCTTGGTGCCTCGCTCGAGCTTGAGCTGGATGCCAGCAGTCGAGTCGGGGCGCACGGTACCATGTCCCGCCATTCCGGGAGCCGCGCACGGGTGGCTTCCCTTAGGACATCCACGTGAGAAGACTAGGCATGGCGTCTGTGGTCGGGTCCGTCCCTACAGCGTCGATAAATCCAACGACTGAGCTCTGTCTGGCGGGCCGGCCCCGTTCACGTCACCTCCTGGGGTCGTTGGTGCCCGACCTTCTCATGGGGCGTCCTCGAGGGATTCACCTGGCGCGGGCTGTCTAACCACCTTGCAGGATAATCTCGAGCGCTTCCACCCAAGACCAGGCGCAACCCGCCTTGAGGTAGGGCCTCGTGAGTCCCGCGCTGGCTCATGGGTGCCCAGATACACCTCGTCTAAGCCCCACCGTGCCAGCCACGTGTCCGGGGTGGGTTGTATACGCCCGGGGGCTCTCCGCAGTAGGGAGTCCCCTCCCACAGTCCAGTGGAAGCACCATGCTCCACGCTGGCTGACGACACAATCGAGGAGCGGCTATGCCTGCACAAGAGCGGCAACACTATGCCCCGCGCTGGTGATAAACAACTGGGGGCGGCTTTACGGCCGCATTGACCTCAGGGAGCCCCTCGGCTCAGTGGCCAGCCCCACCGCGCTGCGCTCCCTTCGGGAAGGTAGCGCGAGGGGCCTGGGCATGGGGGCTGCATCCAGGTCACACCTGGCGCATGCCCCACTAGGTCCCTCGGGCCTGGTCGACGCGCAACCCTCCCGAGCGCAAGCCCGGCGAGGGCAGGTATGTGGTCTGTTCGTACATCAAGGGGGACCCTTGGGCATCGCGACCCAATGGCCTAACTGGTCCCGTAGCCCCTCACTCCCTGGTCTTGTCCTGGTTTTCGGTCAAGGCCATCGGCAGCTGAGGTACGCGCGGGCCGGGCCCTGCCAACGCAGAACACCAAAGCCCTGCTTAGCGCTTCCTACCTGGGTACAATTTACACGTTAAGGGGGACTCCTGAGCATCGCGACTCAGGAGCCTATCTGGCCATGTAGCCCCTCACTCCCTTGTCTTGACCCAGTGACCTGGGCAAGCCAGTTGGCGGCTGAGGTATGCGCGGGGTTGGGCCCTGCCGACGTAGAACGATAAATAAGGAAAGAGGGGCGAATATCTAGCAATTATTACAAATCAAATTGTTCTTCGAAGCATCAAATAAGAGTTTTAACGCCTCCACGAGGCTCGGTCATGTCGCAGGAGAATGAAGATAAAGGGGAGTGCCGTCACCAACCCGCAGGCCTTCACCTCAGCCTTGGGCGCTGCTGCCTGAGGGGACCTCCCCCCCAGCGATGCCACCGCGCCCTGGGGAAGCGGTTTCATCTGCGACATCGATGGCACCATCCGCGGGAAGGGAAGGGTGGACGATGAGGAACTCCTTCAGCTGGGCCTCCACATGGTCCTTCACAGCTTCAACGGTGGCCTCGTAGCGCTCCGCCTCCACATGCTTGATCAGCGCCCCGAGATCAGCGTTGGGGTCGCGAAGGTGCAGCTGGCTGAGGACGCGCATCAAGGCAAAAGAAGAAAGCACACGAGCTTCCTCCTCCGCCAAGGGGTTGATCTTGCATACGACATCCTCGAGCGCCATGACAAGATAAGGAAGCAGCTGAGCAAGGCCTTCATTATCCGTCGCCAACGGCATCTCCAAGCCCTTATCGTAGAGTGCCCCCAGAGCCTGGCGGGACCTCACCTCGAGGGGCTTGAAGGCCGCGTGGTCCTCCGCCAGGACCTTCACTTTGGCCTCCAGCTGGACCTCCTTAGCTTCTGCCGCCCACTTCAGCTCCTCCAGTTGGCCGCGCTCTGCAGACAGCTCCTTCGTCAGCTACTCCAGCTCGGCGTCACGGCTGGTCATGACATCTTCTCGAGCCTTCATCCTCTCCTTGTCTGCCTTGCACTTCCCACGCAGGTCCCTCAGCTTGGTCTCCATTGACCGGCAGCACTCCTGGGCGGTCCGAGCGTCCTGCAGTGCCACTCCGCGAGTGGCCTCAACCTGGTCAGCAGCCCGCTTATCCTCCGCGGAGGCCGCCAATACCTTGCCCAGCGCGTCTCACACAGACTCGTAGGAACCCAACCATCCGGAGACCAACTCCAGGCGCCCGGCCAGCAGACGATGATCAGCACCCTGAAGGTCATCCTCGAGCTGCTTCAGTGCTAAGAAGGCCTCCTCCAAGGCGCTAGGTGAAGCAGGAGGGCCGCGAGCTGGCGTCATGGTCACATTGGGAGGCTGTGGCGCGACCAAGACCTCCTGAGCCTTGGCGACCCCAGCAGACGGAGCTGGGATCATGACCTTTGCCTGAGGCAGGACCTCTGGGCCCTGCGTCGACACCGTTGCGCCAGAAGCTGAAGCTCCTTCACCATCCGCCTGCGCCAGAGGGGACGAGGCCAAGCCAGGCCGTGAGACCTCTAGCCCAGCCGCCTCCCCCTTCGCCTTCTTCGGCAGTGCAGACCTACATGCACGGGGCAGGACACCCTGAATCAGCAACATAATCAAGAACGAAGACAAAAATAGGCCAAGGTACTCACCGATGCACCATGACGACGCCCCGAGACCTCTTCTGGTTATGGGGCCCAATGGTCCCGCGACCTGCGCCATGGGAACACGGGTCCCAGAGACAGGCGGCACATCAGCGGCGCTTGGCGATGCCGTGGCTGCTACCTCTCGAGCTTGTGTTGTATTCCCTCGAAGAGGAATGGGTGCTGCAGCACAGTAGCGTAAGTATTCCCTCAGTATTTGAGAACCAAGGTATCAATCCAGTAGGAGACCATGCACGAGTCCCTCGCACCTGCACAAACAAATAAGAACTTCGCAGCCAACGCGATAAGGGGTTGTCAATCCCTTTATGGTCACTTACGAAAGTGAGATCTGATAGAGATGATAGTTTGATATTTTTGGTATTTTTGGATATAAGAACAGAAAGTAAAAGCAGAAAAGTAAAGTAGATTGTAGATTGATATGTTGAGAATAGACCCGGGGGCCATAGTTTTCTCTAGTGGCTTCTCTCATGATAGCGGCATTCTACGGCGGGTAAACAAATTACTGTCGAGCAATTGATAGAAAAGCTAATACTTATGAGACTATCTAGGCATGATCATTATATATAGCATCACGTCTGAAACATGTAGACCGAAACGATTCTGCATCTACTACTATTACTCCACACATCGAATGCTAACCAGCATGCATCTAGAGTATTAAGTTCATAAGAACACAGTAACGCCTTAAGCAAGATGACATGATGTAGAGGGATAAACTCAAACATAGTGATATAAACCCCATCTTTTTATCCTCGATGGAAACAATACAATACGTGCCTTGCTGCCCCTACTGTCACTGGGAAAGGACACCGCAAGATTGAACCCAAAGCCAAGCACTTCTCCCATTGCAAGAACTATAGATCTAGTAGGCCAAACCAAACCAATATTTCGAAGAGACTTGCAAGGATATTATAATCATACATAAAGAGTTCAGAAAAGAACCAAATATTTCTCAAAGATAATCTTGATCATAAACCCACAATTCATCGGATCTCGACAAACACACCGCAAAAAGAGATTACATCGAATAGATCTCCTCGAAGACCGAGGAGAACTTGGTATTGAGATCCAAAGAGTGAGAAGAAGCCATCTAGATACTAGCTATGGACCCGAAGGCATGTGGTAAACTACTCACAACTCATGGTGAGGCGATGATGATGATGTAGAAGCACTCCGTGGGAGGTCCCCCCTCCGGCGGAGCTCCAGAACAGGCCACAAGATGGGATCTCACGGGAACAGAAGGTTGCGGCGGTGGAACTAGGGTTTTCTCTGTTGTTCTGATGGTTTCGGGGTACGTAGATCCACCCTCGTGGACGCCACATCAGCCCTACTCCGTGGTTCTCAAGTCTCTCGTGCACATTTTTCTCCAAAAATATCTCTCCCGAAGGTTTCATTCCATTTGGACTGCGTTTGATATTCTTGTAAAACCCTGAAACAGGCAAAAAACATCAATCTGGACTGGGCCTTTGGGTTAGTAGGTTAGTCCCAAAAATAATATAAAAATGTATAACAAAGCCTATTCAGCATCCAAAACATCATAAATAATAGCATGTAACAATAAAAAATTATAGATACGTTGGAGATGTATCAAGCATCCCCAAGCTTAATTGCTGCTCGTCCTCGAGTAGGTAAATGATAAAAACAGAATTTTTGATGTGGAATGCTAACCCACATAGTTTTCAATGTAATTCTCTTAATTGTGGCATGAATGTTCAGATCTAAAAGATTCAAGACAAAAGTCTATATTGACATAAGAAATAATAATACTTCAAGCATACTAACAAAGCAATCATGTCTTCTCAAAATACTATGGCTAAAGAAAGTTATCCCTACAAAATCATATAGTCTGGCTATGCTCCCTCTTCATCACACAAAATATTCATATCATGCACAACCCCGGTTTCAGCCAAGCACTTGTTTTCATACTCTATTCATTCAAACCTTTCAACTTTCACGCAATACATGAGCGTGAGCCATGGACATAGCACTATGGGTGCAATAGAGAGGTGGTTGTGGAGAAGACAAAAAGGAGGGAGATAGTCTCACATCGACTAGGCGTATCAACGGGCTATGGAGATGCCCATCAATAGATATCAATGTGAGTGAGTAGGGATTGCCATGCAACGGATGCACTAGAGCTAAAAATGTATGAAAGCTTAACAAAAGAAACTAAGTGGGTGTGTATCCAACTTGCTTGCTCACGAAGACCTAGGGCATTTGAGGAAGCCCATTGTTGGAATATACAAGCCAAGTTCTATAATGTAAATTCCCACTAGTATATGAAAGTGACTAAACATGACACTCTCTATCATGAAGAACATGGTGCTACTTTGAAGCACAAGTGTGGAAAAAGATAGTAGCAATTGTCCCTTTTTTGGGCCTTTCTTTTTTTCTTTTTTTCGGAGGGGCTTTCTTTATTCAGCCTTTCCTCACATGGGACAATGCTCTAATAATGATGATCATCACACTTTCATTGAATTACAACTCGATATTACAACTCGATACTAGAACAAAGTATGACCTATATGAATGCATGAAAAATTATGCATGGTGGCCTAGCCACAAATACGATGTCGACTACATGATCATGCATGGCAATATGACAATATGAAGCGTGTCATATGAACGGAACTGTGGAAAGTTGCATCGCAATATATCTCGGAATGGCTATGGAAATGCCATGATAGGTAGTTATGGTTGCTGTTTTGAGGAGATATATAGTGGGTGTATGGTACCGGCGGAATTTGCGTGGTACAAGAGAGGCTAGCAATGGTGGAAGGGTGAGAGTGCAAAATATCCATGGACTCAACATTAGTCATAAGAACTCATATACTTATTGCAAAAATTTATGAGTCATCACAACAAAGCATTCAACGCATGCTCCTAGGGGGGAGGTTGGTAGGACTTAACCATCGCGCGCCCCAACCTCCACACAAAGGATGACACTCTACAAATACCTCATGCTCTAACTTCGTCACATAGTGGTTCACCATACGTGCATGCTACGGGAATCACTAACTTTAACACAAGTATTTCTCAATTTCATAATAACTCCACTAGCATGACTCTAATATCACTATCCTCATATCTTAAAACAATTATCAAGCATCCAACTTCTCATCATATTCAATGCACTTAGTGTGAAAGTTTTTACTACATTGATCTTGGATGCCTATCATGTTAAGGCTAGTTTTATAGCCAAAGCACATTACCATGCTGTTTTAATAGACTCTCAAAAGGATATAAGTAAAGCATGAGAGATCAACAATTTCTACAAAATATAATCACCACAGTGCTCTAAAAGATATAAGTGAAGCACTAGAGCAAAAACTATTCAACTCAAAAGATATAAGTGAAGCACATAGAGTGTTCTATCAATTCCTAGGCCATATTTCCCACTCTCAAAAAGGTGTGTCCAGCAAGGATAATTGTGGAAAAGTAACAAGCAAAGACTCAAATTATACATGATGCTCCAAGTAAAACACATATCATGCGGTGAATAAAAATATAGCTCCGAGTATAGTTACCGATAGATGAAGACGAAAGAGGGGATGCCTTCCCGGGGCATCCCCAAGCTTAGGCTCTTGGTTGTCCTTGAATTTTACCTTGGGGTTCCTTGGGCATCCCCAATATTAGGCTCTTGCCACTCTTTGTTTCATAGTCCATCAAAACAATACTCAAAACTTGAAAACTTCACAACACAAAACTTAGACAAAAATCTCGTGAGCTTCGTTAGTATAAGAAAACAAACCACTACTCAAAGGTACGGCAATGAATTCATTCTTTGTTTATATTGGTGTTAAACCTACTGTATTCCAACTTCTCTATGATTCATACTTCCCAATACTAATAGATGCATTGAAATAAGCAAACAACACACGAAAACAGAATCTGTCAAAAACAGAACAGTCTGTAGTAATCTGTAACTTTCGCATAGTTCTGTAACTCCAAAAAATTGAAATAAATTGGTAAACGTGAGGAATTTGTCTATTAATCATCTGCAAAAATAATCAACTAAATAGCACGCTCCAGTAAAATCTAGTGACCATTCTAGCGAGCGCTAACAATTCTGTTTTTCACAGCACGATCATATAAACTTCACACAAGTCTTCCCAAAGGTTCTACTTGGCACAAACACTAACTAAAACACAAAACCACATCTAAAAAGAATCTAGATGCAATATTTATTCCTAAACAGAAGCAAAAACAAAAAAAAATTGGTTTGCCTCCCAACAAGCGCTATCGTTTTACGCCCCTAGTTAGGCACGATACATGGATAGATCTAGGTATTGCCATCTTTGGAAGGCAATCCATAAGTGGCTCTCATAATAGATTCATATGGTAATTTAATTTTATTTCTAGGAAAGTGTTCCATGCCTTTCCTTAACGGAAATTGGAATCTAATATTTCCTACATTCATATCAATAATTGCACCAATCGTTCTAAGGAAAGGTCTACCCAGAATAATAGGACATGAAGGATTGCAATCTATATCAAGAACAATGAAATCTACGGGCACATAATTCCTATTGGCAACAATAAGAACATCATTAATACTTCCCATAGGTTTGTTAATGGTGGAATCCGCAAGATGCAAAATTAAAGAACAATCATCAAGCTCATGGAACCCTAGCAAATCACACAAAGTTTTTGGGATAGTGGAAACACTTGCACCCAAATCACACAAAGCAAAGCATTCATGATATTTAATTTTTATTTTAATAGTAGGTTCCCACTCATCATAAAGCTTTCTTGGGATAAAAACTTCTAATTCAAGTTTTTCTTCATAAGATTGCATCAAAGCATCAACTATGTGTTTGGTAAAAGCTTTATTTTGACTATAAGCATGCAGAGAGTTTAGTACGGATTGCAAAAAGGAAATATAATCAATCAAAGAGAAATTATCATAATTGAATCCCTTGAAATCCAAAGTAGTGGGTTCATCACTATGCGAAGTTTTAATCTCTTTACTCCCACCTTTAACAATTTTAGCATCAAGATCTAAAAACTCTGAATCATTGGGACACCTTAAAGTAGACTAATCTCCAATCCCATCTTTATCAAGATTAATACTAGAAAACAAGGATCTAATAGGAGACACATCAATAACTTTCAGATCTTCATCTTTATTTTCATGATAACTAGAAGAACACACTTTTATATAATTCTCTCTTTTAGCACGCATCCTAGCGGTTCTTTCTTTGCATTCATCAATGGAAATTCTCATGGCTTTGAGAGACTCATTGATATCATGCTTAGGTGGGATAGATCTAAGTTTCAAAGAATCAACATCAAGAGTAATTCTATCCACACTTCTAGCCAATTCATCAATCTTAAGCAATTTTTCTTCAAGCAAAGCATTGAAATTCTTTTGCGAATTCATAAACTCCTTAACACTAGTTTGAAATTCAGAAGGCATTTTTCCATAAGAGTTACTGTAGGAATTTCCATAATTATTAGAGGAATTACTAGGAAAAGGCCTAGGATTAAAGTTCCCTCTATAAGCATTGTTACCAAAATTATTCCTACCGACAAAATTCACATCCAAAGATTCATTATTATTTTCAATCAAAGTCGACAAAGGTATATCATTAGGATCAGAAGAAGCACTCTTAGTAGCAAATAATTTCATAAGTTCATCCATCTTTCCACTCAAAACACTAATCTCTTCAATAGCATGAACTTTTTTACTAGTAGATCTTTTGGTGCGCCATTGAGAATAATTAACCATAATATTATCTAGAGTTTGGTAGCTTCTCCTAAGGTAGTTTCCATGAAAGTGCCTCCTGCGGCCGAATCTAAAAGATTTCTAGAAGCAAAATTCAAGCCGACATATTTTTTTGAATAATCATCCATAAGTTCAAACCATGTGTAGGGCAATTACGTATCATTAATTTCATTCTCTCCCAATCTTGTGCAACATGCTCATGATCTAGTTGCTTAAAATTCATAATATCGTTTCTAAGAGAGATGATCTTAGCAGGAGGGAAATACTTAGAGATAAAAGCATCTTTGCACTTATTCCACGAATCAATACTATTTCTAGGCAAAGAGGAAAACCAAGTTTTATCATGATCTCTAAGTGAAAACGGAAATAAGTTCAATTTAACAATATCATTATCCGTATCCCTTTTCTTTTGCATATCACACAAATCAACAAAGTTTTTTAGATGGGTAGCGGCATCGTCACTAGGAAGGCCGGAAAATTGATCTTTCATGACAAGATTCAACAGAGCAACATTGATCTCACAAGATTCAGCATCGGTAATAGAAGCAATCGAAGTGCTAATAAAATCATTATTGTTGGTATTGGAGAAGTCACACAATTTGGTCTTGTTCTGAGCCATAGTGACAAGCAAGCAATCCAACACACAAGCAAACAAGAAGCAAGCGAACGATAAACACACGGCAGAAGAAGGGCGAATAAAACGGCAAGGGTGAAGTGGGGGAGAGGAAAACGAGAGGCAAATAAATGTAATGCGAAGGATAAGGGTTTGTGATAGGTACTTGGTATATGACTTTTGCGTAAGTCTCCCGGCAACGGCGCCAGAAATTCTTCTTGCTACTTCTCGAGCTTGCGTTGTATTCCCTCGAAGAGGAAAGGGTGATGCAGCACAGTAGCATAAGTATTTCCCTCAGTTTTTGAGAACCAAGGTATCAATTCAGTAGGAGACCACGCGCGAGTCCCTCGCACCTGCACAAACAAATAAGAACTTCGCAGCCAACGCGATAAGGGGTTGTCAATCCCTTTACGGTCACTTATGAAAGTGAGATCTGATAGAGATGATAGTTTGCTATTTTTGGTATTTCTGGATATAAGAACAGAAAGTAAAAGCGGAAAAGTAAAGTAGATTATAGATTGATATGTTGAGAATAGACCCGGGGGCCATAGGTTCTCTAGTGGCTTCTCTCATGATAGCGGTATTCTATGGCGGGTAAACAAATTACTGTCGAGCAATTGATCGAAAAGCGAATACTTATGAGACTATCTAGGCATGATCATTATATATAGGCATCACGTCCGAAACAAGTAGACTCAAACGATTATGCATCTACTACTATTACTCCACACATCGACCGCTATCCAGCATGCATCTAGAGTATAAAGTTCATAAGAACAACTTAACGCCTTAAGCAAGATGACATGATGTAGAGGGATAAACTCAAACATAGTGATATAAAACCCATCTTTTTATCCTCGATGACAAGAATACAATACGTGCCTTGCTGCCCCTACTGTCACTGGGAAAGGACACCGCAAGATTGAACCCAAAGCCAAGCACTTCTCCCATTGCAAGAACTATGGATCTAGTGGTCCAAAACAAACCAATAATTCGAAGAGACTTGCAAGGATATTATAATCATACATAAAGAGTTCAGAAAAGAACCAAATATTTCTCATAGATAATCTTGTTCATAAACCCACAATTCATCGGATCTCGACAAACACACCGCAAAAAGAGATTACATTGAATAGATTTCCTCGAAGACCGATGAGAACTTGGTATTGAGGTCCAAATAGAGAGAAGAAGCCATCTAGATACTAGCTATGGACCCGAAGGTCTGTGGTAAACTACTCACACCTCATGGTGAGATGATGATGATTATGTAGAAGCACTCCGTGGAAAATCCCCCCTCCGGTGGACCTCCGGAACAGGCCCCAAGATGGGATCTCACGGGAACAGAAGGTTGCGGCGGTGGAACTAGGGTTTTCTCTGTTTATTCTGATGGTTTCGGGGTACGTAGATATATATAGGAAGAAGGAGGGCACCGGGGGCCAGACGGGGTGCCCACGAGGCAGGGGGCGCGCCCTATAGGGGGGCGCCCCCACCCTCGTGGACGCCATGTCAGCCCTACTCTATGGTTCTCAAGTCTCCCGTGCATATTTTGCTCCAAAAATATCTCTCCCAAAGGTTTCGTTCCGTTTGGACTCCGTTTTATATTCCTTTTCTGCAAAACCCTGAAATAGGCAAAAAAACAGCAATTTGGACTAGGCCTTTGGGTTAGTAGGTTAGTCCCAAAAATAATATAAAAGTATATAACAAAGCCCATTAAACATCCAAAACATCATAAATAATAGCATGGAACAATAAAAAAATTATATATACGTTGGAGACGTATCAATGGCTCGGGCGCCCCCTCGGGTGATCAGTGCCGACCGGCTCTTCGTTGGGACTCCTGCTGGCAGCTTCCGCGGGGGGTGTGCTTGGACCTCGTGACAGCTCCGGCCGGGGGAGGCACCTCCTCCACCGGGTGGTCATCGTCATCATCATCGTCAGGCAGGGAGCAAAGGAGTTCGGCTGTATGTGGGGGGAAAGAACTCTCCTGTTCCCTCCATAGTGGTCTCCGAGCCGTCTTCCCCGCTGGAATCCCCCGAAGACACCTCCACCGGCGCGGCCACCACTTGCCTCAGGGGTCGCCGGAGGCACAAGCCCGCACGCATCAAAGGTAGGCATGGAGGCCGCCACCGCTGCCCCGTCCTGGCGGCGATACAAGGGAATAAAGGAAGCAGGCGGATACCCCAGGTCAGCCCCAACCAGAAGACGGAGGGCTGCCTCAAGCTGATCAGCAGTTAGGGCATCATGGCGCAGCCGGAGGTTGTCCGCCTCCTCTCCAAGCATCCACAGGGGGTGCGCGCGGGCCTACAGTGGAGCCACGCGACATGTCAGGAATTCCTTGACAACCATAGCCCCCACCAGCTTCGCCGCCTTGGGATGCTCTCGCTTCAGGTCCGCGACCATCTTCTCCAACACCTTCTCCGCCCGTGAATCGGTGAGCTTCGCGCTGAGCCACCTATCACTTGACTCGGGCGCAGCCACCGGCAGCGCCAGCCGAGGATGGGAGCACTTGGCATCCATAAGGACCCACTTGTTCCTGAAGTTCTCGGCCTTCTTCCCGGCCTTCAAAATCGTGTTGACCCCGTTCGCCGCGACGAAATGAGCACACCCTGAGCAATGGCCCTCCTTGATTTGGAGGTAAAAGAAGTAGCAAAGCAGTGCCATAGGCGGCATTATCCCCACGAATGCCTCACAATAAAAGGCGAAGATGGACAGAAGGAGGACGGAATTGGGATGGAGATGAAGGGCATGAAGCTTATAGTGGCTGAGGATGGAGAAAAAGAAATCGGTGAAAGGAGGAATGAGCCTCGCAACAATACTACTCGAAAAGAAGGGGTAGAAGGTACTCTTGGGATCCTCCGGCGCGGCGGAGGCAGCTCGGACGGCGGTTTCCCCCTTCTCATTGGTGCCCTCCACCGTCATCAGGAGCACAACGGCATGGTTCGCCTCTGAGAAGGTCGGCACCCACAAAGCCGGCTCGTACCAAGCCGACGAAGCGGTGGCCTTCGACTTGCCGGAAGCCATCGGTGCGAGTTTGGAGGAAGGCGGCAAGGATCTGGAACTTCGCGAAGGAGAGGAGCAAGAAAGGGGATCTTAAGCAAGGCAAGGGCTAGCAATGAAGGCACAGCGGCACGCACTTGCCTTTTGTCAGCTGTGCAGTTGCCGAGGCGGTGTGGGAGCGCAGGCGCCCACGTCCCGTCAAGCGTCACGCGTCAAGCAAGGCTGCAGCCTTTGGGGGGCCGTGGCGCTCCGCCCTTGGCCCTCGGCTTCGCCGCAAAGCCAAGTACGAATGCACCTTGCGCCCGGGGCTATTGTCGGCGTTCTGGGAACGGGGGTACCCAGACTTGCCTACCTGCGGCCTAGGGCGTGGCTCATAATGCGGCCTGGTACGGCCCAGCATCTTCGACAACCACTCAACACCCTCGCGAGGGGACAAGCCTCGCGAGGCGGATGACACAGGGCATCGCCCGGGGCGGCCTTGCCAGGCCTGCTCGTGAGGATCGGAGATATTGAGGAAAGGGGCACCTCGCGAGGTCCTCGTGACGTGAGCAATGACGACCAATGCCAGGCGGGCGCCAGTGGGCGAAGAGTGCCAGTTTCCTCTTTGGTGCTAAAGGAGCAGGTGCAGGCGAGGAGTCCCGAGGCGTCATGCAAAGGTTTCCATATCGGTGCAATGAGACCAAGACCAGCAGGACGACAGGACGGAGGTCATCGCAGAGCCCACAACGGCGTCACCACCAGGACCTTTGGCAGGCGGAGACCACCTTTTGTCAGGATAGCTTGTACTAGCTGTCGCCCTTCAAATTTGGTCGTTGTGGGATTCCTTCCCGCTCAATATTTGGGAAGAGGACCATGGCCACTATAAATAGGACTAGCCACCACCATTGATCGGGGAGAGTCGATCAGATAGAAGGCCACGCACCACAAGCTCACCCAGACACAAGAACACCTCTCCCCGGGAGACAGTTCATCCATGTACTAGTTCTTCCTCAGCCTACTAGGGAATCCACCATACACACTGGATTAGGGTGTTACACCACAATGGTGGCCTGAACTAGTATAAATATCGTGTCTCTTGTTCATCGGATCTGAAGATCTAGGCCTAGGGCTATTGAGTAGACGAGCTAGGGCGAAAGGAGAGATCTTCGTGCGCACCCCAGAGTTCGAACCTTAAGGGTTTTGCCGGAACCCTAGATCTGACACTAGTTTTATAGCCAAAGCAAATTACCATGCTGTTCTAAAAGACTCTCAAAATAATTTAAGTGAAGCATGAGAGATCAATAATTTCTATAAAATAAAACCACCACCGTGCTCTAAAAAGATATAAGTGAAGCACTAGAGCAAAATTATCTAGCTCAAAAGATATAAGTGAAGCACATAGAGTATTCTAATAAATTCCGATTCAAGCGTGTCTCTCCCAAAAGGTGTGTACAACAAAGATGATTGTGGCAAACTAAAAAGCAAAGGCTCATATCATACAGGACGCTCCAAGAAAAACACGTATCATGTGGTGAATAAAAATATAGCCTTAAGTAAAGTTACCGATAGACGAAGACGAAAGAGGGGATGCCCTCCCGGGGCATCCCCAAGCTTAGGCTTTTGGTTTTCCTTGAATTTTACCTTGGGGTGCCTTGGGCATCCCCAAGCTTAGGCTCTTGCCACTCTTTATTCCATAGTTCATCAAATCCTTACCCAAAAACTTGAAAACTTCACAACACAAAACTTAACAGAAAATCTCGTGAGCTCCATTAGTATAAGAAAATAAACCACTACTTTAAGGTACTGTAATGAGCTCATTCTTTATTTATATTTGTCTTAAACATAATTTATTTGAACTTCTCCATGGTTCATACCCCCCGAGACCAGCCATAGATGCATCAAAATAAGCAAACAACACATAGAAAACAGAATCTGTCAAAAACAGAACAGTCTGTAGCAATTTGTAACTTTCGAATACTCCTGTAACTCTAAAAATTATGAAATAAATTGGTGGACGTGAAGAATTTATCTATTAATCATCTGCAAAAATGATCAACCTAAAAGAACTCTCTAGTAAAAAATGGCAGCTAATCTCGTGAGCGCAAAAGTTTCTGTTTTTTACAGCAAGATCGCAAAGACTTCACCCAAGTCTTCCCAAAGGTTCTAATTGGCGCAAAAACTAATTAAAACATAAAACCACATCTAAACAGAAGCTGGATAAATTATTTATTACTAAACAGGAGCAAAAAGCAAGAATAAAAATAAAATTGGGTTGCATCCCAACAAGCTCTTTCTTTATAGCCATTAAGATATGCTTGATAATTCAATGATACTCACATGAAAGACAAGACTTGAAGCACAAAAAGAGCATCATATAGCATGTGAAAATCACATCTATGTCTAACATACTTCCTACGCATAGGCATTTTATAGGAAAACAAATTAGCAAGACAAGCAAGATCTAGCATATGCAAGGACGAAGAAAGAAACAATAGCAATCTCAACCTAACGAGAAGTAATTTAGTAACATGAACATATCTACAACCTTATTTTGCTCTCTCATAATAATTACATGTGGGATCATAATAAAATTCAACAATATACCTATCACATAAAATATTTTCTTCATGATCTACATGCATGCAAAGTTGACACTCTTCCAAAATAGTGGGATTTTCACTAACTAAAGTCATGACCTCTCCAAACCCACTTTTATCAAAAAATTCATAAGATTGAACATTCTCCAAATATATGGGATCTAAAGTCGACATTCTTCCAAATGCACTTTTATTGCAAACATTATTATCAATCTCATATTCATCATGGGGCTTAAATAAAGTTTCAAGATCATAAGAAGAATCAGCCCAATCATTATCATTGCAACAAGTAGTGGACATAGAAAAATTAGCATCCCCAAGCTTAGGGTTTTGCATATCATTAACACAATTTACATTAATAGAATTTATAATAACATCATTGCAATCATGCTTTTCAATTAAGGGGCTATTTTGAATCACTTCATAAATTTCTTCTTTCAACACTTCATCACAAATTTTAGATTCACGAGTTTCAAGCAAAACCACATAAAGATAATCTAGTACACCAAAATCACTAGCAATTGGTTCATCATAGTTGGATCTCCTAAAAATATTAGCAAGCGGATGCGGATCCATAGATAGATTTTCAGCAAGCGAAGATGCAAGCAAATAGAAGGCACATGGCAACACGAGCAAACCTAAGATCGAACAAGAAAAAGGCAAACAAAAAGAAGGCAAATATTTTTGTGTATTTCTGAAAACGTTTTAGAAGTGGGGGAGAGGAAAACGAGAGGCGAATGGAAAATAATGTAATGCGAGGGAGATACGTTTATGATGGGTACTTGGTATGTCTTGACTTGGCGTAGATCTCCCCGGCAACGGCGCCAAAAATCCTTCTTGCTACCTCTTGAGCATGCGTTGGTTTTCCCTTGAAGAGGAAAGGGTGATGCAGCAAAGTAGCGCAAGTATTTCCCTCCATTTTGAGAACCAAGGTATCAATCCAGTGCGAGACAACACTCAAGTCACCTAGTACCTTCACAAACAATCAAGAACCTTGCAACCAATGCGATAAAGGGGTTTTCAATCCCTTCACGGTCACTCACAAAAATGAGATCTAATAAAGATAGTAAAGTAAATAGTTTTTGTATTTTTATTGTATAGATTGGAAAGTAAAGATTGCAAAATAGTAAACGAGATGCTAAGTAAATAAAAGAGAATCAATATAATAGGAAAGAGACCCGGGGGGCATAGGTTTCACTAGTGGCTTCTCTCAAGATAACATGTATTACGGTGGGTGAACAAATTAATGCCGAGCAATTGATAAAAAAGCGCATAGTTATGAAGATATCTAAGGCAATGATCATGAATATAGGCATCACGTCTCTCTCAAGTAGACCGAAACGATTCTGCATCTACTACTATTACTCCACACATCAACCGCTATCCAGCATGCATCTAGAGTATTAAGTTCATAAGAACGGAGTAACAAATTAAGCAAGATGACATGATGTAGAGGGATAAACTCAAGCAATATGATATAAACCTCATCTTTTTATCCTCGATGGCAACAATACAATACGTGCCTTGCTGCCCCTGCTGTCATTGGGAAAGGACACCCATTGCAAGAAAGATCAATCTAGTAGGCCAAACTAAAGAGATAATTCGAAGAGACTTGCAAAGATATCAAATCATGCATATAAGAATTCAGAGAAGAACCAAATAATATTCATAGATAAACTTGTTCATAAATCCACAATTCATCGGATCTCGGCAAACACACCGTAAAAAGTTTTACATCGAATAGATCTCCAAGAGAATCGAGGAGAACTTTGTATTGAAGATCAAAGAGAGAGTAGAAGCCATATAGCTAATAACTATGGACCCGAAGGTCTGTGGTAAACTACTCACGCTTCATCGGAGAGGTTATGGTGTTGATGCAGAAGCCCTCCGTGATTGATTCCCCCTCCGGTAGATCACCGGAAAAGGCCCCAAGATGGATCTCACGGGTACAGAAGGTTGCGGCGGTGGAAAAGTGGTTGCGTTTCTCTCCCCGATGTTTATAGGGTATAAGGGTATATATAGGCGGAAGAGGTATGTCGGTGGAGCTACGAGGGGCCCACGAGGGTGGGGGCGCGCCCTCCTGCCTCGAGGCCTCCTCGTGGAGTCCGAGACGTCTACTCCAAGTCTTCTGGATTACTTTCAGTCTAAGAAAGATCATCGCGAAGGTTTCATTCCGTTTGGACTCCGTTTGGTATTCCTTTTCTGCGAAACTCTAAAATAGGCAAAAAAACAGAAACTGACACTGGGCCTTCGGTTAATAGGTTAGTCCCAAAAATAATATAAAAGAGCATAATAAAGCCCATTAAACATCCAAAATAGATCATATAATAGCATGGAACAATAAAAAATTATAGATACATTGGAGACATATCACGTAATGGTGTGTCCGAACGTCATAATCTAACTTTATTAGTTATGGTGCGATCTATGATGTCTCTTACCGATTCACCACTATCATTTTGGGCTATGCATTAGAGTCAACTACATTCACGCTAAATAGGGCACCGTCTAAATCCGTTGAGACGACGCCGTATGAACTATGGTTTGGCAATAAACCTAAGCTGTCGTTTCTTAAAGTTTGGGGATGCGATGCTTATTCAAAAGGCTTCAGCCTGATAAGCTCGAACCCAAAGCGGAGAAATGCGTCTTCATAGGATACCCTAAATAAACTATTAGGTATACCTTCTACCACATATCCGAAGGCAAAATCTTTGTTGCTAAGAATGGGTCCTTTGTAGTGAAAGAGTTTCTCTTGGAAGAAGTGAGTGGGAGGAAAGTAGAACTTGATGAGGTAGTTGTACCTTCTCTTGAATTGGAAAGTAGCACATCAGAGAAAACCGTTCCCGTGATGTCTACACCAACTAGAGAGGAAGCAAATGATAATAATCATGAAACTTCAGATGAAGTTACTACTGAACCGTGTAGGTCGACCAAAACACGTTCCATGCCAGAGTGGCATGGTAATCCGGTCCTGGAAGTCATGTTTTTGGACAACGCCAAACTTACGAACTATGAAGAAGCTATGATGAGCCCATATTCCGAAAATGGATTGGGGCCATGAAATCTAAGATAGGATCCATGTATGAGAATGAACTATGGACTTTGGTGGACTTGCCCGATGATCGGCAAGCCACTGAGAATAAATGGATCTTCAAGAGGAAGACGGACGCTGATGGTAATGTCACTACCACATATCCAAGCAAAGGGTTTTCGACAAGTTCAAGGGGTTGACTACGATGAGACTTTATCACCTGTAGTGATGCTTAAGTCTGTCAGAATCATGTTAGCAATTGCCGCATTTTATGATTATGAAATCTGGCAAATGGACGTCAAAACTGCATTCCTTAATGGGTTTCTTAAAGAAGAATTGTATATGATGCAACCAAAAGGTTTGTCGATCCTAAGGGTGCTAAAAAAATGTGCAAGCTCCAGCGATCCATCTATGGACTGGTGCAAGCATCTCGGAGCTGAAATATATGCTTTGATGAGGTGATCAAAGCATTTGGTTTTATACAGACTTACAGTGAAGCCTATATTTGCAAGAATGTGAGTGAGAGCTCTATAGCATTTCTTATATTATATGTGGATGCCATATTGCTGATTGGAAATGATATAGAATTTCTGGTTAGCATAAAAGGATATTTGAATAAGAATTTTTCAATGAAAGACCTCGGTGAAGCTGCCTACATATTGGGCATCAAGATTTATAGGGATAGATCAAGACGCTTATTAGGACTTTCACAAAGCACATACCTTGACAAAGTTTTGAAGAAGTTTAAAATGGACCAGTCAAAGAAAGGGTTCTTCCCTGTGTTGCAAGGTGTGAAACTGAGTAAGACTCAAAGTCCGACCACGGCAGAAGATATAGAGAGAATGAAAGTCATTCCCTATGCCTCAGCCATATGTTCTATTATGTATGCCATGTTGTGTACCATACCTGACGTGTGCCTTGCCATTGGTTTGGTGGGAAGGCACCAAAGTAATCCATGAGTGTATCACTGGATAAGAATCAAAAATATCCTGAAGTACCTGAAAAGGACCAAGGATATGTTTCTCGTTTATGGAGGTGGCGAAGAGCTTGTCGTAAAGGGTTACGTTGATGCTTGCTTAAACACGGATCCGGATGACTCTAAGTCGCAAACCGGATACGTATTTATATTGAATGGTGGAACTGTCAGTTGGTGCAGTACTAAGTAGAGCGTCCTGGCGGGATCTACATGTGAAGCGGAGTATATAGCTGCTTCGGAAGCAGCACATGAAGGAGTTTGGATGAAGGAGTTCATATCGGATCTGGGTGTATTACCCAGTGCATCAGGTCCAATGACAATATTTTGTGACAACACTGGAGAAATTGCTATATCAAAGGATCCCAGGTTTCACAAGAGAACCAAACACATCAAGCAACGCTTCAACTCCATTCATGAATCTGTCAAGGATGGATACATATAAATTTGCAAAGTACATACATATCTGAATGTGGTAGACCTGTTAACTAAACCTCTTCCACGAGCAAAATATTATCAGCACCAAGACTCCGTGGGTGATAGATTCATTACTATGTAATCTAGATTATTGACTCTAGTGCAAGAGGGAGACTATTGGAAATATACCCTAGAGGCAATAATAAAGTGGTTATTATTATATTTCCTTAATCACGATGAAGGTTTATTGTTCATGTCATAATTGTATTGATTGGAAACTTAAATATATGTGTGAATAGATAAACAAATACCAAGTCCCTATTAAGCCTCTACTAGACTAGCTCATTGATCAAAAGATAGTTAAGGTTTCCTGACCATATACATGAGTTGTCAGTTGATAACATGATCAGATCATTAGGAGAATGATGTGATGGACAAGACCCATCCGTTAGCATGGTATATGATTGTTTAGTTTATTGCTACTGTTTTCTTAATGTCAAATACATGTTCGTTCGACCATGAGATCATGCTGATGGAAATATGCCCTAGAGGCAATAATAAAATGGTTATTATTTTATATTTCCTTAATCATGATAAATTTTTATTATTCATGCTAGAATTGTATTGATTGGAAACCTAAATATATGTGTGAATACATAAACAAACACAGTGTCCCTAGTAAGCCTCTACTAGAATAGCTCGTTAATCAAAGATAGTTAAGGTTTTCTAACCATGGACATGAGTTGTCATTTGATAACGGGATCATATCATTGTGAGAATGATTTGATGGACAAGACCCATCTGTTAGCTTAGCATTTGATCGTACAATTTATTGGACCGCTTTCATGTACGTCAAATACATATTCCTTTGACTATGAGATCATGCAACTCCCGGATACCGGAGGAATACCTTGTGTGCTATCAAACGTCACAACACAATTGGGTGATTATAAAGATGCTCTATAGGTATCTACGAAGGTGTTTTGTTTGGTTGGTGTGAATCGAGATTAGGATTTGTCACTCCGATTATCAAAGAGGTATCTCTAGGCCCTCCCGGTAGTGCACATCATAATAAGCCTTGCAAGCAAATGACTAATGATTTAGTCACGGGATGATGTATTATAGAATGGGTAAAGAGACCTTCCGGTCACGAGATTGAACTAGGTATAGAGATACTGATGATTGAATCTTGGGCAAGTAACATACCGATGGAGAAAGGTAATTGTGCATGTTGTCATAACGGTTCGACCGATAAAGATTTTCGCAGAATATGTAGGAGCCAATATGAGCATCCAGTGTAACGCCCTTGACACACCCGCTGGTGGTCGTTACTCCTGGCGGGATCTAGACTCGCCTCACATATCAATACTAGTCTTTTCTGCACACTTTGTCCTCACTCGTGCGCACCCGGGAGCAACTTGCCGGTCGATCACCCATCCTGAAACTTCTCCCAGCTGAGCACTCTTAACTTTGGAGTTCTTTCCGAATGGGCTTCCGGAAAAGAAGGAACTTGTCAGGGATATTACTACTAGGTATAAACCGCCCAGGAGGGGCCGGATTATGCCCGCCGAGGTTACTTCTACTGAAGCCCAACAGAGCATGGAACAAGACACTTTAGTCCAGGAAGTTTAAAGCGCAATAGGGCCCATGATGTGTAAACCGCCATACGATGTGTAACTTGTGATGTAAGATAGGAAAGATAGAGACCGAGCCGGACATGTTTATGAACCGGCTTGGGGACTCTGTAAACCGGACCGGGCGTCACCTCGTGTATATAAAGGGACGACCGGCGACGGTTCAAGGACAGAGAACAACAACTCGAGACACATGCAAAGCGTACTCGCTCCCTGGTCATCGAAACCCTAGAAATATTACACCAAACTAGACGTAGGCTTTTACCTTCATCAGGGGGCCGAACTAGTATAAAATCCTTGCGTCCTTGTCCGCTTTAACCCCTTTAAGCTAACCCGTAGCGATGGCCTCACGACTAAGTCCTTTTGCTAGGACATCTGCCGTGACAAAACCACGACAGTTGAAGCCCATCGTGGGGCTATCGCACGATGGTTTTGAGTTCTTGAAGGGCAGCTTTGAAGGACTCAAGGGCTACGCAGTGGGCTGGATGACTAAGAGTCGTCGCGGTAAGATCTGCATCGACGATGCAGGCTGGGGCCCCGAGGCTGATTCAATTGAGTACGGGTATCAGATCCCCTTTGGCGGCATCCACGTCTTCATTGGCAAGATCGGCGAACTGGGCCCTGAGCCGGACATGTTCCCCAACATCGTGGAGCCGGCTCAGCGTGCGGGACCTGCCCGGATTCAGCCTGCCGTGAAGCATGTCTTCGTCGGAGCAGTTCATGGAGTACAAGCTGAAGATGGATCGGACTCTGGCGGTGAAACTGTTATCTATTCCGGCGACGAATCGTCCTCTGGAGAGACAGAATCTTTATACCTGTTGCAGGATGGCCGATCTGGGGGCTGTTCCGACAGCGATAGTATTCCTGACCCCCTTGAACCGCCAAACCGGGTCGCCGTCTTCATGGCCAGATCACAACCCGTGCAGCAGTCATCAACTACGGCAGCGTTAACATCGAACACAGCAGGTGCTAGTGCTGGAGGCCCTGGTCCGTCGCCGTCCGAAACTTTGTCCGCCTTGGTCGATACTTTGACAGCATTGTTAACAGCAGAGGTAGCCTAGGCTGATAAGGAACAACACGATGCGGAGGTCGCTCAGGTGAAAAGCTAGATAGATCAAGCCAAATTGGACCTAGCTGCTGAGAATACCAGGATGGTGGCGAAGCAGGCCGAGCTGGACGCTCAGGCTTATCGACTCATGTTGGATCAGACCCCTTCACACGAGGTAATGAGGAGAAGGCAACGATCTCGCCTGCCGCCGGTTTATGAAGGAAGGAACCTTTTTAGCACGCTAGGAGCAGGAACCAGTAACCAGCCGGAGGTAAGCCGGGGAGGAGCGCCGGGCATAGGAGCTTCAGTCCAGCCGCAGGCTGTGGGGCCAACCCGCCAGGTCGTCCCATCACAACATGTACCCACCCCTCCCGGTCACTACTCCAACCCATTGGACAACATAGTTGCCGCCGCTTCATGGCTGGCCGCCCTTCCCATTGAAGGAACGTCCCCCATAGCGGTGGAGGCACGGCGGGCCAGGAAATTTCTGGAGACAGTGCTAACCCAACAGCAAGATTATTCTCACAGCCGTGAGAGGATTCACTCCACCCCTCGCCCAAGCCGGAGTTATACTAGGCACCTGGATGAACCAGCTGTGTCAAGCAGCGCGTGAAGACGTAACCCGCCCCGGAGGGATAATCCGGCAGGGGGAGACGCGAACGCTCAAGGCATGGTGGATCAGGGCAGGCAGCGCCGGGAGGCCGAGTTAGCAGCACAGTATGAAAACTGCCAGCCAACGCCGGTTCGTCCATCTACCACAGTTGAACCAGGAGTCATGTCCAGCTCTTTGGGAGTACCATGCCTCACCCCCGCTTCACGCAATGTAAAACTACCCAAGGATTTCAAAGGACCGCGCAAGGTGCCCAACTATACTGCGGATTTATCCCCTGAGACATGGGTGGAAAGCTATGAGATGGCCATGGAGATGCTGGATGTAGATGATACATCATGTGCTAAGTACTTTACTATGATGTTGGAGGATACAGCTCGCACTTGGCTGAAAAGCTTGCCACCCAATTCCATCGGATCATGAGCCGAATTGCGCCGCCGGTTTATTAATAATTTCAAAGACACATGCAAGCAGCCGATGTCTATCATTGATTTAGCTGCCTGTGTTCAAGGAGAGCAAGAGTCAACAAGCCAGTGGGTGCGTCGAGTGTCGGAGATCCTACATTCTTCCAATAGCATCAACCCGGGCACAACAGTGATAACCTTGAAAGGCAATTGCCGGTTTGAGCCTTTGAAACTAAAGTTGGGACGGCTCAAACGTAACTATGATGACCTGGGGACGCTCATGGGCGCCTTGGTGAAATATACAGATTCAGATAGTGCCAAATACCCGGATTCGGATGACGAGAAATCAGGAAAAGCAAAGAAGGGTGGTAAAGCGCCACAGCCTAGCCCGGCGAATCAAGGATATAGTGGTAAGCGTAAAGCGGATAATTCAGATTTTATGGCTAACACCAATGCTCAGGAGAATGGTCAGCGCCACAAGGGCAGACCACCCCCGCGGAATGGGAGACCGCCTATCAATCTGGAACGCCAGATGAACATACCTTGCACAAGGCATGTCACGTCGGAGAAGCTAGCTACACACCTCTGGAAGGACTGCTTCATTATGAAGGAAATCATGAACCGGTCCCAGTATGATCATGGGCCGTCCGGCGGTTCAGGCCCTGGTTTTCGCGGGCCGGGCTATCAAGGTGGTGGATCCGGTTCAGGGTTCCAGGGTAGCAATCACGGCAACCAGAATGGGCACAATCAACATAACCAGCAGCACGGCCAGGGTGGTTATAACAATCAGGGCAATCAGCAGCAGCAGTAGTCCGGATATCAAAGTAATCCGAAGCAGTTGAGTAGTGGGCAGTATCACGTCTTCACCACGAGCTTATGTAAACGAGATCAGAAAGTTTACAAGAGGGATGTACATTCTGTTGAACCAGCGGTGCCACGCTACCTACGCTGGTCAGAACAGCCCATTGTGTGGAGTCAAGAGGATCATCCGCCCCGGGTTGATAATCCGGGTCAGCTGGCTCTAGTTGTGGCACCTCAGGTGGGGGGCTATAAGTTTACCAATGTGCTTATGGACGGAGGTAGCAGCATCAACATTTTATATTACGAGACTTTTCGGCGCATGGGGCTGGCAGATAAAAAGTTTCGGCAGTCCAACACAGTTTTTCATGGCGTGGTGCCCGGTAAGTCGGCGTACCCAGTTGGTAAGATAGACTTGGAGATTACGTTTGGAGATGAGCATGATGCTAGGTCTGAGACTTTGACTTTTGAAGTAGTAAAAATCAAGAGCCCGTATCACGCCCTGTTCGGGCGGCCGATCTATGCTAAATTCATGGCGAGGCCTTGTTATGTTTATCTACAGCTCAAGATGCCAGGTCACAAGGGAACCATTACGGTTCATGGGAGTCGCAAGATTGCTTTGGAGTGCGAAGAAGGTGATGCAGCTTATGCTGAGGCAGTTTGTGCAACTGAGGAGCTGAAATTTTATAAAGATAATGTTGATCCGGCCGATATGTCTCCGCTGAAAAAGCCAACCAGAGAGCATGATCCGACCCTAAAGTTCAAGTCAGCTGATGAGACCAAGCAGTTGACTTTGTTCCTGCCGATTCATCCAAACAGTTCACCATCAGTGCTAACCTAGATCCGAAATAGGAAAGCGCGCTCATCAAGTTCATCCGTGAGAATTGGGACATTTTTGAATGGAAACCTTCTGACATGCCAGGTGTACCGAGGGAACTCGCTGAGCACGCTCTCAATATTGATCCTAAGTTTAAACCAGTTAAACAGTTTCTCCGCCGCTTCAATGAAGAAAGGCGCAAGGCAATTGGTGAAGAAGTGGCTAGGCTCTTGGCGGCAGGTTTTTTAATTGAGGTGTCTCATCCGGAGTGGCTAGCTAATCCGGTACTAGTGCTTAAGAATAATGACACTTGGCGAATGTGTGTTGATTACACAGATCTGAACAAAGCTTCCCAACTGATCCCTTTGCCCTCCCTCATATTGATCAAATCATTGATGCTACGGCTGGTTGTGAACGCTTAAGTTTTTTGGATGCTTATTCTGGTTATCATCAGATCAAGATGGCAGTTAAGGACGAGGAGAAAAAAACTTTCATAACTCCGTTTGGGGGCCTTCTGCTACGTATCTATGCCTTTCGAGCTCAAGAGTGCCCAGGCAACCTATCAACGATGTGTGCAGAATTGTCTTCATGGGCAGATTGGGCGAAACATTCACGCTTATGTGGACGATATTGTGGTAAAATCCAGGAAAGAAGAGACGTTGATTACAGACTTGAAAGAAATCTTTGATAATCTCCGGGTCTATAAGATGATGCTTAATCCGGCCAAGTGTGTTTTTGGTGTTCCGGCAGGCAAACTCTTGGGATTCCTGGTATCAAACAGGGGAATTGAAGCTAATCCGGAGAAGATCAAGGCGATTACATCCTTGGCTGAACCAGCATGCATCAACGATGTCCAACGCTTGGTCGGCCGCATTGCGGCGCTCAGCCGGTTTATCAGCCGTTTGGGGGAGAAAGCTATCCCGCTTTATCAGATGATGAAAATGACAGACCGTTTTGTCTGGAGTGATGCTGCTGATGCTGCGTTTGAAGATTTGAAGAAGCAATTGGCAGAGCCGCCGGTCCTTGCTGCCCCAGTTGATAATGAGTCATTGTTGCTATACGTGGCTGCTAATGCCCGAGCAGTAAGCGTTGCCATCGTGGTAGAGCGCAAGGAGGCAGGAAAAGAATATCCGGTTCAACGGTCGGTTTACTATATCAGCGAGGTGCTCACTGAGTCAAAGCAGAGATACCCGCATTGGCAGAAGTTGGTGTATGGAGTCTTCATGGCAAACCGGAAGCTGAAGCAGTACTTTCAAGGTCATACAATCACCATGGTCAGTTCAGCCCCTCTGGGCGATATCATCCAGAACAGAGAGGCGACTGGTCGAGTTGCAAAGTGAGCCATTGAGCTTAGTCCTCACGGATTGAAATATGTGCCTCGTACTGCAATCAAATCCCAAGCACTGGTGGACTTCATCAACGATTGGACGGAGCTGCAAGCACTAGAGGAGAAGCCGGATCACACATATTGGACTATTCACTTTGATGGATCCAGGCAATTGGAGGGCTCGGGGGCTGGAGTCGTATTAACTTCCCCACGAGGTGATAAATTTTGTTATGTCCTCCATCTAATGTTCCCTTGTACTAACAATGCAGCTGAGTATGAAGCTCTCCTCCATGGTCTGCGAATGGCTAAGGAGATGAACTTAGGGCAGGTTAAATGTTTCGGCAATTCAGACCTAGTGGCTCAACAAGTGTCTGGTAAGTGGGATTCTAAAGATCCACTTATGGCAGCATATAGACGAGAGGTGGATGCTGTTCCTGGACACTTCAAAGGTTATCAGGTGGATCATATAGACCGGCGAAAGAATGAAGCAGCCGATGCGTTAAGCCGGCTAAGTTCTCAACGAAAACCAGTTCCACCCAATATTTTTATGGACGTATTGCACAGTCCGTCGATGAAATTGGCTTCAGAGGAGGATTTGGCTATTCCTGATCCGGAGGCTCAACTGGTGGCGGCGCTTCATGTTATTCCGGATTGGACGCTCTCTTACCTGGCGTACATGAACCGAGGTGAGTTACCAAAGGACGAAGTGTTGGGTAGACAGATAGTCCGGTGGTCCAAATCAATGACTATTGTCAATGGAGAACTGCATCATTGCAGCGTCTCTGGGGTGTTTCAACAATGTGTATCGCCAGATGAAGGACGTGATATTCTTAGAGAGATCCATGGAGGAGATTGTGGTCATCATGCCGGTTCAAAATCCTTGGTGGCTAAAGCTTTTCGTCATGGGTTCTACTGGTTGACGGCTCATGCCGACGCAGAGGACTTGGTCAGAAAATGTGATGCTTGCCAGAAATTCTCACGACGCGCTCACATACCGGCTCAGGAGTTAAGGATGATTCCAATTACTTGGCCGTTTGCGACTTGGGGGCTTGACATGGTCGGACCCTTCAAGAGATCCCCAGATAAGAAGACCCACCTTTTGGTGGCAGTGGATAAATTTACCAAATGGGTTGAGGCGGAACTAGTCAGTAAGTGTGATGTAGCAACGGCGGTTCAGTTCATTAAGAAGGTGATTTTCCGGTTAGGCTTTCCACACAGCATTATAACTGATAATGGTACCAATCTATCCAAGGGGGCTATGGAGGAGTTCTGTCAACGAGAGCACATCCGCCTTGATGTATCATCAGTATCTCACCCTCAATCTAATGGTCAAGCTGAAAGAGCCAATCAAGAGATCTTGAAAGGCATTAAACCCCGGCTTATGGTCCCTTTGCAGAGGACGCCGGGTTGTTGGGTGGAGGAATTACCCTCTGTGTTATGGAGTATAAAAACCACACCTAACAGATCTACAAGGTACACGCCTTTCTTCATGGTATATGGAGCTGAAGCGGTCCTCCCTAGTGATATCCGTCATGACTCGCCGCGGTTGGCGGCTTACGTCGAAGCTGATAACAAGAAGGCACGGCAAGATGCGTTGGACCTGCTGGACGAGGAACGTGATACGGCAGCAGCCCGATCGGCGATTTATCAGCAAGATCTGCGCCCGTACCACAGTCGCCGGGTTAAAACCAGAACATTTCAAGAAGGAGATCTAGTGCTCCGGCCTATCCAAGACCAAACAGACATGCACAAGTTGTTCCCGCCTTGGGAAGTACCTTTTTGTGGTCAGCAAGAACCTACACAACGGATCATACTACCTCGTCGACGTACAAGAACATAAGGACTCACGGACGGCGGAGGAGGAGACACGACGGCCGTGGAACATCGCTCTTCTTCGACCTTACTACACCTGAGCCATAGGCTCTGCTTTATGTACATAACTTTGCAATGTATATATTATGATCAATATAATAAACCATCGACCCTGATAAAGCGGGGTATATGCTGCTTTTTTCATAAAGAGTCTGTCACATGGGGGCTTCTGTGTGCAAAGGAGTTCCTATGGCCTCTTAAACCGGCGGTTACGTCAAGACCATCATAAGAGCATAGCTCTGGTTGCTTCGGTAATCCGGCTATCAAAGCCCACATGATGATGAGGGGCAAAAGAGAGTTTGATGCATAGCACAACTCAAACATAGGCCCCGACGAGCATAGCTCAAATGCTACCTGGGGGCTCCTGATGCATAGCATCAACGAGTTGACAACCCTTGTAGTAGGCTATCAAGCCATGGCTTGGAAGCCTGATGTATACACCTAAGACCCCGGATTAGCCTGCCTGCATTAAGTAAGTCACTCCATCCAGGTAAACCTGGTATGACCCGTCGAACGTATACACAAGTCAATCTTTATAGACCCTGAACTTGGTAATGTTAAATTGACGATCATCGAACGTATACACAAGTCAATCTTTACAGACTCTGAACTTGGTAACGTTAACATTGATGATTTGCTTAAGGATTGAGGACCATCTTAACATGCTTTGTGAAATGGTTAATGTCAGTAGCCTGGCAGCTCATAAAAAGCCTCGAATTTGGAGCCTGGCAGCTCGTAAAAAGCCTCGACTACACAGTTTTTATTTGACAATGTCTCTTTTGATGTCTTCTTGCAATTTTTTATCTTCACGGTTATTGGTGTTCATCCAAGTCCATTGATTCAGGGAGTGGATGACTATAAGTTGCCAATACACCTGCGTTTACAAAACCTATTTTGGTTTGATTATAAATCGACAAGTACTATCTACAGTTAAACCAGAGCTTATCATAGCCCGGTACAGTTTCAGCATGAACCGGCAAATGATCAAGGGAGTCATCAACACTTGCAACTTGGATCATTATCTCTACTACCGGTTATTGATTAAGGCTACTTGTGAAAAAACTTAATCACAGGTATGATACATGCTTTATATTTTATACACAGTTCAGGTTATAAACCTAGACCATGTGTTTGGGCATCATGACCCGTCTAGCGATAAACCGCCAGGACACTTTAAACATTGTTTTATGCAGAAACAGGTGGAATAAACCGTCAAAGGCATTATAAGCAAGAAATAATTATGAAGTTACCAACTGAAGCAATCTCATACAAAGGACAGTGCGTGACAACATAAAGTATTTCAGCTACCCTATTACAAGGCGCTGAAGAGCCCAAAATAATACCAGTTTCGTCCTAAAGTGCTAGAACATAAAATTTAAACCGGCGCTGGATTATGATTCTGCATCAGCTCGGCTTGAAGGTTGTGGGTCATCCTGCTCCAACTCCCTGTCCTTTTCTCCTAGCTGCTGGAAGTCAGTAGTTGCCCAATCGATCTTGGTCAGCGCTCTGAAAACAACTTCATCTTTTACGAGTTCAAGCAGATCAACGTCAGTAGCGTAAGTGTGCTTACAGACGGGCGGGATGAGATTTTCAATCTCATAAGCTGGAGGGTCGACCCATACATTCTCAGCATCATAACTTGGATGATATCGAGACAGATCAGCCTCGTCAGCTAGTTTGCTGGCCAGAGGCCACATTTCTTTTGTTAACGCGCGTAAGTCGTCGTTTGAGAATGCTGATCCGTCTTCCTTCATGCTTGGGTAGCCTCCCATCACCTCTACCCGATCAAAGTCAGGCACCCAAGCTTTCGCTCGAGTTAAGGCCATCAGAGCACCCACCCTTGCAGATGACTTCTTCAGTTCTACGAGGCGGGCAGGTAGAATGGATAAGTTTTCCAAAGTACCCTGGATCATTGTGGGAGCCGGTTTATTGTGCGAGGTAGCACAGACAATCCTGTGGGCACCGGAATATAGCTGCTCCACCAGAGTGTATGCGGCCTTCAACTTTCTCCGCATATCATTGCCAAGAAGAGCAACGCGTTTTCCTGCATCAAAAAGTATGAGTCAAGCCAAAAAGGTGCAGTACTGCAATATTCAAGGTTATGATAACAACACTTACCAAAGATAGCAGTGGTCATGGTGTTAATCTGTTGCTTTAAGCCGGACAATTCTTTCGTCACCGGATTAAGAGCAGCCTCTGCATCAGTTGCCCTCTTCTCCAAGATAGCTTTCTCAGCGTCCCAATCCGACCGTTCCTTTTCAAAGTCCTTCTTCAGCTTTTCTATACTTGCTAAAGCAAGTGTCAGCTCGTCTTTGACTTTGGTAGCGGCGGTTTCTTGAAACTTCAAAGTATTCCGGAGCTCGGTCACTTCAGAAGTTTTCCGGTTTAAGTCAGTCTGCCAAGAGGAAAGCACATTATATATTCATGAGACATTTTTTCAGCAAAGTCCCAAGCACATAACAAGTTATACACTTGGCACTTGGGGGCTAATGTGTATTTGCAGTTAAACAGGTTTTTCTCAGTCAAGTCCCAAGCACATAACAAGTTATACGCTTGACACTTGGGGGCTAATGTGACATTGATCATAGCAGAATACAAGTTGAAGTCCCGATTCATCCTAAAGGAGTAAACCGGCCCTTGGGGACTACACATGTGAAAAAGAAACTATCTACTGGATCTACTGAAGTCCCGGTTCATCTTAAAAGCTAAACCGACACTTGGGGGCTACGGTGTAGTAAAGGCAAAGATACAAGATGTAAGTAGGAATATAGTACAAGTCAAAAGCAGAAAGGTTACCTCATAGCGCTCCTTCATCATATTTACCAAGCCGACCTCATGATCACGGCTGGTGTACAGCCGGTTTAGATAGCCGGAATGGAGTTCTTGGGCGCTGAGCTGAGCATAACTGGACAAATCAGTACTCCATTTTCCTTTATCCTTGCTGGGAATTTCATCCTTGGCAGTATGCTTGGACAAAGCGATAGGTTCACCAGGAGTAGTATAGCCGATCCCAGTGATTTCAACATCTTCAGTTGAAGCGGCCGTGTGCTTAGCCGGACTAGCAGGAGCAGTGCTGGCTTGGGCAGGATTGGCCGATTCAAGGTCACGATCCATTGGATCACTCCCCTAATCAACAAGGACTTCGTGATCTTTGGGAGGAGGATCATCATGCGGAATATCAACATTGTCTTCAGAAGGTTCAGCAAATTCAGGGTCTTTGGCCGGTTCAGGAATTATGTTATTGCCTGCCGGTTTATTTTGCTTAGCCTTTTTGCTAGGCCTGGGTTTACTGCGAAAGTTAAAGATGGAGAAAATTAGAAGAGTCAAGACAGAAATTAAACCGGCCAAGTGAAAAACAACTTACCCAGGAACAGTCTTGAGGGGAGGAATCTGCGTGGCTGTTGATTTGCCAGAAGATGAATGGGGAGTTTCCTGATAATTCGAATCAGACGGATTAATAGGTTGTCAAATAAGACCTGCTTTTGGATAAAGAGCGTCTGGAGTATGTAAAACCTCGGAACGACGCCTCCGAACTGGAGTGTGTGTCAATCCGGTGTACTCAATGGCGTGGCCACTATGCCGCGTGGTGTGGCGAGCTTCATGTTGCTGTTTCTTCAAAATAAAGTTCGGATCCAAGTAAGCGAAAGGATGAGAAAACTGTACTTTCCGGCTTGCTCGACGAGTTTTTGGTGTTGGCACATGTTCTGAACCAGAAGAAAGAGTAATTACCTCAACATCATCCGCTTTGCTGCCTTCAGCGCGTCCCTGGGTACAGACATTATTAATAAAATACAGAAAAAGAAAGTCAAAGAAATCAAGAGAATCAGGTAGTACCTTGGAGGCCGGTTCATCATCCTCCGGATTGGATCCAGACGCGCCAGTGTTTTTCTTCTTGACGGTCTTCTTAATAGCCTTGGTTTTTTGGCCTTCGCTGGTTTATCCTGGGCCTTCCTCTTCCAGAATGGGTCATTGCTCTGTAGAAAAATGAAGACATTCGAAGACGAATACTGAAGATAAATTAAAATAGAGCAAGGCGATGTGAAAGAAATCTTTATCAATGGTGGTTTGTTGAGCGCACAGAAGGGAGCCAATCCGGTTTGGCTGCAAGTTTCTATAGGTTCATTCAGCAGTCTCTTGACGAACTCATTGATCTCATTTTCTGATAGCACCGCCTCTGTATGGCGCAAAGGGTCTTTGGGGTTCCCAGTATACTCGCACATTAAACCGGAACGCCGGCTTAGTGGGAGAATACTCCAAGAAATCCAGCAACAGACAAAGTCAACCCCTTTCAAACCATTGGCCATAAAGGCCCTAAGCTTTGAGAGCTAGGGAGCGTAACGAACTCGTTCCTCGGCACTTAGCCGCTGTGGAAAGGGATGGTTGTCCGAAAGACGGTGGGAGCAATAACCCGGCAATGGATTCTCCCCTTCAGGGGAAGTGTCTAAGCAGTAGAACCAAGTCTGATTCCATTCATTTGGATGGCTGTGGAGAGTGGCGTGAGGAAAATTGATGTCCTTTCTTTTCTGAATAGACATCCCTCCGAGCTCATTGTTTGGACCGTCATGGAATTCTGTGCGACGGTTCAGATGAAAGAAATCCCGGAACAACTCAACTGACGGCTCCTCTTGCAGATAAGCTTCACAAAAGACTTGGAAGTTGCAAATGTTTGATACAGAGTTGGGACCAATATCTTGCGGATGAAGTTGAAAATTGGCTAACACATCACGAAAAAGTTTCGACCCGGGAGGATTGAATTCCCGGGCTAAGTGATCAAGAAAGATGACAACTTCTCCCTCCTTGGGCTCTGGAGGACACTCTGATCCGGGGCCCTCCAGTGAAGGGCATTTTTTGGACCTAAAGCGCCAATTTCGGCCAGTTTCTCCAAATCTTCCTCAGTAACCCGGGATTGGACCCAGTTGCAGGAGGTAAACTGCTTGGCTTGAGTTGCCATTTTTCGAAGGGAAAGTCTGAAAATACAATGGAGAGCCGGTTTATGATCTAAGCAAGCTTAAACCGGCAACATCTAGAAAGGTACTTGTCTAACAGCGGTTTAGGCTGGGGCCTAATGGTATCTACCGGTTTATAGTGTCTGAAATAGCTAAACCGCCAACAAGAGTATACAAGATACATATATGAAGTTATGAAGAAACATTTTTCGCACAGACAACAATGAAAATATGGATCTACAGCATGCTAAAAATTCAGAAAATATTCAGTTTATATTCAACAGATGCGACGAAGGCTCTAGCAGATGCAATCTAAACTCGTGCTATTGGGAGGAATAAGAGAATACTAACGAAGCGGAATTACTGCTATGACGGTGAAACAAGAAGATTAGATCTACATTGATTAATGGGGCCGTGAGGAAGAACTATGAAGAACAACGCCTACCAGCAAGCTCGTATAAAAAAGAAACCCTAAAGCGAGATCTGTGTGCGGGATAAGGAAAGGACTTACCCGAGTCAACGAGTGCGGAGATGCGCCGGCGAGTTTCTGAACCAATCAGGTTGATGCAGCGGCCAAGACTCGACGAAGATGCGGAGCTTGATAGCGGCGGCGGAGCTTGAGCACAAACGGGCGCGAGGAAGAAGAAGAGGCAAGGGAGCAAGGAAGGAAAAGGAGATACCCCTCTGCCCTATTTATAAGCCGCAAAATGAAACGACAGGCGCGGGAATCAAGGATCCAAAAAAGCGGATATGGCAAGATACGGTTTCCTCGATCTTCGGAGCCTTTAATGAATAAAAGATAAAAAACAGGTACAAGTGTTAAGTGGGCAGATGACATCATGACGGTTTAATACGATCTGGGCAGATGACGTCACTGGCGGTTTATGAAGCACTTGAAGCTGCGGAAAGTGAAATCTTTGCAAGACATTGAAGATTGACATGAACAGGTTCAAATCAATCTGGGGCCTAATGTCAGGGATATTACTACTAGGTATAAACCGCCCAGGAGGGGCCGAATTATGCCTGACAAGGTTACTTCTACTGAAACCCAACAGAGCATGGAACAAGACGCTTTAGTCCAGGAAGTTTAAAGCCCAGGAGGCGTTAGGGCCCATGATGTGTAAACCGCCATACGGTGTGTAACTTGTGATGTAAGATAGGAAAGATAGAGACCGAGCCGGACACGTTTATGAACTGGCTCGGGGACTCTGTAAACCGGACCGGACGTCACCTCGTGTATATAAAGGGACGACCCGGCGACGGTTCAAGGGCAGAGAACAACAACTCGAGACACAGGCAAAGCGTATTCGCTCCTTGGTCATCGAAACCATAGCAATATTACACCAAACTAGACGTAGGCTTTTACCTTCATCGAAGGGGCCAAACTAGTATAAAATCCCTGTGTCCTTGTCCGCTTTAACCCCTTTAAGCTAACCCATAGCGATGGCCTCACGACTAAGTCCTTTTGCTAGGACAGCTGCCATGACAAAACCACGACAGAACTCCTTACTGATATGAGTAGTCTATCATCCCTAATAAGCCAGGCTATCACATACACTCCCACTGAGAGGAACCGACGTCCTCGTCGGGCCACAAGAACGTCCCCTCTTGGCACATACGTCTGTGCTTTCAGTCCAGCACATGTGCCATGTCGTGTGCCACGAAGGGTCACAAACGTCATGCACAACATGACCGTACATGTGTCCGCAAATATCCGTGTAACCACGCGGGTCGGCTCTGATACCAACTTGTAACGCCCCGGACACACTGATACGTCCAAAACATATCTATAATTTCTGCTTGCTCCATGCCTCTTTTGTGTGATATTGCTATGATATTTATGCACTTCCATACACTTTTGATCATATTTGGACTAACCTATTAACTTAGTGCACCCCAGTGCCAGTTTCTGTTTTCTGCTGTTTTTGTATTTCAGGTTTTCCCATTACGTAAAGTGCCAGAAAAATTCCGGGAAAAATATATAAAAAATCAGCGTTCCGGAAGCTTCCATGCGGCCAAAGTAGGGCCGGAGGGGGGCCACCAGGGCTCCAGGCGCCCTGGCCACGCGGCCCCCCTCCAGGCCGCGCCGAGGGGGCGCCTGGGCCCCCCTTAGATCCCCTGGCGACCCCCTTTGGCATATATTTACACCGCGTCGCAGAAACCCTGATTCTAGACCCCTTTTCTCCAGACGCAATTCCGATCTCCGCCGCCATCGCCATCAAGCTTCGGGGGACCAGAATTCCTGTGCCGGCACCCTGCCGGGACGGGGAAGTGCCCCCGGATTCATCTCCATCGACGTCGCTTCCTCCCTCCATGATGCGGGAGTAGTTCCTCCTCGGGGCTGAGGTTTCTACCAGTAGCTATGTGGTTATCTCTCTCTCTCCCATGATGTGATCTTCGTTGTGATCATAGGCTACGTTAATCTAGGGTGATCCCATGATATTTCCCCTTCCTCTATGTATTGGATTGATGTACTCACTTGTCTTTATCTAGTATAATCCCCGAGACCAAGGTGACAGCGGTCTATTGGACATGGATTAGAAAAATATTTTCATGAGTGATTTCCTCTCTTGTGTGTTGATTGAAGATTGAGAGTCTCTTGGTGCTTGTCTTTGACTATCCTTTAGATATGTTGTGGTGATTGTGGGACTCTCTTTGGATGGCCGCGGTGACATTGGGAAATCCTTAGATTGAGAACTACGAACTTTGAGGTGTGCTTTTGTAGCCCTACATAATTCTCGTCCTCTCTTGACTATGAAGGAATGACCTCCGGGTGCGTCTCCATTGCATGTTTTATGGGAAATATCATGTGATTCGATTATGTTAATGTTGTTTGGAGTTGCCACTAGTGAAAGTATGATCCCTAGGCCTTGTTTCCACCATTGCAATACCATCTGTGCTCACGTTTACCACTTGTTTGCTTGCTGCACTTTTTATTACAGATTTATATTACTTTGCTTTGCCACTCCTATCATCCATATTTTACCATCTCTTCGCCGAACTAGTGCACCTATACAACTCCTAGTTGTATTAGGTGTGTTGGGGACACAAGAGACTTCTTTTATCTTTGTTGCAGGGTTGCTTGAGAGAGACCATCTTCAACCTCTACTTCCCTGAGTTCGATAAACCTTAGGTCATCCACTTGAGGGGAATTGCTGCTGTCCTACAAACCTCTGCGCTTGGAGGCCCAACATAGTCTACAAGAGTAGAAGCGTGTGTAGACATCAAGCTATTTCTGGCGCCGTTGCCGGGGAAGTGAGTGCTTGAAGGTATATCTTTAGATCTTGCAATTAAATCTTTTTGTTTCTTGTTTTTATTTCACTAGTTATGTTTATGGAAAACCGCGCTCTTAATTCGCTGCTTGGGGAAGGCCGCTTTACCACACCCGTGGTAGAGAAGTCTCCTCCACCTACTAAATGTATCCCGTTCAAAATACCACTTGTGATAATTGAAATAATTATGAATGATCGTTATGATGGGACAGTCAATCCTAGTATTCATTTGTTGAAACTTACAGAACTTTGCGAGTTGTTTAAGATTTCAGGATTGACAAGAGATGGAGTCATGAGGAAATTATTTGCCTTGTCCCTGAAAGGAAAAGCATTGGAATGGTATAGGCTACTAGATGACTCTCACCTGCTGGATTGGGAAGAGATCCAGTCTCTCTTTTACTCCAAGTTTTATCCTCTTCATGAAGTCCATGAGAATAGGAATTATGTTTATAATTTCGATCCTCATGACGGACAGAGCATAGCTCAAGCTTGGGGGAGACTGAAAACGTTAATGCTAAAATGTCCTAACCATGGGCTCCCCAAAGATATGATTATTACTAATTTCTATGCACGGCTCTCTCGACAGGATAAATATTTGCTCGATGGTTCCTTTATTGGTTCTTTCACAAATGAAAAGATTGATGCTAAATGGGAACTCCTTGAAAGAATTCAATGCAACACTGAAGATTGGGAGATCGACAAAGGTAAAGAGTCAGGTATAATTTATGAGTATGATTGCATTAAGTCCTTTGTTGAAACTACAAGTTTTAATAGGTTTAGTGCTAAGTTTGGGCTTGATTCTCAGCTCCTTGTTGATTTCCTCAAATCTTTTGCTTCACATCTTAATATGCCTAAGGAGGATTGGATCAAGCATCATAAACCTTTTAAAGAGATTTGCAAAGAAAATGAAATTGTTCATGATGATTGCAACATGCATGATCCAATTCCTAAAAAAGAAGTTTTATATAAGCATGTTAATTTTTGTGGAGTGGATAGACCTTGTGAAAGGCCTATGATTGAAGAAGAGAAGTATTGTAAGCAACATAAGCATGAAATAACAATCACTTGGGTCAGAGATTTAAATGAAATTGCTAGAGAATTGTGTGACCTTTATCCTTTTACTTGTGAACTTTGCTGTATAGAGGGTCACTTTAATTTTCAATGCATGAACTTTCAAAACATAACTGTTAACCAGTTGTGTGATAACATGATCACCTCTGATCTTTATGATGAGCTTATGTTATTTTTTATGTGTGAAGAGTTATCAGAAAAGACCTCTTGGCTAGATGTTAATGCCATAGGAATAAAATACACTTTGCAAAATTGCCATCTCTATTGTGTTGTTAATTTCCATGAAAATGATTACATAAGTAAGATTAGAAAGGAGGGAACTTTACCAAAGTATAAAAATGTCTCTTATATTTCTGCTAATAAAAAGGAGAGTTTCTCCCAAGTTTCCCGTTTTCTAATGATAAACCAGGATATGTGGAGAAGCTTCATCTCCAACCACTCCCTCCTAAGGTGAAGAAGAAGAAAAAGAAGAGGAGGAGGAAGAGGAGCAAGAAGGAAGAAGAATGGGTATCAATCTAGCCTGAGCATATTCCTCCCATCAACTTTTATCCTAACGGTTGTAAGTTTAAAGAAGAAGGTGAAGTTTATTGCCTTAATTATAATCTTGATGATACGTCCGTAGGTACTATTGAAGATGATTTTGATTATGATATGCATGTTACTTATTGTGATTGGGAAAATGATGATAATGTTACTTATGATCTTGAAAATCTTTTTGGTGCCAACTCTAAAAGTGATGATATGGGAGGCTCTAAGCTTGGGGATGATAGGATTGCAAATCCTTTACCCACTAGTGATGTGATAATTGATAATTCTTTTGCTAGTAACAATAAAGACAACATGTTTACAAATATAGTTGCTAGCAATGATAATGCTCTTCTCTACTATGATGATGTTATGACTCCAATCTATAGTGATTATAAAGGTACCTATGACATAAGGAGAAATTATCCTTATGAAACTTGTCATAATCATGGAGGGAATTACTCCCTTGTTGAACACCATCTTCATAATACACAATTAATCTATAGTGTTGAAGTTGTTTATGATAGTCCTACTCCCACTATTACCAATGAGAAAGATTATGCTTATGTGGAGAGTAAGAGTACCTTTTTGCATGTGGATCATGGTAACAATGCTTTATGTGATGCTTATATTGTTGAGTTCATCCATGATGCCACTGAAATTTATAATGAGAGAGGGAGACTTGGTTCTAAATATCTTAATAATAAGAAGTTTCCTCTTTTTATGTTGAAGGTTTTGAAGCTGCACTTGTTTTGTCTTCCTATGCTTATTGCTTTGTGCTTCAATGAATTATTCTATTGCAATATTCCTATGCATAGGAAGCATGTTAGGCTTAAATGTATTTGGTATTTGCTTCTTGATGCTCTCTTTTGTTCTTCAACTCTTATTCCTACGAGAGCATCATTAAAGTCTTAAGCCTATCTTTATGGCTATAAAGAAAGAGCTCTAGGGAGACAACCCTTGTTATCTTTGCTTTCAGTTTGTTCTTTCAGTTTTTAGTGATCTTGATGTTTGTTACTACAGTAGCATCATCATTGTATCTTTATTTTTCAGCTTTGTGCCAAGTTTAGCCTCCGATTGCAAGAAAGTTCAAAAGTTGTGACGTGCTGTCCAGGAAACAGATTCTGTCCTTGGATAGAAAAATTCGTATAAAATCACCAGATCATCTTTTTGGTCTGAATTTTTTCGACAGCGTGCTCTATACAATTGTCTTTCGGGCGTCTGTTCTGAGTTTTTTGATTTGAGTTGCAGAAGTGCCCCGAAAAAATTATTTACTACCTGTTGGTCTGTTTTTCACAGATTCTGTCCTGTTTTGCCTTTCCTTCATTTTGCAAACCTTGAGCTTGCTTTTTCTTTGCAAAAACATTTTGGCAATCTTGAGAAACAGTAGACCTTCAAGAATATCCTTATTTCCAGCAAGTAAAAATTATTTTATTAAGGGTACTAACCTCGCTAATCAGATTATGATGAGTTATGTATGAAGGGAGTTTTCAAGTGTGCGAGGGAAGATGATAAAAAGATTCAGGAGTGTCAAACGCTCAAGCTTGGGGATGCCCCCATGCACCCCCAAGAAATATTCAAGAAGACTCAAGCGTCTAAGCTTGGGGATGCCCCCGTGCATCCCCTTCTCCATCAACATTATCAGTTCGTCTTTCGTTCCACTATATTTTTATCACTTTATGTGTTATGTGCTATGCTTGGAGCGTCTTGCTTTTAGTTTCCTTTTTAGTTTCTTTAGCTTTGCTTGCTGTTCATAACGAGTTGGAACTCAGCTTTCTTTGTGTGGGAGAGAGACCCGCTCCACTTCAACCTAGAACATAACATAGAATTTTCATGTCTATCTTTGCTGTGTGTGTTCTTTGTCTTTCAATATCTACTATCATGTTCAGCTCTTAGTTTTCATGCTTATCTTTTTAAAGAGCTTTTGTTTAGTTGGTCGCTGAAACTCTCTTTATTTATCATGCTTATCTTGTTAAGAGAGTTGGCTTCTGTTGCACTGGTTGATATGTCTATGATAAAAATACTATGTGCATAATGGTGCTTAGTAGTTCATGTTTTCTTATGGTTAGTCTCAAATAGCTGGGGGGGTTCTCAATGTGTTATTGGAGTACCAACATGATTTGTTTGCCTATGATGTGGTATGGTTTAGTGGTATCTTCCCCCAAGAATTTATTTTGATTGACTTAGCGTATGCTCATGCATATTTAAGACTGTAAAGAAAGTCTATCAAGCCTTGATGATCTTTAATTTCTGAGTAGCGATATAACTTCCATGCCTGATTCAATGTTGCTTTGTCGCTCTGCATGATTATGACCGTCATTGCTCTCTTAGTTGGTCGCTCCCAGTCTTTTGCTAACCTTCGCCTGTACTAAGCGGACTGACTGCTTGTGCATCCAAAATCCTTTAAACCAGTTATGCCATATGAGTCCACCATACCTTCCTATACATGGTATTTACCTTCCATTCCTAACGAAGACTTTCGTGTACCATCCCGAAATTAATCAAAAAAGCATTTCTCTTTTGTGCCTTTGTTTTAGCTCATGATGAAGTAGTAGTTAATTCATGATCTTTTTAAGTTGGATAAGCTTCACCCCGGGATTGCATGTCTAATGTGCAAACCCATAATACGAGAAGGAACTGGCATAGAGTGCGCCAGACTCATTAAAAAATAATACAACAAACAAACCCTCCTTCACGCTTTGTTAATGAGAAATCAGAAAACTTTGGCAGTGATAAACAAAGGAGATTAAGAGGATGTGATCGTCCTCATTCGGGAGGCGTTCCTCAAAACTTGTCCAGCTCGAGAAGTAATTGAGTTATCTGCTAGCATTCGTTGACGAAATATGCATAATCTAAAATAATAATTATTACCTCTGTTTTTAAAACCAAGAGCTCTGGTACATATTTAGTTTTTGTTTCCGACCACGGGTTTTCAACCTTGCCATCAAAAGCCACGGTTCGAGAGTCTCCACCTTCTTTAAAGCACCAGCTATTGAGAGCATGATTGTCATTCTGAGTGTAATGTGCATTGTCCCAAAGTACCATTGTCTTTTGCATGATTATGATATCGTTTATTCTGAAATCATTGTATCTAGTCATCACTTAAACTTTGGAGGTGCCCCTGCATTTATGTTTTGCTTCACTAAAGGGGGCAAGCGAGATATCACTTTGTCATATTTGCACACCATGCTCACTACAAATCTATTTGATGTTTCAGTATCATATTGTAAAACTTTCAATTCTTTGTGATTTTCTCATGAGGCAACTTAATTACTACAGATTCATTATCTCAGTAAGCATTTGTCATGTGACTGTGAAAATTTCTTATATGGTTAATAGCATGTCAAGACAGAAATTATGCTTGTTATCATTTACCTACTCGAGGACGAGCAGGAATTAAGCTAGGGGATGTTGATACGTCCAAAACGTATCTATAATTTCTGCTTGCTCCATGCCTCTTTTGTGTGATATTGCTATGATATTTATGCACTTCCATACACTTTTGATCATATTTGGACTAACCTATTAACTCAGTGCACCCCAGTGCCAGTTTATGTGTTCTGCTGTTTTTGTATTTCAGGTTTTCCCATTACGTAAACTGCCAGAAAAATTCCGGGAAAATATATAAAAAATCAGCATTCCGGAAGCTTCCATGCGGCCAAAGTAGGGCTGGAGGGGGGCCACCAGGGCTCCAGGCGCCCTGGCCACGCGGCCCCCCTCCAGGCCGCGCCGGGGGGCGCCTGGGCCCCCCTTAGCTCCCCTGGCGACCCCCTTTGGCATATATTTACACCACGTCACAGAAACCCTGATTCCAGACCCCTTTTCTCCAGACGCAATTCCGATCTCCGCCGCCATCGCCATCAAGCTTCGGGGGACCAGAATTCCTATGCCGGCACCCTGCTGGGACGGGGAAGTGCCCCCGGATTCATCTCCATCGACGTCGCTTCCTCCCTCCATGATGCGGGAGTAGTTCCTCCTCGGGGCTGAGGTTTCTACTAGTAGCTATGTGGTTATCTCTCTCTCCCATGATGTGATCTTCGTTGTGATCATAGGCTACGTTAATCTAGGGTGATCCCATGATATTTCCCCTTCCTCTATGTATTGGATTGATGTACTCACTTGTCTTTATCTAGTATAATCCTCGAGACCAAGGTGACAGCGGTCTATTGGACATGGATTAGAAAAATATTTTCATGAGTGATTTCCTCTCTTGTGTGTTGATTGAAGATTGAGAGTCTCTTGGTGCTTGTCTTTGACTATCCTTTAGATATGTTGTGGTGATTGTGGGACTCTCTTTGGATGGCCGCGGTGACATTGGGAAATTCTTAGATTGAGAACTACGAACTTTGAGGTGTGCTTTTGTAGCCCTACATAATTCTCGTCCTCTCTTGACTACGAAGGAAGGACCTCCGGGTGCGTCTCCATTGCATGTTTTATGGGAAATATCATGTGATTCGATTATGTTAATGTTGTTGGGAGTTGCCACTAGTGAAAGTATGATCCCTAGGCCTTGTTTCCACCATTGCAATACCATCTGTGCTCACGTTTACCACTTGTTTGCTTGCTGCACTTTTTATTACAGATTTATATTACTTTGCTTTGCCACTCCTATCATCCATATTTTACCATCTCTTCGCCGAACTAGTGCACCTATACAACTCCTAGTTGTATTAGGTGTGTTTGGGACACAAGAGACTTCTTGTATCTTAGTTGCAGGGTTGCTTGAGAGAGACCATCTTCAACCTCTACTTCCCTAAGTTCGATAAACCTTAGGTCATCCACTTGAGGGAAATTGCTGCTGTCCTACAAACCTCTGCGCTTGGAGGCCCAACATAGTCTACAAGAGTAGAAGCCTGTGTAGACATCACACACCCGCCGTTGGTCGTTACTCCTGGCGGGATCTAGACTTGCCTCACATATCAATACTAGTCTTTTCTGCGCACTTTGTCCTCATTCGTGTGCACCCGGGAGCAACTTCTCGGTCGGTCACCCATCCTGAAACTACTCCAAGCTGAGCATGCTTAACTTTGGAGTTCTTTCCGAATGGGCTCCCGGAAAAGAAGGAATTCCTTATTGATATGAGTAGTCTATCATCCCTAATAAGCCAGGCTATCACATCCAGGTTCCACTATTGGTTATTGGCCGGAGAGGTGTCTCGGTCATGTCTACATATTTCTTGAACCCGTAGGGTCCGCACGCTTAACGTTCGATGACGATATAGTATTATATGAGTTATATGATTGGTGACCAAATGTTGTTCGAAGTCCCGGATATGCTCACGTACATGACGAGGAGTCTCGAAATGGCAGAGAGGTAAAGATTGATATATAGGACGATAGTATTCGGGCACCAGAAGTGTTCCGAACGGGTATTTATCGGAGTACCGGAGGGGTTACCGAAACCCCTGGGGGAATATATGGGCCATATGTGCCATGAGAGGGGAGCACACCAGCCCACAAGGGGTGGCGCCCCCCTATGGCGGGAGGCCAATTGGGAGAAGGAAAAGAGGGGGCTCGCCCCTTCCTTCTCTCTTCCTCCTTCCCTTTTCTCTCCGATGTTTTATGGAAGGAGGGGGCGCCACTTGGGAAACCCCAAGTAGGATTCGGATCCTACTTGGGGCGCACCCTGGCTGCCTACCCTCTTCCTCCCACCTATATATATGTGGGGGGGAGGCGCCCCTAGCACACCCAAGACAATTTCCTAGCCGTGTGCGATGCCCCCTCCACGGTTCACGTCCTTTGTCATATTTTCGTAGTGCTTAGGCGAAGCCCTGCGGAGATCACTTCACCGTCAGCGTCACCACGCCATCATGCTGACGAAACTCATCTACTACCTCGACGTCTTGCTGGATCAAGAAGGCGAGGGACATCACCGAGCTGAACGTGTGTAGAATGCGGAGGTGCCGTATGTTCGGCACTTGATCAGTTGAAGCGCGAAGAAGTTCGACTACATCAACCGCATTGTGAAACGCTTCTGCTTACGGTCTATGAGGGTACGTAGACAAACTCTCCCCTCGTTCCTATGCATCTCCGTAGATAGATCATTGCGTGTGCGTAGAATTCTTTTTGTTTTCCATGCAACGTTTCCCAACAGTGGCATCATGAGCCAGGTCTATGCATAGATGATATGCACGAGTAGAACACAAAGAGTTGTGGGCGGTGATCATCATATTGCTTACCACCAATGTCCTATTTTGATTCGGTGGCATTGTAAGATGAAGCGGCCTGGACCAACCTTACATGTCCACGTACATGAGACCGGTTCCACCGACATACATGCAACTTGTTTTGCCTAAAGGTGGCTTGCGGGTGTGTGTTTCTCCTACTTTAGTTGAATCGAATTTGACTGCGGCTGGTCCTTATTGAAGGTTAAAACAACAAACTTGATAAATCACCTTGTGGTTTTGTGTCGTAGGTAAGAACGGTTCTTGCTAGAAGCCCGTAGCAGCCACATAAACCTTGCAACAATAAAGTAGAGGATGTCTAACTTGTTTTTGCAGGGCATGTTGTGATGTGATATGGTCAAGGCGTGATGAGTTATATGTTATTATATGAGATTGTAACATCCCAAAATTTCCAAATTTTGGAATGTTAATAATAAAATAATATTGATTGAATTGCTATGATTTTCAGGGGAAATTAAAACTTTTTGAGACCTTGTTTAAACTTTTCAAACCAAGTTATAAAAGTTGGATAATATTCTTTATCCAATCAAGAAAACTATTGTTGAAAAGTTTATTCAATGGCATTTCATTTACTTTTGAACTTTCTAAAATATTTTCAAACCACATCCAAATGGATGAGTGAGAAAAAAATGACTTTCTCAATTGTGGTGTAAAAATATTTCATAAATGATTTTGTTTGGAGCTTCTCTTTCGAAGTTGGAACTTATTTATAAATATTCCAATAAACCAATTAATGAAAATATGAGAGAAGATAATGTGACTTCTCCAAAAAAATATTTGGAAATATTTGATACTGCACAATTATTATTTTAGGAATTCGAAAAACTCTAAATATAATTTTGGGATAATTTAATTAAGTCCATAGAGCTTTTAATATAATTATGAAGATAATAAAATATATTTCATGCTGTAAATATTTTTACCTAAGTTCAAGTAATAATTTTGTAATTATCAACATTTCATTTTAACTTTTTATTCACTTCATTGAAATAAACTTGTTCCAAATTTGCTGGGCTAATCCATTCTATGGGTTTCTCTATCTCTCGCATCCGCGCAAAGAAGCAGCAGAAAAGCCAGCCCACCTCTGTCTTTTTCCTTGGGCTAAGTTTTCCCACTAAGGCCCATGTCTCCTTCAGCCCAATCCAATGCACAAAGTGGTCTCCCTCCTATGAACGTTCACAGAACATTCACAGGAACACCAAACAGAAGCTACAACCATGGCGTCTGTACATCTTCCTCTGCCTCCAGCACTTGATCCGTTCGCCCCTTCCACTTCTCGTCAACATAAAAGATCTTCGGAATTCCATGGAGAACCCATTCAGAGAGTTAAAACCCTGCTTAAATTCGTTAACTGTTAGAAAACGGCTCACATCAAGCATCCATTATTGGCGCACTGACCTCACTATGAATCTCCTTCACCTTCCCACCCCTGGCTATATAAGGAGCACCGGAGCTAGCCCTCGACACACCTCTCTGTCACCCTAAAAAATACACGAAGATTCTGCCCTAGTTTTTTCGCAATCCTTCACTGGAGATCGCGTAACACGGTCAAGTCCGTTGAAGATTTCATCGCTATAAGAGCCTAGACGGTCCTCCGGTTTTCTTCTTGGTTTGTATCTATCTCTTGCGAACCTTATATGCACAGAAATTTCTCTTAGGGACGCCTCGACGCGAGCGCACGAGGACGACGAAGCTTCACCGGTGCTCTGTTTTGCCACGGGTAACAGAGGCGAGTTCGCCGCCGCCATAACCCCCACGATGTCCTGGACCCTTTCGTGCACTGCCCCGTTTCAGCAGATGTCTAATCCGAGCTCACCCGAGTCGCCCGCCGTCGCACGCGGCATCTCCAGCGATTTCCCTCCTGTGATCCCCCTCACTTCTATTTTGATTGATAAGGTCGCTCTCTGTTTGTCTAATAAAAAGTTAAAAACACATGAAGCGAATCGGTATGGGTCTATAAGAGGCTACCCCTGTTAAATCCCGTTTTTTTTGGAAATGTCCAACTTCAACGAAAGGTATCTCTCAAACCGTATGTCCGATTTTAGCAAGTAAGATATCCAGGGATTTTTTGGAACATCTAGTTTATATTTTAAAAATATACAAATTCGCTTTTGAGCAAATGCAGATTCAATTTTGATTTAAATGGGTAAGTGAGTATTTTGCTATGTCTTTTATTCTGTAAATCCTATAAAAATATTTTGTATATAAAAGTTGGACATTAGGACATCAACTTTCTGTTGAGACCCATGGATTATTTTTTCAACATAGTTTACACATTGTTTTATCATCGACACCTTGATTTGATATTCTTTGATCGTCGTTTAATAACTTCGTTCAAATAGAATTTAATCCTAGAATAAATCTCTTAGGTAGATCCCTAGAAACCCTCTCTGTTCATTTGAAGCCATCATAAAAATTTGGAGTTACAAGATTAAGAATTTAATTCTTTATCTTGAAACGTATGCCATACCCACTTCCGTTTAACCAAGTCAAATATTTCAAACAAGCCCATTATGAAATTGTCATAGAATCTTGCCTCACAACCCTCCTTCTATCAAACGATTATCTACACTTTGTACCAATTTGATCCAACCCTAGGATATGACTATGTCAAGTCTTCTTCAAGACCAAACTAGATCCTATCTCAAACCATAGCTAGCTCATGATAATTATCCTAAAAATGTAATTGTATTGTTAAGTTGAATCTTTTATTTGGGTCTTCATTTGTATTTGTTGTGTGTTGAAGTATTTTGTTTTATCGTTAGATATATCGTAAAGTGAAGGAGTGACGATAACAGATAGAGAATCAACTTCAAGAATGAGGCAAGTTGCAGTTGATCATACCATGTCCTATATTTTTATAATATGCATGAACTCTTTTTACTATGCATTACAATTTTTTGTATAGTATTATTACTATCTAGAGCCTTAGGTTTGAGACTTACTACCATGTTTGGCTGCGCTTGCATAAATGGGTTGGTTGAAAATCAAACAAGTTTTATACAAATAAACTTGCCCTCTGTTGGGGCAACATTTTGTGAAAACTTTTGAAAAACAAAAATTATGTATTGTTTTACTTCTACTCTCTAGGCGGAACGGTATGACGGGAGCGTCTACAAGTGATTGCGCCCATCGGGGTCTTGTAGTGAATGCGCCCGACTGGGGTCTGGCACACATATTTTTGGTGGGGACCGCCGTCCAGAGGAATGAGATCTTCCAAGTACAGTTTGATGTAGCTTTCATTACAGTCACATGCTAATATGGGCTCTGGCTCAGCTTAGTACTAACGGGAAACCCTTACCTTAGGACCACCATCGGAGAGGGGCTTTCATTGCTTAAGTTGCGGGCGGCTTGGTCACGTATAGGGGGTTGTTACGGAAAGCTTCGTCACAATGTGCTCCTGGTCGTACACCCAAGTGTGTCATGGTAAACGGGGTTGGTTGTGTCATGTGGGGAACGTGTACGTCCTCTGCAGAGGGTTAAACCTAATCGATTAGCCATGCCCCCGGTTACGGGCAAATTTGAGCAACTGAAGACTTGGACTCAAGAAGAATCTCCCCTCTCTTTTCTAAACATCTATTTTAAGGGTTAAAGTTGAGGAATGAGCACAGTGAATGTGTTTCACTTCAACTATATTTATGTTTTACCAAAATTTGGAGAATGAGCACTGGTGCGTATATTCAAGTGTCTCACTCTTACCTTTTAAACTAAAAACTATTTATTTCAAAGAAAGTTTACAAAATTTAGTATAGGAGAAAATTGGCTTTATGTAAAGGAAACCTCCACCAATATTTACCCTGCATATAAATTCGGTTAAACTTTTCTTTGCAACTTGCGAATATATTCCACATACTCATCTGCACCTGTCATGTGCAGATCTCTACAGATTAAGAGACAATAGGATTATGGTCTACACTCAATGAGCCCAGTGGCGTTGATGGAGCCCTAACTTAGCGACTACGTATTATCCCGCTGTAGTATGTGCCAGCATTGAGCTATGCCAATGGTATGTATTTGCTTAATTCAGGATCTACCGTTGTAGTAAAATGATATATGATTTACTGATATTCATTCTTGTTACTGTGTGTGCTAGCTACGATCTAGGGATAGCACAATAAGCACATAGACTTGGATTTTGCCAAATCTGGGTCGTGACAGAGATGATCATGTTTTGTAAATTATTGACAACTGGTAGGAGCCTTATGGTTGTCTCTTTATTGTATGAAATGCAAGCGCGATGTAATTGCTTTACTTTATCGCTATGAGTTAGCAATAGTTGGCGAGACGACCACGACGCTATGATGGAGATGAAGGTGTCGAGCCGGTGACGACGGATATCACGACGATGCTTTAGAGATGGAGATCAAAAGCACAAGATGATGATGCCCATATCATGTCACATATTTTGATTGCATGTGATGTTTATCCTTTATGTATCTTATTTTCCTTAGATCGGCGGTAGTATTATAAGATGATCCCTTCTCTCAATTTCCAGATAAAAATGTTCTCCCTGAGTGCGCACCGTTGCGACAGTTCGTTGTTTTGAGACACCACGTGATGATCGGGTGTGATAGACTCTACGTTCACATACAACGGGCGTAAGCGCGATTTACACACGCGAAATACTTTGGTTAAACTTGACGAACCTAGCATGTACATACATGGCCTCGGAACACTTGAGTCCTAAAGGTCGAACATGAGTCATATAGTAGATATGATCAACATAGATATGTTCACCATTGATGACTACTCCATCTCACATGATGATCGGACATGGTTTAGTTGATTTGGATCATGTTTCACTTAGATAACCCGAGGGATGTTATTTTAAGTGGGAGTTCATTAGTAATTTGATTAATTGAACTTAATTTATAATGAACTTAGTCCTGATAGTATTTGCATATCTATGTTGTAGATCAATAGCTCACGATTTAGCTCCCCTGTTTTTGATATGTTCCTAGAGATAACTAAGTTGACAAATGTTAGTAGCAATGATGCGGACTGGGTCCATGATCTGAGGATTATCCTCGTTGCTGCATGGAAGAATTATGTCCTTGATGCACCGCTAGGTGTCAGACATGTTGCAGAAGCTAATGCACACATTATGAATGTTTGGCAAGCTCGATATGAAGACTACTTAATAGTTTAGTGCACCATGCTTTACGGCTTAGAACCGGGACTTCAAAAATGTTTTGAAAGCCACGGAGCATATGAGATGTTCCAAGAACTGAAATTGGTATTTCAGACTCATGCCCATGTTAAGAGGTATGGGACATCTGACAAGTACTTTGCCTACAAAATGGAGGAGAATAGCTCAGCTAGGGAGCATGTGCTCAGAATGTCCAGGTACTACAATCGACTGAATCAAGTGGGAGTCAATCTTCCAAATAAGAGAGTGATTGATAGAGTTCTCTAGTCACTATCAACAAGCTACTAGAACTTCATGATGAACAATAATATGCAAGGGATTACGAAAATGATTCCCAAGCTCTTCGAGATGCTGAAATCGGCGAAGGTAGAAGTCAAGAAAGAGCATCAAGTGTTAATGGTTAACAAGACTACTAGTTTCAATAAAAGGGCAAGGAAAAGAAAACATAACTTCAAGAAGAATGACAAGCAAGTTGTCACTCCCGTGAAGAAGCCCAAAGCTGGACCTAAGCCTGAAACTGAGTGCTTGTACTGCAAAGGGAATGGTCACTTGAAGCGGAACTGCCCCAAATATTTGGCGGATAAGAAGGATGGTAAAGTGAACAAAGGTATATTTGATATACATGTTATTGATGTGTACCTTACTAGTGCTCGTAGTAGCCCCTGGGTATTTGATACTTTTTTAGTTGCTAAGATTAGTAACTCGAAACAAGAGTTGCAGAATAAACAGAGACTAGTTGCGGGTGAGGTGATGATGTGTGTTGGAAGTAGTTCCAAGATTAATATGATCATCATCGCACACTCCCTATACTTTCAGGATTAGTGTTGAACCTAAATAAAATGTTATTTGGTGTTTACGTTGAGCATGAACAAGATTAGATTGTGTTTATTGCAATACGATTATTCATTGAAGTCAGAGAACAATTGTTGTTCTGTTTAGATGAATAAAATCTTCTATGATCATACACCCAATGTGAATGGTTTATTGAACCTCGATCGTAGTAATATACATATTCATAATGTTGATGCCAAAAGATGCAAAGTTGATAATGATAATGCAACATACTTGTGGCACTGCCGTTTAGGTCATATTGGTGTAAAGCACATGAAGAAACTCTATGCGGATGGACTTTTGGGAATAACTTGATACTTGCGAACCATACCTCATGGGCAAGATGACTAAAACTTTCTTCTCCGGAACAATGGAGCGAGCTAATGACTTATTTGAAATAATACATACCGATGTATGTGGTCCGACGAGTGTTGAAGCATGCGGCGGGTATCGTTATTTTCTCACCTTCATAGATGATTTGAGTAGATATGGGTATATCTACTTGATGAAACAGTCCGAGACAATTGAAAAGTTCAAAAAATTCCAGAGTGAAGTAGAGAATCATCGTAACAAGAAAATAAAGTTTCTACGATCTGATCGCGGAGGCGAATATTTGAGTTACGAGTTTGGTCTTCATTTGAAACAATGTAGAATAGTTTCACAACTCACACCACCTGGAACACCACAGTGTAATGGTGTGTCCGAACGTCGTAACCACACTCTATTGGATATGGTGCGTTCTATGATGTTTCTTACTGATTTTCATTTATCATTTTGGGGTTATGCATTAGAGACAACTGCATTCACGTTAAATAAGGCACCATCTAAATCCGTTGAGACGACACTGTCTGAACTATGGTTTGACAAGAAACCAAAGCTATTGTTTCTTAAAGTTTGGGGTTGCGATGCTTATGTGAAAAAGCTTCAGCCAGATAAACTCGAACCCAAATCGGAGAAGTGCATCTTCATAGGATACCCAAAAGAAACTGTTGGGTATACCTTCTACCATAGATCCGTAGGCAAGATTTTTGTTGCTAAGAATGGATCTTTACTAGAGAAGGAGTTTCTCTTGAAAGAAGTGAGTGGGAGGAAAGTAGAACTTGATGAGGTAATTGTACCTTTGCTCGAATTGGAAAGTAGATCATCAGAGAAAACCGTAACCGTGATGCCTACACCAACTAGTGAAGAAGCTAATGATAATGATCATGAAACTTTAGATCAAGTTACTACCGAACCTCGAAGGTTGACCCGAACCAGAGTGGTACGGTAACCCTGTCCTAGAAGTCATGTTGTTAGACAACGGCGAACCTTCGAACTATGAAGAAGCTATGATGAGCCCAGATTCTGATAAATGGCTTGAGGCCATGAAATTGAGATAGGATCCATGTATGAGAACAAAGTGTGGACTTTGGTGGACTTGCCCGATGATCGGCAAGCCATTGAGAATAAATGGATCTTCAAGAGGAAGACAGACGCTGATGGTAATATCATTGTCTACAAAGCTCGACTTGTTGCGGAAGGTTTTCGACAAATTCAAGGAGTTGACTACGATGAGACTTTTTCACCCGTAACGATGCTTAAGTCTGTCCGAATCATGTTAGCATTTGCCGCATGTTATGATTATGAAATTTGGCAAATGGATGTCAAAACTAGATTCTTTGATGGATTTCTTAAAGAAGAGTTGTATATGATGCAACAAGAAAGTTTTGTCAATCATAAAGGTGCTAATAAAGTGTGCAAGCTCCAGCGATCCATCTATGGACTCGTGCAAGCATCTTAGAGTTGGAATATACGCTTTGATGAGTTGATCAAAGCATATAATTTTATGCAGACTTGCGGTGAAGCCTGTATTTACAAGAAAGTGAGTGGGAGCACTACATGCTTTCTGATAAATATATGTGAATGACATATTGTTGACTAGAAATGATGTTGAAATTTGTGGAATGCATAAAGGAGTGTTTGAAAGGAGTTTTTCAAAGAAAGACCTCGGTGAAGCTGCTTACATATTGGACATTAAGATCTATAGAGATAGATCAAGACCCTTGATAAGACTTTCGATGAGTACATACCTTGATAAGATTTTGAAGGAGTTCAAAATGGACCAGTCAAAGAAGGAGTTCTTGCCTGAGTGGTAACGTATGAAGTTGAGTAAGACTCAAATCCCGACCACAACAGAAACAAAATAGAGAGAATGAAAGTCATTCCATATGCCTTATCCATATGTTCTATAAAGCATCGTTGAGGAAATCGTTAACTCGTAGTGGCTCGATCGGCTGGCGAGTAGGGGATTAATAGGCTACTCGGCCATTTAATAAATTAACTGGACGATCTATTGGGTTATCGGCTACTCGGGGGCCCTACGCATAGGGATTAATCGGCAAATTAACTGATTAATCGGATGAATTCTTGAACAACTCATCAAAGCGTATATTCCAACTCTGAGATGAGATGCTTGCACCAGTCCATAGATGTTGGGATTAATCGGCAAGTTAACTGGTTAATCAGATGCTTGCACCGGACCTAATGTGTGCCTTGACGCATGTCCGGCAAGGGGGTACAAGAGTGATCCCGGAGTGGATCACTGGACAACGCTCAAAATTATCCTTAGAGTAATAAGGAAATTTTTCTCGATTATGGAGGTGATAAAGAGTTCGTCATAAAGGGTTACACCGGTGCAAGCTTTGACACTAATCCAGATAACTCTGAGTATCAATCCGGATGCGTATTGAACATAGGATCAATTAGCTAGAGTGGCTCTATGCAGAGCATTGTAGACATAGAAATTTGCAAAGTACACACAGTTCTGAATGTTGTAGACCCGTTGACTGAAACCTCTCTCACAAGCAAAACATGATCATACCTTAGAGTGTTAATCACATAATGTTGTGAACTAGATTATTGACTCTAGTAAGCTCTTGGGTGTTAATCACATGGCGATGTCAACTATGGGTGTTAATCACATGGCAATGTTAACTAGATTATTGACTCTAGTAAACTATTTGGGTGTTAATCACATGGCGATGTGAACTAGATTATTGACTCTAGTGCAAGTGGGAGACTGATGGAAATATGCCCTAGAGGCAATAATCAAATGGTAGTTATTTTATATTTCCTTAATCATGATAAAGGTTAATTATTCATGCTAGAATTGTATTGACTGGAAACCTAAATACATGTTGTAATGCATAAACAAATACCGTGTCCCTAGTAAGCCTCTACTAGACTAGCTCGTTAATCTAAGATGGTTAAGGTTTCCTAACCATGGACATGAGTTGTCATTTGATAATGGGATCACATCATTGTGAGAATGATGTGATGGACAAGACACATCCGTTAGCTTAGCATTTGATTGTATAGTTTATTACTACTGATTTCATGTATGCCAAATAGATATTCCTTTGACTATGAGATCATGCAACTCCCGGATACTGGAGGAATACCATGTGTGCTATCATACGTCACAACGTAACTGGGTGATTATAAAGATGCTCTATAGGTATCTCCGAAGGTGTTTGTTTGGGTTGGCGTGAATCGAGATTAGGATTTGTCACTCCGAGTATCGGAGAGGTATATCTGGGCCCTCTCGATAATGCACATCACAATAAGCCTTGCAAGCAAATGATTAATGAGTTAGTCACGGGATGATGTATTGCGGAACGAGTAAAGAGACTTGCCGTTCTTGAGATTGAACTAGGTATAGAGATACCGATGATCGAATCTCGTGCAAGTAACATACCGACGGACAAAGAGAATTGTGTATGATGTCATAACGGTTCAACCGATAAAGATCTTCGTAGAATATGTAGGAGCCAATATGGGCATCTAGGTTCCGCTATTGGTTATTGACCGGAGAGGTGTCTCGGTCTTGTCTACATAGTTTTCGAACCTGTAGGGTCCGCATGCTTAACGTTTGATGACGATATAATATTATATGAGTTATATGATTGGTGACTGAATGTTGTTCAGAGTCTCAGATATGATCACGGATATGATGAGGAGTCTCAAAATGGTCGGGAGGTAAAGATTGATATATAGGACGATAGTATTCGGGCACCGGAAGTGTTCCCAAGTGTATCGGGTATTTATCGGACTACCGGAGGGGTTACCGGAACCCCCAGAGGAATATATGGGCCATATGGGCTATGAGAGGGGAGCACACCAGTCTACAAGGGGCGGCGCACCCCCCTACGGCAGGAGGCCGATTGGGAGAAGGAGAAGAGGGGGTTCGCCTCCTCCCTTCCTTCTCTCTTCCCCCTTCCCTTTTCTCCCCGATGTTTTATGGAAGGAGGGGCGCCACTTGGGAAACCCCAAGTACAATTTAGATCTTACTTGGGGCGCACCCTGGCTGCCTACCCTCTCCCTCCCACATATATATATATATATATATATATATATATATATATATATAT
>LR738711.1:269558809-269577279 GCA_902687465.1 Secale cereale | reverse complement strand
GGGGGGGGCTAGCACACCCAAGACAATTGCCTAGCCGTGTGCGGCGCCCCCCTCCACGGTTCACGTCCTTAGTCATATTTTCGTAGTGCTTAGGCGAAGCCCTGTGGAGATGACTTCACCGTCAGCGTCACCATGCCGTGGTGATGACGGAACTCATCTACTACCTTGATTTCTTGCTGGATCAAGAAGGCGAGGGACGTCATCGAGCTGAACATGTGCAGAACGCGGAGGTGCCGTGCGTTCGGTACTTCATTAGTTTAAGCGCGAAGAAGTTCGACTACATCAACCGCGCTGTGAAACGCTTCCTCTTACGGTCTACGAGGGTACGTAGACACACTCTCCCCCTCGTTGTTGTGCATCTCCGTAGATAGATCATTTGGTGTGCGTAGGCAAATTTTTGTTTTCCGTGCAACGTTTCCCAACACATGCAACTCCCAGACACCGGAGGAATTCCTTGTGTGTATCAAACGTCACTTTGTAACTGTGAGATCATAAAGGTGCTTTACAGGTATCTTTGAAGGTATCTATTGAGTTGCCATGAATCAAGATTGGGATTTGTCACTTCGTATGACGGAGAGGTATCTCTGGGCCCTCTCGGTAATACAGCATCACAAGAAGCTTGCAAGGATAGTGACTAAGGAGTTAGTTGCAAGAGGATGTATTACGGAACAAGTAAATATACTTTCTGGTAAAGAGATTGAACTAGGTATGGGATACCGATGATCGAATCTCGGGCAAGTAACATACCGACGGACAAAAAGTACTATGTATGTTGTCATAAAGGTTCGTCCGATAAAGATCTTCGTAGAATATGTAGGAATCAATATGGGCATCCAAGTCCTGCTATTGGTTATTGACCGGAGGGCGTCTCAGTCATGTATACATCATTCTCGAACCCGTAGGGTCCGCACACTTAACGTTCGATGATAATATAGTACTATATGGGTTATGTGAGTTGGTGACCGAATGTTGTTCGTAGTCCCGGATGAGATCACAGACATGACGAGGAGCTCTGGAATGGTCCGGAGGTAAAAATTGATATATAGGATGAAGGTGTTCAGGTTTCGGAAAGGTTTCAGAATGCACAGGGTCATCATCGGAGTACCAAAAGGGGTTCTGGAAGACCTACAGTGAGTTATTGGGCCAAACGGGCCAACGAGGGGAGCACACCAGCCCACAAGGGGCTGGCGTGCCCTACCTCATGCTCACCGGCCCTTGGTAAGGAAAAGGGGGTGCCTAAGGCAGGGCAGCCGCCGGCCCCCCTCCTGCCTTCTTCTCCCTCCCTCAGGAAGGAAAGGGGAGCCTAGGCAGGTGCCCAGGGCGGCCACCGGCCCCCCTTGGGGTGCGCTGTGACGCCCCCGATTTGACCGTACACTAACCATGCACGCAAACGTGTACGACCAAGATCAGGGACTCAATGGAAGATATGACAACACAACTCTAGACACAAATAAAATAATAGAAGCTTTATAATACAAGCCTGGGGCCTCGAGGGGTCGAATACACAAGAGTCAGCGAAAGCAATAATATTTGAGTACAGACATAAGTTAAACAAGTTTGCCTTAAGAAGGCAAGCACAAAAAGCAAAACGATCAAAAAGGCAAGGCCTCCTGCCTGGGACCTCCTAACTACTCCTGGTCGTCAGCTGTCTTCATGAAGTAGTAGGCTTTGTCAGGGTAGTAGTCGTAGTCGACTGGGGGCATCTGGCTCTTGGACTCCACCATCTAGTTGCATCAACCAGAAAGAAGAAAGAAGGGGGAAAAGGGGGAGAAAAGCAACCGTGAGTACTCATCCAAAGTACTCGCAAGCAAGGATCTACACTACATATGCATCGGTATCAATGAAAAGGGTAGTATCTGTGGACTAAGCTGCAGAATGCAAGAATAAGAGGGGGAGAAGCTAGTCCTATCAAAGACTAGCATCTTTTGGAAACCACCAATCTTGCAGCAGTAGAAGAGAGTACAGAATAGCATATTATAGATATCAAGGATGTTGTAGCATTAACGCCCAAAGATCCTTCCTCGACTCCCTGCGAGGAAGCAATCCCGGAGCCACATATCCGTTCATGTATCAGCATCTAGTTCTAGTTGTAGCGATCGGGATACAACTCCAAGTGTCCGTTACCGTAGGACAGGCTATCGATAGATGTTTTCTTCACTGCAGAGGTTCACCAACTTACCCACCACGCTCGCTTAACTCTGGCCGGACACACCATCAGGTCATGCCTGGCCTCGGCCAAACAATACGCCGCAACTTAACCTAGGCTTAATAGAGATGTCATGCACGCCGGATTAAACCTATGCCCCCATGGGTCATGGGCCATCTCCCCGAGAACTCCTATACGTTGCGTGGGCAGCCGGTGAGCAGACCTAGATACCTCCTTAAAAAGGTAGGTGCATAACTAGTCCAACCCGACGTGCGCCGCTCAGTCGCATGACGTCAGTTAAGCTTCGGCTGATGCATACGACGTAGAACACCCATACTATTCCCACGTGATGGTTAGCACTATCAGGACAGAGGCCCCTTGGATCAAATATCCAAACCATTTAGTGTCTTGGGAACGCGGTAACGAGCAGAGACTCACGATCATGTGACCCCGTCGCCCCGTCTTGAGGACTTGCGGCAAGGGCTAAGAGTACCCGACCACGCCTCGTATTCAACTCTCGGGTACCCTCCAGGTCAACTCATCTCCACATCACTCGCGGGTACCCCTCAAGGTCAACCCGCCTTTCCAGGTAATAGTTGTAAAGTCATAGTAACCATAGTAACTGTGTGTCTCACACCAAAGGGAAACCTGAGGAAATCAACCTCGATGAAATTCCACCGGATGTTTATTGTCAAGGTGAACGAAAGAGGAGTCTCCCTCGAGGTCCACTCTCGAGGAGTTGCACGACAATGTCGTTATCGGGAGTGGAGAAAGAGGAATCACCCTCGATGACCATAACCGATGAAGTAACCTACAAGGTTAACATCAGAAGTGCTGCTGAGGTGTGACACCCCGAGACCGGTGCACCAGGTGTCAGCTAGTTATCCGTTGCCGTTGCCATGTCATCTGCTTGCGTGGTGCATTTTGCCATGTCATCATGTGTGTTTCATCATCATGTTTTCAAAACTTGCATTCGTCCGAGTCCGCTCGTCCTCTCTGTTGCCGTTCTGAGCCCAGACACACTCACACGCGCCCGCGGCACCTCCGAATATTTATTTTTTGAGTGGCCGTAAAATGTTCTCGGAATGAGATGAAACTTGCCGTGTGGTCTTATTATAGCATAGGTAGACCGCCTGCTAATTTTCGTCGCATTCGGAGTTCGTTTGATAGCCCAATGGCTAACCGCGTTAACCGCTGGAAGCCTCTTTCTCTTTTGGCCCAGCACCCCACTCCAACAGCCCACAAGCCCATCCCAACCACCTCCATGCTCTCGGTCGTTGGATCATGATCGCGTGGCCGAAAACCGCTCCTCATTTGGACACTCTTAGCTCCCTCTACCTATATATACGTGCCTCCCCTTCCAAATCTCTGTCTAAACCCTAAAACCTCCTCCCTCTCGCCCGCCGGCTAGGCCCAGTTCTGGAGGCCCAGGGCATCTGGCCCACGGGCCCTCTGGTGAGAACCCCAGACCTACCCCACTGCTCTATCCGACGCCCTGGGCGTAGGATATTATCATGCACTCGCTTGTTTCTTTTTTTTCCCTAAGTCAAAACTGCTAAGTCCCTCGATTTTGTAAATTTATAGGCATGTTTGAGTGGCTGTAACTTTTTGTGTGGTGGTCCAAATGATGCATATGATATGTCAAAATGATCGTGGTGATATGCTCTTCATTTTGTTCCATTGTGGCATGCTTGTTTGAGTTCATCTTGATGCCCTAATCATCGTTGCAAGAGTGCTATATGTTTAAAACTGCTGCTAACTGTAATTTTGTTGCATGCTTGTGAGGGTGATAACTTTGTGCATGTTCATCCAAATGGAGCATATGATATGTCAAAATGTTCATTGTGAAGTGCTCTACATGTTGGTTGCTGTAGCATTCATGTTAGGTGCCATCTTGCCATGTTAATCTCTGTTGAAAAAGTACATGTGGCTGTTAAGTGCTGAAACCTGTTATGAGATGCTGATTTGACTTGCTCATTGCTATTGGTGTGTTTGTCTTCCTGCCACATGTCTATATGTTTTAGAAGCACAATCATATGGTATTTGATGTGGTGCAACCCACTTTTCATGACATGCCTTGTGGTGACTTAAAAAAGCTTGTAAACATGCCATGTCGTTGTTGCTGCTTTATACTTAGTGCAAAACTGTTAAGTCTGGAATCTCTTAAACCTGATACTATGTTTGCTTGATGCCCCACTTAAATCCATACTTGTTTTGGACTGGCCAATGATCATGTCTTGTTGTCCATGTTGTGCTCTATCCATTCATGCTATTGTTTGCCTATATGACCTGTTGTAGCTTATTTATATCTTGCTCTCAAGTTGCTATAAATTTTACTTGTCAGCCTGTTTTCAGCATGATCAATTTGGTGAAGCTTGTTGTTATTGATCCATGCCTCCTATGGAGTTGCTCCAATGGAGTTGTTTGATGTATGCTATGTCTATTACATGTCCATGATCTTTACATGCTTAGTAGAGTTGATATGCTTGTTGTTTTGTGCCTCCGAAGGCAGCACCGTGATGATGTTTTTGCCTACCCAGATTTTGACTAAGTCTGGATAAATTTATTGTAACTTGCCATGCTTGCTTAATCGTGTTCCAGCAAGTTTTGGAGGGTGTTATAAGTTCATGCTTGTTAAGTATCATGTCTATTTCACATCCATGCATCTTGTTATCATGTTTGGGTGCTGTAGCATATATATACCTTGCTCCAAAGTTGCTATGTTGCTGTTTTTGACAGCTTGTTATTATATCTTGTTTCATGTGTATGTGTTGAACCGTTGCTCCCTTTTGAGCGTGCTATATATGAAACTTGCGTGATTTTGCATGTAGAAGCATAATATCATGTTGTTTTCATGTTTGGAGTGTGGTAGCTTGATGTTTGGGTGCATCTTGCACCGTTGACATGCTTGACTTGTTTTGCTCATATCTTCTAGGCCGTAGCTTCGAATTAAATAAACTTCATATGAAACTTTACTAGAATTTCGAGTAGATCATCATGGTGCATGTTAAAATGATGTTTAAAAACTTTAACTTAAGGTTTCTTAAGATATGGAACAAATTCGAAATGTGCATATGGGGACTTACCGGAATTGCTATATGTTGATTCCGGCCTCATTTAAACTTGTTGGTTTGTGTTGTTCTTGTGTGCCGCATCCCTTGCCATGTTTTGCATCATATAGAATTGTCTTGCATCATACTTGGTTGAGCATCTTGTCATGTTCTTGAGTGGTCTGTTTACCGTGTTGCTTGCTTCTTCTCGTTAGTGCTATTCCGTTGCGATCGTGAGGATTCGTTCGTCTACACGTGGTTCGTCTTCAAGGCTTCTTCTTCGTCTACTTCATGGACTCATTCTTCTTCCTTGCGGGATCTCAGGCAAGATGACCATCACCTTGGATACCTTTACTATCATTGCTATGCTAAATGTCCCGATGTTATCTTTATATCTCGCGCTACCCATCATTTATTGTCAGCTCCTCTCCTAGTTGCCATGAAACCTCTAGCCTTTGACACCTTCCCAGCAAAACCATTGTTTGGCTATGTTACCCGCTTGCTCAGCCCCTCTTATAGCGTTGCTAGTTGTAGGTGAAGACGAAGATCGTTCCATGTTGGAACTTGTTGTTGGAATATCACAATATATCTTATATGTATTAACACACCTATATACTTGGCAATGGGTGGAAGGCTTGGCCATTTGCTCGGTGTTTTGTTCCACTCATGCCACCTTAGGAGCCGATAAACTAGCGTTATGTTCCTTGATTTTGCGTTCCTTACACGGTTGGGTATATGGGGACCCCTTGATAGTTCGTCTTTGAATAAAACTCCTCCAGCAAGGCCCAACATTGGTTTTTAATTTGCCTCATAATAACAACTTAATTAATTAATTAAATTGCATAGGGGGTCGCGTCCTCGAGGATTCTTTCTACATAACAGGGGGGCCAGTGCTGATGGTATTGGTCCCAAATAGAGTAGCTTGCGGCGCCGCCCCTTGGAAACTTGGGGTATCTGGTCGCTGTAACCATAGCTCATCCGGACGTGGCCTGAGACGAGACACACATGGCTACTATTAGGGTGTCGGCACGCCGGGAGGTCTTGCTGGACTTGTTTTACCATTGTCGAAATGTCTTATGCACCGGGATTCCGAGCCTGATCGGATTGTCCCTAAGATAAGGGGTAATATTATTATAACTTCTACTGACCGTGAGAGCTTGTGATGGGCTAAGTTGGGACACCCCTGCAGGGTTATGATCTTTCGAAAGCCGTGCCCGTGGTTATGTGGCAGATTGGAATTTGTTAATGTCCGGTTGTAGAAAACTTGTCAGAGGATCCGAGATAAAACACACAACCGCGTGAGCAACCGTGACTGTCTCTTTTCACTTTGAGAAGAGAACACGGTGGGGTTATTTTTACTCGTAGGTAGTTCAGGATCTTTAGCGATCACTACTTGTTGCGACCGTTTGCGTAGATGCTCATCTTATTCTTGTACTCGTAAGTTAGCCACCATACTTTTGCTTAGCCGCTGCTGCAACCTCACCACTTAACCTCTTCCTACCCATTAAGCTTTGCTAGTCTTGTTACCCATGGTTATGGGATTGTTGAGTCCTCGTGGCTCACAGATACTACAACAGCAGTTGCGGGTGCAGGTTTCCGATGTCTTGACGTGAGAGCGTTGATCTTTGAGTTGGAGTTCTTTCTTCTTCTTCTTCTTCTTCTTCTTCTTCTTCTTCTTCTTCTTCTTCTTCTTCTTCTTCTTCTTCTTCTTCTTCTTCTTCTTTTTCTTCTTTAGTCTTGGGTTAGGTTCCTGGTCGGCGGCCTGGGATAGCAGATGGATGTCGTTGTGCTTTTCATGTTTGCATCCGTAGTCGGATGTCTTGTATTGATGTTGTTGTATTAATGGAACTTGTATGTATTGTTGTATCCCCATGTATGTATGTAATGGTACGATGTAATCATATCCATCTTGCTAAGCGCCCGAAATGCGGTTGTGCCCCAATCACGTAAGTGTCACGTGATCGGGATAGAATCACATCTTGGGCCTGACATGAGGTGTCACCCTCGGCACTTGATAGTAACCCAGTATTGTCAAGCAACTAAGGGGAAAGTGATGTGCGGTGCCGGGGCCTGGTGTTCGATCCTGTTGATCGAGTCTTCTAATAATCCAGCAGGACACACATGACAAAGTGGGGGGGGGGGTCTCTGATGGATCTCTAACTAGCCTATACTAAGCAGATTAGTATAAACATGTAAGGTATGAAAGCAGGTATCAACAACAGGCTATGCATCAGAATAGGATCATACAAAAAGTAGTAGCAGTTCTATGCAAGCATAAGAGAGAAGGGAATGGGCGATATCAGAATGATCAAAGGGGCTTGGCTTTCCTGGTTGCTCTGGCAAGAAGGAGGGGTTGTCAACACCGTAGTCGATCACCGAGGCCTCATCGGTATCGGAGTCTACCAGAGAGAAGAGGAGGAAGAAACTGTAAATAGAAAGAAAACAGTTGCATGACAAGCAAAAGCAGAACTCGGTGTGATCTAACGCGGTTCTACACGATACCGGCGAAGGGGGATAACATCCGGGAAAGTATCCCCGGTGTTAGGCATTTTCAGACAAGCGAACCAGAGGGGGGGGGGAGTTCCATGTTTGCAGTGCTGGAGGCATCTGATAGGTACGTGGATAGCGTATTCAAGTTAGTCTCATTTTTCTGATCATTTTTCATATATAAATTACTTTCAACCGATTTACGGTTTATTTTATATTAATTTTCAAAGTTTTATTGTTTTCGATATTTCTGGTTTTATTTTAAATTGATTTAATCCGAATTGACCAAGTCAATTTGACTAGTCAAAAAGGACATGTGTGGCCCACATGTCATTGCCACATGTGTTAATAAAACATCTAACTAATTTAATGGGGTCCTACATGTCATACTACTAGACTAACTTAACACTAAATTAATAGTACTACTACGTAAACTAGTCCTAGTTAGACTAACCTGATTAAACAAGGGCCGGTCCACTGCGGTGGGACACCGGACACACACACATGCTGTACACACATCACACACTCACACACGGCCATGGCCATGTCCAGCAGTTAGTAGCTAGCGGAGCAGCATATGAGCAGCAACAAGCATCGACAGTAGAGCAGCGCAGCTAGCGGAGCCGCAGCCACTAGGAGCGGGTAGAGCAAGCAACAAGAACGCACGAGCAGCAAGTAGTAGAGGCAGCATCGCAGCAGTACAAAGTACAGCAGCTCAACATCAACAGTAGTAGGCAGAGCAGGGGACGCGAGCGGCTATGGGGGCGCGCCTTGGATGTGGCCAGGGCAAGTGACGGCTAGCGCCAGGCGCGCGCACAGAAGGCCGTTGGGCAGTGGCGAGTGCGGACGTGGGTGAGGTGCGGCGGACGCAGGGCTGGGCATGGGTAAGGGCGGCTGCGGGCGACGGCACGGCAATAGGCAGCCGCAAAGCAGCAGCATAGCAGCGTCACCAACAGAGCAGCGGCAGCAAGAAGCAAGGCACAGTCATAGCCTCAAACAGCAGGAGCAACAAGCGCGCGTACAGCAAGGGGTTCGACCAATGACGAGCACAAAGCGACGGCTACGACCATGAACCGAAGGGGTGAAAGAGGGGAATCGATAGAGGAGCTCACGGGGAAGCTGTAGGTGAGCTCGACGAAGCCGGGGATGCAGTGGTGACGACGAATTCGACGACGGCGTCGGGATAGCTGGAAGTTGAAGAAGATGACGATCTGGCGCTGTTGTGGAGACCGCCTCATGTTGGTTGGCGTAGAGGGCGTAGTATTCGACGACAGAGCTCGTGGACAACCTCCTAGGGCGCGGAGACGACGAAGAGTGTGCGAGCGAGGTCAGCCATGACGGCTGCGGTTCGACCGAGCTCGAGTTGAAGCGAGGGGGGCAAAAGGAGGGGAGAAGTGGCTAGGGTTTGTGCGGGGTCGAGGGAGACATCCTTATCCCCTCCCAGGCGCCCCTGTAGAGCTAGGCGTCGGCCATCCGGCCATGGTGCCGCCGGATGTCTGCCACGCACAGACTGTGCCTCCTATAGCGTGAAGTTAGGGATAGGCTAGGTGGGTTGGGCGGGCTAGCTCTTGTTCATAGCGGGCCAAAAGTGCACAATGCAATTTCAGTTTTTTTTCACTTTTTTGTAAAAAGATAGCTATTGTTTTCTAATTAGTTTCTAAATCATCTTAGTTTTATTTAGAAATATAAAACTTGCTCCTCAATTAGTTTAACAAAATAGGCCACCGCCACAATTAATAATTAAATAGTTTGTATTTGTATAATATTTAAAAAACATTTAAATAGTTGTTTAGTCCATGTTTTATTCATTTGAGGGCATTTAAATACTTCATAAATTGCGTGTTTCAACATGGCAAATATACAGGGATTACTTGCAACACTTTGAACATTTTTTTGCTTTCATATTCGAGAAGTTTGAGTTTTGACTTTCATTTGAAATTGAAATTTGAACGGGATTTGAATCAAAGAGATATAAGCAACAGTAACAGTGATGAAAAGGCATCATTAGCAGGGGATTACTGTAGCTTGATTATCGGGGTGTTACAAATCTCCTCCACTAAAAGAAATCTCATCCCGAGATTTAAGATGTGGAGTAAAGGGGGAAGGTTTTGGTTAGGAAATTCTAACGGACCTCCCCGAAGAAGTCAATCCCTTTTGTTGATGTCTTCAATTCATTATTCCAATGCATCATGATGAAGTTGTCATCCTTTCTTCGGGAACTACCCCGTACATACGAATAGGTAAGGGGCAGCTATACAACGATAGAATGTTACAAGGAAAAATCATCTGGGAGTATCCCACGAATGAACACATGAGTATCTCTCGAGTTGAACAAAGAAGCCCACCGAGAGCAAAATAAGAAGATATCATAAGAGGTTTCAAGCGGATAGACAATCATCGTTTGCCTAAAACAAGGTGTGAAAGGGATCGAGAGCAACGAGAGTAAGTATGGCGTCTGATACCGTAATAGATCATTAGGAAGGAGGCTCGTGAATTGGACACGAAGCCAAGCGTGAGGGATAACCTTGGAAACGGGGGGTGTACACGAGAGTCAGGTTTTGATCCTATGCAAATGTGGGTTAGGGGCCCATCATGTGGGTTAACAGTAGGAAGGGTGGTGACATCTTGCATAATCATGTAAGCAAGGCATGTTAGAGGATAGCATGTCAGCTATGCCGGCAACAACATCGATACCAAGGGCGAGGGACGAAGAGAACCATTTCCCTGCTCATTGAAACGAGGCGGACCATTAGGCAAAGTTCTCGTCCATCGATGGTTACTGGAATGTTATCAACAATAGTAACAGGGTCTTACTGTCAGAGTTGTACACCAAGGTGTTTACATAAGCAGAAAATTAGTATTGGTTATATTATATGTAGATCAAAGAAAGGTCAAACAAACAAATGGGAAGGAAAATGTGTTTAAGCACAATGAAAAGGAATATATCATTCCCAAGATTAAGCAGGGCATGATATACGTGTCAGGAGATCAAAGTCATGACCATATAGATAAAAGGGTTAAGAAGAACTATGATATGTACCCACACAACGATGTTGGATAGTTGATCAAGAACATTTAGCATTGCGCTTACAATGTTCTTGTGGATCTTCGGACTACCACAGACATTCTTCAAGATAGTCCCGACATGGTCTTCAAGCAAAGGTCAAAGTTTGGATACACCAGGATTTATAATGAAGTGTGCTCGTGGAGAACATCCACAATTAAGTACTGAACGAAATGCACCTGGAAATACGTACCAAGTAGAAAGGTCGATGTTAGCATGGAGGTTTAATAACGAGAAGGTTTGGAATGAAACTATCGACTATTCACTTCAAAGCATTCGGTTTGATAGAAGTTTTGAATTCGCACGTCATACTTCAATTGTTGGGTTTCCAGTTAGAAACAACACGGGGCCATGGAACGAACGAGGATGGCGAGAAGTATTACTTGTATCAAGAATTCATAAGGGGTGGTGAAATTCTCACGACATTCTTGACATGAAAGATGTTAGTACTCCAAGGTAGAGCATATCAAAGTCGGATAACAAGGAACTCAAGGTATAACACAAAACAAGAACAAGTTTGTGTTGGAGGGAATGCAAGAATGTTGTCGATGTTAATACAAATCATCGAGGGGAAAGGATGGTATTTCCCATCATGTATTCGATTCACAACTTGGAAGAAGGCAAATCATTGTTGAGGATGATCACAACACCTTTGTCGAGAGATTTCATTAGGATGTAATTGATCAGCGATGACATCAAGTCAAAAGAATGATGGAGCGAAAGGTTATTGAAACCACTAGTACAATACAAACTTGAAATCAAGCTAATTGTTCAAGGCAAAATGATATGCCGAGGAAGATCGGCGTAAGCTTAGCTCATTGTCGAAATTGTGCTCCGGGAAGAAGGACCATGTAGCACAGTTAAATAGATGCACGATAATGGTATATCCGATCAGGCTAGATATGACTTGAAGAATTAATAAACTCATAAACAATGTAGATTACTTAGAGTTATTGAATTGGAGTGCAGAATTGATTCACTTATCGGTGTCCTTGAGTGTCTAGCAACTCAGAATCCGGGGAAAATTTGGAATCGGTGAGAAGTAATACTTGAAGAAGAACTCGTAAGAAGTAATATGGTTTTGTGACATTATCGAGATACCACGGGTTAATACTCGACGAGAGCTCAAAGTAGAGGTTGGGTTGGTGTATTGCTCTGTAGGACACAAGTGCTTAAACCTCCACAAGAAATGGTATTTAAAGGAGAACATGGTCGGAACCACGATTGCAAAAGGCAAGTTCCCAGATATAAGATGAACTTATATCAAGGGGATAATTAATTTAAGGGGAGCTTTAATGATAAGATCTACATCGTGTCCATGGGCATGAACACAAATTTCAAGGTTGACTCCCACTTCTTCAATGTATGACCATTCATTCACTTCTTGTTTCGAAAATGGCATTAGTGTTGAAAGTTTTACCTCGTGAAATACCAGATGAGTATGACCCGTGAAATCTTTCGGGTTCACACAGCTTTATGGGGTATAGGTTCAACCCATCAGGGCATCTTAGGAACATATACCACAAACTTTTAGGAGTATTTATCACAAGCTCGATAGTAGAACATGGTAGACAAAGCAGATGATACAATTTACCAAAGGCATTATGTATCCGAGGAAAGACTCACGAAGTTATGGAATATGAAGGACAATGTCAGATAATAATTCAACAAAGGATCGAACAGTCCAAAATGGAGCTGATGTGAGCATCGGCATACAACCAGAGGAGGAAACCATGCAAATGAATTGGAGCATAGAAACAACTGACTAATTCAGAGCTCAAATGCAAAGGAATTATGATGTTCAATTCAAGGGCTGAGGAGCAAACACTATGATTACAGATTGACAAGTTGAGTCGGCTTATTGGTGCAATCGACGACAATTTGATTGGTCGAGTACCAGCTCATGTTCAACATGATGTCTGAGCCGGAAGGAAGAATTCTAGGATCGAGGATTTCGAGCATTTGCAACATGTTGAATCAACAGACTCAAAATGATAATGACAAAGGATGTCAATAAGACTACTAGACTGATGGGTTTAACCGTAATGTAAGCAAGTAAGAGTTTCAAGAGCTATAGGCTGCTCGGGATTTTCCGAAGGTCGAATGGTATTTCAGAGATTTGTGAAACACATGAATGGGGATGAGCGGATACTCGGTAATTGCGAGGAATTATCCATAAGGGTATTCATGTGGCAGGAACTTCAAAGCAGTGCCACAATCGATATACGGAATATAGGAAGATGTTTCGGGGTACCTTGTAATAACAAGAGCAATGGAGAATTGATTGTATGAATGACAAGTGTAAGTCGTTATTCATATATGGATATAACGGTGGTAAGGAATTGCAGAAGGCGGAGGCCAGAATAATCTCGGAAAACATTGACTATTATCTCCAGAATCTTCTGATGAAGTAGGCGACCATCTTGACTAAAGGGGCTCTCCGGGAGAAAGTATTTTCTAAATTTATATTTTGGCAAAATTATTTAACCCGAATAGAAGAGAGATCAGAGTCCTAGAGCATAGACGAGGAATAAAAGATCCTAATACCACCCAATGGCGACGTGCGCCCGTACGCCACACAGCCATGTTAGTAAATCAGTTTTTCAAACACTAGACTCAACTTCGACCAAGGAGTTGGAAAGGGGGGTTCCTACAGGCAGTCGGCTCTGATACCAACTTGTGTCGCCCCCGATTTGATCGTACACTAATCAAGCACGTAAACATGTACGACCAAGATCAGGGGCTCACTGGAAGATATCACAACACAACTCTAGACAGAAATAAAATAATACAAGCATTATATTACAAGCCAGGGGCCTCGAGGGCTCGAATACATCAGCTCGAATACACAAGAGTCAGCAGAAGCAATAATATCTGAGTACAGACATAAGTTAAACAAGTTCGCCTTAAGAAGGCTAGCACAAAAGCAACACGATCGAAAAGGCAAGGCCTCCTGCCTGGGACCTCCTAACTACTCCTAGTCATCAGCTGTCTTCATAAAGTAGTAGGCTTTGTCTGGGTAGTAGTCGCAGTCGACTGGGGGCATCTGGCTCCTGGACTCCACCATCTGGTTGCATCAACCAGAAAGAAGAAAGAAGGGGGAAAAGGGGGAGAAAAGCAACTGTGAGTACTCATCCAAAGTACTCGCAAGCAAGGATCTACACTACATATGCATCGGTATCAATGAAAAGGGTAGTATCTGTGGACTAAGCTGCAGAATGCTAGAATAAAAGGGGGAGAAGCTAGTCCTATCGAAGACTAGCATCTTCTGGAAACCACCAATCTTGCAGCAGTAGAAGAGAGTATAAATATAACATATTATAGTTATCAAGCATGTTGTAGCATTAACGCCCAGAGATCCTTCCTCGACTCCCTGCGAGGAAGCAATCCCGGAGCCACATATCCATTCATGTCTCAACATCCAGTTCTAGTTGTAGTGATTGGGATACAACTCCAAGTGTCCATTACCGCAGGACATGCTATCGATAGATGTTTTCTTCCCTGCAGGGGTGCACCAACTTACCCACCACGCTCGCTTAACTGCAACCGGACACACCATCAGGTCATGCCCGGCCTCAGCCAAACAATACGCCGCAACCCGACCTAGGCTTAATAGAGAGGTCATGCACACCGGACTAAACCTATGCCCCCATGCGTCATAGGCCATCTCCCCGGGAACTCCTGCACGTTGCGTGGGCGGCCGGTGAGCAGACCTAGCTACCTCCTTAAAAAGGTAGGTGCATAACTAGTCCAACCCGGCGCATGCCGCTCAGTCGCATGACGTCAGTGAAGCTTCGGCTGATGCATACGACGCAGAACACCCATACTATTCCAACGTGATGGTTAGCGCTATCAGGCCAGAGGCCCCTTGGATCAAATATCCAATCCGTTTAGTGTCTTGGGAACGCGCTAACGAGCAGAGACTCATGATCATGTGACCCCGCCGCCCCGTCTCGAGGACTTGTGGCAAGGGCTAAGAGTGCCCGGCCACGCCTCGTATTCAACTCTCGGGTACCCTCCAGGTCAACCCGTCTCCACATCACTCGTGGGTACCCCTCAAGGTCAACCCGCCTTTCCAAGTAACAGTTGTAAAGTCATAGTAACCATAGTAACTGTGTGTCTAACACCAAAGGGAAACCTGAGGAAACCACCCTCAATGAAATTCCACCTGATGTTTATCGTCAAGGTGAACGAAAGAGGAGTCACCCTCAAGGTCCACTCTTGAGGAGTTGCACGACAGTGTCGTTATCGGGAGTGGAGAAAGAGGAATCATCCTCGATGACCATAACCGATGAAGTAACCTACAAGGTTAACATCAGAAGTGCTACTGAGGTGTCACCCTCGACACTTGATAGTAACCCAGTATTGTCGAGCAACTAAGGGGAAAGTGATGTGCGGTGCCGGGGCCTGGTCTTCGATCTAGTTGATCGGGTCTTCTGATAATCCAGCGGGGCAGACACGACAAAGTGGGGGGGGGGGGAGGGTCTTTGATGGATCTCTAACCAGCCTATACTAACCAGTTTAGTATAAACATGTAAGGTATGAAAGCTGGTATCAACAACAGGCTATGCATCAGAATAGGATCATACAAAAAGTAGTAGCAGTTCTAATGCAAGCATAAGAGAGAAGGGAATGGGTGATATCAGAATGATCAAAGGGGGTTGGTGTAACACCCCATATGTGATAATTTCCATATATGGCAATAAATCATTTATCAATTGATCCTTGTCCTTTTCCTTGGGGATTCTTTTTCAATTATGCATTCTCTTTGTCTTTGCATTGTCATACTACCTTTTCTTTTGCATTCATGCATTACTTCATCTTCATCACTGCATCATGATCATCATGGCATTCTTCACTTGTCATTGTGTTTTATTCATCCTTAGTATGTTAAGTGAGATCCTTCTTGATCTTGTTGTGGTGGTGGCAAGATCATGCCCATGCTAAACCCCTGTCTTCTTGCACCACTCACTTCCCTTCCTTTCTTTTCTTTCCCATTCTTTTTTTTTGCAAGTGACTAACCCCTTCTCTTAAAATGTTAATCTCCTCCCCACATCTTTGTTACCTTGACATAAGTCACTTTACAAAGCCTTGCCCCAATTTAAAATGATTTGGTCAGGTTCAAAAATGACAGAAGTTTGAACCATATTCAAACTTATTTTCTTTTTCTACCTCTAAAAATGCCCAAGTCAATTTTATAAAATAGGGCATAAATCCAGGAGCTAGGGGATATTTTATTTTCCTCCAAATTCCTTTTGTTTTAGCCTGTGCTTTTATTTTTGTTTTCTGTCTGAAGAAAATCGAAAAAGAAAAGAACGGCAGCAGCAGTCAACAGCAGCGCATCCCAGCAGCTTATGTGCTCGGCCTTCCCCTCGGCCCAGCAGCCAGCAAGCGCGAGCAGCCCAGCAGCAGCCCGCGTGCGTCCCCGCTGCCCTTTTTCACCCAAGCCCCCGCGTACCCCCTATGCGTCGCGCCCACGTGGACGCCTCGGGCCCACAAGTCAGCGTCTGTGAACAGCCCCTCACCCACCTTTTCGCCCTCCTCTCGCAGTCGCCATGGGGACCGTGAGCACGATGTCGTCGCCGCTCCGTTCCGTCGGCCTGGCCCCTCTTTTAAGCCCCCGCCATATCCACCAACCCGCTAGGGTTCCCTCCTCCTTCCTTGCCCGCCGCCAAGCCACCTAGACCCCCAGATCCACCGCTCCACCGCCGTCGCGAGCACAGCAGGGTGCTCGTCCTCGTCGCCGACGTGCTGTTCGGCCACCTACGCCCTGGAGATCGTGTTCGTCAAGTCCGCCGTCGTCGACTACGTCTCCTGCTACCTCTACGGCCCGAGGGACACCAAGTTCGACTACATCCTCGTCGAGTTCCCCCGCATCGGCCTCCGTTCTTCTCCGACGAGATTCCACCGCCTCCGACCTCCTCGCGGCTAACCAAGCACACCTCCGTGCTTGTGGTGAGTTCGTGCACCTCCCCGACCCCTTTTCTTCCTCGTTTGCATGCTCTAGCCACGCTAGCCGCGTGCACCCGAGCTCGTCGCCGTCGGGCCTCGTCTCCGGCGAGTGCCCCGACCTCCGTTGTTCCTCCGTGCATGTCCATCGTAATCGCCGTGTCGCGTAGGGTCAGTTACATGCTCTCGCCGCTCCGTTAGGCCCCGCATCTGTTGCACCGTAGTTCGTCGCCGCCGCCTCTGTTTGTTGCCGCCGGCGATGTTGTAGTGCTCGTCAGGTAGGGCTAGTGCTTGTCGCGGATGCGAAACTCCCCCAGGAGCACACCGCACGCCTCCACCGCACGTTTTGGTCGCCGGAGCAGCTCCGACGAGCTCCTTCGACCAGCTTTGTTTTCCCCTCTGTGCTGCTTCTTCAGTTAACTCATAAGGCAACGCTCCCCTCTTCTGTCAGTCGCACACGCATAGCTCAGTGGCCTGAGCCTCTCCCTCACAGCGCGCAGACCAGGGTTCGAATCTCACCGGGGCAGTGGATAAACCCCTTTTTGCAATTTTCTGTGCCAGTGACCAGTCGGCCCCACCTGGCAGCCTGAGCGCCACTCACACCCACACCCGCACCCACGCTCTGCCACGTCCGTGCCGCTGGACCCACGTATCAGCGACTAGGGCTAGACCAGGCTGGGTCTGTTAGCCATTTTCTATTCTGTTTTTGTTTTTAATATCTTTTTTTGCATATTCATATCTTTAAATATATGCATCTGTTGAAAATGCTTTATATATGAAAACTGCCTAGTTTTTGGTGTAGAATATTTATATGCTATTTGTTGCCATGTTTAAAACATTTAAATTGTTGTTTGAATTATTTGGTGTTTAAATATGCCCAAACTTGTTAAAGTCATAACTAATTAACCATAGCTCCAAATTTAACAAACTTTGTATGCATTTGGGATGGAAAAATGTGTAGATTAAGATGGTGTATTTGTTTAGCATGTTTAACAACTTTAAAATATGACTTTCTCAGATCTATCCTATTTGTGTTTATATGAATATGGGAGTTTCCGGAAATTGTTGTTTGTTCTTTCTGGCCCATTTAAATTGCTAGCATGATGTTGTTGATCCTAGTTGCAACCCTTGCCATGTTGAACAACTTTTAAAACTTCTTAGGTGCTTGTTTAAAACAATTACGTAACCACCTGTGACTATGCTAGTTTTGTTTTCCTTTTTGCTTCTATTCCTACTTGCTTGTGAACTTGTTCATTGCAATGTTACTTGAGCACTCATCTTGTCCCTAGGAGTTGCATCATATCCTACCCATATCCATATGCATCATATTCATGCATCATGTGTTTGAGCATTGCATGATGATTGATCGTTGTTCTAGTGTTTGCATTGTTGTGTTGGCTAGAGCCCGGTGACGATTCGGAGTTCGAGGTTCCTTTCGAGACTGAGTTTGAGGAGCAAGGTTACGATCCCTTCATGGACTTAACAGGCAAGGTGACCATTCCCCGATATCACCTCTATCCTTGCCTATGCTAGATGTCTCGTTCTTTAGAAATGCCTCGATGCCTATTACTGCTTGTCGGCCTCCTATTGTTGCCATGAAACCCTCTAACCGCCTTCCTAGCAAACCGTTGTTTGGCTAAGTACGCATCGCTCAGCCCCTCTTATAGCGTTGTTAGTTGCAGGTGAAGATTTGAAGACTACTCCAAGATGAACTTGATATTGGGATAACACAATATATATATATATATACCTGTTAAAAAAATGCACACACACA
>LR738711.1:269459911-269557495 GCA_902687465.1 Secale cereale | reverse complement strand
TATATATATTAGCTATGGGTGGAAGGCTTGGCCTTCTGCTTAGTGTTTTGTTCCACTCATGGCACCTTAGAAACCGATAAACCAGTGTTCTGTTCCTTGATTTTGCGTTCCTAACACGGTTGCGGTTTATGGGCCCCCCTTGATAATTCGCTTTGTTTAAAGCTTTTCCAGCAAGGACCAACATTGGTTTTACATTTGCCTAATAACTAAAACTTGCATATGGCATTGCAAACCCGAGGTTCTTAATTAACAACCCGGGCCAATGCTCCTCATGAGTGTTGGTCCAAACTGGGAAACCTGCGGGGCCGCCTTGGGGAAACCTGAGGTAACTGGTATACACCCGTAGCTTGTCCCATCCGGTCGTGGCCTGAGACGAGATACGCGCTGCTACTATCAGTGTGTTGGCACGCCGAGAGGTCTTGCTGGATTAGTTTTACCTTTGTCGAAATATCTTGAGCACGGGATTTCGAGGATACTCGAGTCTTCCCACTTTGGAGTTGCGACTCCGCGGATCATGAGCTTGTGATGGGCTAAGTTGGGACACCCCTGCAGGGTTTGATCTTTCGAAAGCCGTGCCCACGGTTATGTGGCAGATGGGAATTTGTTAATATCCGGTTGTAGATAACTTGACACCTTACCCTTAAGAATACACTACATGTGTGAGTAACCGTGATGGTCTCTTTCCGAATGGCTTCGGGAAGTGAACACGGTGGGGTTATGTTTGATCGTGAGTAGTTAGGATAAGTTCTTGATCAACTTGGCGATCGTTGGCACTTGTTCTCTTCTCGCTCTAAACTCGTAAGCTCATGCTTAGTGCTTGCTGCAAACACTTTTAAAGCCTTTCCTCACCTAAGGCTTTGGTAGTTTTGATACCCAGGAACGGGATTGCTGAGTCCTTTTTGGCTCACAGATTCAACACACACCAGATGCAGGTACCGCTGAGAACAATGCAGGCGATGGTTCAGAACTTCAGTGGGAGTTCGATGAAGAGCGTGGACGTTACTATGTTTCGTATCCCGACGATCAGTAGTGGTTCTTACTAGGAGGATCCGGGCTTGTGTTTATGGTATCTTTCTCGTTTGGATTTCGTCCGTAGTCGGACCCTGTTTTATTTGGATGATGTATGCTATTGTATTCATTGTGTGATGTGGCGAGTGTAAGCCAACTATCTTTTACAATTTCATCCCTGACTTTTACATGAGATGTGTAAAGATACAATACTTGAGATCATTCTAGTATGTGCTTATGTCTTTAAGTCGTGCCTCGACATGTAGGAGACATAGTCGCATACTGGGCATTACAAGTTGGTATTCAGAGCCTTCCCCGACCTAGGAGCCCCCGATTGATCGAATCGCTGACGGTTGAGTCTAGGAACACACACAAAATGTTTTGAGTCCTATATATATATATCGGAGAGTAGGATTTCTTTTTACTCCTCATCCCTTCATCGCTCTGGTGAGTACTCCTGATGTTGTTCTTTCTCCTCTACTATCAAAATTTCACCAAATTGTTTTAGGATCACGCGGGTATTGTTTGGATTGTTCCGATATCTTTGTGACGAGAACATTGTTCTCGATGCCTCCAGTCATTTAGGGGGTGTGGCAGTGTCCCGGGGAGTTGAGCTCTGAGGTGTTGTCGTCACAAATGTATCGTAGCGGTTCTAGAATACCAGAGGTGCCCGACATCGAAAACTCATCTATGCATGTCTGGTGGTGAGATAACCCCGACGTCACCCAATACTGGGGAGATAGTTCGGGAGTATTGCCATATCTAGTATAGCGGATGTGTTTTGAAGGTCCGACGTAAACAGTTTCCGAGGATGACTGGTTATGTGTTGACGGATGGATACATCTGGATGTAGGTTTAGAGTTGAGTGCGCGGTGCTTCCACTTTATCCCGAACACCAGATTGCATAACCTGAAATCTTCGGGAATTAATAGGTGGGTTTTCAAGTAGCTCGTAGGTAATCTTCCAACGATTGCATGGTATGAGGTTTGGGGTTCAACATCTAGTGAAGAGGTTTCATGGGCGCTATTCCAATAGGGAGTTACATCTTAAAGGATCCTTGGCTATGCTGATCCGGGGATTGCAAGACCCTTTGTAACACGTGCCATGGGGCATTCAGCATGAACATGTGGAACAAAACTTCTATTATGTATTTGTTCCATCTGTACCTTGTTATTTTATTTTATCATTTTGATCTCCCAAGTGTCTTCTCGACAAGATTGTTGTACCATTAAGCTGTGGAATTCATTCGTTCATTTTGTTCGAATGTTCATTGTGAAGACTATATGTTGCAGATATCTAGCCATTGATTCAGCTTACCTATTTTGCATCAATGGCAAACAGTTGTCATCATCTTCAGGATGGCACCTAAGAAGGTTCCCAACCCAAACCAAGAGGGTGAAGAAGAGCGTCCTCCTGAACGTCCTCCTTCTCCTCCTCCTCCGTCTGAGGCTTGGAGAGTGATTATGCAAGCAACCAACCAGAACACTCAGATGCTCATGCAGATGATGCAGAATTTCCAAGCCAATCAAGCAAATCAAGGCAATCAAGGGAACCAAGGCCAAGGAAATCTGTTCAATCAACCTCACTTTGCGACACTGAACCAATTCCTGGCAAACCAACCAAAGTCTTTTAGTTACTATGTGGACCCACAAGATGCTGAAGATTGGATCACAGACATCAAGAAGAACTTTGAATGCAGTAACATAAGACCTGAGGATTATGTCAAGTTTGCCACTTTCCAACTCAAAGATCAAGCTGCTGATTGGTGGCAACAGTACAAAGACTCCAGAGGTGGTCGTGAGATCTCGTGGACTGACTTCTGCAGAGATTTCCGTTCTCATCACATTCCAACCAGTGTCATTGAAGGCATGCATGAGCAATTCCGCAACCTGAAGCAAGGCACCATGTCCGTCTATCAATACAATGTCAAGTTCTAGAATCTTACCCGTTATGCGAAGCAAGACATCCCCGATGCCAAGAGCAAGATATACCAGTTCCGAGCTGGTCTGAAAGATGAACTCCAACTTGCTCTCACCTTGTTCAAGCCGGATGAATTTGACCAATTCTACAATATGGCTCTCAAGCAAGAGGCAGCTCAGCTCAAGTGTGAAGCTTCCAAAAAGGGGATAAGAGATGTTGTTCACTCCTCCTCTTCCTCTCAAGTGGTTGCCAAGCAGCAGAAGTTCTGGCTACCGCCTCCTCCAGTGCTCCGTCCTCCAAGCAAAAACAAGCACTCAGGTGGTCGTGGATTCTCCCACCCACCCAAACCAAGCAACCAGTCCAAGCCTCAATTCCAAGCTCCAAGACCAAGTGGTCCTTATCATCGGCCTCTTTCAGAAGTTACTTGCAACACGTGTGGCCAGAATGGTCACTATGCAAACAAGTGTACTCAAAGGCGCCTTCCGCATCCAACACCTGTCAGCAATGCTATTGTCAAGCACAACCCCAAGGCAGCAAGAGTGAATCTGATGAATGCAGCTCAAGCAGAGAATTCTTCAGATGTGATAATTGGTAATCTTCCAGTTAACCTTAAACCTGCCAAAGTCTTGTTTGATTCTGGTGCATCACATTCCTTCATGTCATATCCATTTTCATCTAAGCATAATGTTCTCACCGAAGCATTGCCAACAACTTTGAGTGTTGTTTCTCCTGGTAAGAGATTGAGTTCCAGTATGGTGGCTCCGGATATATCTATTCACATGGCTGATTACAGTTTTCTGGTTTCTCCGGTTATTCTCGGTAACTCGGACATTGATCTTATTCTTGGGATGGATTGTCTCTCCAAGCATGATGCAAATATTGATTGTGCAAACAAGGAGGTCAAGCTAACTCATCCCGACGAAGACGTGATTAACTTCGCAGCTCGAGATAACACAATCAGGCTATTCTCTCACAATGACAAGGGCGATATTAATGCCATTTCTCAGATTCCGGTGGTTTGTGAATATGAGGATGTATTCCCTGAAGAGCTTACATGCATGCCTCCCAACCGTCCAGTTGAATTCGTCATTGAACTTGAACCCGGTACCGAGCCAGCATGTCGGCGTCCGTACAAGCTTTCTCCTGATGAGTTGAAGGAGCTGAAGAAACAACTCGATGAGCAAGAACGTATGGGTCTAATCAGACCAAGTACTTCTCTTTGGGGCTGTGGTGTTCTATTTGTCAAGAAGAAGGATGGCACGGAACGCCTTTGCGTTGATTACCGGCCATTGAACAAGAAAACAATAAAGAGTAAGTACCCGCTCCCCAACATCAATGAATTATTCGAGCAGCTCAAAGGAGCAAAGGTGTTTTCGGAGCTCGATCTCCGGATGGGTTACCATCAGATTCATATCCATGAAGAGGATATTCCTAAGACCACATTCAGAACGAGTATTGGCTCCTATGAATACACGGTCATGTCTTTCGGCCTTGCAAATGCTCCACCCACCTTCTCTCGGATGATGCACTTCATATTCAACCCCTACACCAATGAATTCATTCTCGTCTATCTGGATGATATCTTGGTATTCTCCAAGAATGAAGAAGACCATGCCAAGCACCTCCGTTTGGTCCATGACAGGCTCCGTGAGCACCGGTTCTATGCGAAGTTCTCCAAATGTAAATTCAGGCTGGATAAAGTCCTCTATCTTGGCCATATTATCTCTGCCGAGGGCATTTCTGTTAACCCCGAGAAGGTTGAAGCTATTGTCAACTGGGAACCTACGTAGAATGTCAAACAACTCCGAAGTTTCCTAGGTCTTGCAAGCTATTGCAAAAGGTTCGTTGAGAACTTCTCCAAGATTGCCAAGCCTCTTTCCAACTTGTTGCAGAAGAATGTCAAGTACTCATGGACTCCTTATTGTGATGTGGCATTCAAGACACTCAAAGAGAAGCTCATTTCTGCTCCGGTTCTTACTCCTCCGGATGAGTCCAAGCCTTATGAAGTCTTTTGTGATGCTTCATTGCAAGGTCTTGGTGGTGTTCTCATGCAATACATGAAGATCGTTGCATACACTTCAGGTCAGCTGAAACCAAATGAGAAGAATTACCCCACACATGATCTTGAGCTAGCAGCAGTTGTTCATGCCTTGATCACATGGAGACACCTTCTGTTGGGCAGAAAAGTGGACATCTTCACCGATCACAAGAGCTTGAAGTACATCTTCACTCAGCCAAACCTTAACCTTCGCCAGACTCGTTGGGTTGAGAGGATTCAAGAGTACGATCCAAGCATTGAGTATACTCCTGGCAAGGCCAATGTCATTGCAGATGCCTTGAGCGGAAAGGTTTATTGCAATAGTCTCCTCCTCAAACCGTTTCAACCTGAACTTTGTGAATCATTCAGGAAGCTCAACCACCAAGTTGTTCCGCAAGGATTTCTTGCCAACCTTCAAGTTGCTCCTACCTTGGAAGATCAAATCCGTAAGGCCCAACTCAGTGATGCTATGGTGCAGAAAGTGAAACATGGTATGGCTAAGGGTACTCCCAAGTACAAGTGCTATCACATTGATGACAGAGACACTTTGTTCTTTGATGATAGAATTGTGGTTCCCAAAGGTGATCTCAGAAAGCTCATAATGAACGAAGCACATGACTCACTCCTTTCGATACATCAAGGAAGCTCGAAGATGTACCATGACCTCAAGTAATCATATTGGTGGACTCGCCTGAAAAGGGAGAGTGCCCAATTCGTGAATGAATGTGATGTCTGCAGAAGAGTAAAGGCAGAGCATCAACGTCCAGCCGGACTCCTTCAACCTCTACCTATTCCCGAGTGGAAATTCGATCACATTGAGATGGATTTCGTCACCGGTTTCCCCAAGTCCAAGAAGGGAAATGATGCTATCTTTGTGGTGATTGACAAGCTAACTAAAGTAGCTCATTTTCTTCCGGTCGAAGAATCCATCAACGCAGCTCAGCTGGCAGAGCTGTACACCTCCAGAATTGTCTCTTTGCATGGCATTCCTCAAGTGATCTCCTCAGACCGCGGAAGCTTGATCACTTCCAAGTTCTAGGATTCCTTTTAGTCAGCTATGGGCACCAAGATTCGCTTCAGCACTGCATTTCACCCTCAGACTAGTGGTCAAGTCGAAAGAGTGAACCAAATCCTTGAAGATATGCTCAGAGCTTGTGTCATCTCCTTCGGTATGAAATGGGAAGATTGCCTTCCATTTGCCGAATTCTCCTACAACAACAGCTTCCAAGCAAGTGCAGGCAAAGCTCCTTTTGAAATCCTCTATGGCAGAAAGTGGCGTACCCCTCTCAACTGGTCCGAGACTGGTGAACGTCAACTCCTTGGAAATGATTTGATCTCAGAAGCCGAAGAAATGCGCAAAGTCATACGTGAGAATCTCAAAGCCGCGCAATCGCGTCAAAAGAGCTACTATGACGGCAAGCATCGTGACTTGGCTTTCGACATTGGAGACCATGTCTATCTCCGTGTTTCTCCCATGAAGGGCACTCAGAGGTTCGGTATCAAGGGCAAGCTTGCTCCAAGATATGTGGGCCCTTTCAAGATTCTTGGCAAGAGTGGCGATCTATCTTACCAACTCGAGCTTCCCTCCAAGTTTGCAAATGTGCACGATGTGTTTCACGTGTCTCAACTCCGCAAGTGCTTCAAGACGCCTGAACGCACCATTCCTTTCGAAGAGATTGATCTTCAGCAAGACTTGTCTTATCGTGAGCACCCCGTTGCTATCCTTGAAGAAACTGAGCGCAAGACCCACAACAAGTCCATCAAATTCTAGAAAGTGAAGTGGTCACACCATACCAACCGAGAAGCTACATGGGAACGAAAAGATCATCTCCGTTCCGAGTATACCGCCTTCTTTCAGTCCTAGATCTCGTGACGAGATGTTTTTGTGGTGGAGGAGAGTTTGTAACACCCCATATGTGATACCTTCCATATATGGCAATAAAGCATTTATCAATTGATCCTTGTCCTTTTCCTTGGGGGTTCTTTTCCAATTATGCATTCTCCTTGTCTTTGCATTGTCATACTACCTTTTCTTTTGCATTCATGCATTAGTTCATCTTCATCATTGCATCATGATCATCATGGCATTCTTCACTTGTCATTGTGTTTTATTCATCCTTAGTTTGTTAAGTGAGATCCTTCTTGATCTTGTTGTGGTGGTGGCAAGATCATGCTCAAACTAAACCCCTCTCTTCTTGCACCACTCACTTCCCTTCCTTTCTTTTCTTTCCCATTCTTTAATTTTTCCAAGTGATTAACCCCTTCTCTTATAAAGTTCATCTCCTCCCCACATCTTTGTTACCTTAACATAAGTCACTTTGTAAAGCATTGCCCCAATTTAAAATGATTTGGTCAGGTTAAAAATGACAGAAGTTTGAACCATATTCAAACTTATTTTATTTTTCTACCTCTAAAAATGCCCAAGTCAATTTTATAAAATAGGGCATAAATCCAGGAGCTAGGGGGTATTTTATTTTCCTCCAAATTCCTTTTCTTTTAGCCTGTGCTTTCCTTTTTGTTTTCTGTCTGAAGAAAATAGAAAAAGAAAAGAACAACAGTAGCAGTCAACAGCAGCGCAGCCCAGCAGCTTATGGGCTCGGCCTTCGCCCTCAACCCAGCAGCCAGCACGCGCGAGCAGCCCAGCAGCAGCCCGCGCGCGTCCCCGCTGCCCTTTTTTCACCCAAGCCCCGTGTACCCCCTGTGCGTCGCGCCCACGTGGACGCCTCGGGCCCACAAGTCAGCGTCTGTGAACAGCCCCTCACCCACCTTTTCATCCTCCTCTCGCCGTCACCATGGGGACAGCGAGCACGACGCCGTCGCCGCTCCGTTCCGTCGCCCTGGCCCCTCTTTTAGCCCCCCGCCATGTCCACCAACCCGCTAGGGTTCCCTCCTCCTTCCTCGCCCGCCGCCAGGCCACCGAAACCCCCAAATCCACCGCTCCACCGCCATCCCGAGCATAGCAGAGTGCTCGTCCTCCTCGCCGACGTGCTCTCCGGCCACTTATGCCCTGGAGATCGTGTCCGTCAAGTCCGCCGTCGTCGACTACGTCTCCTGCTACCTCTACGACCCAAGGGACGCCAAGTTCGACTACCTCCTCGTCGAGTTCCCCTGCATCGGCCTCCGTCCTTCTCCGGCGAGATTCCACCGCCTCCGACCTCCTCGCGGCTAACCAAGCACACCTCCGTGCTTGTGTTGAGTTCGCGCACCTCCCCGACCCCTTTTCTTCCTCGTTTGCATGCTCTAGCCACGCTAGCCGTGCGCACCCAAGCTCGTCACCGTCGGGCCTCGTCTCTGGCGAGTGCTCCGACCTTCGTTGTTCCTCTGCACATGTCCATCGTCATCGCCGTGTCGCGTAGGGTCAGCTACGTGCTCTCGCCGCTCCATTAGGCCCCGCAGCTGTCGCGCCGTAGTTTGTCGCCGCCGCCTCTATTCGTTGTCGCCGGCTATGTTGTAGTGTTCTTCTGGTAGGTCTAGTGCTTGTCGCGGATGCGGAACTCCTCGAGGAGCACACCGCACGCCTCCGCCGCATGTTTTGGTCGCCGGAGCAGCTCTGACGAGCTCCTCCGACCGGCTCTGTTTTCCCCTCTGTGTTGGTTCTTCAGTTAACTCATAAGGCAGCGCTCCCTTCTTCTATCAATCGCACACGCATAGCTCAGTGGCCTGAGCCTCTCCCTCGCAGCGCGCAGACCAGGGTTCGAATCTCATCGAGGCAGCGGATAAACCCCCTTTTTGCAATGTTCCGTGCCACTGACCAGTCGGCCCCACCTGGCAGCCTCAGCGCCACTCACACCCACACCCGCACCCACGCTCTGCCAGGTCAGTGCCACTGGACCCACGGGTCAGCGACTGGGGCTAGACCAGGATGGGTCTCTTAGCTCTTTTTCTTTTCTGTTTTTGTTTTTAATTTCTTTTTCTGCATTTTCTTTTGCATATTCATATCTTTAGATATATGCATCTGTTGAAAATGCTTTATATATAAAAACTGCCTAGTTTTTAGTGTATAATATTCATATGTTGTTTGTTGCCATGTTTAAAACATTTAAATTGTTGTTTGAATTATTTGGGTTTAAATATGCCCAAACTTGTTAAAATCATAACTAATTAACCATAGCTCCAAATTTAACAAACTTTATATGCATTTGGGGTGAAAAAAATGTGTAGATTAAGATGGTGTTGCTGTTTTGCATGTTTAGCAACTTTAAAATATGACTTTCTCAAATCTGTCCTATTTGTGTTTATATGAATATGGGAGTTTCCGGAAATTGTTGTTTGTTCTTTCCGGTCCATTTAAATTGCTAGCATGATGTTATTGATCCTAGTTGCAGCCCTTGCCATGTTAAACAACTTTTAAAACTCGTTGGGTGCTTGTTTAAAACAACTACATAACCACTTGTGACTATGCTAGTTTTCTTTCCCTTTTTGCTTGTGTTCCTACTTGCTTGTGAACTTGTTCATTGCCATGTTACTTGAGAACTCATCTTGTACCTAGGAGTTGCATCATATCCTACCCATATCCATATGCATCATATTCATGCATAATGTGTTTGAGCATTGCATGATGATTGATCGTTGTTCCGGTGTTTGCATTGTTGTGTTGGTTAGAGCCCGGTGACGATTCAGAGTTCGAGGTTCCTTTCGAGACTGAGTTTGAGGAGCAAGGTTACGATCCATCCGTGGACTTAACAGGCAAGATGACCATTCACCGATATCACCTCTATCCTTGCCTATGCTAGATGTCTCGTTCTTTAGAAATGCCTCGATGCCTATTCTTGTTTGCCAGCCTCCTATTGTTTCCATGAAACCCTCTAACCGCCTTCCTAGCAAACCGTTGTTTGGCTAAGTACGCATCGCTCAGCCCCTCTTATACCATTGTTAGTTGCAGGTGAAGATTTGAAGACTACTCCATGATGAACTTGATATTGGGATAATACAATATATATATATATATATATATATATATATATATATATATATATATATATATATATATATATATATATATACTTGTTAAACTAATGCACCTATATATATTGGCTATGGGTGGAAGGCTTGGCCTTCTGTTTAGTGTTTTGTTCCACTCATGCCACCTTAGGAACCGATAAACCGGTGTTATGTTCCTTGATTTTGTGTTCCTAACACGGTTGGGGTTTACAGGCCCCCCTTGATAATTCGCTCTGTTTAAAGCTTTTCCAGCAAGGCCCAACATTGGTTTTACATTTGCCTAATAACTAAAATTTGCATAGGGTGTTGCAAACCCGAGTTCTTAATTAGCAACCCGGGCCAGTGCTCCTCATGAGTGTTGGTCCAAACTATGAAACCCGCGGGGCCGCCTTGGGAAACCTGAGGTATCTGGTATACACCCGTAGCTTGTCCCATCCGGTCGTGGCCTGAGACGAGATACGCGCGGCTACTATCAGGATGTCGGCACGCCGGGAGGTCTTGCTGGATTTGTTTTACCTTTGTCGAAATATCTTGAGCACGGGATTCCGAGGATACTCGGGTCTTCCCACTTTGTAGTTGCGACTCTGCGGAGCGTGATCTTGTAATGGGATAAGTTGGGACACCCCAGCAGGGTTTGATCTTTCGAAAGCCGTGCCCGCGGTTATTTGGCAGATGGGAATTTGTTAATATCTGGTTGTAGATAACTTGACACCTTACCCTTAAGAATAAACTACCTGTGTGATTAACCGTGATGGTCTCTTTCCGAAGGGCTCCGGGAAGTGAACACGGTAGGGTTATGTTTGATCATGAGTAGTTAGGATCACTTCTTGATCAACTTGGCGATCGTTGGCACTTATTCTCTTCTCCCTCTAAACTCGTAAGCTAGTGCTTAGTGCTTGCTGTAAACACTTTTAAAGCCTTTCCTCACCTAAGGCTTTGGTAGTTTTGATACCCGGGAACGGGATTGCTGAGTCCTTTATGGCTCATAGATTCAACACACACCAGATGCAGGTACCGCTGAGAACAATGCAGGAGAAGGTTCAGAACTTCAGTGGGAGTTCGATGAAGAGCATGGACGTTACTATGTTTCGTATCCCGACGATCAGTAGTGGTTCTTACTTGGAGGATCCGGGCTTGTGTTTATTGTATCTTTCTCGTTTGGATTTCGTCCGTAGTCGGACCCTGTGTTATTTGGATGATGTATGCTATTGTATTCATTGTGTGACGTGGCGAGTGTTAGCCAACTATCTTTTACAATTTCATCCCTGACTTTTACATAAGATGTGCAAAGATACCATACTTGAGATCATTATAGTATGCGCTTATGTCCTTAAGTCGTGCCTCGACACATAGGAGACATAGTCGCATAATGGGCATTACCGTTGGCTTGCCTGGTTGCTCTGGCAAGAAGGAGGGGTCGTCAACACCGTAGTCGATCACCGAGGCATCATCGGTCTCGGGGTCTACCGGAGAGAAGAGGGGGAAGAAACAGTAAATATAAAGAAAACAGTTGCATGACAAGCAAAAGCAGCGCTCGGTGTGATCTAACGCGGTTCTACACGATACCGGCGAAGGGGGATAACATCTGGGAAAGTATCCCCGGTGTTAGGCATTTCCGGACAGGCGAACCAGAGGGGGGGAAGTTCCATGTTGGAGTGCTGGAGGCATCTGACAGGTACGTGGATAGCGTATTTAGGTTAGTCTCATTTTTCTGGTCATTTTTCATATATAAATTTTTTTCAACCGATTTATGGTTTATTTTATATTAATTTTCAAAGTTTTATTGTTTTTTGATATTTCTTGTTTTATTTTAAATTGATTTAATCCGAATTGACCAAGTCAATTTGACTAGTCAAAAAGGACAAGTGTGGCCCACATGTCAATTCCACATGTGTTAATAAAACATCCAACTAATTTAATGGGGTCCTACATGTCATACTACTAGACTAACTTAACACTAAATTAATATTACTACTACGTAAACTAGTCCTAGTTAGACTAGCCTGATTAAGCAAGGGCCGATCCACTGCGGTGGGACACCGGACACACACACACACATGTTGTACACACATCGCACACTCACACGCGGCCATGGCCATGTCCAGCCGGTAGTAGCTAGCGGAGCAGCATAGCAGCAGCAACAAGCATCGACAATAGAGCAGCGCAGCTAGCCGAGTAGCAGCTAGCGGAGCAGCAGCGGCTAGGAGCGGGTAGAGAAAGCAACATCAGTGCATGAGCAGCAAGTAGTAGAGGCAGCAGCGCAGCAGTACAGAGTACGACAGCTCAACAACAACAATAGTAGGTAGAGCAGGGGACGCGAGAGGCTGCGGGGGCGCGCCTTGGACGCGGCCAGGGCAAGCGACGGCCAGCGCAGGGCGCTTGCACAGAAGGCCATGTGGCAGCGGCGAGTGCGGCCGTGGGCAAGGTGCGGCGGACGCAGGGCTAGGCGCGGGTAAGGGCGGCTGCGGGCGATGGCACGACAATAGGCAGCCGCAAAGCAGCAGCATAGCAGCATCACCAACAGAGCAGCAGCAGCAAGAAGCAGGGCACAGTCATAGCCTCAAACAGCAGGAGCAACGAGCGCGCGTAAAGCAAGGGTTCGACCAATGACGAGCACAAAGCGACGACTACGACCATGAACCGAAGGGGGGAAAGAGGGGATGCAGTGGTGACAACGAATTCGACGACGACGTCGCGACAGCCGAAAGTTGAAGAAGACGGCGATCTGGCGCTGTGGTGGAGGCCATCTCATGTTCGTTGGCGTATAGGGCATAGCGTTCGACGACGAAGCTCGTGGACAACCTCCTAGGGCGCGGAGACGATGAAGAGCGCGCGAGCGAGGTCAGCCATGATGGCTGCGGTTTGATCGAGCTCGAGTTCAAGTGAGGGGGGCGAAAGGAGGGGGAGAAGTGGCTAGGGTTTGTTCGGGGTCGAGGGAGACGCCCTTATCCCCTCCCAGGCGCCCCTGTAGAACCAGGCATCGGCCATCCAGCCATGGCACCGCCGGATGTCTGCCACGCACAGATTGTGCCTCCTGTAGCGTGAAGTTAGGGATAGGCTAGGTCGGTTGGGCTGGCTAGCTCTTGTTCATAGTAGGCCAAAAGTGCACAATGCAATTTCAGTTTTTTTACTTTTCTACAAAAAGATAGCTATTGTTTGCTAATTAGTTTCTAAATCATCTTAGTTTTGTTTAAAAATATAAAACTTGCTCCTAAATTAGTTTAACAAAATAGGCCACTGCCACAATTAATAATTAAATAGTTTGATTTGTATAATATTTAGAAAGCATTTAAATAGTTGTTTAGCCATGTTTTATTCATGTGAGGGCATTTAAATACTTCATAAATTGAGTGTTTCAACATGGCAAATATACAGGGATTACTTGCAACACTTTGAACATTTTTTTTCATATTCGAGAAGTTTGAGTTTTGACTTTCATTTGAAATTGAAATTTGAACGAGATTTGAATCAAAGAGATATTAGCAGCTGTAATAGTGATGACAAGGCATCATTAGCAGGGGATTACTGTAGATTCATTACCGGGGTGTTACATGCACCTAGGGCTGCCTCCCCTCCCCCTCCACCTATATATATGAGAGGTGGGGAGGGGGCACCACACACCACGAATCCCCAAGCCGTGTGCAGCACCCCCTCTCCCTCTAGTTTATCCTCTGTCTAAATCCATTGTGCTTGGCGAAGCCCTGCAAAAATAGTTTCCCCACCACCGTTATCACATTGTCATGCTGCCGAAACTCATCTACTACTCCACCCCTCTTGCTGGATCAAGAAGGCAAGGACGTCATCGAGCTGAACGTGTGCTGAACACGGAGGTGCCGCACGTTCGGTGCTTGATGGGAATGGATCATGAAGGTGTACGACTACATCAACCGCGTTGGTAGACGCTTCCAATTAGCAATCTACAAGGGTATGTAGATGCTCCTCCCCTCTCATAGCTATACATCTCCATGGATAGATCTTGTGTGTGCGTATAATTTTTTTGTTTTCCATGCAACGTTCCCCAACATCTACTACTAATTAGTGGTAGTGCACCCTATAAACCACCGCTACTGCTAAGAATCTACCTATAAGGATTTTCCTAGTAGTGTGTGTACCGCGGATTTGTGGTCGTCCGGACGTGTGTGCCACGTCGGGTTCTACCTAAATCCCTCTAAATCAACCAAATCAACTTCCTTCCCTTTCCTATGTCCATCCTTCCTTTCCTGTGTTCGCGCCGTCCCCACCCTCCGCCCTTATCCTCGTCCGCGGCGTCAACCCCCTCGTCCGTTCCAGTCGTTGTTGTCCGCCCAAGCCATGTAGGACGGGTCCGTGGAGTCTATTGCCTGGGGGGAGCGGCACGCCGACAACGTATATGTGAGAAAACTGACAAGGATGCGACTGAGAAGGTCGAGAAGGAAGACACTTGACCATCACCCTAGAATCGCCTCCATAAGTGGAAACTTCTTCCTTGCTCGCCACCATGTCACTTTCCTCCAAAGCACGGTTCTTAAATATCTCCATAGTCGTAGTAGTCACCACGCCGTCTTTAAAACGAGTCATGCTCAACTCAGCATTTTAAATGGCATGAAAACAAGGGATGCCCGTGATGTCAAACTTTGGAGTGTCATCTCGGAGTATCATCTCATTGAGCTTAGACATCTTGGTGAAACTATCCTCATGATGGCCTTCTTTTAGCTTGGTCGCCTTAAAGTTTGCATTGGCGTGAGTAGAATCGGCCTCCTTGATGTGTCTTTCCGCTTTTAGAGCACCACCGTATAGGTTGTCGAGGGACTCGTAGTTCTTGAGGGAGGTGGCCTTGGTAATGTAGTGGTTCAAACCCACCGTGAAGTGGTACTTCATCCAAACGAGATTTTCTTCACCAGCTCGACAAGGCTTGCTTAAATTCAAAGCAGTACTCATCGATATGGACATGGTTCCTTGTATGGTGTTCTCCAATTAGCGAAGAAGATGATCCGAGTATGTGGATGGAACAAACTCGCATTGCATTGCCTTCTTCATCTTGGACCAACTAATGTGGAAGCTCTACTAAGCTTGGTGAAGCCACTATGTCGACCCGTAATCATGGAAGTATCGTGTGGTGTGCATAATTTGTTCTTCGAAGGAGACCTGATGAAGCTTGAGATAGTTGTTCATTCTCCATTCCTAGTTGAGGCACTCTCTCGGGCTCATGAGTCGCATAGAATGGTATCTCAATGTCATCATCAAAGTCAAAGTAACTAGTGGAAGTAGTGGACTTGAGCTTGGGAAGTTTTGTAGCACCCTAGGTATATCACAATGTAGATCTAGCAACTTCCTCTAGCCACCGCATGATATCAATCCTATGGCACCATCTTCACGCAATGTACACGTGGAAACGTGAACGCCATGTGGGTGGAACGATCGGTGTCGTGGTTTTGTCACGGCAGATGTCCTAGCAAAAGAACTTAGTCGTGAGGCCATCGCTACGGGTTAGCTTAAAGGGGTTAAAGTGGACAAGGACGCAAGGGTTTATACTAGTTCGGCCCCTTCGATGAAGGTAAAAGCCTACTTCTAGTTTAGGTTGGTATTGCTAGGGTTTCAATGACCAGGGAGCAAATACGCTTTGCCTGTGTCTCGAGTTGTTGTTCTCTCCCTTTGAACCGTCGCCAGGTCGTCCCTTTATATACACGAGGTGACGCCCGGTCCGGTTTACAGAGTCTCGAGGCCGGCTCATAAACGTGTCCGGCTCGGTCTCTATATTTCCTATCTTACAACACAAGTTACATGCCGTATGACGGTTTACAAATTATGGGCCCTAACACCTCTTGGGCTTTAAGTCTTCTGGAATAAAGCGTCATGCTCCACTGGGCTTCAGTAGAAGTAATGTTGACAGGCATAAACCGGCCCCTCCTGGGCGGTTTATACCCAGTAGTAATATCCCTGACATTAGGCCCTAGATTGATTTGAACCTGTTCATGTCAATCTTCAACGTCTTGTAAAGATCTCAGCTTTCGTAGCTTCAAATGCTTCATAAACCGCCGAGACGTCACCTTCCTGGATTACATTAAACCGTCGTGACGTCATCTGCCCATTTAATATTTGTACCTGCTTTTATTTATTACTCATTAAAGCTCCAAAGATCAAGGCGACAGTATCATCCCATATCCACTTTTCTGGATCCTCGATTCTCGTGCCTGCCGTTTCACTTTTCGGCTTATAAATAGAGCAGAGGGGCACCTCCTTTTCCCCCCCCTTGCTCCTTTGCCTCTTCTTCTTCTTCCTCTCGCCTGCTCGTGCTCAAGCTCCACCGCCGCCGTCGAGCTCTGCATCTTCAACGAGTTTGGCCGCTGCATCAACCTGGTCGGATCAGAAAATCGCCGGCACGCCTCCGCACTTCTTGTCTCTGGTAAGTCCTTTCCTTATCCCGTAAATATATCTCATTAGGGTTTCCGTCAGTAAGGTCATAGCTAGGGCGCTGTTCTTCGTAGTTTTTCGTAGTTTTTTCACCGTTGCCCAACAACTGGTGTGGAACTGATCCTCTCTGCTCCGCAATCGTAGTAGTAACTCTGCCTCCTTAGGGTACCTTTTTCTTCCCCCAAGTATTAGTTTAGACTGCGCTTGTCAAAGCCACTGTTGCATCCGTTGAATATAGACCATGAATATCTCTGAATTTCCGACCTGCTATAGATCCATAACTTTGTCACTGATATTACAGAACTTGTTTTCCCATAGATCTGTATCCTTCATATTCTTATTGGTGGTTTAACTTTTAGGAAAGTCTATAAACCGGTAGATACCATTAGGCCCCTGGTTAAACCGCCATTGATAAGTACCTTTGAAACACTGCCGGTTGAAGCTTGCTTAGATCATAAACCGGCTCTTCGTTATATTTTCAGCTTTTCCCTTCCAAAATGGCAAATCAAGTCAAATAGTTTACTTCCTGCAACTGGGTCCAGTCCCGGGTTACTGAGGAAGAGTTGCAGAACCGGGCTTAAATTGGCGCTTTAGGCCCAAAGGATGTCCTTCACTAGAGAGTACCCGGATCGGAGTGTCCTCCTGAGCCCAAAGAAGGAGAAGTTATTGTTTTCCTTGACCATTTAGCCCGAGGGTTCAGCCCTCCTGGGTCAAAGTTCTTCCGTGATGTGCTAGGTGACTTTCAATTCCATCCTCAAGATATTGGGCCCAATTCTGTGTCCAACATCTGCAATTTCCAAGTCTTTTGTGAAGCTTATCTGCAAGAAGAATCTTCAGTTGAATTGTTTAAGGACTTTTTCCATTTAAACCGCCGCACTGAGTTCTCAGACGGTCCTAACACAGAACTTGGAGGGATGTCCATCTAGAAGAGAAAAGATGTTAGCTTTCCTCATGCAAATCATCATAGCCATCCTAAAGACTGGAACCAGCCTTGGTTTTATTGTCTGGATACTTCTCCAGAAGGTGAAAATCCTCTACCGGTTTATCGTTCTCATCGGCTCTCTGAAAACCATCCATTTCCACAACGACTAAGTGCTCAAAAACGACCCCAGTATGCCCCTCAGCTCTCAAAGCTCAGAGCCTTCATGGCAAATGGTTTATCTGGAATTGATTTCGTTCGCTGTTGGATCTCCTGGAGCATTCTTCCACTAAGCCGGCGCTCCGGTTTAATGTGTGAGTATACTAGAGATCCTAAGGACCCTCTGCGCCATACTGAGGCTGTGCTGGCAGAAAATGAAGTTAATGATGCTGTGAAAAAGCTGTTGAATGAACCTGTAGAGGCCTGGAGCCAAACCGGATTGGCTCCCTTCTGTGAGCTCAACAAACCGCCATCGGTAAATTTCTCTCCTATATTGTTTTCCTCTATTTCAATCCTTTTTAGCACTCTTCTTGAATGGCTTCATAATCTTTCAACAGGGTAATGACCCATTCTGGAAAAGGAAAGTCCAGGATAAACCGGCGAAGGTGCCTTGCCAAAAAACCAAAGCTGTTAAGAAGAACGTCAGGAAGAAAACTATTGATGTATCTGAATCCAATCCGGAGGATGATGAACCGGCCTCAGAGGTATTACTTGACTCCTTTAACTCCTTTTTGTTGCATCTTATTAACAATGATTGCACTCACGGACGCGCTGAGGGCATCAAAGCAGATGATGTCGAGGTAATTATCCTTTCCTCCGGTTCAGAACCTCTGCCGACACCAAAAATTCGTCGAACAAGCCGGAAAGTACAGTTTTCTCACCCTTTCGCTTATTTGGATCCAAACATTCTTTTGAATAAACAACAACATGAAGCTCACCGCACTACGCGGCACAGTGGCCACGCCGTTGAGTCCATCGGTTTACCACATACCCCGGCCCGGAAACGTCGATCAGAGGTTTTACAAACTCCAGATGCTCTTTATCCAAAAGCAGGTCGTATTCGTCAGCCTCTTAATCCGTCTGATTCAAATTACCAGGATACTCCTCGATCATCCTTCGGCGAATCAACAGCTACACAGATTCCTCCTCTGAAGATCGTTCATGGGTAAGTTTTTCATTCTGCTATTTTAACCTCTTTCTATTAATCCCCTAACCATCGTCACATTTATCTTCTGCAGTAATCCCAAGCCTAGTAAAAAGGCCAAGCTGAATAAACTGGCAGGTGATGACACGATTCCTGAACCGGCAAAGAATCCTGAGCCTGCTGAAGAAACTGATGATGCTTTGCATGATGATCCTCCACCAACAGACGATGAAGTTTTTAACAATCAAGAAACTCCACCGATGGACTTTGAAGTTAATCTGCCCAGTCCTGTCCGGGCCAGCAATACTCCTGCAAGCCCTGCTAAACCTACTGCCGCTTCAACCGAAGAGGTTCAGATCACTGGATTCGGCTACACTGCTCCTAGTGAACATGTTGCCTTGTCAAAGCATACTGCGAAGGATGAAATTTTTGGCAAAGACAAAGGAAAATGGAATGCTGACTTGTCCAATTACGCTCAACTTAGTGCTCTAGAGCTCCATTCCGGTTATCTGAACCGGCTGTACACTAGCCGTGACCATGAAGTCGGTTTATTAAATATGATGAAGGAACGATATGAGGTAACTTTCTGCTTTAACTTGAACTTTATTCCTGCGTGAGTTTTGTAGCTTGCCTTTACTCCATCGTAGCCCCCAAGGGCCGATTTATTCCTTTAGGATAAATCGGGACTTCAGAACATCCATTATATAGTTTTTTCACATGAGTAGTCCCCAAGGGCCGGTTTATCTCTTCAAGATGAACCGGGACTTCACTTTGTAATCTTTTCTGATCAATGTCGCATTAGCCCCCAAGTGCCAAGTGTATAACTTGTTTATGTGCTTGGGACTTTACCGAGAAAATGTCTTGTTTAACTACAAATACACATTAGCACCCAAGTGCCAAGTATATAACTTGTTATGTGCTTGGGACTTTGAATACACTTTATCAATGTATAATATGCTCTTCTGTTGACAGGCTGATCTAAACCGGAAGGATTCTCAAGTGGCCGAGCTTCAAGATACTTTGAAGTTTCAACAAACCGCCGCTTCCAAAGTCAAAGATGAGCTGACCCTTGCTTTAGCAACTATGGAAAAGTTGAAGAAGGACTTTGAAAAAGAACGGTCGGATTGGGATGCTGAAACAATCACCTTGGAAAAAAGGGCAACTGATACGGAAACTGCTCTCAATCTTGTGACACCGGAACTGTCCGGTTTAAAGCAGCAGATAAACTCCATGACTACTGCTGTCTTCGGTAAATACACTTAACATAATCCTGAATATGATCTTTCTGCCCTTTCCGGTTTAACTCAAACTCTTTTGATGTAGGAAAACATACTGCTCATCTCGGTACTGACATGCGAAGGAAATTAAAGGCCGCATACACTCTCATAGAGCAGTTGTACTCCGGCGCTCAACGGGTTGTCTGCGCTGCTTCCCATAATAAGCCGGCTCCCACAACAATCAAAGACACTTTAGAGAAATTATCAATTCTACCTGCCAGTCTCGTAGAGCTGAAGAAATCATCTGCAAGGGCGGGTGCCTTGATGGCCTTAACTCAAGTGAAAGCTTGGGTGCCTGACCTTGATCCGGCAGAAGTGATGAATGGCTATCCCAGCATGAAGGAGGATGGATCAGCATTCACAGATAGTGATTTGCGTGCTTTAACAAGAAAAATGCGGCCTTTGGCCAGCAAACTATCTGATGAGGCTAATCTGTCTCGTTATCATCTAGCTTATAATGCTGAGAACTTACGGGTCGACCCTCCGGCTTACGACGTTGAAGATCTCATCCCGCCCGTCCGTAAGCACACTTATGCTCCTGATATTGATCCGTCTGAACTCGTGAGCGATGAAGCTGTTTTCAAAGCGCTGACCAAGATCAATTGGGCAACCACTAACTTCCAGCTGCTAGAAGAGAACAACGAGGAGTCGGAGCAGGACGATCCACAACCTTCAAGACGAGCTGACGTAGATTCCTAAACCGGTGCCGGATTAAATATTATGTCACAACACTTTAAACAAAGAACATATATTCTTTTGGGCTGTCAAGCGCCTTGTAATAGGGTAGCTGAAACACTTGGGTTATGTTTTCACGCATATTCTCCTTTGTATGATATAGCTTCATCTGGCACCTTCATAATTATTACTGCTTATGATGTTTTTAACAGTTTATTCCACCTGTTTTCTGCATAAGACAAAGTTTAAAGTGTCCTGGCGGTTTATCGCCAGACGGGTTATGATGCCCAAATACATGGTCTAGGTTTATAACCTGAACTGTATATAAAACATATATCATACTTGTGATTAAGTTTCGCGCTATTGGCCTTAATCAATAATCAGTAGTAAAGACAATGATCCAAGTTGCAAGTATTGATGACTCCCTTGATCATTTGCCGGTTCTTGATGGGACCGTACTGAGTTATGATAAACACCGGTTTAACTGTAGAAAGCATTGGCGATTTATAATCAAACCAGACCAGGTTCTGCAAACACTGGTGTATTGTAGTGGCAGCTTATAGTCATCCACTCCCCGAATCAATGGACTTGGATAAACACCAATGACCTCGAAGATAAAAACTTAGCCAAATCAAAGAGACATCAAATAAAATCCTGTAGTCGAGGATTTTTACGAGATGCCAGGCTCCAAATTTGAGGCTTTCTATGGGCTGCCAGGCCACTGAATTAACCATTTCAAAAAGCCTGTTAAGATGGACCTCAATCCTTAACCAATCGTCAATTTAACGTTGCCAAGTTCAGGGTCTGAAAAAAGATTGACTTGTGAAACGTTCGCCGGGTCATATCAGGTTTACCTGGGCGGAGTGACTTACTTAATGCAGGTAGGCTAATCCGGGGTTTTAGGTGTATACACCAGGCTTCCAAGCCGTGGCTTGATAGCCTACTCTAAGGGTTATCAACTCGTTGACGCTATGCGTCAGGAGCCCCGAGGTAGCATTTTGAGCTATGCTCCTCGGGTGCCTATGTTTGAGTTGTGCTATGCATCAAACTCTCTTTTGCCCCTCATCATCGTGTGGGCTTTGATAGCCAGATTACCGAAGCAACCAGAGCTATGCTCTTATGATGGTCTTGGTTTAGTAGCCGGTTTAAGAGGCCATAGGAACTCCTTTGCACACAAAAGCCCGCATGTGACAAACTCTTATGAAAAAGGCAGCAGATACCCCGCTTTAATGGGGACGCCGGTTTATTATATTGATCATAATATATACATTGCAAAGTTATGTACATAAAGCGGAGCCTATGGCTCAGGTGTAGTAAGTTCGAAGAAGAGCGATATTCCACGACCGTCGGGTCTCCTCCTCGGGAGTACGTGAGTCGTTGTGTTCTCGAACGTCGACGAGGTAGTATGATCCGTTGTGTATATTCTTGCTGACCACAAAGGGTCCTTCCCAAGGCGGGGATAGCTTGTGCATGTCCGTCTGGTCTTGGATGAGCCGAAGCACTAGATCTCCTTCTTGAAATATTCTGGTTTTAACCCGGCGACTGTGGTACCGGCGTAGATCTTGCTGATAAATCGCCGATCGAGTTGCTGCCGTGTCACGTTCCTCATCCAGCCGGTCTAACGCATCTTGCCGTGCCTTCTCATTGTCATTTTCAACGTAAGCCGCCACCCGTGGCGAATCATGACGGATGTCACTAGGGAGGACCGCTTCAGCTCCATATACCATGAAGAAAGGCGTATAACCCGTAGACCTGTTAGGTGTGGTGTTGATGCTCCATAACACAGAAGGTAATTCCTCCACCCAATGACCTGGCGTCCTCTGCAAAGGGACCATAAGCCGGGGTTTGATGCCTCTCAAGATCTCTTGATTGGCTCTCTCAGCTTGACCATTGGATTGGGGGTGAGCCACTGAAGATACGTCAAGGTGGATGTGCTCTCGTTGACAGAACTCCTCCATAGCCCCCTTGGATAGATTGGTACCATTGTCAGTTATAATGCTGTGTGGAAAGCCAAACCGGAAAATCACCTTCTTGATGAATTGAACTGCCGTTGCTGCATCACACTTGCTGACTGGTTCCGCCTCAACCCACTTGGTAAACTTATCCATTGCCACCAGAAGGTGGGTCTTCTTATCTGGAGATGTTTTAAAGGGTCCGACCATGTCTAGCCCCCAAGTCGCAAATGGTCAAGTTATTGGAATCATCCTCAATTCTTGAGCCAGTATATGAGCACGCTGTGAGAACTTCTGGCAAGCATCACATTTTCTGATCAAGTCCTCTGCATCGACATGAGTCGTCAGCCAGTAGAACCAATGACGAAAAGCTTTAGCCAGTAGAACCCATGACGAAAAGCTTTAGCCACCAAAGATTTTGAACCGACATGATGACCACAATCTCCCTCGTGGATCTGTCTAAGAATATCACGGCCTTCATCTGGCGATACACAATGTTGAAACGCCCCAGAGATGCTGCAATGATGTAGTTCTCCATTGACAATAGTCATTGATTTGGAACGCCGGACTACTTGTCTAGCCAAAACTTCATCTTCTGGTAACTCACCTCGGTTCATGTATGCCAGATACGGGACCGTCCAATCCGGAACAACATGAAGCACCGCCACCAATTGGGCCCCCGGATCAGGAATAGCCAAGTCTTCTGCTGATGGTAATTTCACCGATGGATTATGCAATACATCCAGGAATACATTGGGTGGCCCCGGTTTACGTTGAGAACCCAGCCGGCTTAGCGCATCGGCCGCTTCATTCTTTCGCCGGTCCACATGGTCCACCTGATAACCCTTGAAGTGTCGAGCCCCGACGTCCACCTCTCGACGATACGCTGCCATAAGTGGACCCTTGGAATCCCACTTACCACATACCTCTTGTGCCACCAGGTCTGGATCACCGTAACATTTGACCCGGCTAAGATTCATCTCCTTAGCCATTCATAGACCATGGAGGGGAGCTTCATACTCAGCTGCATTGTTAGTACAAGGATACATTAAATGGAGGACATAACAGAACTTATCACCTCGTGGGGAAGTTAACACGACTCCAGCCCCCGAGCCCTCCAATTGCATGTATCCACCAAAGTGAATAGTCCAGTACATATGATCTGGCTTTTCCTCCGGTGTTTGCAGCTCCGTCCAGTCGTTGATGAAGTCCACCAGTGCTTGAGATTTGATTACAGTACGAGGCATATACTTCAATCCGTGAGGACTAAGTTGAATGGCCCACTTCGCAACCCGACCAGTCGCTTCTCTGTTCTGGATTATATCTACGAGAGGAGCTGAACTGACCATGGTGATTGGATGGCCCTGAAAATACGGCTTTAGCTTCCCGTTTGCCATGAAGACTCCATATACTAATTTCTGCCAATGCGGGTATCTCTGCTTCGACTCAATTAGCACCGCACTGATATAGTAAACCGGCCGCTGAACCGGATATTCTATTCCTGCCTCCTTGCGTTCCACCATGATGGCAACACTTACTGCTCGGGCATTAGCAGCCACGTACAACAATAGCGGCTCATTATCAACTGGTGCACCAAGGACCGGCGGCTCTGCCAATTGTTTCTTCAAGTCCTCAAACACAACATCAGGAACATCACTCCAGACAAAGCGGTCTGTCTTTTTCATCATCTAATAAAGCGGGATGGCCTTCTCTCCCAAACGGCTGATAAACCGGCTGAGCACTGCAATGCGGCCCCCCAAGCATTGCACATCGTTGATGCACGCCGGTTTAGGCAAGGATGTAATCACTTTGATCTTTTCCGGATTAGCTTTAATTCCTCTGTTTGACACCAGGAACCCCATGAGCTTGCCTGCTGGAACACCAAAAACACACTTGGCCGGATTAAGCATCATCATATAGACCCGGAGATTATCAAAGGTTTCCTTTAAGTCTGTTATCAATGTCTCCTCCTTCCCGCATTTCACCACAATGTCATCCACATATGTGTGAACGTTCCGCCCAATCTGTCCATGAAGACAGTTCTGCACACAATGCTGATAGTTCGCCTGGGCACTCTTGAGCCCGAACGGCATAGATACATAGCAGAAGGCTCCAAAGGGAGTTATGAAGGCCGTCTTCTCCTGGTCCTTAACTGCCATCTTGATCTGATGATAACCGGAATATGCATCCAAAAAACTTAAGCGCTCACAACCCGCCGTAGCATCAATGATTTGATCAATACGAGGGAGGGCAAAGGGATCAGCTGGGCAAGCTTTGTTCAGATCTGTGTAATCAACACACATTCGCCAAGTGCCGTTCTTTTTAAGCACCAGCACCGGATTAGCCAACCACTCCGGATGAAACACCTCAACTATAAAGCCTGCCGCCAAGAGCCTAGCCACTTCTTCACCAATAGCCTTGCGCCTTTCTTCATTGAAGCGGCGGAGAAACTGTTTAACCGGTTTAAACTTGGGATCAATATTAAGAGTGTGATCAGCGAGTTCCCTCGGTACACCTGGCATGTCAGAAGGTTTCCATGCAACGATGTCCCTATTCTCACGGATGAACTTGATGAGCGCACTTTCCTATTTCGGATCTAGGTTAGCACTGATGGTGAACTGCTTGGATGAATCGCCAGGAACAAAGTCAACCTGCTTGGTCTCATCAGCTGATTTGAACTTCATGGCCGGATCATGCCCTGTGGTTGGCTTCTTCAGTGAAGACATATTTGTCGGATCAACATTATCTTTATAAAATTTGAATTCCTCGGTTGCACAAACCACCTCAGCATTAACTAGAACACCTTCCTCGCACACCAAAGCAATCTTACGGCTCCCATGGACCGTAATAGTACCCTTGTGACCCGGCATCTTGATCTGTAGATAAACATAACAAGGCCTCGCCATGAATTTAGCATAAACCGGCCGCCCGAACAGGGCGTGATACGGGCTCTTGATCTTTACCACTTCAAAGGTTAAAGTTTCGGACCTCGAATCATGCTCTTCCCCAAAGGTGACCTCCTAGTCTATCTTACCGACTAGATACGCCGACTTACCAGGCACCACGCCGTGAAAAACAGTGTTGGACTGTCGAAGCTTTTTGTCTGTCAACCCCATGCGGCGAAAAGTCTCGTAGTATAGAATGTTGATGCTGCTTCCTCCATCCATGAGCACCTTGGTGAACTTATAGTCCCCAACCTTAGGTGCTACAGCCAGAGCCAGCTGACCCGGGTTGTCAACCCAGGGCGGATGATCCTCTCGACTCCACACAATGGGCTGTTCTGACCAGCGTAAATAGCGTGGCACCGCCGATTCAACGGAATGTACTGCCCTCTTGTAAACCTTCTGATCATGTTTACATAGACTTGTGGTGAAGACGTGATACTGCCCACTGCTAAACTGCTTCGGATTACTCTGATATCCTGACTGCAGTTGTTGATTGCCCTGATTGCTATAACCTCCCTGGCCGTGCTGCTGGTTATGCTGATTATGCCCGCTCTGGTTGCTGTGATTGTTCTGGTTACCTTGGAACCCTGAACCAGATCCACCACCTTGATAACCCGGCCCGTGAAAACCAGGGCCTGAATCGCCGAACGATCCATGATCATATTGGGACCGGTTCATGATTTCCTTCATAGTAAAGCAGTCCTTCCAAACGTGCGTAGCTGGCTTTTCCTGCGTTCCGTGCCTCGGGCAGGGTATATTCATCTGCCGTTCTAGATTTATGTTCGGTCTCCCACCCCGTGGGGGCGGTCTGCCCTTGCGGCGCTGGCCATTCTCCTGAGCATTAGTGTTAGCCACAAAATCTGAATTACTATCCGGTTTACGCTTACCACTATGCCCTTGATTCGTCGGGCTAGGCTGCGGCGCTTTACCATTCTTCTTTGCTTTCCCTGACTTCTCATCATCAGAATCTGGATATTTGGCGCTATCTGAATCCGCATACTTCACCAGGGCCCCCATGAGTGTCCCCATGCCATGGCAATGACGCTTGAGTCGTCCTAGCTTTAGCTTTAGAGGTTCAAACCGTCACTTGCCCTCCAATGTAACTACCGCTATGTCTGGATTGATACGGTCTGAGGAGTGTAAAATCTCTGACACCCGGCGCACCCAACGGCTTGTTGATTCATTTTCACCTTGGACGCAGGCCGCCAAGTCCACAATGGACATGGGTTGTTTACATGTGTCTTTGAAGTTATTGATAAACCGGCGTCTCAATTCAGCCCATGACCCGATGGAATTCTGCGATAACCCTTTTAGCCAAGCGCGAGCCGTGCCCTCCAGCATCATGGTGAAGTACTTTGCGCACGCCGCATCATCCACATCCAGCATCTCCATTGCCATCTCGTAACTTTCAACCCAGGCTTCAGGGGACAGATCCGCGGTATAATTGGGCACCTTGCGCGGTCCTTTGAAATCTTTGGGCAATCTCACATTGCGTAAAGCGGGTGTAAGGCACGGTACTCCCAAGGAGCTGGATGTAACCCCCGGTTCAACTGTGGTAGATGGACGGACCGGCGTCGGCTGACGGGCTTCTTAATGTGCTGCTAACTCGGCCTCCCGGCACTGCCTGCCCTGATCCACTACATCTTGACTGTTTGCATCCCCCCCTACCGGGTTATCCCTTCGCGACGGGTTATGATTTCATGCGCTGCTTGATACGGCTGGTTCTTCCAGGTGCCTGCTATAGATCCGGCTTGGGCGAGGGGTGGAGGGAATCCTCTCGCGGCTGTGAGAATAAGCTTGCTGCTGAGTTAAAGCCGTCTCCAGAAATTCCCTAGCTCGTCGTGCCTCCACTGCTATGGGGGATTCTCCTTCAATGGGAAGAGCGGCCAAGTCGTGAAGCGGCGGCAACTATGTTATCCAATGGGTTGGAGTAATGACCGGGAGGGGTAGGTACACGCTGTGATGGAACGACCTAGTGGGTTGGCTCCGTGACCTGTGGCTGCACTGATGCTCCTGTGCGAGGCACTCCTCCCCGGTTTACCTCCGGATGGTTATTGGTTCCTGCTCCTGGCGTACTAAAGAGGTTCCTCGCTTCGTAAACCGGCGGCAGGCGAGATCGTTGCCTCCTCCTCATTACTTCATGCGAAGCGGTCTGATCCAACATGAGCCGGTATGCTTGAGCATCTAGCTCGGCCTGCCGCGCAATCATCCTTGTATTCTTAGCAGCTAGGTCCAATTTTGCTTGACCTATCTGGCTCTTTACCTGAGCAACTTCTGCATCATGCTGTTCCTTCTCGGCCTGGCCGACCTCCGCAGTTAACAATGCTGTCAAAGTGTCGATCAAGGTGGACAAAATTTCAGCCGGCGATGGAACAGGGCCTCCAGCCCTAGTCGCCGTTGTCTTTGATGTTAATGCCGCTGTGTTTGATGTTAATGCCGCCGTAGTTGATGACTGTTGCATAGGTTGTGATCCGGCCATGAAAATGGCGACCCGGTTTGGCAGATCGAGGGGGTCCGGAATACTATCACCATCGGAACAGCCCCCAGGCCGGCCATCCTGCAATAGGTATAAAGATTCTGTTTCCCATGTAGATGACTCGTCGCCGGAATAAATAACGATCTCGCCCCCGGAATCCGATCCATCCTCTGCTTGCACTTCGTGAACCGCTCCGACGAAAACGTGCTTTACGGCGGGTCGAACCCGGGCAGGTCTCGCACGCCGAGCCGACTCGACGAGGTTGGGGAAGATGTTCGGCTCAGGGCCCGGTTCACCGATCTTGCCAAGGAAGACGTGGATGCCACCAAAGGGGACCCGATACTCGTATTCGATTGAATCGGCCTCGGAGCCCCAGCCTGCATCATCGATGTAGATCTTGCCACGACGACTCTTAGTCATCCGGCCCACTGCATAGCCCTTGAGCCCTTCAAAGCTGCCCTTTAAGAACTCGAAACCATCGTGCGATAGCCCTACGGTGGGCGCCAACTGTCGTGGTTTTGTCACGGCAGATGTCCTAGCAAAAGGACTTAGTCGTGAGGCCATCACTACGGGTTAGCTTAAAGGGGTTAAAGCGGACAAGGACGCAAGGGTTTATACTAGTTTGGCCCCTTCGATGAAGGTAAAAGCCTACTTCTAGTTTGGGTTCGTATTGCTAGGGTTTCAATGACCAGGGAGCGAATACACTTTGCTTGTGTCTCGAGTTGTTGTTCTCTCCCTTTGAATCGTCGCTGGCTCGTCCCTTTATATACACGAGGTGACGCCCGGTCCGGTTTACACAGTCCCGAGGCCGGCTCATAAACGTGTCTGGCTCGGTCTCTATCTTTCCTATCTTACAGCACAAGTTACACGCCGTATGATGGTTTACAAATTATGGGCCCTAACACCTCTTGGGCTTTAAGTCTTCTGGAATAAAGCGTCATGCTCCACTGGGCTTCAGCAGAAGTAATCTTGACAGGCATAAACCGGCCCCTCCTGGGCGGTTTATACCGAGTTGTAAAGTCCGTGACAGTCGGTATCACAACACAAGTCATGAAAGAACCCGCGATAATAACATATATATACAACAACTTCGAGGAGTCAATTTTAACAAGTCAATACAAAAAGGGTGTTTCTACCAAGATACAACTCAAACAACATAAGCTAATGTACCTTAGACAGGTAAAGAATACAAATGCCTTAAGAAGGATTTAAAGAAAAGCAAAGGGCATCATAATCTGTGGGATAACCAGCTAATGTTGTCCTTTAACGAACTTGTTTCTAAAATACTACCATCTCATTTGCAGCAATTTCAATGGGAAAAGAGTAAATTAAATAGGGTGAGTACACGGTTGTACTCGCATGACTTACATCAGATCTATCTAGGTATGCATCATCCTCAAGGGAAAATTATGTATGGGTTAAGCCACAACAAAGGACTATTCATTCTATAGAGACACCCTACAACTTTTGCCTATCAGAGATAAGGAAAGAGAGCACATAAGAATAATGATCACATATGGACCATCTATGCTTACCGTCAAAACATAACACAACCTTACATTCCCCTTTGTACCACCCACAAAGAAGAATCCCAAGTCACTCAGTGAATCGACAAGTTTTATTAATTAGTTGAAGTTGGTAAGATCTGTTAGCTAATAAAATTAAGGGTGGGCAAGATTTAGCAATTATGGTTGATATTGTGCTATGATCAAGTTAGCAAGCTCCAAGTCGTCCATAGTTGCGGACACGACTATTTGAATAGATTTAACCCAACATAGTGCACCAAATTAACCATACATGCCCGATCATTCCTAAAAGGCTAGTTAATACTAATAGGAAAAACCCTAGCTAGGGCGCTACAACTAAGTTTTAGCAGTAGCGCACTTTTGGACCCACGGTGCTGCTACTGGAGCTACTAGTAACTAAGTTATAGCAGTAGCGCCTATTGTTGCCCCTCGTCACTAGTATCAGTGTGTATTTCATTTTTATACACCGTTATAAAAAATATGTACATTAGTAATGAAGTGGATGTGACATTCGACCATGGTGGCAGGCGACATGGCAGCGCATGGCTTACGTGCGCTGCCGGACCCTGAGCTCCTCCGTTGAGTACTCTTACCAAGGAACAATCAAACGAATGCTTTAGTGAGGCTGATGTGTTCCTGCTCTGCATGTAGTTTAGCATTGGGGGCTAGTCTTCATAAAAACTGCTTCAGCTATGGGCGGGCCACGGCCCATTGAGCCTTGCCGAAACTCCGCCAGTGCATATAATATATAATAACTCATCATCATTCTAGCACGTGACAAGTAGTACGGCCTCCTCATCATCATCTTAATCATATAACAATTCATCATCCATAGTCATATAATAACTCACCATAAAAATAACACATGACAAGTTAACCAACATTAGGTAATGGTTATCATCCTAGTACCTACTCCTCTCTCTATGGTAAAATAGCATAAAAAAGGAAAGCCCCTCCATCTTCATTATGGAGAATAGAAATCCACATGTCTTGAATTTGTGGGTTGCGCACCATGTTGCCTCCAAGTTGTTCCTTACGCGCATTCATTACTTTTCTCCATCCTTTGATTCTGAGGTCTTCATCTCTTCAAGAAATCGAGTATGGACTGTGGAAATCCACCGGCATACTTGGTTGTAAGATAATAATATCCATGTCACCTTCCACATACATCAGATAAGCACACAATCCTTCGGGAATTTTTGTCCAAGAACATAATAATAACATGGTTAGCAATGTACTTTACCTTAAAAAGAATGTATGCAAAAGGTAGACTAGTGACATGATGACCCACAAGTATAGGTGATCAATCGTAATCCTCTCGATAAGTAAGAGTGTAGAAGCCAAAGAGGAGCAGAAGGAAATGACAAGCGGTTTCCAGCAAGGTAATATTTGCAAGCACTGAAATTGTTGGTAGCAAGTTGTCTGATAGCAAGGTAATTTGTAACAAATGACAAGTAGAAATAGTAACAATAGGTGCAGTGAGATAGCCCAATCCATGTGTGGCAAAGGACATGCCAGGATGGTCTCTTATAATAAGCAAAGCATTCTTGAGGGCACATGGGAATTTCATCTAGTTACTTTCATCATATTGGTTTGATTCACGTTTGCTACTTTGATAATTTGATACGTGGGTGGACCGGTGCTTGGATGATGTTCTTACTTGAACAACCCCCCTACTTATGTTTAACCCCTCTCGCAAGCATCCTCAACTACGAAAGAAGAATTAAGATAAAATCCAACCATAGCATTAAGTGTATGGATCCAAATCAGCCCCTTACGGAATATCACATAAACTAGGGTTTAATCTTCTCTCACTCTTGCACCCCATCATCTAATAACTACTCCACAATGCATTCTCTTAGGCCCAAATATGGTGGAGTGTCATGTAGTCGATGTTCAGAGGACACCACTAAGGGAATCACAACATACATATCATCAACATATCGAACGAATATCAAATTCACATGATTACTTATGGCAAGACTTCTCCCATGTCCTCAAGAACAAAAGTAACTACTCACAAAGCATATTCATGTTCAAGATCATAGGGGTATTGAATAGCATAATGGATCTGAACATATTGTCGTCCACCAAAAAAACAACTATAGCATCAACTACAAGATGTAATCAACACTACTAGCAACCCATAGGTACCAATCCGAGGTTTCGATACAAAGATTGAATACAAGAGATGAACTAGGGTTTGAGATGAGATGGTTCTAGTGAAGATGTTGATGGATATTGATACTCCCATGATGAGAGGGATGGTGGTGATAACGATGGCTTTGATTTCCCTTCTAGGAGGGAAGTATTTCTACCTCTTGAGCTTGTGTTGTTTTTTCCCTTGAAGAGGAAATGGTGATGCAGCAAAGTAGAGTAAGTATTTCCCTCAGTTTTGAGAACCAAGGTATCAATCCAGTAGGAGATTACACACAAGTCGCCAAATACCTGCACAAGCAAACAACAAACTTGCACCCAACGCTATAAAGGGGTTGTCAATCCCTTCTAGGTTATTTGCAAAAGTGAGATCTGATAGAGATAGCTGAACTAGTAAAGTAAATATTTTTGGGTTTTTGGTTTATAGATTGAAAAGTAAAAGATTGCAAAATAGTAGATCTAAAACTTATAAGATGTAAAATAGACCCGGGGGCCATAGGTATCACTAGAGGCTTCTGTCATGATAGCAAGTATTACGGTGGGTGAAAAAATTACTGTCAAGCAATTGATAGAAGAGCAAATATTTATAACGACATCTATGGCAATGATTATGAATATAGGCATCATGTCCGGGACAAGTAGACCGACTCCTACCTGCATCTACTACTATTACTCCACACATCAACCCAAACGATTCTGCATCTAGAGTATTAAGTTCATAAGAACAGAGGAACGCCTTAAGCTAGATGACATGATGTAGCGGAATTAACTCAAGCAATATGATGAAAACCCCATCTTGTTATCCTCTATGGCAACAATATAATACATGTCATGTCCCTTTCTGTCACTAGGATTGAGCACCGCAAGATTGAACCCAAAGCAAAGCACTTCTCCCATTGCAAGAAAAACCAATTTAGTTGGCCAAACCAAACCAATTTTTCGAAGAGAATTACTAAGATATTAGATCATGCATAAAATAATTTAGAAGAAACTCAAACATTACTCATAGATAATCTGATCATAAACCCCCAATTCATCGGATCTTGACAAACACATAGCAAAAGAAGATTACATCGAATAGATCTGCAAGAACAACAAGGAGAACATGGTATTGAAGATCAAAGAGAGAGAAGAAGCCATCTAGCTACTAGCTATGGACGCGTAGGTTTGTAGTAAACTACTCACACTTCATCGAAAGGGCAACATGGTTGATGTAGATGCCCTCCGTGGTTGATTCCCCCTTCGAAAGAGTACCGGAAAAAGTCTTCAGATGGGATCTCGCGAGAACAAAAGGTTACGGCGGCGAAAAAGTGGTTTCGATGGATGTTCTGATATTTCTGGAATATATGTGAATTTATAGGCGGAAGAAGTAGGTCAGGGGAGGCTCGGGGGCCCCACAAGGTAGGGGGCGCGCCCTACCCCTCAGGGTGCACCCTCCACCCTCGTGGCCACCTCGAGGGTCCCCTGGCGTGTACTCCAAGTCCATCTAATGTCTTCTGGCCCAAGAAAAATCTCTGTAAAGTTTCGTTCTGTTTGGACTCCGTTTGATATTCCTTTTCTGCGAAACTCAAAAACAAGGAAAAACATAAACTGGCACTGGGCTTTGGGTTAATAGGTTAGTCCCAAAAATCTTGTAAAATAGCATACAAATGCATATAAAGCTTCCAAGATAGATAATATAATAGCGTGGAACAATCAAAAGTTATAGATATGTTGGAGACATATCAAGCATCACCAAGCTTAATTCTTGCTCGTCCTCGAGTAGGTAAATGATAAAAAAATAATTTTGGATGTGGAATGCTACCCAACATATTTATCAATGTAATATTCTTTATTGTGTCATGAATGTTCAGATCCATAAGACTCAAAACAAAAGTTTATCAATATTAAAACAATAATACTTCAACCATACTCGAAAGTAATCTACGAGGCTTCAAAAATAACATGGCTAAAGAAAGTTATCCCAACAAAATCATATAGTCATTTATGCTCCCTCTTATTAACACAAAGTAAAAATCATGTCTGTCCCAGTGTCAATCAAGCAATTGTTTTCATACTTTAACATTCTTAAACTTTTTCAACTCTTCATGCAATACATGAGCGTGAGCCATGGATATAACACTATGGGTGGAATAGAAGGTGGTAATAGACAAAAGGAGGGAGAAAGTCTCACATCGACTAGGCAAATTAACGGACTATGGAGATGTCCATTAATCAATATCAATGTGAGTGAGTAGGGATGGCAATGTAACGGATGCACGAGAGCTATAAGTGTATGAAAGCTCAAAAAGACAACTAGTGGGTGTGTGTCGGTGTACTAAGGTAGGGGTGCCTCAGTACCCCAACTTGTGCACGGGCAGTTGCAGCTTCCCGCGGCAGGGTTTACCGCGTGCTCGCCGGAGACCTTTCCTGCTCCCTATTAAACCATTCAAAAACAAAGTATACAAGAAAGAAGACCAAGACCCCGGCAAGAGGAGCTTGCCGGGAAGGCCGTACCAGGCTCAAGACTGTCCCACTAACACAAAACCCTGGCAAGAGGAGCTTGCCAGGAAGACTAGAAGACAACGCCTCGGCGCTATATGTGCCCCGGCAAGGGGCCCGGGGAGCGGCAAGCTCCCGGGCCCGGCAAGATCAAGGCCCCGGCAAGGTGCTTGCCGGGGAAGCTGCGCTGTGTGCCCGCGCTCCAGCTCATCGGCCCACGCGTCGCCCTGGGGCCTATCCAGGGACGCGTGGCGGATGGCTGTGCAGCCTGGGGTATACGGTGGCACTCCACGGTGATGGATCCGTCGCCGTGGTGGACGGAGACGCTAAGGCGGGAGCTTTTGGGGTCGACGGCGACGGGCATTAAACGCCCTTGTCCCCCACTGTTAGAGTAGGTATAGACCACTGTTCTGTACTGTAGCTCCACTGTTCCCGCACTGTTGCAACTACCACCTCTTTTACATTTTTACCCCTTTCTCCTACGTTGACACCTGTCGGTGACCCCTTGCACTATAAAAGGAGGCCCATGCACAACGTGGAGGGGGTTCGGAACCTAGATCACTCTCACGCTCGGTGTAGCTGCTTCTTCAAGCTCCCGAGCACTCAACTCAATACACAACCAAGCAGGAGTAGGGTTTTACGCATCCGTGCGGCCCGAACCTGGGTAAAACTGCCCGCGTGCTCGCCACGATCCGCTCTTTGTGCTCCCTCCGCCCTCGTACCGCACAGACAAGGGGCTCCGGTCCCATAGGTGTTCGTGGCGGACAGTTTCCCCCGACATCTTTTGGGCGTGCTGGACCATTTGAGGAGCCTGCGCGACTCCACGGGCGGCTCCGCTGCGTTTACCTCACGCACCCACTGCTTGAGTTGGCGGTGGGAGGTATGCAGGGAGGCGCCACCGTCGACGCACAGGACCTCCGTGGCCTTCTGGAACTCCTGCTCGCTGTTCTCGTCGTCCTCCATGTCTTCATCGTCGTCTTCGTCGTTGTCGCGGCCCCGGGGAGGTCGATCTCCTTGCCGCTGCTTAGCCTTGCCGCGGCGTCCTCCCCGGCCGTTGAACGGCCGCTTCTTGCTGGGCTCTTCCCCGCCACCTTGGGCCTTCTCCTTGTCGCGCCTCTCGTACTCAGCTTTTTGCTGCTCGACGAGGTACTCGACGCGCTTGCAGTTGGAGAGATCGTGACCCTTGGTGCGGTGAATCTTACAGTATTGCTTGTCGGAGCTACCCGGCTTGTCGGCCGCCGCTGCAGGGGCAGGCTCCTTGCCGGAGCCGCCAGCCTGCGCTTGTTTGGCGGGGGCCTCCTTGCCGGACTTCTCGACGGCAAGCACCTCCTTCTTGCCCTTCTTTCTGTTGTTCCGCCGCCGGCTCTTCTTTGCCGGGGCGGCGTCGTCGCTGTCGCTTCCTCCCGCGCCAGCATCCTCCCCGGGGAGTTTCCTCCCCTCTTCTGCGCGTGCGCACTTGTCAGCAAGAGCATAGAGCTCGCTGACATCCCGAATCTTCGTCATCGCCATCTCTTCACACATGCGGCGGTTACGTACGTTCTGATGGAACGCACTGATGACCGCGGCAGGGTGAACGTCAGGGATATTGTGCTGCACCCGGCTGAAGCGTTGGATATACTTGCGCAGGGGTTCGCCTTCCTTCTGGGCCAAGATGTGGAGATCGCTCTCCTGGCCATGGGGTTTGTGGCCGCCGGTGAAGGCGCCAACAAACTGGTGGCAAAGGTCGGCCCAAGAAGAGATGGAACCTTCCGGCAAGTGCATGAGCCACGAACGGACGTTCGGCTTTAGCACGAGCGGGAAGTAATTCGCCAAGATCTTCTCGTCGCGCCCCCCGGCAGCTTGTACTGCGATGGTGTAGACGCTGAGAAACTCCGAGGGGTGCGTCTTGCCGTCGTACTTCTCCGGTACGTCGGGCTTGAAATTCTTCATGCTGGGCCACTGGACGCGCCGCAGCTCGCGGGTGAACGCAGGGCAGCCTGCCGCGTACGGCAAGTCGCCTGGTTCACCGGGCGCGTGCACGTCGACAGTGTTCCCAGCTCTCTTGTCGGATTGTCGCCGAGCTTCTCGGCGGCGCTCGATTGTGGTCCGAGCGTCTTCATCTCGCCGGTCGTCGAGGACTTGGCGTTGGTCCCGACGAGCCCGCGGGTCCGACGAGGCTGTGGAGCCGTCGTCGGGGTTGTTCCGGCGGGGCGGCGTCTTCTGCTTCTGCGGCGGGGAGTGCACGCTTGTCGCACCCCCGGCAGTCTTGTCGCCGATAGCCTTCGTCTTCTCAGCTTGCCGCGGCCGTGAGGTCGACGGCTGCTGTGGAGAATCGTTGTTGGCGAAGTCTATCAGGCTCCGTATAGTGGCCCTCCATTCTTCGGCCTTGTCGGCCGCTGGAGGAAAGTCGAGGAGCAGTTGCGCTCTTGCGAGCGCTTCTGCTGGAGTGGAGGGGAACGCGGGCGAGCGGTGCGAGGAGCGGGATACGCTCGGACTTCTAACAACGTTAGAAGGAGCGGGGTCCCGCGCCGGCGCCTTCGCTTTGCTTGTGCCCGGACGGGGGTCCGGGGCATCCCGCGAGCCTCCAGTTTGGCCTTTCCCCAGCAAGCGGATACCACCTCCCGTGGTATGGCGCTGCTGGGTCGTCGTGTGCTGGGATGGACGCGGCGCGTCCACGGAGACCGAAGTTCGGTCGTCCGTCCTGTTCTTAGATCTGGTGGCGCCGTGAGTGTCCTCGCCGGCAACCACCCTTCCGACGGCGTCTCCCCCGCCCACCGTTGGCTCTGGTGGCGGCGGGTGAGACGCAGACGGGCCTCCGACCTCCGAAGCCTTCTTCTTCGGGGCCATGGAGTTGTCGCTGATGAAGTTGGAGAGGTTGATGAAGAATGCGCCCGCGGCCGAGACTCAACCTTTGCAAGGGCAGTGTACACTGCTTTTGAGCCACAGATCCACAGAAATGTAGAAGCTTACATGGATGACATCGTGGTGAAGAGCAAGAGCAAAGAAACCCTGATTCAAGACTTGGAAGAAACGTTTCAGAACCTGCGCAGGATACAGCTCAAGTTGAACCCCGAGAAGTGCGTCTTTGGAGTTCCCTCCGGCAAGCTTCTCGGGTTCTTTGTATCACAGAGGGGGATTGAAGCTAACCCCGATAAAATCAAAGCCATTGAGCAGATAGAGGCCCCGAAGCGCGTCAAGGATGTCAGAAGGCTTGCAGGTTGTGTTGCTGCCCTCAGTAGGTTCATTTCAAAGTCTGCAGAACGCGCCCTACCTTTCTTCAAAATCTTGAAGAAGGCAGGTCCCATGAAGTGGACTCCGGAAGCGGAGGCGGCGTTGCAGGATTTGAAACGGTACCTGTCTTCCACTCCTATACTTGTCGCACCTAAACCACAGGAAAAGTTGTTGCTATACCTAGCGGCAACCAACCAGGTGGTTAGTGCTGCGTTAGTAGCGGAGAGGGAGTCCGACGAGGAATCAGCACCACCGGCAAGCGAATCCAGCGACAAGCAGGGGGCTGCTCCGACAAGCTCTGGCCCCGACATGGATGACTCTGCGCAGGAGCAAGGAGAGGTGCGGAAGAAGATGGTGCAGCGCCCAGTGTATTTTGTAAGTTCCCTTCTCCAGGGGGCTAGATCAAGGTACTCTGGTGTGCAAAAGTTGCTTTTTGGCCTCCTCATGGCCTCGAGAAAGCTGCGCCATTACTTCCAAGCTCACGAGATAACGGTGGTCACTCGCTTTCCGTTGAAGAGGATATTGCACAATCCAGAAGCAACAGGCAGGATCGTCGAGTGGGCACTGGAGCTGTCGAGCTTTGGACTCAAGTTTGAAAGTACTTCAACCATACAGAGCCGAGCTTTGGCAGAATTCATAGCTGAGTGGACCCCAACGCCAGATGAAGAAGTTCAAGAAACAAGCGCACCCGTGCAAGAAGCGACAAGTGAATGGGTAATGTATTTTGATGGTGCCTTCTCGCTGCAAGGCGCCGGTGCCGGCGTGGTACTCATCGCGCCCACCGGAGAGCACCTCAAATATGTTATCCAGATGCACTTTCCCAGGGAGCAAGCGACAAACAACACTGCGGAATATGAAGGCTTGCTCGCCGGCCTCAGGATTGCGGCCGAACTTGGGATCAGAAAGCTGATTGTACGGGGCGATTCTCAGTTGGTGGTCCGGCAAGTTAACAAGGGCTATCAGAGCCCTTTGATGGAAGCTTATGTCGATGAAGTGAGAAAGCTTGAAGAGCACTTTGAAGGTTTGCAGATGGAGCACGTCCCGAGAGCTCAAAATGAAATTGCAGATGGCCTTTCAAAGTGCGCTGCGATGAAGTTACCTGTGGAACCAGGGACCTTCTTACTCAAGCTGACTCAGCCATCCGTTACACCATCAATTGGGCAGTCCAAGAAGAGAAAGTTGGTCTCCGGCGACTACTTGCCGGCCGATCTTCCTGAAACCGCCGCCAAGGTCCCCAAGATCAACAACCAAAACGCTGAGGAACAGTTTGCTCCTGCAAGTCCTCGGGCTTGTACAGTTGAAGCAAACATTCCCGGCAAGCCTCGCCCCGGCGAGCTTGCCGGGGGACCGTCAGCTCCGGCAGAACCAGAGGTTCTCGCCGTGGAAGCTGAGGTTCCCGCAGCGGCCCTCGAGCCTTTAGTCCTTGCCGTCAAGCCTCGGGCTCCGGCATGGGCACAGCAGATCGTCCGTTTTCTGCAAACTGGAGAACTTCCCGACGACCCTCAAGAGATAGAGAAGATAACCAGGCAGTCAAGTATGTATCAGTTCGTGGATAACGAGCTCTACAGAAGAAGACTCAACGGTGTCAGGTTGAAATGCATCTCCAGAGAAGATGGACAGAAGCTGTTGGCGGAAATACACGGAGGCATATGCGGCCACCACATTGGCTCAAGGGCGCTTGCCGGAAAAGCTTTCCGGCAAGGGTTCTTTTGGCAAGAAGCCCTCCAAGATGCAACTGCGCTAGTAACCAAGTGTGAAGCGTGCCAGTTCCATGCGAAGCAAATCCATCAGCCAGCTCAAGCTCTCCAAACAATCCCTTTGTCATGGCCCTTCTCGGTCTGGGGGCTCGACATCCTCGGCCCTTTCCCTCGTGCTGTCGGGGGCTTTGAGTACTTGTACGTTGCAATCGACAAGTTCACAAAGTGGCCAGAAGTGGAGCCAGTGAGGAAGGTGACAGCACAGTCAGCAGTCAGGTTCTTCAGGTCGATTGTTTGCCATTTCGGGATCCCTAACAGGATCATCACCGACAACGGTACGCAATTTACAAGTCGCACCTTCATGCAGTACGTCCAAGACCTTGGCGCCAAGGTCTGTTTCGCTTCTGTTGCTCACCCGAGGAGCAACGGTCAGGCGGAGAGGGCAAATGCTGAAGTGCTGCGCGGACTCAAGACAAGGACCTTTGACAGGCTGCGCAAGTGCGGAAGAAATTGGATAGAGGAGCTCCCGGCGGCTCTTTGGTCAATCAGAACGACACCAAGTCGAGCCACCGGACAGACACCTTTTGCTCTAGTCTATGGAGCAGAAGCAGTTCTCCCCACGGAACTCGTATACGGACCTCCTCGAGTGCTCGCTTATGATGAGCTCGAGCAAGAGCAACTGCGGCAAGATGATGCATTGCTCCTTGAGGAGGGACGTCTCCAGGCTGCTGTACGAGCTGCTCGGTACCAGCAAGCTTTGCGCCGCTATCATAGCCGCAAAGTCAAGGCCAGGAGTCTCGAGGAAGGCGACCTTGTTCTTCGGCGCGTCCAGTCCGCCAAGAATTCCAACAATTTGACGCCGAAGTGGGAAGGCCCTTATCGGGTGAGACAAGTTACGAGGCCCGGCGCTGTCCGCCTCGAGACCGAAGAAGGCTTACCAGTGAGCAACTCCTGGAACATAGAGCATCTTCGCAAGTTTCACCCCTAAGGCGCGGTTGCCGTGATCCGCTCCGGCAACCACCTTTTGTACAAGCTTTGCCGCTGTTGCATGTAACCCTTTGTACAAAGCCGGGCGCAGACCCCGTGTATCAGTAAAGCTTTCGTGTTTTTCGCATCGATTGCCTTTTGCATGCTTCTCTTTGCTGTTTGCATGTTCTGTTTGGCATTTGATGCAACACTCAAGCATACGGTAAGCATTAGCGCGCCGAAAGGCCATATACTTGTTTCCCTCTCCCTTTTCTTTCCTCTTAAGCAGAAGGAACATTCCTCGCGCACAAGTTTGCCGGGGGGGAAGGAGGCGGAGGAGGAACCAAGTGCTGTTCAAGAAAGAGAAGCTTTACCGGAAAGCAAGCAACAGAAGCAAGCAACATATGAAAGATAAGTTGTTAGAATTTGACCAGTTCAAATTTTAAATTTTAATTGTCTTCCTTGAACGATCACATTTTGTATGGAAAACCTGTGCGCGGAGGAACCTACCCGTAGCTTGCCGCACCCTTATCTTGTTTTCGAGTCCACTCAACGATTTAAGTGAGCTGCGACAAGTGTCGCGCCCTTGCTTCGTTTCCGAGTATGCTCAGCAAGCTAAGTGCGCTGCGACCAGCTGCGGCGAGGTTGCTTGCCGGCGAGGACCTTGGCCAGCAGGCTGCTCAGAGTCCAGCACTCAGCGCTCGCGGCAAAGGCCCCTTGCCGGCAAGCTCCCCGGGAGCGTAGGGTGAAAAACATACAAAGTCAAAGATTGAGACAAGGAAGATAACATTGCACCGATTAATCAAAATAAAGTGAATATCTTACAAAGGATAAATTGTCGCGATGGACTAATAAGTTCATGACATAATGTGCAGCAACAAAAAGATAAAGACAATGGAGCCCTAGTCTACGCGGTCGCCTTCCTTCCTGCCAAGCTTTGCCACCTTGGCGATGATGTGGCCGACCTGCTCCTTCAGGGCCTCCGTGTCTGCATCAGCCGGCAAGCTGCGAAGAACGTTCGTGAGGTTGATTCCCGGGTTGCGGTACACGATCTTCGTCAGCACCCGCTCCAGAGTTCCCGCGCAGAGCAGGCGCGACTCCTCGGCCAGCTGCGCGGGGATGCGGTTCCGGAGACTTGCGAGGGCCGGCGCGACCCCTCTGAAGAAGAGGCTGAGCCTGGCGCTGTGCGGGAGATCCGGATCCGGCGAGTAGATGAGATGTTCGACCTTCAACGCCAGCAGTTCCTGGTCAATATTGGACGCAGAAGAAACCAGCTCTTCGGTCCACACTTCAATGGTCTGCCGGAAGAGCTCGGACGCCTTGTTGACGTTCTCCACCAAGGTCCGCTCCTTGCGGAGCTCATCCTTCAACTTGGTCTCCTGAGCCCGGGCAGCATCGAGCGATTCCTTCAGAGTGGTGACCTTCAGCTCCAAGTCCTCAATGGAGTCCTTGGCGGCCTTCAGCTCGTCGCCCCTCTTGGAGAGACTCACCTGAAGCTCGGAGTTTGTGTGAGCATCCTTCTCGCGCTCCAAGATGAGCGCGGCAACCTTCTCGGCGCTCACCTTCATCGCCTTCTCCAACTGTTCAACCTTGGCGGCAAGCTCCTTCTTGGCGTCTTCCGCGGCAACCGCAGCGGCTTTCGCCTCCTTCAGCTCCCCGCCAAGGGCAGCCTCGCGGGCGGCAAGGTCCTCCTCATGGGAGTCCAGCTCGACCTTCCGCTGCGCGAGCTCTCCCTCTCGCCGGGACATCTCCACCCCGGCGAGACGCTGCTGCTCTTCAGCTTCAGCCTTCTCGAGCACCCACTCCTGGTACTCGCCGGCGAGACGCTCACGCTCCTCCGCCACCTGGCGGAGGGCAGCCTGATTGGCGGCGCTGAGCTCCGCCGCACGCTTCTCCATTTCCGCCGCGGCCTTGGCGGCAAGGGCCTCCCGGGAGGCAAGCTTCGCCTGCCTGGCCCGGTAAAGGGCCAGGAGCTGGTGGAGCAACCGCTCCTCCTCGGGCCCCTCACTCTCGCCGGGCGCCTGGACGATCTTCAGGCCTGCGGAGGCGAGGACTTCTCCGTCGAATGCCTCGCCCTCCGCAGGAACTCGCGATGAAGACCCCCACGGCATCTGGATGAAGACGCCGTTGGGGGCCTCGAGATAGTACCTTTGCTCCTCGCCGGCGGAGGGGCCGGTGGCCGGTGCAGCATCCGATGCTCCCGCCGCCTCCGGGTCGGCGGTGCGGCCACCGTCCCCCTCCCCGGCCGCTGCGTCTGCAGCCGGAGCAGTCTCTTGCGCGGCCGGCTCGGCGGCCTCGGCTATCTCCTCGACGACAGGAGCGTCGCCGCCGCCGCCCTGCGCGCCCTCCTCCTCAAGGTCGATAACCTCCGTCTCCATGGGCTCAGGAGGAGGAAGATCTATAAAGAAGAAGAAGAAAAAGAAATTCAAGACTCAAGCAAATATCCAAAAAAGAAGCAAGCCAAGAAGATAAGTCACAAAACTTACCTTGGCGGATGTCCTCAGCAGCGGGCTCCCTCGCCGGGGAGCTCGGCCTTGGCGGAGTGGCCGCCCTCGCCGGGCTGCTCGCCCTTGGCGGGGTACTCTGCCTTGGCGGAGTACCCGCCCTTGGCGGAGCACTCTCCCTTGCCGGAGAGTTCTGCCTTGGCGGGGATGGCGGGGCCTGCGGCTCCTCAGCGGTGGTCTCCGGGCGCTCTTCCCGCTGCGGCTCCACCTCTGCACAGAACAAGACAAGAAACGTCAAGATATGAAGACAAAACCAAATCCTCAGGCGTGCCCCGACAAGCGAAAAGAGAGAACCCCAGACTTACGCTGGGGGCTGCGCTGCGGGCTACGCTGGGGGCTGCTCCTCGGAGCAGCGCTTGGGTCCGGCAGGCTCGGCTCCGGCACACCCCCTGTTGCCGCCGCTGCTGAGTCTTCCGCGACCTCGGCCTCGGGCGCCTTGGCCTTCTTCGCCGCGCGATGGGCCAGGGTCCTGAACTCAGAACAATGAACAGAGTCAGCATCAACAAGATAAATCAAGACAAAAATCAAGAAGATATGAAGTCTTGGATTCTTACTCCTGGTCCTCCTCGTCGTCCTCGCTCAGGGCGGAGAAGTCATACTCCATCGTGGGCGCGTCGGCGCGAGGAGCGGAAGACGAAGACTCCCTCGCGCGCTTGGTGTTCGCCGGGGCTGGGGGCTGCGAAGACCCAGCCCCTGTGGCTGCCGGCGCCCGAGGAGCGGGCGGAGCCGTTGCTCCGCTCCGAGAAGACCCCTGCCGGCTCGCTGCTGGCCTGCGGGGCGCCTCCGTCGTGGTCCGCGCACGGGCCGCCTCCGCTGCGGCTGGTGCGCCGGATGGCCTTGGCGCGGCTTGGCTCCCCCGGGGAGCTGCCCGGCGAGGTGGCTGTTGCCGGGGCGCTTGCGCCCTCTCCCCCGTCGCCGCCTTGCGGAGGCGCTTCGCCGGGGACTGCCTCGGGCTTGCCGGAGGCGGGGAGCTCTCCGACGAGGAGAGGTCGTCGGCGTACAACTCCGTGGATCCGCCGGAGTCCTCGGCCTCCTCCTCCTCCTCTGCCCCGGCCGGCTCACTGGGCCCAGCGTCCTGCGCCGCGGCCCCCTTTCCCTTGGCGCCTCCGCCCCTTGCGGCGCCTCTGCTCCCTCCGGCGGTGCCCTCCATTGCCGCGGCCTCCGCCGCGATCCCGTGGATCCCGGAGTGCCTCAGCGAGGGGACCCCGGCGAGCGCGTCGGGTGGAAGATTCAGCAACCTGCGGATCTCCGCCTCCTCCGCCTGGGTGGACGCGTCCTCAGCCTCCGCCTCCTCCGGCGAGAATCCGAAAACTCCTGCCGCCGCGGCTGCGGCGGCCTCCTCGGCCCGAGAAGCTATGTAGGCGATCTCCTGGTCGGTGGTGTCCCGCGTGTGCAGCTTGAGGTCCTCCTTGTTCTTCGCCACCTCGGCGAGGTTGTCGTAGAAGTTGAGGACGTCGATGGGCTTCGGGGCGATCCACGTGCGGTCCAAGCCATGCGAGTCACACATGGGCATCATGGCAAGGATCCGATCCCTGACGGCGTCGTTGCAGAGCGGCACCACTTCCGGGGGAGTCCTGAACCACTCGGGGTGCGTCGGGTCGTACTTGAAGAGTTCCCGTACCATTCCCCGCAGCTCCAGCGTGGTGAAGTTGAAATTGAGCCCGGGGCGCAGCCTCATGATGTCTGCCGGGCCGCCGTACTCCCAGGCCGGCCTCTTCCGGTCTTGGAGAGGGGCGATGCGCCGGCGGAGGAAATCTGCGCCCACCTCAGCAACTGACAGATTGGCCAACCGAAGACGAAGAATCCGGACGAGGGCGATGTTGAGCTTGACGTCGTCCGAGTCCAGCTCACTCCAGTCCCTGCCGCGCACGATGGGCGTTGTGCGCGGCGCGGTAAAGGCTTGCGGCTGGTCTTCTACGATCCAGCACCACTCCGCTCGCCATTCCTCCCACTTGCCGCGGAGCTCCCCCGGCAAGTACGCCCCTTTCTTATTCAGACGAAAGACCCAGGAAATTCCTCCGGAGAGGGGGGCATCTGCCTCGGCTCTAGGGGTGAAGAAGTGTCTAAAGAGGGCTACATTGGGGTGGACTCCTATGAAGTTTTCGCACATGTGTGCGAAAACAGCCATGGTGAGAATGGCGTTGGGGGTGAAGTCAAGCAGATGGAGGCCATATGTGTTCATGACATCGCAGAAGAAGTTTGAGAAAGGAGGACAGAGACCACAATGGAAAAAGGCGGCAAAGAAGTAATACCCGCCGGGATAGCTGTCCTTGGCGGCGGCCGGGTATGCTCGCGTGCGGGGATGCGCGTCGGTTCCCTTGGACCAGAACAAGTAGTACTTGTTCCAGAGCTCCCGCACGCCGAGCTTCGGCGGGAAGACGACATGCCGCTTCCGGTACGCGATGAGCTTGGCCGCTTGCTCCGATTTCTCCCGCTTGGCCTTCTCCGCCTTCGCCTTGTCGGTCTTTGGGGCCATGGCGGACGCGGTGGAAGGAGGGGAACGAAGAGCTCGGCGGCGGCGGAGATGTGGAGGCAGAGCGCAAGAGGGAATCTTTGGAGGAGGAAGACGACGTAATGAGAGCGCAAGGAGGGGAACCGCGCCCGCTCCCTCTGCTTTTATGGGGGAATGGGGGGCGTTTCGCCCTTTCCATTAAGAGATCGTGGGCACGTCCCATCCCACGGCGCCGCGATCGACGCGTGCCGTTACCGTGGGGTGCGGCGGATATGGGAGTGGATTCGGCGCGCCGCGGGCCGCGGATGCCCGTGCACTGTTTTGGGCCTGGCCCAACAGCGCTCGGCACCGTGTGTGGCCCAGGCCCGGGGGCTCCTGTCGGTGTACTAAGGTAGGGGTGCCTCAGTACCCCAACTTGTGCACGGGCAGTTGCAGCTTCCCGCGGCAGGGTTTACCGCGTGCTCGCCGGAGACCTTTCCTGCTCCCTATTAAACCATTCAAAAACAAAGTATACAAGAAAGAAGACCAAGACCCCGGCAAGAGGAGCTTGCCGGGAAGGCCGTACCAGGCTCAAGACTGTCCCACTAACACAAAACCCTGGCAAGAGGAGCTTGCCAGGAAGACTAGAAGACAACGCCTCGGCGCTATATGTGCCCCGGCAAGGGGCCCGGGGAGCGGCAAGCTCCCGGGCCCGGCAAGATCAAGGCCCCGGCAAGGTGCTTGCCGGGGAAGCTGCGCTGTGTGCCCGCGCTCCAGCTCATCGGCCCACGCGTCGCCCTGGGGCCTATCCAGGGACGCGTGGCGGATGGCTGTGCAGCCTGGGGTATACGGTGGCACTCCACGGTGATGGATCCGTCGCCGTGGCGGACGGAGACGCTAAGGCGGGAGCTTTTGGGGTCGACGGCGACGGGCATTAAACGCCCTTGTCCCCCACTGTTAGAGTAGGTATAGACCACTGTTCTGTACTGTAGCACCACTGTTCCCGCACTGTTGCAACTACCACCTCTTTTACATTTTTACCCCTTTCTCCTACGTTGACACCTGTCGGTGACCCCTTGCACTATAAAAGGAGGCCCATGCACAACGTGGAGGGGGTTCGGAACCTAGATCACTCTCACGCTCGGTGTAGCTGCTTCTTCAAGCTCCCGAGCACTCAACTCAATACACAACCAAGCAGGAGTAGGGTTTTACGCATCCGTGCGGCCCGAACCTGGGTAAAACTGCCCGCGTGCTCGCCACGATCCGCTCTTTGTGCTCCCTCCGCCCTCGTACCGCACAGACAAGGGGCTCCGGTCCCATAGGTGTTCGTGGCGGACAGTTTCCCCCGACAGTGTGCACCAACTTGCTTGCTCATGAAGACCTAGGGCATTTGAGGAAGCCCATCGTTGGAATATACAAGCCAAGTTCTATAATTTAAAATTCCCACTAGTGATATATGAAAGTTACAACATAGGAGACTCTCTATCATGAAGAACATGGTGCTACTTTGAAGCACAAGTGTGGAAAAAGGATAGTAACATTGTCCCTTCTCCCTTTTTCTCTCATTTCTTTTTTCTTTTCTTTTTTGTAGTCTCCTCTTTTTTTTGGAGACCCTTTTCTCTTTTTTTTGGAGACTCATTTGGCCTCTTTATTGATAAACTCACATGGGACAATGTTCTAATAATGATGATCATCACACTTTTATTTATGTACAACTCGATAGTAGAACAAAGATATGAATCTATATGAATTCCTCCGGCGGTGTAGCAGGATGTGTAATGACCAAGAGTGACATGTATGAAAAATATGAACGGTGGCTTTGCCACAAAGACTCTTTCAACTATATGATCATGCAAAGCAATATGACAATGATGATGCATGTCATGATAAACGGAACGGTGGAGTTACATGGCAATATATCTCGGAATGACTATGGAATGCCATAATAGGTAGGTATGGTGGCTGTTTTGAGGAAGGTATAAGGAGGGTTTTTGCATCAGCGAAAGTTGCGCGGCACTAGAGTGGCTAGCAAGGTGGAAGGGTGAGAGTGTGTATAATCCATGAACTCAACATTAGTCATAAAGAACTCACATACTTATTGCGAAAAAATTATTTGCTCTCGAAGCAAAGTACTATGACGCATGCCCCTAGGGGGGAGGTTGGTAGGAGTTAACCATCGCGTGCCCCCGACCTTCACACAAATACAAACACTCAAAATACAAAGTGCTCCCATTTGGTTACATAGTTAGGAGACCCTACGTGCATGCTACGGGAATCACAAACTTTAACACAATTATTTCTTTAACCTCACAAACTACCACTAGCATGACTCTAATATTACCATCTTAACATCTCAAAACAATTATAAGGACTCAAACTTCACATAATATTCAATGCTCTATATATGAAAGTTTTTAGTATATCTCCTTTGGATGTCTATCATATTAGGACTAAATTCATAACCCAAGCAAATTACCATGCTGTTATTTAAGACTCTCAAAATAATATAAGTGAAGCAAGAGAGTTCAACAATTTCTATAAAATAAAACCACCACCGTGCTCTAAAAATATATAAGTGAAGCACTAGAGCAATATTGCCTAGCTCAAAAGATATAAGTGAAGCACATAGAGTATTCTAATAAATCACGATTGAAGCGTGTCCCTCTCAAAAGGTGTGTACATCAAGCATGATTGTGGCAAACTAAAAAGCAAAAGACTCATATGATACAAGACGCTCCAAGCCAAACACATATCATGTAGTGAATAAAAAATATAGCCACAAGTAAAATTACCGATAGATGAAGACGAAAGAGGGGATGCCTTCCCGGGGCATCCCCAAGCTTAGGCTCTTGGCCGTCCTTGAATTTTACCTTGGGGTGCCTTGGGCATCCCCAAGCTTAGGTTTTTGCCACTCTTTATTCCATAGTCCATCAAATCCTTACCCAAAACTTAAAAACTTCACAACACAAAACTCAACAGAAAATCTCGTGAGCTCCGTTAGTTAAACAAAGCAAATAACCAATCAAGGTACTGTTGTGATCTTATTCTAATTTTATATTGGTGTAATATCTACTGTATTCCAACTTCTCCATGGTTAAAACTTGCAAAACAGAACCAAAAAGTAAAAAGCAAAAATAAAATTGGGTTGCCTCTCTATGAGCGCTATTGTTTAACGCCCTTAGCTAGGTATATAATGCAAACGGATCTAGGTATTATCATCTTTGGCATGCAATCCATAGGTAGCTCTCAGAATAGATTCATAAGGAAATTTTATTTTATTTCTTGGAAAGTGTTCCATGCCCTTCCTTAATGGAAATTCAAATATAATGTTTCATTCTTTCATATCAATAATTGCACCAATTGTTCTAAGGAAAGGTCTACCAAGAATAATAGGGCATGTAGGATTGCAATCTATATCAAGAACAATGAAATCTATGGGCACATAATTCCTATTTGAAAAAATAAGAACATCATTAATCCTTACCATAGTTTCTTAATAGTGGAATCCGCAAGATGCAAATTTAAAGAACACTCATCAATTTCACAAAAACCTATGACATCACATAAAGATTTGGGAATCATAGAAACGCTAGCACCCAAATCACACAAAGCAAGGCACTCATAATATTTAATCTTAATCTTAATAGTAGGTTCCCACTCATCATAAAGTTCTCTAGGGATAGAAACTTCTAATTCAAGCTTTTCTTCAAAAGATTGCATCATATCATCAACGATATGTTTAGTAAAAGCTTTATTTTGATTATAAGCATGAGGAGAATTCAAAATGGATTGCAACAAGGAAATACAATATATTAAAGAAAAATTATCAAAATTAAATTCCTTGAGATCCAATCTAGTGGGTTCATCTCTACTTAGGGTTTTGACTTCACCAATCGCACTTTTATCAAGTTTTGCATCAAGATCAAAAAACTCCGAATTATTGGGACGCCTCTTAACTAAAGTAGCCTCATCTCTAGTCCCATCTTTATCAAGATTTATTTTGGAAAACAAAGATTCAATAGGATTCACATCAATCACTTTAAGATCTTCATCATTATTTTCACAGGAACTAGAAGAGCATGTTTTTATAAACCATTCTTTTTTAGCATGCATCTTAGCGGTTCTCTCTTTGCACTCATCAATGGAAATTCTCATAGCTTTGGGAGACTCATTGATATCATGCTTGGGTGGAATAGATCTAAGATTCAAAGAATCAACATAAATTCTATCCACACTCCTAGCCAAATCATCAATCTTAAGCAATTTTTCTTTAATCATAGCATTAAAATTCTTTTGAGAACTGAAAGTGCAAGTTATCGACCAAAGGGGGGGGGTGAATAGGCGATTTGTACGAAAGTCTTCAAAACATGATATCTTTTAAAGACAAACAGATGAAATGAACCTATATGATAAGCAGCGGAAGATAAACGTTTCCAGGCACATAATAGTCAAGTAAGCATCATAAAGATTGTACGAAGACTATTGATAGCTAGATAACATGGATCGAGATGGAAGATATAAATGAAGCTAAAAAGGGGACAGTCTTCACGCAGTGAAGTCAAACAGATCAGACAAACTAGCAATGACTTCAAGAGGATAGACTGGAATGTAAATGAGTTGTGAGATAGAAACGGTAGCTTGGAGACGCATGGGATTTGGTAGACCAGTTCCAGTTGCTGTGACAACTGTACATCAGGTTAGGGAGGCTATGATTGAACTCTAAAGACCGTGTCTTCACCTTATTCCCCTTAAGCTAAGGACACCCAGTCCTCGCCCAATCACTCTGGTAAGTCTTCAAGGTAGACTTCCGAACCTTCACAGACTTCGTTCACCGGCGATCCACAATGACTCTTGGATGCTCAGAACATGACACCAAACCGGCTGGAGGATGCATAGTTCTCAAGTGTAACAAGTCTTCAGATCACACAGATAGAAAGACTTCAGTGATGCCTAACACTCTTTGGCTCAGGGTGTTTTGGGCTTTGTCCTCGCAAGGATCTTTTCTCTCAAAGGCTTTGGAGGTGGGTTGCTCTCAAATGACAAAAGCCGTGCACTAACTCTAAGCAACCACCAATTTTTGGTGTTGGGGTGGGCTATTTATAGCCATGAGGCAACCCGACGTGATATGTCCGAAATGACCCTTGGTCACGAAGGAACTGACATGTGTCCAACAATCGGATTATGAACACACGCGACAACTTTGCTTGAGCTCCAAGTAAAGCTGACTTATCCAACTCTGGATAAGATTTGCTCTCACTGTCTTCATTGAAGACATATGATTTTGGTTGAGAATCACTTCAGTCATCTGATTATGTTGACTTGGACCCCACTTAACAGTACGGTGGTTCCTATGACTCAAGAAAGAATAAAAAGAACTACAAAAGAAACTATGTCTTCGCATTCTGTAGCCTTCGATGAATGTCTTCATAGGTCATTATCTTCACGTGAATATCTTCACGAGCCACCATTGTCTTCAATGTCTTCACACATTTTTAGGGGTCATCTCTAGAAGGTAAACCGAATCAGTGAGGGACTCTTACCTGTGTTATCCTGCAATTCTCACAAACACGTTAGTCCCTCAACCACGTTTGTCGTCAATACTACAAAACCAACTAGGGAGCACTAGATGCACTTACAATCTCCCCCTTTTTGGTGATTGATGACAAACAGGTTGAAGTTTTCAACGGGGATAAAATATTCGAACTATAGATAACACGGTCATTGTCTTCATGAGATTGAAAGGGCTCCCCCTGAAGATGTGCATATAGGCAATTTGCTTTTGAATGCAAAGGCACATGGCAGGTTTTTCTTTGTGGAGATCTCCTTCAATCTTATGAAGACAATCCATCATGCATACAAGGATGTAGTGAATATAATGATACACATGATGGGAAATGGGTGTCTGCAGAATGACTTCATGCGCATAGGATAGATATTTAACCAAGCAGAAGAAACAGCAGCAAATGTAGCTGACGACCATCAAGCTTAAGTGTTACAACTCAAGAGCTAAATGTTTCAAAACGAGAGTTGTAAGAACTTAGCAAAAAATATGGCACCCGACCCATATATGGACCCGCTTGAAGACTATCAACTCGTATGCTTCTCCCCCTTTCGTTAGTAAGGACCAAAAAGGTGTGAAGACATAGAGTATCTATGTGTTCCTAGGCGGTGAAGATGCAGGCGCAGCCAGGTCAACGTTGGAGTTGGATGGTGCAAAAGTGCCTGACGCAGAGTCGTGATGTAGTGAAGCGATTGCTGGAGAAGTGGCGTCGTCTTCTTCATCGATGACACAAGCAACAACAGTTGCAGCCGAAGATCAATACTCAGAATCTTCAATGGAGGGAGTTGGACGCCAAGTCGTAGATTGTGGAGGCCTGTAGTCAAACTTGAAGCGCTCGGTGCAGCCATTTGCTTGAAGATCATCTTCAGAGCAGAGCAATCACTACAAAAAAAGACACATCCATCACATTTTGGGCCAAACGAAACTTTTTTCTGTCATACTTATGACACTTCTATGAAGATAATTGTGACAAAACCCGGTATAATCATAGATGTGGTGGGGTCCTTCTTCTATGACAAAAAATCATGACAAAAAATGGGCTTTTCGTCTTGGGCAGGCCAGAGACACAGCTGCATGGCATTCTTTGGGCCGTCCATGACAGAAAAAATCATGGTAGAAGCGAGGGCGAGGAATATATCGGGGTGTTCCCGGTTACGGTGGGTGGTTGAGGCCGAGCGATGCACGTTTCTCTCGTACACGCACGAGCGTGGGTGCTCGGCATTGGGCTCTAACTGAACCCGAGCGACTGCACTGCAAGCTACGCGTTACTGAACCCGAGGGATCGATCGATGGCTGTTAAGTGAACCCGATTGAGCGATTCCTTCGCTACTGCTGCTAACTGAAGCAGGTTGATGCTGCCTCTGCATGAACAGTGAGCGTTGCTGGGGGGTTTTGGATGAACAGTTCCCGGTGGGGGAGGCTGAACAGGACCCCGTGGTGTTGCCTCTGCATGAACAGGACCCCGTTCGATCGAGCCGGTTGGGGATGCATGAACAGGACCCCGTGGAGGGCTGCATGAACAGGACCACCCCATGGAGGGGATGAACAGTAGACGATGGATGGCGGGATGAACAGTAGCCCGTAGAGGGGTGGTTGAACAGGAGCCCGTGGAGAGGGCTGGTTGAACAGTAGCAGGTGGAGTAGCACGCGGTGGAGGTTGAACATTCGCAGGTGGAGGCTGGAGGAGGTCGACGGTGGATGAACAATAGCCCGTGGAGGCTGGAGGGGGTCGACGATGGTGATGAACAGTATCCCGTGGAGTCCAGCTTTGCGGTACACCACACCCCTCCCGATGAAAAGGACCCCCGTTTTGACCATAGCGCTCCAACACAAGTAGGTTTCCTTCATTTTGCGGTACGCCACACCCTCCCGATGAATAGGACCCCCATTTCGACTGCATGAGGTCCGTTTCCTCCGTTTTGTGGTACGCCACACCCCTCCCGATCATCAGGACCCCCGTTTCGCCCATAGGAGGTCCGTTTCCTCCGTTTTGCGGTACGCCAGACCCCTCCCGATGAACAGGATCCCGTTTCGAACGTGGCTGGTCGAACACAAGGTCGTTTCCTCCGTTCTGCGGTACGCCAGACCTCATTTCCATCGGCTGTTCCGTCCAAGCCCTCCCGATGAAGACGACGACGCATTCCGTTCCGACCCAGCCGGTTGGCTCCCCATGAACACGATGATGATGCTGTTTCTCCGTTCTGACCCAGCCATGTACACGAGCCCTGGCCGTACGTACGCGCGAGTAGGTGTTCGAGACCCCGCCCGTATGTACGTATGTGGCCGTATTTACTTTATTGCACCTTGGCCACTGTACGTACGTGTACATGCTACGTGCGCGCCTCTGCTACGACACGTGCGCGCCTCTACATCGACCAGTATGTACATACATGTTCGCGGCCAGAATGACAACGCTACGTACGCTTCGACCAAGTGGGTCTCGACTATCATGCACTTCCTTGCGTGCGAAGATGTAGCTGGTGGGTCCCAGCAGTCAGGGGGGCGAATCGTTTTTTGCCCGAACGCACTTCCTTGCGTGCGAAGATGTAGCTGGTGGGTCCCAGTAGTCAGAGGGAAACGTTTTTTCGCGAAATATGGTGGCCTGTCCGGTGGTCCCCGATGTCAGGTGGAGGAATAATTATTTTGCACGTAATAAGAAGGCACTTCCTTGTTGCGGCCGTGGACCCAGCTGTCAGCCTCTCCACGTACAATACTCTTCCGATGGAAGTCGTTCCTTGACCACGTTGACCACGTCGCACCGAGAGCACCAGGGCGGTGTACAACGGCGAGGCCTAGGAAGGGGACAACGCGGAGCCGGGGAAAACGCGACAGTGGAAGCCCGCGCAGAGAGGAGTACGAGGGTTCACTCGTTCGGCTGCGGTGAGAGGCCGCCGTCGCTGCAAGGCCTGGCCAGCAGTGGGAATAGTATGGGGCGGGTGAGGCCTCAGCAGCAGCACAGCCGCCCACAGGAGGCAGGAGCATGCGGCACGACTAGCGCTGCTTTGGGCGGCTGGAGCAAGAAGACCAGAGGTTGAAGAAGCACTACAGCCGTTGGATGGACATCGTACGGTCACTTGAGCTAGAATCGTTCATATTGACTAAGTTGACAAAGCACTCCGTCCCCGTCAACTTAGTAGGCCCACAAGTCAGCCACCCACCAAGGTGGGTCCCAACTAGCAGGGGGAGTATTCATTTTTTTGTGCGTAATAAGGTGGCACTTCCAGTGGGTCCGAGCTGACATCGGGGGGAACGTTTTTTTCGTGAAATACGGTGGCCCGTCCGGTGGGTCCCAGCAGTCAGGGGGGAAACATTTTTTCGCCAAATACGGTGGCCTATCCGGTGGGTCCCTTCTGTCAAGTGGAGGAATAATTATTTTCCATGTAATAAGGAGGCACTTCCTTGCGGCTGCCGTGACCCAACTGTCAGCCTCTCCACGTACAGTAATCTTCCGATGGAAGTCGTTCCTTGACCACGTTAACCATGCCGCGCCGAGAGAACCAGGGAAGTGGACGACGGTGAGGCCTAGGAAGGGGACAACACGGAGCCGGGGAAGACGCGGCAGTGGATGCCCACGCGTAGAGGGGTATGAGGGTTCACTGGTTCGCTGCGGTGTGAGGCTGCCGTCGCCGCAGAATAACAAGGGGTGTGGCTAAGTAGAGGGATGGCCTGGCCAGCAGTCGGAGTAGTAGGGGGCGGTGAGGCCTCCACCGCATCGCAGCCGGCCACGAGAGGCAGGAGCACGAGGCACGACCGGCGCTGGTTTGGGCGGCTGGAGCAAGAAGACCAGAGGTTGAAGAAGCACTACGGCCGTTGGATGGACATCGTACGGTCACTGGAGCTAGAATCGTGCATATTGACTAAGTTGACAAAGCCCTCCGTCCCCGTCAACTTAGTAGGCCCACAAGTCAGCCTGCCACTATACTGGGTCCCAGCTAGCAAGGGGAGTATTCATTTTTTGTGAGTAATAAGGAGGCACTTCCTTGCATGCGAAGATATAGCTGGTGGGTCCAAGCTGTCAGCGGCGGTAACGTTGTTTCGCGAAATACAGAGGCCCTTTTGGTGGGTCCTAGATGTTAGGTGGAGGAATCATTATTTTGCGCGTAATAAGTAGGCATTTCCTTGCGTGCGGCCGTGGACCCAGCTGTCAGCCTCTCCACGTACAATCCACTTTAGATGCATGTCGGTCGTTGACCACGTTGACTAGGTCGCGCTGAGAGCACCAGGGCGGTGGATGACGGCGAGGCCTAGGAAGGGAACGACACAGAGCCAGGGAAGACTCGGCAGTTGTTTCCCACGCGGAGGGGAGTACGACTGTACGAGGGTTCACTGGTTCGTCTGCCGTCGCTGGAGAATAACATCAGGTGTGGGTGAGTAGAAGGATGGCTAGGCCAGCGATGGGAGTACGGTGGGGCGGTGAGGCCTGCGCGGCAACACAGCCGGCCGCGGGGAGGAGGGAGTAAGCAGTCCCGCCGGGGCTTGTTTGTGCGGCTGGAGCAGGAAGAGCAGAGATCGAAGAAGCACGACGGCCGTTGGATGGACATCCACCAGTCACTACTTGTGCGTCAAATATGTGGAAAACATCATACAACCCATCGGCCATTATTTATAATAATTTACAGCCCATTTGCTAATTCTTAAGGTTTTTTTGGAGCCCATATTCTTTTTGTTAGCATTACAACCCATATTATGGCCACGGTTAAAAATTATACGAAATTTTGCATATTTCGGTGCGGTCCGAACTATTTTTAATCCAAAAATTTCGAGTCACATTCAAACTGATTTTAAAAATAAATGTATATGAATATAAAATCCAACAAATTGTCCACGCATAAAAATCAATGCAATTTAAAATCTCGAAATGAAAAAAGAACTTTGAAACTAATTGCCGGTTTGATGTGTTTTAAAAATGTACATCCCATTTCTCATTACTGATAGGCCATTTTTCTCGGTCATCCGAATGAAGCTCTCCTCATCTTGAAAGATTAGCGGCCCAACAGCCTGACAAAGCAACTTACTTAGAAAATCACAAAAAAAAACTAGGCCGTGGCCATGGACCTAGCTGTCAGCCTCTCCACATACAGTACTCTTCCGATGGAAGTCGGTCCTTGACCACATTGACCACGCCGCACCGAGAGCACCAAGGCGGTGGACGACGGCGAGGCCTAGGAAGGGGACGACACAGAGGCAGGGAAGACGCGGTAGTGGATGCCCACACGGAGAGGAGTACGAGGGTTCACTGGTTCGGTTGCGGTGTGAGGTTGCCGTCGCCGCAGAATAACAGGAGGTGTGGGTGAGTGGAGGGATGGCCTGGTCAGTGGTGGGAGTAGTATGGGGGCGGTGTGGCCTCCGCGGCAGCACAGCCGGCCATGGGAGGCAGGAGCAAGGGGCACGACAGGCGCTGCTTTGGGCGGCTGGAGCAAGAAGACCAAAGGTTGAAGAAGCACTATGGCCGTTGGATGGACATCGTATGGTCACTGGAGCTAGAATCAATCATATTGACTAAGTTGACAAAGCACTCCGTCCCCGTCAACTTAGTAGGCCCACAAGTCAGCCTCCCACTGTGGTGGGTCTCAACTAGCAGGGGGAGTATTCATTTTTTGTGCGTAATAAGGAGACACTTCCTTGTGTGCAAAGATATAGCTGGTGGGTCGGACCTGTCAGCGGTGGGAACATTTTTTGTGCGAAATACAGAGGCCCTTCCGGTGGGTCCTAGCTGTCAGGTGGAGGAATAATTATTTTGTGCGTAATAAGGAGGAATTTCCTTGCGTGCGGCCTTGGACCTAGCTGTCAGCCTCTCCACGCATAGTCTACTTCCAATGGTGTCATTCGTTGACCACGTTGACCACTCCGTGCCGATCGCATCCAAGGTGGTGGACAACGGCGAGGCACCGGATAGCAACGAGCCGGAGATGGGAAGACGCGGGAGTAGAGTCACAGACATAGAGGTGTACGAGGGTTAACTGGTTCTGGTGCGGTGTGGTTCGGCAGTCGGTGGAGGAGAACAGGAGGTGTGGAGGGGTGGAGGGATGGCCTAGCCAACGGTAGAGTAGCGCTTCACAGCGAAGCGTGCTAAGCAGAGCTGCTAGCAACAGAAGGCGTGAGCAGGTGGTCCTGGCGGCGCTGGAGGAAGAAGACGAGAGATTGAGGATGGATACCGGTCGTTGGATTTAAATCCAACGGCTAACGATGTCGGAATCATTTGTTGACTAAGTTGACAACAACTTGCATTGGCTTCGGCCTATTGGCCCACATTACAGCCTCCAAAAATGTGGCATGTATTCAACTAATTTTTTCAGAATTTACAGTCTCTTTTTGCGGGGTAGAATTTACAGTCCATTCAATCTTTTTTTTGAATGACAGTCCATTAGCTGGGGTGGGTGAACAAATAATGTAGCGTCCATGCACCCCATTTATGTTTTTCCTAAAAAATTACAGGCCATTTGCACTTTCTCGAAATACACGATTTTGCTGGGCTGATTCTACTTATAATGTTGGGGTGGGCGCATCAATGTTATCAAAAAATAAACTGGGGCTGAGCATTTTGTTATATATATATATATATATATATATATATATATATATATATATATATATATATATATATATATATATAATAAGTGATTTATTATTACATTGGTCCTTAAATCTTACCAAGCTTTTGTACACAATCACCGGGATTTTTGTTGCCAAAAAAAAATCCTGGATTTTATTGTTAAGAAATTATTTTTATAAGTTAACAAGATGTGGGATATTATTTTCTTACATATGTAAGTATTTGTTAAATATATGATGACAATAACAATAATATATAATAGCATACAAAATAATTTAAATATAGAATATAGTGAGAAGGGAAACATAAGTTGGATCATGTGTTCCTATTCTTATATAGAAAAATAGAACAAACCTGTGCGTTTTCTTCAAGAAAAAAAATACATAAATTGGGCTGCCGATGTTTCAAGAAAATAAAACCTCAGATGGGAGGTCCATAGGCCGGTCGATACATGACGGCCCTCAAAAAAATACAAATAGACCTATGGACCTCCCATCCGAGATCGTGGGCTGCGCATATTAAAAAATAAAGCCTAGACAGGGCAGCCCAAAACCCAGCTGATACTTGCTGCCCCAGTGATAATAAATGATACCTGCCAGCTCCCCGGCTTCGTTGTGAATTTATCTCCTATAGTAATTACGTTGAAGCACCTAAAAAAATGTAACTATGTTGACAAACCCGTGGGCCCCAACGTCAGTATAGCATTAGGAGGAAGTATTTTTTCGATGAGGCACTTGCTTGCGTACGGCCATAGACCTGGTCGGTCCCGACAGTCCACCTCTCCATGTACAGTCCTCTCCAGATTCCTCTCGTTTGTTCAGCATGTTCACAACGGCAGATAGCGGCGTCACGGCGAGCGCACAAAGGCGCAGGAGGAGATCCGACCACTTGAGGAAGTGCCTTATTAGTAACGAAACAACTGAACTAGCCCAGTGGCCGAGTGACACTACCCGACAGCTGTTCCACCCAGGTTCGATTCCACCTGTGCAGAGAAAATATCTCCAATTTTTTTCCCAAAACTTCGTCCCTCGTTTTCTCTGTTTTTCGCACACTCGACATTGTGTGGGCATTTTGAAAATAGCATATCTTTTTGACTGTGCATCATATGAAGATGTGCTATGCATGAATGTTGATCAACATGATGTTAACTGGCTGGTAGTTCCAGTTTCGACCATGAATAAAACTTCTAGCATGATGTTAACACTGTTTGAAAAGGTCGTGTTAATATAAATGCTCTGCCTCTGAAAGTTGCAGTTTCTTATCTGAAACTGAACTTGGAGTTTCTTATCTGAAACTGAAACTTGCAGTTTCTTCTCTGAGAATCACATTGTCTGCACTTTTAGACTCCTATGAAACTACATTTTTTAAGTGCAGAGAAAATATCTTCAAATTTTTTGCCTCTGCATTTATTGACATGTGGGGTCCCAATTGTCATCTACGCACACCACGTCCTACAGTTGCCAAAACTTCGTCCCTCGTTTTCTCTGTTTTTCGCACACTCGACATTGTGTGGGCATTTTGAAAATAGCATATTTTTTTGACTGTGCATCATATGAAGATGTGCTATGCATGAATGTTGATCACCATGATGTTAACTTGCTGGTAGTTCTAGTTTGGACCGTGAATAAAACTTGCAGCATGATGTTAACACTGTTTGAAAAGGCCGTGTTAATATAAATGCTCTGCCTCTGAAAGTTACAGTTTCTTATCTGAAACTGAACTTGGAGTTTCTTATCTGAAACTGAAACTTGCTATTTCTTCTGTAAGAATCACATTGTCTGCACTTTTATACTCCTATGAAACTACATTTCTTTAAGCGCTAAAAATAGATCTCTAGAATTCATAAAATACGTCATATGCTCAATACTGCAAATCTGAAATTTAGAAGACATTCATATCTGAAAGTACTCTCAAAATACACAACACAAAACATAATTCACAACCTGCAAATACTAACAACCCTAAGCTCCTCCTGACAATTCACAACCTGCCCGACTATTGGTCTGGGGGGGGGGATCCCTCCTATTCCTCGGCGGCAGACAGCCGCCCCGTGAGACGATGTGAACGGCGAGGGAGAGGATGGTGGGGAAGCGTCGTCGGGCGAACTGTTTTTCTCCTCTTCAAGTTGGGTATGGTCGACGAAGACTCCACTGGCTCGCTCTGGCACGACACCCTCACAAACGGCACCCTATAGATGCTCGATCCTTCAATCTCTGGTGGATGCTCCATCTGCGATCGATACTCCACAGTGAGCGCCACACATCCCACTGATGGCGGTGGATGCCAATGCTTAGATGGAGCAGGGTAGGTGTCGGTAATTTTTACTTGGCACCTCGCACTCTGCATATATGCCGGTTCCATCCATACATTTGTGCAGCTCCACCAAAATGCAGCTGAGAAACCCTGTTTGCACAGATAATGAAAATGCGTGATTAGATTATAGTGGCACTAGTTGATGAAACATACACTAATAAACAAAAGAAAATATTACATCATACTGGAAATCGACCCAAGTCTCGTCGATACACCTTCTTCTGGTGATGAACATCAGTGTACAGCGGTAGTACAAGGAGGGGCCTTGAGACATTCAAATCTCTATTTTTGTGCAGATCAACTAAAATTAAGCACCCCAGTTTGCAGAAACGCTTAAACATTAGCAATGGGACTAGTTGATGAAACATACATTAACAAAGAGAAGCACTTTCTTTATCTACATTGAAAATGAAATGATAGAGAGGACACTCGCTCTATTTTAAGTTTTTAACTATATTATTACTTCATTTTATCAGTGACACTGGGGTCGAGCAGGTGGCAAACGAGGTGTTTCGTGCGTCGCAAGGATGAAGGCTGGGGGTGCTTAGACTGGGATGCTGAAGCTGGCTCTTTTAGTCCCTATCTTCCCCCTAATGTTTCTGTGGTAGCATTTGGGTTGTAATCCAAACTTGGTCGAGCTGGTGCTGCGTCCGCCTACCTGCCTAGCTTATGTGGCGAACTTGGCTCCTGCTAGTACTCAGTCCATTCTAGTAGTAGTTGCATAACTGCCCGTTTACACTAAGATGTTGTTGGATAATGGTTTTCTATGGTTGGGTTTCTTTAATGAAATCAGAGGGAACCCCCTATTTCGATATATAAAAAAACAGTGGCACTAGCGGTGCCAAAACATTGCCTCAAATTAATAGTGCCACTAGATTAAGGTGCAAAATAATAACACTACTACTTTATCATGGCGGTGCCAAAGCAGTAGCACAAGAGCATGATCAACATGCATGATCTTTAGCAAACAGTCAGACCAAAAAGGAACATACCTCATGATGGGAACCATATTTGCAGTCAACGCCATCGTAGAAGGGATGACATCAGTCACCAACACGGATGATTCAATTCATGGGAACTTTTGGTGCAGTTCACCAAAAATGAAGCAATGTCCCATGAGCTAGCAACTTTTTTTTAAGAAAAGGGCTCCAGCCCCGGTTCCATTTCCATCAGAAAACGAAAAGAAGCAACTTATCTTAATGGGAAATTTAGCAGGACATGAAAAAAGGGCCATTGATTCATATTACTGGAGGCATTACATTGAAAACAACATTGGTTTAACGTGTCCTTACTTTTAACAGTGCGACTGCTACATTTTACCAGTGGCATTACATAAGAGCGGCTCGGGGCAACAAACATCACAAGAGGATATCTGGGTTGATCCCATTTTTATTCGGTATATAGACACCTTATACTGTGTGAGGCTAGCAAATCTAGTGCTGGACTTACTCTGTTGACTTGTCCCCCAGTCCCCACTTTCTTTCCTTTTTCAACCAATAGATCGGGTTTATATTGAGTTTGTAGTGCGTTCCCTTTATTTCCCTATTAGACCTAGAGACCAGTTGCATAGCCAGTCTCTGCTACTTTTCGCCCCCATTATTTCCTCTTTCGACCAAGTCCTAGATTCAGGTAACAAATCTTCCCCCACCCCCACCCCCTTTCTTCCTTGTTTGAACCAAGTACTACTAGATTTGTGTGCATGAACTAGTTTTACCTCTTAATAGTAAGAAATTAGGTGGTTTTCGAACAGCCGATCGATCCTATCTACACTAGGGGGCCTGAGAAATAGTAAAAGATACAAATGCAGCGACGTCAAGAACTCGGGAAGTAGAGAAAGGCTGGTTTCGTAGGAAGTTATACCTGAGGGTCACCGGGATGTCGGTAGGTGGGCGGCGGGAGGCCGAATCTGCCCACACTACGGAAGAAGGGGTGGGAGGCCCTCCCTCGCCAGCGATGGTGGGGAGAGAACGACAACGCACGCTGATCGGGACGCGTCGGCAGTGGGTAAGAGCCGTCGCCGAGGACGATCGCGTGAACGTTGCACCTTCTCACCTTCCCCGGTGGAGAGGATCCGGCTGGATCTGTGACCAGCGGTGAGTACAGAGAGAGAATGTGTGGCCACCGCTGTCGTGTTTAGATCTGGAGAGGACGAGACAGTGTGAAGAGAGAAACACTAGCAAGCAAGCGCGGAGGCTCCTGCCTATATATTGGAGTACTAGTTTTCTTTTGTCTACCGGCCGGAGCCAGCTTGACCTCGGCAATGACGGTCGAGAAGTATTCATGCACGTGCCCGGAGGTGCAGTTGTCGTCATTATGATCTGAAGCACCGGATTTTAACATATAACACGAAAAAATGCCACATGACAAGAAATCATAACCTCACTACCCAAAGGAGACAAGATGAATCCCGACGGACAAACTAGACGAGGATCAAAGCTCAAGTTAAAGATAAACTCGTAGAAAAGGGGTCCATCGATAGATGTCCTAATTAACATAGCCGTCTTGACCTAGATGGCAACCGAGTAGTCTTCGTGCATGTGCCCCCAATGACTAGACCAACTCAGTTGTCGCTGTTTAACCCTCGCAGTTATCCGAAGCACATGACACCTAATTTTGCGAGATGACAAGAAACCTTTTTTTAGATTTCTCACCAAAACTACAGCCATGTACAACATAGCCTGCACGATATGTAGATGATAGCAAATCCAGGCGTGTCTGCTGGAGTCTGGTCACATGCATGGACGAAGTGATCTTCCGTGTCTTGCAGGGATCGTCCAGGTACCAACCTGTGTACTTCTATTAACTCACCTGACTTGCGGGGCCGGGGAGTGTGCCTACGGTCGGTTCTCAATTGCGGTCCCGCATGTGTGTGCAAACGCAATATGACGCGCTTCCATTCGGAGAGCGGCGTGCCAGACCGACCGACCATCTAGGGTGCGACGCGAACGCGACAGGTGTGCTGTATACTCCGTACATGTGTACCGCTGTTTTCTTGAGGCTTTGCTCCATGGCGCAATCCATGGATACAAAAGTAGTATAATTTACTATTTAAAAGTCAAGGGTGGGGCAGTTCCGCCTAGTCGGCTCGACAGAGATGCGAGAAGATGAGGGAGTAGGCTGCTGCAAACGTAGGGCTATGTGATTTGACAGTGAGTTACTGCTGGACAGGTGGGGCTCGGTGATTTGACTTGCCATTATCATTTTAACTGCCAAGTCGGATTCTTGACCACCTCCATACAGGTGCCTCTCCCGGTGCTTCACCATGTAGAGGCTGGCTCTTGCTTGAGAGCCCACTCCTCCACTTTTTCCTTGCCTCTTTCCCCCACATATGCAAAAATGACATGTAAAGCGGGCTTATAGCCCACTATTGTACTTGATCCTACAGGTGCTAAGCCTGCCACACAGGCATAAAGTCTGATTTGCCAAGTTAATTAAGAAGAGAGAGACTAGTTTGGTGACCCAAGGAAAAACGGTGATAAGCGCGTGTACCTAGATGAAGCAAACTTAGCAACAAAAAATTAAGCACCTATGCATTGGGGACTTGAGTTGCTAAGCCATTTAATGCCCATATGTAATGCCCCATATGTAACAGTTTCCAATAATGGCAATAAAGCTTTCTCAATTTGATCCTTGTCATTATCCTTGGGGGTTCTTGTCATTTATTTTATTTTGCATTGCCATATCATTATTATTTTGCATCCTTGCATTGCTTCATCATCATAGCATCATGGCATCACAGTTTACTTCTTTGTATGATGAGTGTATGTGAGGCCTTGTGTTGTGTGTGTGTGGCTTGATCTATGCCTAGATATACCCCTTCTTCCTCTTCCTTCTTCTTCTTCTTCTTCTTCTTCTTCTTCTTTCTTTTCTGGCCTTTGTTTGCTCCATTGTGCAAGCAACCTAGCCAAGTGTTTTATTGTTCCTTCTTCTCCTATAAATCTTGCAGCATACCTACAACCTCTCCACCAAATATCACCCTATTTGAAAATGATTTGGTTGGGTTTTAAAATACCAAGAGTTTGAACCATATTCAAACTCCTTTTATTTTTTCTGCCTCTAAAAATGGCCAAGTCAATTTTATTAAATAGGGCATAAATCATTGAGCATGGGGATATTTTTATTTTCCCCTAACTCATTTTCTTTCATCCTGTGCTTTTTCTTTTTCTTTCTGCCTGAAGAAATAAAGAAAAAGAAAGAAAAGCAGCAGTCAGCAGTGAACCTGGGACTCCTCCTTCTCTCTCTCCCCAGGCCCATCTTTTCCATCCACAGCGTGCGGCCCAGCTCCCCCCGTAGGCCCAGCCAGCAGGCCACATCAGTCGCGTCGTGGCTTTCCCCCCTTGGCCCCACCTGTCAGCCACTCAGCTGCTTCCCAGCCCCCGCGCGCACCCGCTGGCGCCAGCTCAGCCAGCGGGGCCCTCTTGTCTGTGGCAGTGGCTAGCTGAGCCTGGGTCATTCTGACCCTGCGCCTGTTTTGTTTTTATTTTCTGTTTTGTGTTTTTCTTTTCATTTTGTGTTTTTCTTGTTTATTTAATATCTGCTTAAATATGTTTCTGATGAATATGAGTTATATATGAAAAGTGCTTAGAATTTTATGTAGATTATGAATATGCTGTTTGTTGCCATGTTTAAAAACTTTTAAAATGTTGTTTGAATTTAAACTTGTTTTAAATATGCTTAAACTTGTAAAAATCATAACTAAATATCTACAACTCCAATTTAACAAACTTTGTATGCATTTGGGGTAGAAAAATGTGTAGAATATTTTGGTGCTGTTGTTTAGCAGGTTTGACAACTCTATCACATAAATTTTTCAGATCTGTCCCAAATGCATTTAAATTAATATGGAAGTTTCTGGAAATCGTTGTTATTTATTTCCAGCCCATTTAAATGTGCTAGCATGTTGCTGTAATGTTAGTTGCACCTTGCCATGGTAACCAACTCCTTTAAAAATTGTTGGATGCTTGTTTGAATAATTCACATAAACTTGGTAGTTGTTCTTTAGTTGTTCTTTTCATGTGGGTGATCTTGTTGCTTTGATTATGTTGCTCCCTAGTGACCCTAGGCCATGCATCATATCTACTCTTATCCTTGTTCATCATGTTCATGCATCATCTGGTTGAGCATTGCATGTTGATTGATTTTGTTCCCTTGTTGCATTGTTGTGTTTGGTTAGAGCCTGGTGACGATACGGAGTACGAGGTTCCTACCGAGGTTGAGTTTGAGGAGCAAGGTTACGATCCCTCCGTGGAATCAACAGGCAAGATGACCTTACCCAGATATCACTACTATCTTTGCCTATGCTAGATGTCTCGCTCTTTAGCTTATTACCTCGATGCCTATGTCTGTTTGTCAGCCTCCTATTGTTGCCATGAAACTCTCTAACCACCCAACCTAGAAAACCGTTGATTGGCTATGTAAGCATCGCTCAACCCCTCTTATAGCGTTGTTAGTTGCAGGTGAAGATTTGAAGATTCTTCCTTCATGATGAAGTTATTGTTGGGATATCACAATATATAATATGTTAAACTAAATCATCTATATATTGGAAATGGGTGGAAGGCTAAGCCTCTTGCTTGGTGTTTTGTTCCACTCATGCCCCCCTAGGAACCGTTTAAACCGGTGTTATGTTCCTTGAATTTGCGTCCCTAAGACGGTTGGAGTTTATGGCCCCCCTCGATAACCCGCTTAGCGCTAAAGCTTTTCCAGCAAGTCCCAACATTGGTTTTACATTTGTCTAATAACTAAAATTTGCACAAGGGAGTTGCAAACCCGAGTTCTTAATTGACAACCCTGGGCCAGTGCTCCACATGAGTGTTGGTCCAAACTGGGCGTGCTGCGGGGCCACTTCGGGGAAACTCAAGGGCTGGTAAAAACCCGTAGCTTGTCCCATCCGGTCGTGGCCTGAGACGAGATACGCGCGGCTACTATCAGGGTGTCGGCACGCCGGGAGGTCTTGCTGGAATAGTTTTACCTGTGATGGAATATCTTGAGCACGGGATTCCGAGAATACTTGGGTCTTCCCACCTTGGAGTTGCGACTCCACAGATCGTGAGCTGGTGATGGGCTAAGTTGGGACAACCCTACAGGATTTGATCTTTTGAAAGCCATGCCCGCGGTTATGTGGTAGATGGAAATTTGTTATTATCCGGTTGTAGAAAACTTGTAACTTTGTTCAAAATACACTACCAGCGCGAGTAACCATGACAGTCGCTTTCCGAAGGGGTTCGGAAAGTGAACACGGTGGGGTTATGATTGTCGTGCTTAGTTAGGATCATTTCGTGATCACTTTGGCGATCGTTGGCACTTTCTCTTCTCGCTCTAAACACGTAAGCTAGTGCTAGTGCTGCTGCAAACTTGTTTTCAGCCTTGTTCCAAACCCAAGGCTTTGATAGTATTGCTACCCGGGAACGGGATTGCTGAGTCCTCCGTGGCTCACAGATTCTACACAACACCAGATGCAGGTACCGTTGAGAACTACACATCTGGTGGTTCAGAGTTGTATTGGGAGTTCGATGAAGAGCGTGGGCGATACTATGTGTCTTACCCCGAGAATCGGTAGGGCTCTTACTAGGATGATCGGGACCTTGTGTTGCTTTATTTATGGTATCTTTCATTTGGATCTTCGTCCGTAGTCGGACTCTGATGTTATTCGGATGATGTATGTTAATGTATTTCATTGTGTGACGTGGCGAGTGTAAGCTAATTACTCTTTTACATTTTCATCCCCTCTTTTACATGAGTTGTGCAAAGATACCATACTTGAGATCATTCTAGTATGAGATTATGCCTTTAAGTCGTGCCTCGACACATGGGAGGCATAGTCTCATACTGGGCATTATAAGTTGGTAAGCAGAGCTTTCTCCGACCTAGGAGCCCCCTGGTTGATCGAATCGTTGACGGTTGAGTCTAGGCACACACATGAAAATGTTTTGACTCCTGTCATTTAGGGGTTGTGGCAGTGTCCCGGGGAGTTGAGCTCCGAGGTGTTGTCATCACAAATCTATCGCGGCAATTCTAGAATACTTAAGATGACCGACATCGAAAACTCTTCTATGCGGTTAGTGCTAAGATAACCCCGACATCACCAAGTACTGGGGAGGTAGTTCAGGAGTATTGCTACAACTTGTATAGCAGATGCATTTCGAAGGTTCGAGGTAAACAGTTTCCGAGGATGACTAGTTATGTGTTGAAGGATGGATACAGCTGGATGTAGGATTATAGTTGAGTGCACGGTGCTTCCCCTGTATCCCCAACACCCGATTACATAACCGGAAACCTTCGGAAATTAATAGGTGGGTTCTTCTAGTAGCTCGTAGGCATTCTTCCAACGAGTGCATGATATGGAGTTCGGGGTTCAACATTGAGTGAAGTGGTTTTATGGGCGTTGTTCCAATCGGGAGTTGCATCTTAAAGGGTCCTTGGCTATGCTGATCCGGGGATTGCAAAACCCTTTTGTAACACGTCCATGAGCTTTTAGCACGAACATGTGGAACGAAGCTTCTATCTTGTATTTGTTGTATCTGCTCCTTGTTGTTTTTATTTACCTTTTGTTCTCCCAAGTGGCTTCTCGACTAGATTGTTGTACCATTAAACTATGGATTACATTCGTTCATCTTGTTTGAATGTTCTTGTGAAGACATATGTTGCAATTCTAGCCGTTGATTCAGCTTATATTTTTTTTCAGTCAATGGCTAATAGTTGTCATCTCATTCAGGATGGCTCCTAAGAAGGTTCCCAACGCTAACCCAGAGGGTGAAGAAGTTCCTGAACGTCCTCCTTCCCCTCCTCCTCCGTCTGAGGCCTGGAGAGCAATTATGAAAGCGACAAACCAGAACACCCAGATGCTTATGCAAATGATGCATAACTTTCAAGCCAACCAAGCAAATCAAGGTGGTCATGGGAACCAAGGCCAAGGAAATCTATTCAATCAACCTCACTTTGCAACCGTCAACCAATTCCTGTCAAACCAACCGAAGTCTTTCAGTTACTGTGTGGATCCGCTAGATGCTAAAGACTAGATAACAAACATCAAAAAGCACTTTAATGCAGTAACGTGAGACCTAAGGATTATGTCAAGTTTGTCGCCTTCCAACTCAAGGGTCAAGCTGATGATTGGTGGCAATAGTATAAAGATTCCAGAGGTGGTCGTGAGATCTAGTGGACTGACTTCTGCAAGGATTTCTGCTCTCACCACATTCCAACTAGTGTCATCGAAGGCATGCGTGAGCAATTCCGCAACCTGAAGCAAGGCACTATGTCCGTCTATCAAAACAATGTCAAGTTCCAGAATCTTGCACGCTATGCCAAGCAAGACATCCCAGATGCCAAGAGCAAGATTTATTAGTTCCGTGGTGGTCTGAAGGATGAACTCCAACTAGCTCTCACCTTGTTCGAGCCGGATGAATTTGAGCAATTCTACAATATGGCTCTTAAGCAAGAGGCAGCCCAGCTAAAGAGTGAAACTTCCAAAAAGAGGATCACAGATGACGTTCACTCCTCTTCTTCCCAAGTGGTTGCAAAGTAGCATAAGTTCTGGCTTCCGCCTTCTCCAGTGCTCCGTCCTCCAAACAACAACAAGCACTCAAGTGGCCGTCGTTTCTCCCACCCACCCAACCCAAGCAATCGGTCGACTCAGTTTCAAGCTTCGAATTCAAGTGGTCCTTATGATCGTCCTCTCTCAGAAGTGGTTTGCAACAAGAGCACTCAGAAGGGTCACTATGCTAACAAGTGTCCCAACCCAAGGCGCCTTCCGCCTCCTCCACCTGTCAGCACTGCTATTGTCAAGCACAATCCCAAGGTTGCAAGAGTGAATCTGATGAATGCAGCTCAAGCAGAGAATTCTTCAGATGTGATACTTGGTAACCTTCCAGTCAACCTTAAACTTGCTAAAGTTTTGTTTGATTCGGATGCATCACATTCTTTCATGTCATATCCATTTGCATCCAAGCACAATGTGGGCACAATGTCTTTACCAAGGGAGTTATCAATTACGTCTCCGGGAAAACAAATGAATTCTAGCTTGTATGCTCCGGATATATCTATCCACATGGGTGATTATAGTTTTCTGGTTTCTCCGGTTATTCTCGGCAACTCCGACATTGATCTTATTCTTGGGATGGATTGACTTTCCAAGCATGATGAAAACATTGATTGTGCAAATAAGGAAGTCAAGCTTACTCATCCTGACGAAGACGTGATTATCTTCACCTCTCGAGATAACACAATCAGGCTATTCTCTCTCAATGACAAGGGCGAGATTAATGCCATCTCTCAGATTTCGGTGGTCAATGAATATGAAGATGTTTTCCCTGAAGAGCTTCCAAGCATGCCTCCGCATCGTAAAGTTGAATTCGTCATTGAACTCGAGCCCGGTACCGAGCCAGCATGTCGGCGTCCATACAAGCTTTCCCCTGATGAGTTGAAGGAGCTGAAGAAACAACTCGATGAGCAAGGGCGTATGGGTATAATCAGGCCTAGTACTTCTCCTTGGGGCTGTGGTGTTCTATTTGTCAAGAAGAAGGATGGCACGGAACGTCTTTGTGTTGATTACCGGCATTGAACAAGAAGACAATAAAAAACAAGTATCCGCTCCCAAATATCAATGAATTGTTCGAGAAGCTCAAAGGAACAAAGGTGTTATCAAAGCTCGATCTCCGGATGGGTTACCACCAGATCTGTATCCGTGAAGAAGATATTCCCAAGACCGCATTCAGAACGTGTTTTGGCTCTTATGAATACACAGTCATGTATTTTGGCTTCGCAAATGCTCCACCCACATTCTCGAGGATAATGCACCTCATATTCAACCCCTACACCAATGAATTTGTTCTCGTCTATCTGGATGACATCTTGGTATTCTCCAAGAATGAAGAAGACCATGCCAAGCACCTTCGTTCGGTCCTGGACAGGCTCCGTGAACACAAGTTCTATGCGAAGTTCTCCAAATGTGAATTTTGGTTGGATAAAGTCTTATATCTTGGCCATATCATCTCCGCCGAGGGTATTTCAGTGAACCCCGAGAAAGTTGAAGCTATTGTCAACTGGGAACCCCAGCAGAATGTCAAGAAACTCCGAAGCTTCCTTGGTCTCACTAGCTATTGCAGAAGGTTCGTTGAGAACTTCTCCAAGATTGCCAAGCCTCTTTCCAACCTGTTGCAGAAGAATGTCAAGTACTCCTGGACTCCTGATTGTGATGTGGCATTCAAAACACTCAAAGAGGAGATCATTTCTTCTCTGGTTCTTACTCCTCCGGATGAGTCCAAGCCCTATGAAGTCTTTTGTGATGCTTCTTTGCAAGGACTTGGTGGTGTTCTCATGCAAGACAAGAAGATTGTGGCATTCACTTTTCGTCAGTTGAAACCAAATGAGAGGAATTACCCCACACATGATCTCGAGCTAGCAGCAGTTGTACATGCCTTGATCACGTGGAGACACCTTCTGTTGGGCAACAAAGTGGACATCTTCACCGATCACAAGAGCTTGAAGTACATCTTCACACAACCAAACCTGAACCTTCGCCAGACTCGTTGGGTTGAGATGATCCAAGAGTATGATCCAAGCATTGAGTACACACCTGGCAAGACCAATGTCATTGCAGATGCCTTGAGCAGAAAGACATATTGCAACAGTCTCCTTCTCAAACCGTTCCAGCCTGAACTCTAGGAATCATTCAAGAAGCTCAACCTCCAAGTTGTTCCACAAGGCTTTCTTGCAAATCTTCAAGTTGCTCCTACCTTGGAAGATGAGATCCGTGAGGCCCAACTAAGTGATGCTATGGTGCAGAAAGTGAAACATGGTATTGCTAAGGGTACTCCCAAGTACAAGTGCTATCGCGTTGATGAGAAAGACACCTTGTTCTTTGAGGACAGAATTGTTGTTCCTAAGGGTGATCTCAGAAAACTCATAATAAACAAAGCACATGACTCCCTCCTCTCGATTCATCCCGGAAGTTCCAAGATGTACCAAGACCTCAAGCAATCATAATGGTGGACTCGCATGAAAAGGGAGATTGCCCAATTCGTGAATGAATGTGATGTCCGCAGAAGAGTGAAGGCAGAGCATCAACGTCCAGCCGATCTCCTTCAACCTCTACCTATTCCTGAGTGGAAATTCGATCACATTGAAATGGATTTGGTCACTGGGTTTCCTAAGTCCAAGAAGGGGAATGATGCTATCTTTGTAGTGATTGAGAAGCTAACTAAAGTAGCTCATTTCCTTCCCGTCAAAGAATCCATCAATGCAGCTCAGCTGGCAGAGCTGTACACCTCTAGAATTGTTTCGTTGCATGGCATTCCTCAAGTCATCTCCTCAGACCGTGGAAGTTTGTTCACATCCAAGTTCTGGGACTCCTTTCAGTCAGCCATGGACACGAAAATTCGCTTCAGCACTGCGTTTCACCCTCAGACTAGTGGGCAAGTCGAAAGAGTGAAGAAGATCCTCGAAGACATGCTGAGAGCTTGTGTCATCTCTTTCGGTATGAAGTGGGAAGATTGTCTCCCGTTTGCTGAATTCTCTTACAACAACAGCTTCCAAGCAAGTGCCGACAAAGCTCCTTTTGAAATCCTCTATGGCAGAAAGTGCCGTACCCTGCTCAACTGGTCCGAGATTGGTGAATGTCAACTTCTTGGTAATGATTTGATCTCAGAAGCCGAAGGAATGTGCAAAGTCATACATGAGAATCTCAAAGCCGCACAATCGCGTCAAAAGAGTTACTATGACGGCAAGCATCATGATTTGGCTTTCGACATTGGAGATCATGTCTATCTTAGTGTTTCTCCTATGAAAGGAACCCAAAGATTTGGTATCAAAGGAAAGCTTGCTCTGAGATACGTGGGCCCTTCCAAGATTCTTGGCAAAAGAGGTTATCTAGCCTACCAACTCGAGCTTCCCTCCAACTTTGCAAATGTTCATGATGTGTTTCATGTGTCTCAACTCCGTAAGTGCTTCAAGACACCTGAACACATCATTCTGTTCAAGGAGATTGATCTTTAACAAGACTTGTCTTATCATGAGCACCCTGTTGCTATTCTTGAGGAAACTGAGCGCAAAACCCACAACAAGTCCATCAAGTTCTTGAAAGTAAAGTGGTCACACCATACCGACCGAGAAGCTACGTGGGAACGAGAAGATCACCTTCGTTCTGAGTATCCTTCCTTCTTCCAGTCCTAGATCTCGGGACAAATCTCGGGACGAGATCTTTTTGTAGTGTAGGAGAGTTCGTAATGCCCCATATGTAACACTTTCCAATAATGGAAATAAACTTTCTCAATTTGATCCTTGTCATTATACTTGGGGGTTCCTGTCATTTATTTTATTTTGCATTGCCATATCATTATTATTTTGCATCCTTGCATTGGTTCATCATCATAGCATCATGGCATCATAGTTTACTTCCTTGTATGATGAGTGTGTGTGAGGCCTTGTGTTGTGTGTGTGGCTTGATCTATGCCTAGCTATACCCCTTCTTCCTCTTCCTTCTTCTTCTTCTTCTTCTTCTTTCTTTTCCGGCCTTTCTTTGCTCCATTGTGCAAGCAACCTAGCCAAGTGTTTTATTGTTCCTTCTTCTCCTATAAATCTTGCACCATGCCTACAACCTCTCCACCAAATATCACCCTATTTGAAAATGATTTGGTTGGGTTTTAAAATACCAAGAGTTTGAACCATATTCAAACTCCTTTTATTTTTTCTGCCTCTAAAAATGGCCAAGTCAATTTTATTAAATAGGGCATAAATCACTGAGCATGGGGATATTTTCTTTTCCCCTAACTCATTTTCTTTTATCCTGTGCTTTTTCTTTTTCTTTCTATCTGAAGAAATAAAGAAAAAGAAAGAAAAGCAGCAGTTAGCAGTGAACCTGGGCCCCCTCCTTCTCTCTCTCCCCAAGCCCATCTATTCCCTCCACAGCGCGCGGCCCAGCTCCACCCGCAGGCCCAGCCAGCAGGTTGCAGCAGTCGCGCCGTGGCTTTCCCCCCTTAGCCCCACCTGTCAGCCACTCAGCTGCTTCCCAGCCCCCGCGCGCACCCGCTGGCGCTAGCTCAGCCAGCCGGGCCCTCTTGTGAGTGGCAGTGGCTAGCTTAGCCTGGGTAATTCTGAGCCTGCGCCTGTTTTGTTTTTATTTTCTGTTTTGTGTTTTTCTTTTCTTTTTCTGTTTTTCTTGTTTATTTAATATCTGCTTAAATATGTTTCTGACGAATATGAGTTATATATGAGAAGTGCTTAGAATTTTATGTAGATTACGAATATGTTTTTTGTTTCCATGTTTAAAAGCTTTTAAAATACTGTTTGAATTTAAACTTGTTTTAAATATGCTTAAACTTGTAAAAATCATAACTAAATATCTACAACTCCAAATTTAACAAACTTTATATGCATTTGCGGTAGAAAAATGTGTAGAATATTTTGGTGCTGTTGTTTAGCAGGTTTGACAACTCTATCACATAAGTTTTTCAGATCTGTCCCAAATGCATTTAAATTAATATGGGAGTTTCTGGAAATTATTGTTATTTATTTCCAGCCCATTCAAATGTGCTAGCATGTTGCTGTAATGTTAGTTGCACCTTGCCATTGTAACCAACTCCTTTAAAACTTGTTGGATGCTTGTTTGAATAATTCACATAAACTTGGTAGTTGTTCTTTAGTTGTTCTTTTCATGTGGGTGATCTTGTTGCTTTGATGATGTTGCTCCCTTGTGACCCTAGGCCATGCATCATATCTACTCTTGTCCTTGTTCATCATGTTCATGCATCATGTGGTTGAGCATTGCATGTTGATTGATTTTGTTCCGTTGTTGCATTGTTGTGTTTGGTTAGAGCGTGGTGACGATACGGAGTACGAGGTTCCTACGGAGGTTGAGTTTGAGGAGCAAGGTTACGATCCCTCCATGGAATCAACACGCAAGATGACCTTACCCAGATATCACTACTATCTTTGCCTATGCTAGATGTCTCGCTCTTTAGCTTATTGCCTCGATGCCTATGTCTGTTTGTCAGCCTCCTATTGTTGCCATGAAACTCTCTAACCACCCAACCTAGCAAACCGTTGATTGGCTACGTAAGCATCGCTCAGCCCCTCTTATAGCGTTGTTAGTTGTAGGTGAAGATTTGAAGATTCTTGCTTCATGATGAAGTTATTGTTGGGATATCACAATATATAATCTGACAAACTAAATCATCTATATATTGGCAATGGGTGGAAGGCTAAGCCTGTTGCTTGGTGTTTTGTCCCACTCATGCCACCCTAGGAACCGTTTAAACCGGTGTTATGTTCCTTGAAATTGCGTCCCTAACACGGTTAGGGTTTATGGGCCCCCCTCGATAACCCGCTTAGCGCTAAAGCTTTTCTAGCAAGGCCCAACATTGGTTTTACATTTGCCTAATAACTAAAACTTGCATAAGGGCGTTGCAAACCCGAGTTCTTAATTGACAACCCTGGGCCAGTGCTCCACATGAGTGTTGGTCCAAATTGGGCGTGCTGCGGGGCCACCTCGGGGAAACTCAAGGGCTGGTAAACACATATAGCTTGTCCCATCCGGTCGTGGCCTGAGACGAGATACGCGCGGCTACTATCAGGGTGTCGGCACGCTGGGAGGTCTTGCTGGATTAGTTTTACCTATGACGGAATATCTTGAGCACGGGATTCCGAGAATACTCGGGTCTTCCCACCTTGGAGTTGCGACTCTGCAAATCATGAGCTTGTGATGGGCTAAGTTGGGACACCCCTGCAGGGTTCGATCTTTCGAAAGCCGTGCCCGCGGTTATGTGGCAGATGGGAATTTGTTATTATCCGGTTGTAGGAAACTTGACACTATGTTTATAATACACTACCAGCGTGAGTAACTGTGACGGTCGCTTTCCGAATGGGTTCGGGAAGTGAACATGGTGGGGTTATGATTGTCGTGCTTAGTTAGGATCACTTCGTGATCACTTTGACGATCGTTGGTACTTTATCTTCTCGCTCTAAACACGTAAGCTAGTGCTAGTGCTGCGGTAACCTTGTTTTCAGCCTTGTTCCAAACCCAAGGCTTTCATAGCATTGCTAGCTGGGGAACGAGATTGCTGAGTCCTCCGTGGCTCACAGATTCTACACAACACCAGATGCAGGTACCGTTAAGAACTACACAGCTGGTGGTTCAGAGTTGTATTGGGAGTTCGATGAAGAGCGTGGGCGATACTACGTGTCTTACCCCGAGGATCAGTAGGGCTCTTACTAGGATGATCGGGACCTTGTGTTGCTTTATTTATGGTATCTTTCATTTGGATCTTCGTCCATAGTCGGACTCTGATGTTATTCGGATGATGTATGTTAATGTATTTCATTGTGTGACGTGGCGAGTGTAAGCCAATTACTCTTTTACATTTTCATCCCCTCTTTTACATGAGTTGTGCAAAGATACCATACTTGAGATCATTCTAGTATGAGATTATGCCTTTAAGTCGTGCCTCGACACGTGGGAGGCATAGTCTCATACTAGGCATTACATCATAGCACCTCATCTAAGCACCATTTCATTGGAAGTGGTTACTCCTTGGCAGATGCAATAAGTACGACGAAGAAAGAGAAAGAGAGAAGTAAACAAAAATTACTCTTATAGCCAACCTTATAGCTAACCTTGTTGTATGAGTGACTAAGAGCAAGTACAACAGAGCTGAGTCAGCGGGCTATAAGGAATAAACTAGTATATTTCTATTTAGTTGGAGGAAAGAGAAGAGGAGAGAGAAGGTAAGCGGATTCTTCGTGAAGAGCCAGCTCTAGCACGTGCTCCTAGGCACTTTGTGAGAATGAAAGATGGGCCACATAATAAAAAAGTTGTATACTCTTTTGATCTACTATTATACATGTTGGCTATAAGATGGGTTGTAGATGACATGGCATTGACTTATAGCCAGTAGCTAACCATGCTCTAAGGCTACCCATAATGGTAGTATCATACGTAGTATCATGCATGCCAACTAGGCAGTTTTGATGAGGTGGCATAGTATTTAATGAAGTAAGAGAGGGTTGAGTATCATATCATGATACCATATCATATTAAATGATGTGCTACTATGTGTCATGCATGGCAATAAATGAACCATTCTACGATACCAAATATGATACAATGCACTACGGATGTAGTATCAAACACTAGTATCATATGCATGATACTAGTATATGATACTCCCCACTACGACCAGCCTAAGTGATGACTATGTATGACATGCCAACATCAGATAGCCTAACGCACCGTGTTAAATCTCCAAGGGTGCGACCGCGCGAGCGAGGCGACGGTCGTGGTAGGCACGACCATGATACAGGCTGCTGGCAGCCCTTGGATCTGAGATCGAACGGTCGCATGCTAAGTTGTTGAAAATTTGCAGAATAACCCTCCAGGATAGGATATTCACCCATAGGTCTAGAATCACGCCATGCAACCGTTTGATCTCAGATCCAAGGGCTCTCGGAAGCCCGTATCATGGGAGAATGGAAAGCTTCGTATCACCTGTAATTTTTCCGTCGCTTGACATGACATCGAAAGCCATTTAATTGGGTGTCGAGTAGACATGACATCTAATTGGGCTCCATAGTACTGTGCATGAATCCATTTATCCACCAAGCAAGCCACTACCCTCCCATTCGCATGCGCCCCCCACTCGACATTTTTACAATCGATAAACCGCTCCTAGTCATCCCTTCCTTTCAATTTCGGCAGTTCCACTAATCCTAACCCTCCTCCCAAATCCATGGCGTCCCAAATCTCCATGATCGGCGGTGTGTACAAGGTTAGAACCATCACCGGCGATGAGTTCGACGTCATCTACACCCATTCTTCCGCAACGGTGAAAGAATGCCTTGCTCATGTTCTAAAACTCAAATGATGAGTGGGTCGCTGGGCTATATGTTGAGTACCCCACAGTCCTCGGAAGCGAGAAGAAACTAAAGGAGGCAGAGAAGAAGAAGCCCACCGTGATCCAGGTTTGCGTGCATGACTTATGCTTGGTCTACCACATATGCCATGCCGACGTTGAGTGCGAGGAATTAAAGAACTTCCTCAAGGGCGACCGAGTCAAATTCGTTACTGTAGACTTTAGAAACGATAAGGAAATCTTGGGTCGGATAGGCCTCGTTGTAGGCGACCCCTTCAACCTCCAGAAGGAAGGGCTGGCACCCTCCCTTGATCAGCCTTCAATGATGACCGTGACAGGAGCCATGGTTCATCCTATGTAAGGTCAACTGAAGAAACCTCCGCACACGTTTCATCGTGCATGGCAGTGGACTGTACTATATATAGACCACATCCACTGCGCTGCAATGGATGGCTACCTTTGTTTCAATATCTACAAGGGTTGGATGAAGAGCAAGAGCCAAGTGTGTGGTTCAAGCAAAGAAGTATTGCCCAAGAGGAAGAGGGACAAGGACGAAGTCGAGGACGTGGACGAGGACTCCGAGTAAGGTGGTAGTGTCGTTGCTCATGGTGGTTCTAATGCAGTGTCTACCGGATTAGTTGCTTAGTTTAATTTCTAGTGTGCTTAGTTTTATTTAAGGGGTGTGTTGTGCTGAGCCCCCAACAGAACTATGTTATGTTTCTTGTCGTTATATTTCGTACATTTCATCTTTTAGTTGGTATAGTACTACCACTTGTTTCTTAACATTATATACGTACAATATGTATATGGCCAACATCATATAGCCATCAGTTTAGTTGTCAAAAAACTTCAGGGTGCTTAGTTTTGTGAAAGAATTCCAGGGTGCTTAGTTTTATTTGAGGGGTATGTTGTGCTAGACACCATTAACTTATCATTGTGAGAATCGTCTTATTTTTGTCATGTAACATGGTCAACGGGTTTGACGTGAAAATAACAATGTCTAATGGCATTTCTGAGAAAACATCTAACTTAACGATGGCATTTTTTTAGATATCTAATTGCATTTTTGAGCAGGCATCTCACGGATCGATGGCATTTTTTGAGTAGTTGTAACTTCTAATGGCAAAACTGAGTAGTGATACACAACTAGTGGCATAAATAATAAGAACCCAATAATTAAGTAGGGCTAATTTCTTTATACCTTTGTGTACGCTGCCTCCCGCCAGATTTTCTTTACAGAGGCAACATAGAACTATATGAGTGACCTGTTAAATTTTGGAATTATTCCGGGTCCGTTTGGCCTTTTTTTTATACATTAATTGAGTTTCTGGTCATTTAATGTGCATAATTCAAATTTGAACTACAAGCACATGCTCCCGTGCACCAAAGTTGACTGAAAAATCACATGTGTGTCCTCGGGTGAATTTCTAGGTCCCGTGCAAGAAATGTGAATGAAATTCAAACATCTGGGCATAGTGGTTCGGCCGAGAACAATTAGAAGCTTGGTTTTAAAATTCTTGTAAATCCAAAACACGCCTGAAAATCATGAAACTTGGCATGGTGTCATGTCATGGTACTACCATGCAGTGGTAAAAAATTTTAATTCCTGTAAATTTTTGTAGTGCGGCGAACTGCATTAATATGTGTGTCCTCGGGTAAAAATTTTTTGTCATGGTACACAAGCACATACTCCAGTGCACCAAAGCTGGTTGAAAAATCACATGTGTGTCCTCGGGTAAATTTCTAGGTCCCATGCCGAAATGGGAATGAAATTCAAACATTTGGGCGTCATGGCTCGGCTTGAAACATTGAGAAACTTGGTTTTTTAATTCCTGTAAATCCGAAACACGCATGAAAATCATGATACTTGGCTTGGTGCTATGACATGACACCGACATGCTATGGTAATTTTGCTGTCCGATTTGCGAAGGCGCACACATTAACAATCAACAAAGTCATTTTGAAACAAGTGCTGTCACGTTACAATCGGAAACACAAGTATTATTGAAACCGTGGGCGTTCTATTTACCATTTACGTGCCACCATGCGTCCCCTTTTTGTATTAGCTAGGAGGCGCCGTGCAGGGTAGCTATTTGAGTACGGGAGGCGTGCGATCAGACCCCTGCGCGTGCTTATCGGGAGGAGAGCCCTTTGACCTCCATCTGCCGCCCACCTCTCTCTCTAGGTCTCCATCAATGGCGCCCGGGCCTCTGTTTAATGGCGTGGCAATGTCTCACTCGACTGAGATTTAGGAGAGAAAACATAAAATCTAAAAATAAAATTTTGCACGGATCTTGATTAAGATCCGACGGACCTATATAGCATATACTGCGACTTATAGCACTATATATATATATATACAGCCGGTCTATTCTCATAACATTATGAGAATAATATTCTCATAAAACTTCCGAACTGCATTGGAAAATTGCATTGGAAAGCTATGCGCACTGCTTCCTTCTTCTGCTGCGAACCTCATAGAGGTGCAGCAGGAAACATTCATTTAGCAGCGTTTCTGGCTAGTTTGACTGATTTCTACTGGTTTATTTGTGCGCGCGCTGATTTAATGTGTGGTTAAGCACTGAATTCAGCGAGAAAACGACGGAAATCCTTGGATTTGGCGGATCTGCGTCCGTTCTTCCGCTGGTGGAGGAGTTTCGCATCTTGCTGTTGGCTGTTCGTATTGTATTGATGTTTGTGTGTTACTTTTATCGCGTTGATGTTTGTGTTATTCCGCGACAGATTAATCTGCTAATAGGATTGAAATTTCAGTTTATTTTGTCGAGTATCTCTATGTTCTAGCGGAAAAACGTCTGTTCTCTGTTCTTCTCCGTGCTGATCGAAATTGTTCCGTTTTGTATGTAATATTCTATTGTTTTCGGCAATTACGGGCTGCTTTTGATCTATCAGTATGAATTGGAGCGGATTAAGTTGTTAATTTTGAAGAATTTAAGTTTTTTGTCCATGTTTTTTTGCAGCGCGACTGGCTCTGGTCGTTTCTCATAGATGTTTTTTGAGATTTTTTGCATTATATAGTTGTTAGAACTGCATTGCAGGCTGTGTTTTTCGTATGTGAATCGTTGTCAAGAGTGGTGGACTGCAGTAATATGCAATGCGCGTTGAATTTTTGTAGTGCGGCGAACTGCATTAATATGCAATGCGAGCCTGTATGAACTGCATTACAGCCACGGGGGTGTGGGGGGACTAGTGTGATTAATCTGCGCGGTGACAACAGACCTGTGTAATTGAGGATCGCGAGGAGGTAGGAGTGTGGAGAACTTTACTTTTTTGGTTGCTTGCGGCCCTCCTTGATTCTGCTTCTGATTCTTTTGTTGGGCAGTAGGCGGCCTTGGTGGAATTCCACTGTCCCTTTGTTGACGAATCGTTTGCACATGGACCTGCCGAACTTGCTGGGTTTCAACATCGGCTTCTGGAGGTGCTATATCATCCGTTCTGATCTGCTGACCAAATGTTTCAAAGACACGCGTGTACCTTGGCTGCATAAATGTTATGATTTGCTCTTCGTCATCATCCTCCTCATCATCATTTTTCTGCGCGTGTTCCCCCATGAAGACCAGATCGTCGTCGTCCTCCTCGTCATCCTGCGGGTTTTTTGTTTCACTGCCTTCCCCATCTCGAGTGATGTTTGGTTCACTGTTTTCATCTTTATCCTCTACATCTTCTTCCACGGAGTAGGCAGTTCTGTTTGTTGTGTTAAAGAAACCCCTAGGTAATTCAGGTGTTATCCATCCAGGCATCTCCCACTCTTCTCTTCCAATGCAGTTCAGGGGCTCGGGGTCGTAAATGATTCGAGGCATCTTCTGTTTTTGAGGCATAGTAAATTCCTGCAGGTTATTAAGCCAAAGCTTTTTTTTATGCACGTCAACAATGAAATGAACTGCATCTTTCGTACTATATATCATTATATTTTTGCAACGGTAAGAAATTGCACTTCAATTTATCATTCTACAGCAGTGGCACTGCTAGTTAACGTGAAGAAACAATGCACTTCAGCTCTAGGAACAGCGCTCTACATATTTAAGTCATTGTGGACTGCAATTTTGATCCATACAGCGTTTTTTATTTTTCGAAGTATCGTTTTCTGTTTCTCTACTTGGAGACACATGTGACTGCAGTCGACGCAAGATGGGGGACTGCATGGGTATAAAAACGGCACTGCAAACTGGATGTGGGGGCTTGGTATGTGATTTACTTACCTTATATGCAGTTCCCTCCTTCTGCAGGTGCAGCTCTTGCTGCTGTTGTCGTGCAGTCCACCTCCGCTGCAGGAACTCATGCGCTTTTTCCACCTTCGCCATTGTTGCGGGAGAAGGCTGGACGTGCACCATTGCAGTTCGCATCCACGACGAATGCGATGGAGTAGTCAACCTTGCAGTTCGCTTCCCCCTGTCATGCATGGCTGAAACTGGAGGGGTGGGGGAGGATGCTGGCCGCCGGCCGCCGGGGCGCTCCCGCGCTAGGAGGCGGGGAGGGGTGGGGGAGGATGCGGTCGTCGGGCCTCTGGCGCTAGGAGGCGGGGAGTGGACGAGGAGGGTTGTTAGGAGAATAAGGCTGTTGTTAGGAGAATAAGGTCTTAAGGGGTGTTATGAGAATAGACCCACCCTATATATATATATATATATATATATATATATAAGGACGATGGGAGTGGATAATAATTGTCTTACATAACTAGGAAGATAATTAGAAAAGCCACATGCGGCTACGCCCGAAATACACAAGGGCACAAGAAGAAGGAAGACTCATAGAACGATCTGGCTCGCTGATCTCTACTTTCTTTATGCGTTGCAGGTCGCGGAGACTAGTTCTTGCGGCGGGCGATGATCTCTTTCATCAGTTTCATGTCCTTAAGACGCTGCTTGGCAGCATCCATGGATTCCTCCAACAGCCTGTTGCGCTCGATGTAGATCATGGCACTCTCATCCATAAGTTTCTTGATGATGACGCATGTCCTCTGCAACACGGCAGTGGTCTCCTCCTCCTGCTTCGTCCTTCCGGCGATCTTTGCCCTCAGAAGGTCGTGCTCGCCCCTAAGCTTCGCATTGCCCTCCCCCAGTTGCCGGATGACGCCGGTAGCCTCGTCCTGCATCCTCGCCCAGCCGGAGATCTGATCCATCTAGCTATGGACTATCGCATGCATGCGCGTGTAAGAGTCCTTGCCTGCCCGCGAGAAATTTTCCCAGGCCGACGCGGCGCGGCGGGACGTCCCTGCTGCTTTGGCGGCACGGCGGGACATCCCTGTTGGGGAACGTAGTATTTTAAAATTTTCCTACGATCACGCAAGATCTATCTACCAGATGCATAGCAACGAGAGGGGAGAGTGAGTCTACGTACCCTCGTAGACCGAAAGCGGAAGCGTTAGAACAATGCGGTTGATGTAGTCGTACGTCTTCACGGCCCGACCGATCAAGCACCGAAACTACGGCACCTCCGAGTTCTAGCACACGTTCAGCTCGATGACGTCCCTCGAACTCCGATCCAGCCGAGTGTCGAGGGAGAGTTCCGTCAGCACGACGGCGTGGTGACGATCTTGATGTTCTACCGTTGCAGGGCTTCGCCTAAGCACCGCTACAATATTTATCGAGGAGAACTATGGTGGAGGGGGGCACCGCACACGACTAAGAGATCAAGAGATCAATTGTTGTGTCTAGAGGTGCCCCTGCCCCCGTATATAAAGGAGGGAGGGAGAGGCCGGCCCTAGAGGGGGCGCACCAAGTGTGGGGAGTCCTACTAGGACTCCCAAGTCCTAGTAGGATTCCCCTTTCCTTTCCGGAGTAGGAGAGAAGGAAAGAGGGGGAGAGGGGAAAGGAAAAGGGGGCTGCACCCCTTGTCCAATTCGGACTAGAAGGGGGGTGCACGCCTCCTTCCTTTTGGCCTCTCTCCTCTATTCCCGTAACTCCCCGGTACTCCGAAAATATCCGAATCACTCGGAACCTTTCCGATGTCCGAATATAGTCGTCCAATATATCGATTTTTACGTCTCGACCATTTTGAGACTCCTCGTCATGTCCCCGATCTCATCCGGGACTCCGAACTCCTTCGGTACATCAAAACTCATAAACTCATAATAAAACTATCATCGAAACCTTAAGCGTGCGGACCCTACGGGTTCGAGAACTATGTAGACATGACCGAGACACGTCTCCGGTCAATAACCAATAGCGGAACCTGGATGCTCATATTGGCTCCCTCATATTCTACGAAGATCTTTATCAGTCAAACCGCATAACAACATACATTGTTCACTTTGTCATCGGTATGTTACATGCCCGAGATTCGATCGTCGGTATCTCAATACCTAGTTCAATCTCGTTACCAACAAGTCTCTTTACTCGTTCCGTAATACATCATCCCGCAACTAACTCATTAGCTGCAATGCCTGCAAGGCTTATAGTGATGTGCATTACCGAGTGGGCCCAGAGATACCTCTCCGACAATCGGAGTGACAAATCCTAATCTCGAAATACGCCAACCCAACAAGTACCTTCGGAGACACCTGTAGAGTACCTTTATAATCACCCAGTTACGTTGTGACATTTGGTAGCACACAAAGTGTTCCTCCGGTATTCGGGAGTTGCATAATCTCATAGTCATAGGAACATGTATAAGTCATGAAGAAAGCAATAGCAGTAAAACTTAAACGATCAAAGTGCTAAGCTAACGGATGGGTCTTGTCCATCAGATCATTCTCCTAATGATGTGATCCCATTGATCAAATGACAACTCATGTCTATGGCTAGGAAACATAACCATCTTTGATCAATGAGCTAGTCTAGTAGAGGCATACTAGGGACACTCTGTTTTGTCTTTGTATTCACACATGTATTAAGTTTCCGGTTAATACAATTCTAGCATGAATAATAAACATTTATCATGATATAAGGAAATATATAATAACTTTATTATTGCCTCTAGGGCATATTTCCTTCAGTCTCCCACTTGCACTAGAGTCAATAATCTAGTTCACATCGCCATGTGATTTAACACCGATAGTTCACATCGTCATGTGATTAACACCCAAAGGGTTTACTAGAGTCAATAATCTAGTTCACATCGCTATGTGATTAACACCCAAAGAGTACTAAGGTGTGATCATGTTTTGCTTCGTGAGAGAAGTTTAGTCAACGGTTCTGTCACATTCAGATCCGTATGTATTTCGCAAATGTCTATGTGTCTACAATGCTCTGCATGGAGCTACTCTAGCTAATTGCTCCCACTTTCAATACGCATCCAGATTGATACTTAGAGTCAGCTGGATTTCTTGTCAAAGCTTGCATCGGCGTAACCCTTTACGACGAACTCTTTATCACCTCCATAATCGAGAAACATTTCCTTAGTCATCCAGTTACTAAGGATAATTTTGACCACTGTACAGTGATCTACTCCTGGATCACTATTGTACCCTCTTGACAAACTCATGGCAAGGTACACAACATGTTTGGTACACAGCATGGCATACTTTATAGAACCTATGGCTGAGGCATAGGGAATGACTTTCATTCTCTCTATATTTTTCTGCCGTGGTCTGGCTTTGAGTCTTACTCAACTTCACACCTTTCAAGTCAGGTAAGAACTCCTTCTTTGACTGATCCATTTTGAACTACTTCAAAATCATATCAAGGTATGTACTCATCGAAAGTCTTATCAAGCGTCTTGATCTATCTCTATAGATCTTGATGCCCAATATGTAAGCAGCTTCACCAAGGTCTTTCTTTGAAAAACTCCTTTCAAACACTCCTTTATGCTTTCCAGAAAATTCTACATCATTTCCGATCGACAATATGTCATTCACATATACTTATCAGAAAGGTTGTAGTGCTCCCACTCACTTCTTGTAAATACAGGCTTCACCGCAAGTCTGTATAAATCTATATACTTTGATCAACTTATCAAAGCGTATATTCCAACTCCGAGATGCTTGCACCAGTCTATAGATGGATCGCTGGAGCTTGCACATTTTGTTAGCACCTTTAGGATTGACAAAACCTTCTGGTTGCATCATATACAAGTCTTCTTTAATAAATCCATTAAAGAATGCAGTTTTGTTATCCATTTGCCAGATTTCATAAAATGCGGCAATTGCTAACATGATTCGGACAGACTTAAGCATCGCTACGGGTGAGAAAGTCTCATCGTAGTCAATTCCTTGAACTTGTTGAAAAACTTTCGCAACAAGTCGAGCTTTGTAAATAGTAACATTACTATCAGCGTCAGTCTTCCTCTTGAAGATCCATTTATTTTCGATGGCTCGCCGACCATCGGGCAAGTCAACCAAAGTCCACACTTTGTTCTCATACATGGATCCCATCTCAGATTTCATGGTCTCAAGCCATTTTGCGGAATCTGGGCTCATCATCGCTTCCTCATAGTTCGCAGGTTCATCATGGTCCAGTAACATGACTTCCAGAACCGGGTTGCCGTACCACTCTGGTACGGAAAGTACTCTGGTTGATCTACGAACTTCAGTAGTAACTTGATCCGAAGTTTCATGATCATCATCATTAGCTTCCTCACTAATTGGTGTAGGAATCACTGGAACCAGTTTCTGTGATGTACTACTATCCAATTCGGGAGAAGGTACAATTACCTCATCAAGTTCCACTTTCCTCCCACTCACTTCTTTCGAGAGAAACTCCTTCTCTAGAAAGGATCCACTCTTAGCAACAGAGACCTTGCCTTCGGATCTGTGATAGAAGGTGTACCCAACAATTTCTTTTGGGTATCCTATGAAGATTTACTTCTCCGATTTGGGTTCGAGCTTATCATGTTGAAACTTTTTCACATAAGCATCGCAGTCCCAAACTTAAAGAAATGACAGCTTAGGTTTCTCGTCAAACCACAATTCATACGGTGTCATCTCCACGGATTTAGATGGTGCCCTATTTAACGTGAATGTATCTGTCTCTAATGCATAACCCCAAAAGCGATAGTGGTAGATCGGTAAGAGACATCATCGATCGCACCATATCTAATAAAGTACGGTTATGACGTTCGGACACACCATTACACTATGGTGTTCCAGGTGGCGTGAGTAGTGAAACTATTTGACATTGTTTTTACTGAAGGCAAAACTCGCTAACTCAAATATTTTACCTCTACGATCATATCGTAGAAACTCTTATTTTCTTGTTACGATGATTCTCCACTTCACTCTGAAATTCTTTGAACTTTTCAAATGTTTTAGACTTGTGCTTCATTAAGTAGATATACCCATATCTGCTCAAATCATCAGTGAAGGTCAGAAAATAACGATACCTGCCGCGAGCTTCAACACTCATTGGTCCACATATATCTATATGTATGATCTCCAACAAATCTGTTGCTCGCTCCATTGTTCCGGAGAACGCAGTTTTAGTCATCTTGCCCATGAGGCATGGTTCGCAAGCACCAAGTGATTCATAATCAAGTGATTCCAAAAGTCCATCACTATGGAGTTTCTTCATGCGCTTTACACCATTATGACCTAAACAGCAGTGCCACAAATAAGTTGCACTATCATTATTAGCCTTGCATCTTTTGGCTTCAATATTATGAATATGTGTATCACCACGATCGAGATCCAACAAACTATTTTCATTGGGTGTATGACCATCGAAGGTTTTATTCATGTAAACAGAATAACAATTATTCTATGACTTTAAATGAATAACCGTATTGCAACAAATATGATCAAATCATATTCATGCTCAACGCAAATGCCAAATAACATTTATTTAGGTTTTACACTAATCCCGAAAGTATAGGGAGTGTGCGATGATGATCATATCAATCTTGGAACCACTTCCAACACACATCGTCACTTCACCTTTAACTAGTCTCTGTTCATTCTGCAATTCTCGTTTCGAGTTACTAATTTTAGCAACTGAACCGGTATCAAATACCCAGGGGTTGCTATGAACACTAGTAAAGTACACATCAATAATCTGTATATCAAAATATACCTTTGTTCACTTTGCCATCCTTCTTATCCGCCAAGTATCTAGGGCAGTTCCACTTCCAGTGACCATTTCCTTGCAGTAGAAGCACTTAGTTTCAGGCTTGAGTTTTAGCTTTGGGTTTCTTCACGGGAGTGAAAACTTGCTTGTCATTCTTCTTGAAGTTCCCCTTCTATCCCTTTGCCCTTTACTTGAAACAAGTGGTCTTGTTAACCATCAACACTTGATGCTTTTTCATGATTTCTACCTTCGCCGACTTCAGCATTGCGAAGAGCTCGGGAATTCCTTTCGTCATCCCTTGCATATTATAGTTCATCACGAAGTTCTACTAACTTGGTGATAGTGACTAGAGAACTTTGTCAATTACTATCTTATCTGGAAGATTAACTCCCACTTGATTCAAGTAATTGTAGTACCCAGACAATCTGAGCACATGCTCACTGGTTGAGCTATTCTCCTCCATCTTGTAGGCAAAGTACTGTCAGAAGTCTTATACCTCTCGACACGGGCATGAGGATGAAATACTAATTTCAACTCTTGGAACATCTTATATGCTCCGTGGCGTTCAAAACGTTTTTGAAGTCCCGGTTCTAAGCCAAAAAGCATGGTGCACTTAAACTATCAATTAGTCATCATACCGAGCTTTTTTCAAAACGTTCATAACGTCTACATCTGCTCCTGCAATAGGTTTGTCACCTAGCGGTGCATCAAGGACATAATTCTCTGTGCAGCAATGAGGATAATCCTCAGATCACGGAACAATTCCGCATCATTGCTACTAATATCTTTCAACTTAGTTTTCTCTAGGAACATATAAAAAATAAACGGGGAGCAACATCGCGAGCTATTGATCTACAACATAGATATGCTAATACTACGAGGACTAAGTTCATGATAAATTAAAGTTCAATTTAATCATATTACTTAAGAACTCCCACTTAGATAGACATCCCTCTAGTCATCTAAATGATCACGTGATCCAAATCAACTAAACCATGTCCGATCATCACGTGAGATGGAGTAGTTTCAATGGTGAACATCTTATGTTGATCATATCTACTATATGATTCACGCTCGACCTTTCGGTCTCCAGTGTTCCGAGGCCATATCTGCATATGCTAGGCTCGTCAAGTTTAACCTGAGTATTCTGCGTGTGCAAAACTGGCTTACACCCGTTGTATTTGAACGTAGAGCTTATCACACCCGATCATCACGTGGTGTCTCGGCACGACGAACTTTCGCAACGGTGCATACTCAGGGAGAACACTTATACCTTGAAATTTAGTAAGGGATCATCTTATAATGCTACCGTCGAACTAAGCAAAATAAGAAGCATAATAAGATAAACATCACATGCAATCAAAATATGTGACATGATATGGCCATCATCATCTTGTGCTTTTGATCTCCATCTCCAAAGCACTGTCATGATCACCTTCGTCACCGGCGCGACACCTTGATCTCCATCGTAGCATCGTTGTCGTCTCGCCAACTATTGCTTCTACGACTATCGCCACCGCTTAGTGATAAAGTAAAGCAATTACATGGCGATTGCATTTCATACAATAAAGCGACAACCATATGGCTCCTGCGAGTTGCCGATAACTTTACAAAACATGATCATTTCATACAAAACCGTATAACTCATCATGTCTTGACCATATCACATCACAACATGCCCTGCAAAAACAAGTTAGACGTCCTCTACTTTGTTGTTGCAAGTTTTACGTGGCTGTTACGGGCTTAGCAAGAACCGTTCTTATCTACGCATACAAAATCACAACGATATTTCGTCAAGTATGTGTTGTTTTAACCTTCACAAGGACCGGGCGTAGCCACACTTGATTCAACTAAAGTTGGAGAAACTGACACCCGCCAGCCACCTGTGTGCGAAGCACGTCGGTAGAACCAGTCTCGCGTAAGCGTACGCGTAATGTCGGTCCGGGCCGTTTCATCCAACAATACCGTCGAATCAAAGTATGACATGCTAGTAAGCAGTATGACTAGTATCGTCCACAACTCACTTGTGTTCTACTCGTGCATATCATCTACGCATAGACCTGGCTCATGATGCCACTGTTGGGGAACGTAGTATTTTAAAATTTTCCTACGATCACGCAAGATCTATCTACCAGATGCATAGCAACGAGAGGGGAGAGTGAGTCTACGTACCCTCGTAGACCGAAAGCGGAAGCGTTAGAACAACGCGGTTGATGTAGTCGTACGTCTTCACGGCCTGACCGATCAAGCACCGAAACTACGGCACCTCCGAGTTCTAGCACACGTTCAGCTCGATGACGTCCCTCGAACTCCGATCCAGCCGAGTGTCGAGGGAGAGTTCCGTCAGCACGACGGCGTGGTGACGATCTTGATGTTCTACCGTCGCAGGGCTTCGCCTAAGCACCGCTACAATATTTATCAAGGAGAACTATGGTGGAGGGGGGCACCGCACACGGCTAAGAGATCAAGAGATCAATTGTTGTGTCTAGAGGTGCCCCCTGCCCCCGTATATAAAGGAGGGAGGGAGAGGCCGGGCCTAGAGGGGGCGCACCAAGTGTGGGGAGTCCTACTAGGACTCCCAAGTCCTAGTAGGATTCCCCTTTCCTTTCCGGAGTAGGAGAGAAGGAAAGAGGGGGAGAGGGGAAAGGAAAAGGGGGCTGCACCCCTTGTCCAATTCGGACTAGAAGGGGGGTGCACACCTCCTTCCTTTTGGCCTCTCTCCTATATTCCCGTAACTCCCCGGTACTCCGAAAATACCCGAATCACTCGGAACCTTTACGATGTCCGAATATAGTCGTCCAATATATCGATTTTTACGTCTCGACCATTTTGAGACTCCTCGTCATGTCCCCGATCTCATCCAGGACTCCGAACTCCTTCGGTACATCAAAACTCATAAACTCATAATAAAACTATCATCGAAACCTTAAGCGTGCGGACCCTACGGGTTCGAGAACTATGTAGACATGACCGAGACACGTCTCCGGTCAATAACCAATAGCGGAACCTGGATGCTCATATTGGCTCCCACATATTCTACGAAGATCTTTATCAGTCAAACGCATAACAACATACATTGTTCCCTTTGTCATCGGTATGTTACATGCCCGAGATTCGATTGTCGGTATCTCAATACCTAGTTCAATCTCGTTACCAACAAGTCTCTTTACTCGTTCCGTAATACATCATCCCGCAACTAACTCATTAGCTGCAATGCTTGCAAGGCTTATAGTGATGTGCATTACCGAGTGGGCCCAAAGATACCTCTCCGACAATCGGAGTGACAAATCCTAATCTCGAAATACGCCAACCCAACAAGTACCTTCGGAGACACCTGTAGAGTACCTTTATAATCACCCAGTTACGTTGTGACATTTGGTAGCACACAAAGTGTTCCTCCGGTATTCGGGAGTTGCATAATCTCATAGTCATAGGAACATGAATAAGTCATGAAGAAAGCAATAGCAGTAAAACTTAAACGATCAAAGTGCTAAGCTAACGGATGGGTCTTGTCCATCAGATCATTCTCCTAATGATGTGACCCCGTTGATCAAATGACAACTCATGTATATGGCTAGGAAACATAACCATCTTTGATCAATGAGCTAGTCTAGTAGAGGCATACTAGGGACACTCTGTTTTGTCTATGTATTCACACATGTATTAAGTTTCCGGTTAATACAATTCTAGCATGAATAATAAACATTTATCATGATATAAGGAAATATATAATAACTTTATTATTGCCTCTAGGGCATTTTTCCTTCAATCCCTGCTGCTTCCACGGCGTGGCTGGACCAGTCTGCTACATCGACGGCGCGGCGGGACCTCCGTGCTGCTTCGGCGGCGCGGCGGGGCCTCTGTGCTGCTACTGATACACGGCTGGACATGTCGGCTACTTTCGCGGCGAGGCGGGACATTTCTCGTGCTTCCTCTTCCATGCTCACCTCTCCTTGGTGGAAATCTCTTGACCCAGAACTCACGCTGGCTATGGCTTGATTGACTTGATTGTTTTTTGTGGATGATGAGTTGAGGAGGAATGTACAGTCATCTTCTAACCGAGTACTACTAATATGCTCCTAAATGGGAAACCGTTTAGGTTGTGATCGGTGTCAACAGGTTTGCAATTAAACCGTTTAGCTTCGTCTGCCTGGTGCGCATGCAGTCGGGTGAGTTGTCTAAGTATAGACACAACGAGGCCCTCGTTGGTATCCGTGCCTCGACTTTGGCTGGTCATAGTGGAGAGTAACATAGACCAGTTACTAGTCTATGTTACAAGTACCTTCATAGTGGGTAGTATCATATAGTATATGCATAATTTGGCGACGAGCGCTCTCTATATGTACCACCTTTTTTCTTTAATTACATCTTGTTAGTTTTGCTCCATGGCGCAATCCATCGATACTACTACTGTACAAATGTATACTTTTTTTAAAAGGCTAGAGGGCGGGGTAGTCTAGCTTGGTCCATCTCATGAGAGGCAAGGGCCTTTGTGATTTGACGGCTCATTACTGCTGGAAGGCCGGGCCTTGTGATTTGACTGCTCCTATAAATGTGCCGACGACCTGAGGAGGAGCAAAGAACTGTGCGGTATACTCAAGTTTTCCACTGGAGTACGACGGAGGAGCACGAAAGTCGGCAGCCCAGTGCCATATCCTCTACTCTCTACTCTTATTATATATTACTAGCAAGAGGCATTGTTCTATTCGCGATAAAGAATGATCTAATTTGCTAGTCATCTCATTTTTAGCATTGTTCTATTCATGCCTCGCAGAGAAGGTGACACGTGCGGCGAAACACCTGAAGCAAAATAAGAAACACTGGAGCAAAAGAAGAAGGAGGGTTATCAACCCAAAAAAAGAAGGAAGACGCACACACAAGTCTGGGGCGCTGCTCTCACTACATGAAGGGTTGCTGGCCGCGAAGTCGTAACTGCTTCTTCATCGCCTCCACGACCTCCATATCCTTGCACGTCTCCTCCGCCATCTTCATCATTGTGTCCATGATGCGGGGTTTCTCGACACGAGCCTTCATCATCTGTTCCACGGCCGCATTACGTACCTTGACAGCAGCCGGGTGCTCTATGCGGAGCTTCGCTAACTCCTCCTTCCGTTCCATGACGAGGGCCTGCAACATCTTCATCGAGGAACTACTATTCTCATTCAGCTTCTTCCAGCCGGCGTTCTCCTCCTTCAGCAGGTCGATCTCGTGGCAGAGCTTCGCCTTGTCCTCCTGAAGTTGCCGGATTTTGCCGGTCGCCTTCTTCTCCGAGGCAATGCTCTTCATCAGCAGCATCACCAAGCCGTCGGTCAACTCCCCTTGCTCATTGAGCTCAGCGGGCACGTCATTGAGGCTCTCCTTCAGCAGCTCCACCAAGCCGTGGATGAACTCATTCTGCTTATTGAGGTCCTTATTGAGCTGATCGGGCATGCCGTCGAGGGATAACGACTCCAGCGCCGCCAGCTCGGCATGTTTGCCTCTACGTCTAGGGCACTCCTGGGAGCCATCGCCTGCACGTGAGAGATCTTTCGAGCTCTCTGCGTGGGGGCGAGCCCTATCTTTTTTCCCGCAGCCATGGTTGCCGCTCCCTTGTTACGAGTAGTTCTCAACCTAGAGCTCTGCACACCGGCCATGGCAAGGACGGACGAAGAAGGAGGACTTATGAGGAGGAAGGCAGAGTAATTTTTGGTTAGGTAGTTCCTCTTTTTATAACCTAAGTACTAGCACTAGTACTAAAACCTGCATGGAACACGTTCAGGTTTGGTATGTACTGGTAGGTGTGAGCAGGCTTGCACTTAATTGTAGCACTAGTACTTTCGAATGTGATGGGAACAAGGTAAAGATTAATTGATGGTTTTTGGTTTCAAGGCCCGAAACAGCTCCCGATGAGTTTAGTGGAACAGAAATTTGAAGTAGACTACAGTGCTCAGATGCGTAAATATTATGTTACTGTAAAAAATTAGCACAGAATACGAAGGAGACCAATGGAAGTACTACTAGCAACCCATGATTTAATTACTCGCATGCGCGCAGTGGAGTAGTAATGTCTTTCTTTCGCCCTCACGTCCACTCAATTTGCATGCGCTGTATTAATTGACCATCAATGAAGTGAAGGACTTTACACGTGTCAAATTATTACATGGGATGGATCTTGGTACAAAATTGCGTCCGCCCATGTACCCGCGTGCGCGTGCGAGGGAATGAGTGCGTGCGTGGCGTGCGTGCACATCTTCGCTTCGTGCATGTACCGCCCGTGCGGCTAAGGGAGGACGAGTACATTCTTCTGGAACCAGCAGCACGTCACTGCGATCAATCCACACAAGGATGTCGCGACAACACCTCCACATGTGCCACGTGGCTTTATGAACTGTAAGGGAGACACTGTGTAGCGTGCCATTGTGTTTTGCACATACTCGAAGTACTAGTAAGGTACACGTGCATTGCACGCGTCAGATTTTGCAACCAAATTACGAATAAATACCACACAGTAGCATGTAAGCTCTGAGTCATATATGCCTGATGTAGACCTTCGTTTAATTCTTATAGTTCATATCATTCAAAATCAATTAGTTTTTATAAAAAACCTAGGGCTTCTTTGATTCGTTGGATTTCCAAAACGCGGGAATAGGAAGAACATGGGATTAGAGTGGAATGTCGTCCTGAATCCAACATGATGGTATGAGTCTTTGATTGTGCATAGAAAAAAGGAAGAATTCTTTCAAAAAGATTTGAGTGGATGGGACCTATGAAATCTAGTGCAAATGAATCATATGGAAAAATTCCTATGGTTTACAATCCTACGAATCAAACAACCAAGATAGGATAAATTCCTAAGGACTAGAATCCTCCAAAATTCCTTCGAGAATCCTTTGAATCAAAGAAGCCCTTAATCTATTTTATGATTCATGGAATTGTGCATTGTAGATCATAAAGTAAAAACAAATAATGGCAGGTCAACTAGAAAATAAGTTTGGGCAGCTATGATATGGAAGATTCTAGAACAAAGGAAAACCACTGTTGTTTTGAGATTTGTGCATTATGCTTAAGTTCAATCATGGAGTCTCCTAGATTGTACATGTGGAAAAATCCGGTGGAGGCTAGAAGATGGTGCGAGGGGCCGAGTGGAGGGAGACTATGAAGGAGTGCACAACTGCGAGACCGATATTAGAGAGAGGGGGCGAGAACGTATGCTGTTGCGCGCAGTGACGGAGCCATGAAAAATGTCCCATGAGCTAGGGGGCCAAGCATTGCTAATCCTTTACGAGAAGGGCCAATTCATCAACTTAAACCATTTTTACGAGCAATTGTCTAATGATCACATTCATATTAGCCTCGATATATAGTGATGTTAGGGGGGGGGGCAGGGCCCTTGCTGCCCCCTGTCTTCGCCATTGTGCGCGCGTCTGAGAGATGAAGCGGAAGGCATGGATGATGATAGGGGGGCGTTGGATATGTAATTTATGTGGGTCTATTAGTTATATATGTAATCCTATATAGAGAGGTATAGATTGATCGATGTGGACGTGGGAAAGAGGGTGAGACCTCACTATATATAGATTGATCGGTTTATGTGGAAAACTATGAAAGACCTAGCTATATATACACACACATAGAGGAACATCGATCGTTGAGCATGCACGTGAGAGATAAGGAATGCCCGATATGATGGAGAGGTGGATGTGTGTGTGTGCCTTCATGGGAGACCGACCTGAAGAAAAAGATTGCATGTGTGCGATGGATAATGCCGACTCGTAGTGTGTGTGCATGCATGCACGAGAGAAAGTTAGTGGTACAACTATAAAGAGAAAACCAATGTGTGGGTGTAAAAGACTAGGTGAGGTCATAATCAATGTAAAGTTGAATTCAAATATTTTAATAAGAGATCATGATGTTTGAAACCCATGCATGCATGAATATAACGGAGATCTGCGCGGTGTGGTTGGAAACGAGCATGTTGCAATGTATACACACTGAACAAGGTCAGATTGGTTTGAATTTGATATACCGATGGCAGACATCGTTTGGCCACATTGCATCCGTGCATGGATACACTATTCTAATTGGAGATGATGGGTGGCTTTCACATCACATATCTATATCTATACCCCTATATATATATATATATATATATATATATATATATATATATATATATATATATATATATTCAATTTTATATTTTTTATATAGTGTGCGAATAACTTTAACTTTGAAAGATGGTCGTTGGATGAGGCCAATTCGATGGTGCAGAGCTGGCAAATTTGAGCACTACTGGCCATTGGATATCATCTCGTTTCCACCAGATTTGGCCACATGTACAATCTAGAAGACTCTATGGTTGAACTTAAGCATAATGCACAAACCTCAAAACACAAGCGCTTCTTCTTTGTTCTAGAATCTTCCGTATCAGAATTGCCCAAATGTTTTTCTACATGATTTGTTTTTTACTTTATGCCTTACAACGCACGATTCCATGAATCATAAAATAGATTAGCTTTCTTATAAAAACTAGATGATTTTGAATGAAATGAACTATAAGAATTAAACGAACATCTACATCATGCATATATGACTCAAAGCTTACATGCTATAATGTGGTATTTATTCATAATTTGGTTGCCAAATCTCATGTGTGCAATGACGTGTACCTTACTAGTCTAAATGGTGTCTGTGTGTGTGTTGTGCGTGTTAAACACATTGTATGTAGTATATCATACTAGTCTAAATTCTCTTTTTTGGGGTACACGTTAAGCTTGTTCTCCCGAAATTTCAAGTCGCGCCTTGTTATGCCGAAATTTCAAGCTAGCGTCTCTGTCTATCGTGCTGCGAAACTCCCGCGTCTTCAACCCACGCCTTGTTAGCCCGGAATATTTAAGATATATCTTTGTCTCGTTGTGCTCCGACAACTCCCTCCATCTCAATCCGCGCCTTGCTATTCCAAAATTTCAAAGCACGCGAAAACTCCCACCTCCTGTGAAATCCCGGCACGCGAAATGCCCGTGATACCCCTGAACCGAAAGAACCGCCTCAAATCGGTGGGGGTACTTTCGTAACTTACCCCACATTTCGGACAAGCGTGTCCCTAAGCCATGGTTCCCCACTCACATCCCATCTTCCCACCCATTCGTACACCGAGGCTGGCAAAACCCACGAAGCCCCACACCCTCCTCCGTCCACCACCTAACCGGAGCCTCTTCCCCGACGACGTCATCCACAGCAACACCTCAACGTCCCTCATCCACCATATCAGATGAGGATCCGTCATCGATCTGGTCATCCAGCTGGTTCAGCCACCCCGTCCTCCACCTCCAAGGAGCTGCCCCGACGTTCCCCTCGTCTTTCGCTCCACCTCCATTCCCACACTACCGTCTTCACCTACACCACTGGAAGAGCATCATCATCACCGTTTCATCGGATGAAGCTGCGGCCTAATCGACGCCACCAAAGAGGTTGTACATTAATCTCCGCATTTTATTCTTGATTCGATCTCACGGTGCTGCCGGCGCTCGCTCCTGAGCCGACACGGCGCGGCTCCATCCACGATGGCGTCGCCGGCCACTTCCTCCACGGCGTCGCTCCCTCTGCGGCGATGTCCACATCAGTAGGAGCTGCTGCTGCTTTAGCTCTCGCTCGCGCTGCTGCTCTGCTCTTACTCTCGGTCCCCTGCCTGGTTTGCTCTTGCTCTTGCTCTTGCTCGCGCTGCTGCTCTTGCTCTTGCTCTTTCTTGCGATGCTGCTCCGATTTAGCTACACTTTAGCCGACTGAATCGACTTTTTGGTCAGTCAATTTTTAGGGGGTCGGGGGGCTCGCCGGAGTTAAGGAAGAACCAGCCGCAACGGGGAAGGGGGCTCTTTGGAGAGGTACCCCACAATCTATCTTAGGGTTCAGGGTGGGGGCGGTGGTCGCCAGCGGTGGTGGGGCGGTGGCGTGGGGATCGCCGGAGAAAAAGCTCGGCACAAGGGGGCCTACAAGGATGGCCAGGGCGGTGGCGGACTGGCGGTGGGGAGTGTTTTCGGGGCGGGCGGGGCGGCACACCACCGGCCGCGGGCAGTGGGGGCGGCTGTTTGGCTGGTGGTGGCTGGCGGCTCAAGGGGGTGGAGGTTGAAGATGAACCGCATGCCCTTGATTTCGTATCCAACGACTGCAAAATCGACTGACCAGAGATGAAAAAGTCAGTCGACTGACGTGTAGCCTCACCTCTAGTGTGTTTAGTTTCGACATCAAAATTCAGTTTCGACAGTTAAGATCAGTTTCGACAGTTAAGTTCAGTTTCAACATCAAAATCCAGTTTCGACAGTTAAGTTCAGTTTCGACAGTTAAATTCAGTTTCGACAGTTAAGTTTAGTTTAGACAGTTAAATTCAGTTTCAACAGTTAAGTTTAGAGATGGGCGGCTGATGTATACATCTAGCACTTTGTGGTTATGTATTTTACATCATCTATTGGAGATACTATTAGAATTCCACTCAGGTTAACGTTGTCTCTCTTGTCCTACTATAGCCTCGGCATCGTACAACTCACCGGAGCTGCTCCAATGACGAAACCCTCCATCACAACGGAGGAGTACCTCGGGCTCCATCTCCCGACGCCTAAGATGTTCTTCCCCTCCTCCGGCAGCCAAGTTAGCCGGAGCATCCTCACCGGCCAACCCAATCACGCTGAGATCGACATGGCTTTGCCAAAGAGGTTGTACACTTCATGTGGTTTGACTTAATCTCACCATGCTTCTTTGCATCCTATGATCTTCCAATTCTTGTGAACCAAACACGCAGATTGGCAGAAATCATGTGTTTTTAAATTCTCTATTTTGCACGTGCATTCCTATCCTATTCCTCTCTATTTCCTATCCCTGCATTCTTAGAATCCTCAAATTCAAACAAGCCCTTACACAATTACATCTGTTACAGATATGTGTCAAATAAAACCTTGTGTGGTTTGTCCATCTCCTACGGTGCTGTATTCCACCCCAGCTCAGCTGCTCCAACAATGGAAGGGTTCACCACAGTAGGGATCCGCTCTGCAGACTGTCTTTCGCCGCCTCAGATCTTCTTCCCCGCCGCCGGCCGCCACGACAACTGCATTACCATCATCAACTGAGCAGATTACCTTGAGGACTACACGGGTCCGCAAGAGAGGTCGCACTCTCCTGTTTCTGCTTACGTTATGCATCGCTTAATATGATGACATGCTACTTTATCATCGTGTTCACCTATTAGACTCCAACTCCGGTCGAAACTTATGCTGAAACTTGAGTTTTTCAATGGTTGTGGGGTACATATTGGGCCAACAATCAGTACTATATGTCTAGTATCTGGTTAATCTCGGGTGTCTACTATGAGTTTCATGTTGGGTGCAACCAAACATTAAAGGAGCCATTATTTGTATTTCTAACTAAAGCTATTATCTGCCTGCTATCATTGGTTTTGGGTCTATCCACAGTTTGGTACCTTCACTCTGGATTTGTGCATGCACTCCTTACATAATCTCACTATGTTTTATTCCTATGCATGTCGATTATTGTACACAATGGAACTGAACATGTAGAGGAAAAGAGACGATCCTTGTGTGGCAATAAAATTTCATGCAGACGTCGCTCCATGGTGGGCGTAAAGGCAGCCCCCTCCACCCATTTCGGATCGTAATCAAGAGGAAGATAACTCCTCAGAGGAGGATTCAGAGACAGATGACCAGTCCTATTCAGCCCC
>LR738711.1:269333985-269459809 GCA_902687465.1 Secale cereale | reverse complement strand
CCCCCCCGAGGTGCATGCTCTAACTTGGCAGGGTTAGGTTGCTCATATCGTGCGTACGGTATCTTGCATTGCTATGTCATTTGCTTAGTTTAGACATGATTTGTGTGAATGCCACTTGTTTAGTGTCTAATTACCATATATGTGAATTATGCAATGACATCTTTTTGCAAGACATTATATATGTGAATTATGCAATGCTATCTTGTTGCAAGGCATTATATATTTGAATTATGCAATGGCATGCTGTTTGGCCAAGCGTCATATATGTGAATTATATCATGCCGTCCTTTTTTTGTATGTCTCATTGCTTTTGTCGACAATGTTTGTATATTCAACTGCTCTTCCTGCGCATCAGCCATTTGAATTGGTGATGGAGAAATCTGGAGTGAAAACAAGGTCTTCAGAGCAGACAACGCTACCTGGTGAAGCAGATATCATGCTGCTTATAGATAGCTCTTCAGAGGAGGATTCAGAGGCAGATGACCAGTCCTATTATCCCCCTGAGGTGTATGCTCAAACTTGGCAGTGTTATATTACTCATATCGTGCATATGTTGTATTGCAATGCTTAGTTTTTACATCATATACACGATATTGAATGCCATCTCCTTAGTTGACACATTATATATGCGATTGCCCTCTGCTCACTTCCTTAGTATATAAATCATATATTTGAATTATATCATGCCATGATGTTTACATAGACATCATGTATCTGAATTATGGCATGCCAACCCATTTTCTAAAGACATAATATAGTTATATCATCTCATCATGTTCACATAGTCATCATATTTTGAATTACGTCATTCTATCCGCGAATTATCATGCCATCATGTTTCCATCGACGGCATGTTTGTGATTTATGGCACGCCAACCACTTTAATAGACACATCGTATAGTTATATCATGTCATCCTGTTTACATAGTCATCATATTTTGAAGTATGTCATTCTATCCTGTTTAGTTAGCCATCATACATGTGAAATTGTGTCATGCTATCCTGTTTAATTAGCCATCATATATTTGAAATTATGTCCTGCTATTCTGTTTGGTTAGACAACATAAATGTGAATTATTTCATGCCCTGTTTTCTTCCCTTCTATCCATTGCACCTGTCTATCTTACAATGTTTGTACATTCAATTTCTTTTCTTGTTTATCAGCCATTTCAATTAGAGGGGGTGATGGCAGTAACTATGGGAGTAAAAACACGGTCTTCAGAAAAAGATATTGCTACCTGTCGATGGAGATAGAACCACGGTTGTACTTTCCCAAGAACCAGCCCCACCATGCATAACCCAGACTCACGTAGATTGTACCCCTACCCAGTTGGACAGAGAACCAGCTACACCCCTTCTAACCCCAATCCCAGCAGATAGTAGCCTAGTTCCCGTTGACACAGCACCGTCTCCACCACAGAGCACCCAAACACGAGTGGTTAGTAAGGCAACTGGAGTGCACAAAGCACGAGGACCACCACTCCAAACCCCAAGTCAGCGCTTAAAGCAGAAGAATTGTTCTCAGGTCAGATTCCGTAGCTATGGTTCATACTACTTTGCTCTTGCATCACTGTATTTACTCATACCAACTAATTTCAAATTTGAAGGATGCAGTTGAAACTCCAATGGCGCAACATGTATGTTTTAAACCTGTTTCTTTAACGTGTTTGCTGTTGTAACTTGCTCTATGTTGATTTCAGTTTCAATTCAATAAACAGTTATGTTCTCATGCCATGCACATTACAAGTGTTGTTATTGTTGTGTAGTTTCCCACACTTATATTCTGTCTATGCTGCTTTGTCTTAAATAGATATGATTCGAACTGTATCTATCTTGATTTGGCAACATAAACTAGAATGATATAGACCATACAGTGACCATACTACATAGATATATGTTTGTTTCATGCTGTTATCCTGTCCACCTTACTACTGAACTGGTTTACCAAAAAGTGTTTCATATACTACATTGTAAATCTGTGATGTGTTTGTTTGTTTCTCCTTTAGGACGCGTATAAATTATTGGAGAAGAGTACCCCGTTATGCAATGGTAAAGGAAGTAATGCAGATCAGGTTCAAGATAGTGAGACATCCTTGTCGTTCTCCAAGAAAGCTGATAAAAACTATATTGAAGACACTGAGACAACCCCAAAGTCCTATCTTGATGTAGTGTTCGAGTTACTGGCTACTACTGCTAGCACCAGCTCTTCGAACTCACTGCATGAGTCAGTTCGGCTTCTTGGGTCTCAACTTCAAGTTGAAAGACATCGATCAGATGTTATGCGACAAGAAGCCGAAGGACTGAGGAAGTCCCTGTAGAATTCAGATGCATACTTTCTGGTGCAACAGCAAGTGCTGGAGGATTTAAGCGCCAAACAAGAGAAAGTTAATAAGTTTGCTAATCATCTTGCCAGCATTATGGGTACCCAGGATATTGTTTCTTTAGCTCTTCTGAAGTGGTTCAGTTCTGGACTTGTTTTGCTGCAGCGTTTATATGCTGCTTTGTTCCCTATATTTGCACGGGTGGCAAAGTTTGATGCCCAGTGGATGTAATATGTGTAATAGCCGTGATAGCCTAGCGTAAGTTGCTTGCCTATTTATTTCCTTATTGTCTTGTTTATTTGTTTTCTTGTAGTTAGTGCAGTACTTTTTCCATGGTTTGCTAGTGGCCGTAATAGCCTGATTTTAAAACTAGGCCACATTAACCATGGGCTACATATTTACTGTTGATAACATGGGTCTCTTACGGGCCGTATAAACAATGGGACTTCTAAGGGACATAGAAACAATGGGCCTTCTACGGGGCGTAGAAACAATGGGCCTTATACGGTCCGTAGGCACAATGGGCCTTCTACGGGCCGTATGATTGGTTGGCCAAACATGGGCCAATAACAGACCACACTATGGCCGTAAACGGGCTAGAGTTGAAATCGTTCGTTCATGGGCCGAGCATAACGGGCCATCGTTAATCGGTCGTATTTGGAGACGCTATGAAAACGGACCAACATATTAACGGGCCACAAACGGGCCGACTGTAACCACGGGCTGAATTTGGCCCACAAGCAGAAAATGACAGTAACGGGCCGAAAGTAAACGAATGCTGGAAATGAGCCCAAGAATAAATGGGCCCTGAGAAGGCCGAAAGATAACATGGGCTGGAAATGGCCCAATAGAATAATGGGCCGTTAATGGGTATAAAGTGAAGCACTGTTCAATATGGGCCAATTTTACCACGGGCCGTTAATGGGCCGAGGGTTACAAAGGACCTCATATGGGCCGAAAGACGTCATGGGCCATACATGGGCCGGAAGTTAAAATGGGCTAGAATTATATTGGACGGCCCAGATGACGCTACTGGGCCTAATTTGGATAGGCCGTAAACGGGTCGTGGGTTAGCGGGATGTAAATGGGCTACATGCGAACAGACCGTTAACAGGCTTGCCGTGGGCCGGCCCGTCACCTTTTGACCAAGTCAAACGGGCTGGCCTTTTCATAGGAATGGGCCTCTGTTGGGCACTGTTCATTACGGGCCAGTTTTACCACGGGCCGTTAATGGGCCGAGGGTTACTAAGGGCCTCATATGGGCCGAAAGACGTCCTGGGCCATACATGGGTAGGAAGTTAAAACAGGCTGGAATTATATTGGACGGCCCAGATGACGCTACTGGGCCTAATTCGGATAGGCTGTAAACGGGCCCTGGGTTAGCTGGTTGTAAATGGGCTATATGCTAACAGGCCGTTAACAGGCTTGCCGTGGGCCGGCCCGCTACCTTTTGACCAAGTCAAACGTGCCGGCCTTTTCATAGGAATGGGCCTCTGTTGGGCTATGCAACGTGTTGACCTATCATAGGCACTTTTGGTCCAATGAGTGGATGACATCTGTCCCAACGGTGAGCCGACATGTGTTTCCTCCAGCCAATGATGATTTTACACGTGGAAAATCCCCATTGGCCGGGGCTGTTTACGGGTTATCGAATCCAAAACCTGACCCGATAGCTTAATGGCGTTCCATTACGATGGATGCCACATGTCGGTCACCCTTGACAAAAGCACTTCTGTGATGCGTGATTTATCATCATGGAAGTGCACACTTCCGTGATGATAATTTTGCTAATGTCATGGAACACTTCTACCACAGCACAGGTATGACTATCTTGATTCTGTCATAAATTTGTCATGGATGTACCTGCATGACAGAAAACGTGACCTACTGTGACAAACACGTATCATTACGGAAGTGTATTTTTTTGTAGTGAATGTGAGGCTCTTCCAGGACTGCCAATAGGCTTCATGAGCAATGAAGGAGTTTTTGGTGTCCAAGTTGTGAATGTGATAAGACTTTGCATCTGCCGCTTCAACCAATCATGGTGCTTATCCTGCTTCTGGTGAAGTGAAACTAGAAGCTCTCGGTCATTGAGAACATGGGGACGCTTCTTGGGCCTTTGAGCAATGGTGCTACCAGCGACATCGGTGTTGGCACAATGCGGTAGGCGAAGATTTCCAGCCAGATGATAAGCAATGACATTTGCATTAGGCACATAAACACCTTCAACATGCTGTGTGAAGATTTGGTGATCAACATTGAGCAGTTGAAGTGGTTGCTTGGTAGGCTCAGGATAGATGGCTTCATAAGACATATCAACCTGAGGCAAAAAGACAACATGATTGCGTGCAGAGGCTTGATAGTTGATAGTTGAGTGAAGCTTAGTGAGCGCATTATCGAGAGAGCATAGAACTTGAGGCCAAACATATCAATACCAGACGCATCAAGTTGACGAATGAAGAAGTCATGTGTATTAAATCTGATGCCATTGAGAATGTAAAATACCAAAGTCTTTATGGCACCTTCCAGTTTGGCTTCAAATGAGTGTCCCTTAATAGGCCAGAGAGTATGCCTCAAAATATGATATATGGTGCGAGGCAGATACTCAAGGTCCTTGACAAAGAATTCCTTTGGTTAATCAGCTTCCAGGGGCAATGGCTTCATCAAGCTGAGCATTTCACTCACGTTGGGCTTAGCCTTTTTGAAGATGATTTCCAGCTCCTTCTGATATAGGGAACAACCTGGTTCGTACAACTCACCAGGAGTGGGAAGGGAAGTAAGCTCAAGTAGAGTTTGAGCTTTGGCTTCATGATGAATGTCACATGTCATCCACTCAAGGACCCATGTCTTTGGATCCCTGTTGTAGCCTCTGATATGAAGAGTAGCATAGAATTACATGAGAAGCTCTTCATTCCAGTGTTCCTTTGCAGTGACGAATGGAAGCAATCCAACATCTCGGAAGCAGTCAAGGGCTTCCTCAAGGCATGGCAGTCAGCAATAGCATCACAATCAAGACGTTGGTGAGGAAAGATCCAGTCCTGATTGTACAAAATGCAAGAGTAATAGCTTCATTGTTGAAAGCTGTAGAACCTATCAGAAGAGATCCTTGGCTTCTTGTATGGGTTCTTGTAAGAGTCAAAGAAGGTGTTGTTCGCTCTGAAGCTGTGCACACTGAATGAACCTTGTGTTGTTGCAGTGCTTGGAAGCCTAGGCAATCTAGGCTTGGGCTTCAGTGTTTGAGGCCTCCGCTCCATATGATATTCATATTGTGGGCCTGGGGCAGCAGGAGGCGTCAGTATTGGCCATCTAACAATTACAAGCTCATCTGCTTGATTGAAGGCTTAGGCCATGGTCTGAGGCACAGGGGGAGGAAAAATCACTTCAGGGGCAGCAATGACTTCACGCTGCACATTATGTTCAGCCATGACAGTGTCATTGGCTTCAGTATTCATTGGAGGGGTAGCCACATTTTCTTCACCTTCAGTTGCTTCAAGGAGAGGGGACTCATGCACAACAGAATCTTGGGGAGTGGGTTCTTGCATGACGGGCACTTCTTCTTCTTGTTCAACTGGTTCTTGGGGAGGGTGAGTGACTTCATGGGTTTCTTCCTTTTCTTCATCGGCTGAGGCAGCCGGAATATCTTTAGCCGCCTTGGCTTTAGATTCAGGAGCAAACACAGAAGGAATGGCATCAGGAAACACTTGACGTGCCATTGAGCTTGAGTTTTGTACTTCATCTTCAGGAATGCTGGACATGGAAGCTTGAGGCCAGAGACCATTGCGAAGCCTTCGAAACTTGGGCGGCGCTATTGGTGAAGCATTGGTCTGCACCATGTCTTCTTCTGGTGTTGTTGTGGAGGTCTTGAGTACCGGAGTGGTAACAAGAGATGGCGGAGTACGAGGAGTGACTTCATATAAGGGGGTGTTTGGGGGTTGTTCTTCCCAAACTTCATCTTGAGCAATTGGCGTAATGGGACGACCAATGCTTATGAGCTCACTGCTCATTTGAGCAGGTGACTGAGCAGGTTGGGGTTCAAGCTGAGGAAGGACTTCATCATCACCAACATTGTCATCATGACCAATGTCTTCAGCTGCAGGAGAGTTAGCAGCTGGAATCTCTTTAGTCTGATGAGCCTCTGAGGTAGCAGGCTGAGGTGAAGCCTTTGAAGCTTTTGTCTTCTGCTTCTTCTTGGAAGGAGCAGCATCAGAGGCATCAAGGTGCTTGTGTTTCTCAGCTTTAGCTTCAGCCTGCCTAGTCTTCTTTTGATCATAAGCTGCTGATGGGACCTTTGGCTTCGAGCCAGTCATGCTGACAGGGAAGACAATGTTGGGTCTTTCTTACCTTGGTGATTCAGTGTCTTCAGCAGCAGGCTTCTTCATCTTCTTTGGCTTCTTGGCGGCCAGCTTGGGATCAATGCCTGGACAGCCAAGAGCTTTCCTCTTCACAACTTCATTGTGGGCTTGGACGCATTTCTTAGCATAGTGCTTGAGACATTCCCTAGAGCCCCTTGCAACTTCACGACGCTTGGCGAATTCAGCCTTGAGGTCTGTCATCATGGTCTTGAAGTTTTGAACTTCTTGTGCACTGAGGCTTGCCATATGTGTCGTGGATTGTCACGGCAGATGTCCTAGTGTGAGGACTTAGTCGTGAGGCCAACGCATCTATCTGGTAGCTTGAGAGGGGTTGAGTGGAATCGAGAGACGCAACACAAGACAAAGGTTTAGACAGCTTCGGGCCCCGAAAAACATCATCCGGTAACAACCCTACATGTTGTTTGTGGCTAAGTCTCATTATCACCATGAGAGAGTCGCCGGTAAACTGACTCTTTGTGTCTAGCCCGTAAGATTGTTTCTTCTTGCTTGTCCCTCTTTGGGGAGATGATGTCTACACACGCTTCTACTCTTGTAGACTATGTTGGGCCTCCAAGCGCAGAGGTTTGTAGGACAACAACAATTTCCCTCAAGTGGATGACCTAAGGTTTATCGAACTCAGGGAAGTAGAGGTTGAAGATGGTCTCTCTCAAGCAACCCTGCAACTAAGATACAAGAAGTCTCTTGTGTCCCCAACACACCTAATACACTTGTTAGATGTATAGGTGCACTAGTTCGGCGAAGAGATGTTAAATGGCAAGTGATATGGATGGCAAAACAAAGTAATATAAATCTGTAATAAAAAGTGCAGCAAGCAAACAAGTGGTAAACGTGAGCACAAATGGTATTGCAATGGTGGAAACAAGGCCTAGGGATCATACTTTCACTAGTGGCAACTCCCAACAACATTAACATAATCGAATCACATGATATTTCCCATAAAACATGCAATGGAGACGCACCCGGAGGTCATTCCTTCGTGGTCAAGAGAGGACGAGAATTATGTAGGGCTACAAAAGCACACCTCAAAGTTCGTAGTTCTCAATCTAAGGATTTCCCAATGTCACCGCGGCCATCCAAAGAGAGTCCCACAATCACCACAACATATCTAAAGGATAGTCAAAGACAAGCACCAAGAGACTCTCAATCTTCAATCAACACACAAGAGAGGAAATCACTCATGAAAATATTTTTCTAATCCATGTCCAATAGACCGCTGTCACCTTGGTCTCGGGGATTATACTAGATAAAGAAAAGTGAGTACATCAATCCAATACATAGAGGAAGGGGAATTATCATGGGATCACCCTAGATTAACATAGCCTATGATCACAACGAAGATCACATCATGGGAGAAAGATATAACCACATAGCTACTGGTAGAAACCTGAGCCCCGAGGAGGAACTACTCCCGCATCATGGAGGGAGGAAGCAACGTCGATGGAGATGAATCCGGGGGCACTTCCCCGTCCCGGCAGGGTGCCGGCACAGGAATTCTGGTCCCCCGAAGCTTGATGGCGATGGCGGCGGAGATCGGAATTGCGTCTGGAGAAAAGGGGTTCGGAATCAGGGTTTCCTCGACGGGTGTTAAATATATGCCAAAGGGGGTCGCCAGGGGAGCTAAGGGGGGCCCAGGCGCCCCCCCCCCCCCCCCCCCCCGGCGCGGCCTGGAGGGGGGCCGCGTGGCCAGGGTGCCTGGAGCCCTGGTGGCCCCCCTCCGGCCCTACTTTGGCCGCATGGAAGCTTCCGGAACGCTGATTTTTTATATATTTTTCCCGGAATTTTTCTGGCAGTTTACGTAATGGGAAAACCTGAAATACAAAAACAGCAGAAAACATAAACTGGCACTGGGGTGCACTGAGTTAATAGGTTTGTCCAAATATGATCAAAAGTGTATAGAAGTGTATAAATACATAGCAATATCACACAAAAGAGGCATGGAGCAAGCATGAATTATAGATACGTTTTGGACGTATCAATATCCCCAAGCTTAATTCCTGCTCGTCCTCGAGTAGGTAAATGATAACAAGCATAATTTCTGTGGTGACATGCTATTAACCATATAAGAACTTTTCACAGTCACATGACAAGTGCTTACTGAGACAATGAATCTGTAGTAATTAAGTTGCCTCATGAGAAAATCACAAAGAATTGAAAGTTTTACAATATGATACTGAAACACTCAATAGATTTGTAGTGAGCATGGTGTGCAAATATGACAAAGTGATATCTCGCTTGCCCCCTTTAGTGAAGCAAAACATAAATCCAGGGGCACCTCCAAGGTTTAAGTGACGACTAGATACAATGATTTCAGAATAAACGATATCATAATCATGCAAAAGACAATGGTACTTTGGGACAATGCACATTACACTCAGAATGACAATCATGCTCTAAATAGTTGGTGCTTTAAAGAAGGTGGAGACTCTCGAACCGTGGCTTTTGTTGGCAAGGTGGAAAACCCGTGGTCGGAAACAAAAACTAAACATGTACCAGAGCTCTTGGTTTTAAAAACAGAGGTAATAATTTTTTTTTGAATATGCATGTTTCGTCAACGAATGCTAGCAGATAACTCAATCACTTCTTGAGATGGACAAGTTTCGAGGAACGGCTCCCGAATGAGGACGATCACATCCTCTTAATCTCCTTTGTTTATCACTGCCAAAGTTTTCTGATTTCTCATGAACAAAGCGTGAAGGAGGGTTTGTTTGTTATATAATTTTTTATAATGAGCCGGGCGCACTCTATGCCAGTTCCTTCTCGTATTATGGGTTTGCACATTAGACATGCAATCCTGGGGTGAAGCTTGTCCAACTTAAAAAGATCATGAATTAACTACTACTTCCTCATGAGCTAAAACAGAGGCACAAAAGAGAAATGCTTTTTTTTTAATAATTTCGAGATGGTACATGAAAGTCTTCGTTAGGAATGGCAGGTAAATACCATGTATAGGAAGGTATGGTGGACTCATATGGCATAACTGGTTTAAAGGATTTTGGATGCACAAGCAGTCAGTCCGCTTAGTACAGGCGAAGGTTAGCAAAAGACTGGGAGCGACCAACTAAGAGAGCAATGACGGTCATAATCATGCAGAGCGACAAAGCAACATTGAATCAGGCATGGAAGTTATATCGCTACTCAGAAATTAAAGATCATCAAGGCTTGATAGACTTTCTTTACAGTCTTAAATATGTGTGAGCATACGCCAAGTCAATCAAAATAAATTCTTGGGGGAAGATACCACTAAACCATACCACATCATAGGCAAACAAATCATGTTGGTACTCCAATAACACATTGAGGACCCCCCCAGCTATTTGAGACTAACCATAAGAAAACATGAACTACTAAGCACCATTATGCACATAGCATTTTTATCATAGACATATCAACCAGTGCAACAGAAGCCAATTCTCTTAACAAGATAAGCATGATAAATAAAGAGAGTTCCAGCGACCAACTAAATAAAAGCTCTTTAAAAAAAAGATAAGCATGAAAACTAAGAGCTGAACATGATAGTAGCTATTGAAAGACAAAGAACACACACAGCAAAGATAGACATGAAAATTCTATGTTATGTTCTAGGTTGAAGTGGAGCGGGTCTCTCTCCCACACAAAGAAAGCTGGGTTCCAACTCGTTATGAACAGCAAGCAAAGCTAAAGAAAACTAAAAAGGAAACTAAAAGCAAGACGCTCCAAGCATAGCACATAACACATGAAGTGATAAAAATATAGTGGAACGAAAGACGAACTGATAATTGTTGATGGAGAAGGGGATGCACGGGGGCATCCCCAAGCATATACGCTTGAGTCTTCTTGAATATTTCTTGGGGGTGCATGGGGGCATCCCCAAGCTTGAGCGTTTGACACTCCTGAATCTTTTTATCATCTTCCCTCGCACACTTGAAAACTCCCTTCATACATAACTCATCATAATCTGATTAGCGAGGTTAGTACCCATAATAAAATAATTTTTCGTTGCTGGAAATAAGGATATTCTTGAAGGTCTACTGTTTCTCAAGATTGCCAAAATGTATTTGCAAAGAAAAAGCAAGCTCAAGGTTTGCAAAATGAATGAAAGGCAAAACAGGACAGAATCTGTGAAAAACAGACCAGCAGGTAGTAAATGATTTTTTCGGGGCACTTCTGCAACTCAAATCAAAAAACTCAGAACAGACGCCCGAAAGCCAATTGTATAGAGCACGCTGTTGAAAAAATTCAGACCAAAAGATGATCTGGTGATTTTATACGAATGTTTCTGTCCAAGGACATAATCTGTTTCCTGGACAGCACGTCACAACTTTTGAACTTTCTTGCAATCAGAGGCTACACTTGGCACAAAGCTGAAAAATAAAGATACAATGATGATGCTAATGTAGTAACAACATCAAGACACAACAAAAGCAAAATAAAATTTTATTCATTGTGGGCTGCCTCCCAAAAGTGCTTTCTTTTATGCCTTTAAGCTAGGCATAAGACTTTAATGATGCTCTTGTAGGAATAAGAGTTGAAGAACAAAAGAGAGCATCAAGAAGCAAATACCAAAAAAAATTAAGCCTAACATGCTTCCTATGCATATGAATATTGCAATAGAATAATTTATTGAAGCACTAAGCAATAAGCATAGGAAGGCGAAACACGTGTAGCTTCAAAACCTTCAACATAAAGAGAGGGAACTTGATATTATTGAAATATCTATAAGCATATGTTCCCTTCTCATAATAATTTTCAGTGGCATCACGAATAAACTCAACAATATAAGCATCACATAAAGCATTGTTACCATGACCCACATGCAAAAAGGTACTCTTACTCTCCACATAAGCATCTTTGGGGAGCCCATGGTTAGGACATTTTTGCATTAACGTTTTCAGTCTCCCCCAAGCTTGAGCTACGCTCTCTCCATCACGAGACCGAAAGTTATAGATATAGTTCCTGTCTCGATGAATTTCATTAAGAGGATAAAACTTAGTATAAAAGAGAGACATAAGCTCTTGCCAATCAAGCAAGTGCGAGTTATCGAGAAGCTTATACCAATCTGAAGCTTTATCTATAAGTGATACAGCGAACAATTTCCTCATGACAAACTCCCTTGATACACTTGCAAGCTTAAATAATGAACATAATTGTGACAGATATAGCAAGTGTTCACCGGGATGTCTGTCTCATGCATAACGATTAGCCAAAACATAATCGATAATACCAGCTGGTATTTTATAGGGCACAATTTCAGTAGGGGGAGGAGCAACCACCACAGGTGTGGGGCGTCTTCCCACAAGCAACGATCCAATAGCAAGGTTTTCCATAAACATAACTAGTGAAATAAAAACAAGAAACAAAAAGATTTAATTGCAAGATCTAAAGATATACCTTCAAGCACTCACTTCCCCGGCAACGGCACCAGAAATAGCTTGATGTCTACACACGCTTCTACTCGTGTAGACTATGTTGGGCCTCCAAGCGCAGAGGTTTGTAGGACAGCAGCAATTTCACTCAAGTGGATGACCTAAGGTTTATCGAACTCAGGGAAGTAGAGGTTGAAGATGGTCGCTCTCAAGCAACCCTGCAACTAAGATACAAGAAGTCTCTTGTGTCCCCAACACACCTAATACACTTGTTAGATGTATAGGTGCACTAGTTCGGCGAAGAGATGTTAAATGGCAAGTGATATGGATGGCAAAACAAAGTAATATAAATCTATAATAAAAAGTGCAGCAAGCAAACAAGTGGTAAACGTGAGCACAAATGGTATTGCAATGGTGGAAACAAGGCCTAGGGATCATACTTTCACTAGTGGCAACTCCCAACAACATTAACATAATCGAATCACATGATATTTCCCATAAAACATGCAATGGAGACGCACCCGGAGGTCATTCCTTCGTGGTCAAGAGAGGACGAGAATTATGTAGGGCTACAAAAGCACACCTCAAAGTTCGTAGTTCTCAATCTAAGGATTTCCCAATGTCACCGCGGCCATCCAAAGAGAGTCCCACAATCACCACAACATATCTAAAGGATAGTCAAAGACAAGCACCAAGAGACTCTCAATCTTCAATCAACACACATGAGAGGAAATCACTCATGAAAATATTTTTCTAATCCATGTCCAATAGACCGCTGTCACCTTGGTCTCGGGGATTATACTAGATAAAGACAAGTGAGTACATCAATCCAATACATAGAGGAAGGGGAAATATCATGGGATCACCCTAGATTAACATAGCCTATGATCACAACGAAGATCACATCATGGGAGAGAGATATAACCACATAGCTACTGGTAGAAACCTCTGCCCCGAGGAGGAACTACTCCCGCATCATGGAGGGAGGAAGCAACGTCGATGGAGATGAATCCGGGGGCACTTCCCTGTCCCGGCAGGGTGCCGGCACAGGAATTCTGGTCCCCCGAAGCTTGATGGCGATGGCGGCGGAGATTGGAATTGCGTCTGGAGAAAAGGGGTTCGGAATCAGGGTTTCCTCGATGGGTGTTAAATATATGCCAAAGGGGGTCGCCAGGGGAGCTAAGGGGGGCCCAGGCGCCCACCCGGCGCGGCTTGGAGGGGGGCCGCGTGGCCAGGGCACCTGGAGCCCTGGTGGCCCCCCTCCGGCCCTACTTTGGCCGCATGGAAGCTTCTGGAACGCTGATTTTTTATATATTTTTCCCGGAATTTTTCTGGCAGTTTACGTAATGGGAAAACCTGAAATACAAAAACAGCAGAAAACAGAAACTGGCACTGGGGTGCACTGAGTTAATAGGTTAGTCCAAATATGATCAAAAGTGTATAGAAGTGCATAAATATCATAGCAATATCACACAAAAGAGGAATGGAGCAAGCAGAAATTGTAGATATGTTTTGGACGTATCAGGAGACCTGCCCCTCCTCATATAAGTTAGATGGGCGGGTTACATGTGGAGTCCTATTTGGCTTAGGACTATTCTACCTTCTAATACAAACCAGATACAAGTCCGGGTCTTAACTCCTTGTAAGGTAAATATTCCTCAAGCCTTTCCACATTAAACCGGCCTTCTGGGCCTTGGGCCTTGTCATCCGTCCGCCGCCCGCCGTGTTACCAGTGAGTCATAATGTTCAGGCAGGTTGCTTGTAAACCGTCTGGTCAGGGCGGGTCGCTAGTGAATCACCAAGTGTAAACCGGGTCTCAAGTAAACCGTCAGGTCCTGCCGGGTCATATTTCTGGCCGGGTCATATCGCCGGGTATATCCCCGACATTAGCCCCGAGTTTAGCTTGGATTTATCCATGGTAAACTTATGATGACCATCCTTAAGTCCTTGTCCTTTCCTTCTTCTAGAAAATCTGGGTCAACAGACCAGCTTCATAATCAACTTGCTCGCATAAGAAATATTGTAAATCAAGAATCCATTTGAGTCGGCCTTCAATGCTCAGACTTGACAAAAATATTGGTCTTTCAAATATTCAACTGATATCCAGCCGGCTTGAGGATGCCGGTTTATGATTACCACCATTGCCGGGTTATAAAAACTGATAATTACGGGTCATGACTGTTATAGTCACCGGGTCATGATTATTACCAATGCTGGGTCACACAATTGATCTTCTTGGTTTGTTCAAAACTGAGAATTTTAAAATGTTCCTCCTTTATATGCATATCACCTGTAGCCCCCAAGTCTTCAGAAGGGAGCGTAGTAACCACTTAAGACTTGCTTCAATATAAATGTTATAACCTTGCAGAAATCCAAGTTATTCATCTTAGTCATTAGTCAAAACTGAATATTCCACATATGTAGCCCCCAAGTGCCGGGTTGTCATGCTTGCAGCAGCCTGGGACTTATAAATGCCTTATGCTCATAAAAACTTCAACCAGTGTAGCCCCCAAGGGTCGGGTCATTATGCAATAATGAGCAGGGACTTTATAAATATGATCATGTAGACTTGAATAGCGGCGTGTAGCCCCCAAGGGCCGGCTCATTAAAATAATATTAAGATGGTACTTTATATATACTTCTTTGAAAAGAACATCATATGATGTAACCCCCATCATGGGGCTTGAACCCACGTCCACAAGGTTAAGAACTTTGTGCTTTACCAACTGAGCAGTGGACCCTTTACTATAATGGATTAAGACTTGTATACCTTGAATTGTTGACAGGAGCAATTGGTAGCCCCCAAGGGCCGGCTCATTATAATGTGATGAGTCGGGTCTTCAATAAGGCCAATAAAAAGTAACCTTGTATTAGCCCCCAAGTGCCATGGTGCATGTTGGTATTGACATGGGACTTGCACATTTGATGTAATCTCAATTTGAATAATGTAGCCCCCAAGTGCTGGGTCGTAAGCCTGCAGCGACTCGGGACTATTCCTTTCTAGAATAAATCATACCCATTGATAAAATAATATCCATTGAACTGAAGTGACTTTGAAAACCTCAATCATAATATTGGTTATTGATAACCATAATAAAAATCCAGCCATGTTGGCTATTTAAAGATTTGAATAATATAACCCGGTTTGAAAACCGGTTCCAGTATTATTTGATCGCACTGTTGGTTTTACCAAGACAGTGTAGTAAGGGTGATAACCCAAAATTTGAACACTGGTAATTATCATAGATTGCCGGTTTATAAACAAAACCAGGCCGGGTTAACAAACACCGGTCATTATCTTATCTCATACTGGCGACTTATAGTCGAAAGCCAGGCCGGATTAATAAACACCGGATATTATTTACCATCATATACTGGCGACTTATAGTCCAATGCCAGGCCGGGTCAATAAACACTATCATAAAATGTTGTAAACCTCAACAAAAGAGAAAATTTTGTCGAATAAAATCATGAGAAGACGCGAGGCTTTTCATGGGCTGCCAGGCCCAAAATCAAGGGTTTTCATGGGCTGCCAGGCCACTGAGTTAAACCATTATACAAAGCCTTTTAAGATGGACCTCACATTAAGCAATCGTCGTTTTAACTTTAACATGTTCAAGGTTTGTATAAGATTGACTTGCCAAACGTTCGGCGGGTCATACCAGGATTACCTGGGCTGAGTGACTTACTTAAAGAAGGCAGGGTAACCCGGGGTTTTAGGTGAATATACCTGGCTTCCAAGCCTGGCTTGATAGCCTATTACAAGGGTTAAAATTCTTTATTGTTGTGCAAAAAAGAGCCCCCCAGGTAATATTTTGAGCTGTGCTCAGTGGGTGCCTATGTTTGAGCTGTGCTTTGCAATAGACTCTCTTTGGCCCCTGTTGACTTTAGGTAGCAAGCCCCCAAGTTTTTTTATGTGGCCTATAAACTGGATTAATGGGTAATCAGAACTCCGCTTTATAAACAGAAACCCCCAAGTGATATATTTCTGAGTTGTGCTCGCCGGGTGCCTATGTTTGAGTTGTGCTATGCTACAAACTCTCTTTGGTCCCTTTAATTTTTCCTGAGAACTTGAACTTGCGAGAGATTATTCTTTTGAACCGGAAATTCTTAAACCGGATATTGAGAGCTTCAAAGCTTTGTGGGAGATAGCTTTCCCTTGAGCCGGATTTTAAACCAGAATCCTTTTTAAGCTGGCAATTTTCTGACGACCTTTAAATTTGCACCAATATGGAGGTTTAGGGTCCTGCATTAGATAACCTTGCAAGCCAGAGTAATTGGTCTTCTAAATAAAGCAATATATAATAAAAATATACTGGATGGATTCACCTGATATGTTAGGCTAGTATTTATCCGCTTCAGAGTTGATGATCAGTTGACCACCATGGTGAAGCGGCGCGGTAAACCATGTGAATGGGCAAGTGAGCCGCATTGTGTTGATATATGCCGAACCGCGGAGGCGGACAGAAAAACAACCGCAACATTAGAGGTAGCATGGACGCAGGCGAGTCGCTACCGCTCTTGCAGTGACCAAATGTCCTGCATAAATAATATCGTAAATCAGAGTAATTGTTCTCAAAAGTAAAAAGTTGATACGTGCTATTTAAAATAATCTAGATAGATATCACCTGATGTATTTGGACCTTATGATCCTCATTGGTGTCCGTTAGCCAACCCGTCATGTTGAGTAGGCCGGACCACAGGGCGGACAGTAAAACGACCGCAGCATCAGAGGCAGCACAGACACATGAATCGGCCACAGTGTTGTAAGTCAGCGCAGATGAGCAAGTTGTCCTCCGCGTTGTAAACCGGAGCGGACGCGTGAACCGCCATGGGGGCAGATGAGCGAGTCGTCCGTAGCGTTCTAAGGGGGCGCGTATGGGCGAGTCGGACAAGGCATTGTAAGCCGGCGCGGGAGTCCGTTGAGTAAGGACGACCACCTGTGCCGAATGATGTTGGCACACCTCCTCGTGGCTGATTTGACCAATAGATGAGTCGTCTGCGACACTTGTATCCGTTGAGCATTACGACATGGTCAGATGATGGCGCATCATAATAGTAGCGCGAGCCATATATCCATGATCCTTATTCTAGCAGTGAACGATTGTCCTGCATACAAAAGTACACAAACCAAAGTAATTGTTCTTTGACAAAAAGGAACATGTGTCAAAATTACACTTAGAGGCATATCACCTGATTCGCCCGGACAACAGATGAGTCGGCAGGGGCATTGTAAGCTGGTGCAGATGGGCAAGTTATCCTCCTCGTTATAAGTCGGCGTGGTCGCGAGAGACGGCCACGGCATTATAAGCCGGTACGGTCACGAGAGACGGCCACAATGTTGTAAGCTGGTGCGAGAGTCCGTTTGAGTAATGACAACCACCTGTGCTAAATGATGTTGGTGTGCTGATGTCTACTACGCAACCTTATTCTTGTAGACATTGTTGGGCCTCCAAGTGCAGAGGTTTGTAGGACAGTAGCAAATTGTATAGGTGCTAAATGATGGTTTATCAATCCCTGGGAGGCGTAGGATGAAGACGGTCTCTCTCAAACAACCCTGCAACCAAATAACAAAGAGTCTCTTGTGTCCCCAACACACCCAATACAATGGTAAATTGTATAGGTGCACTAGTTCAGCGAAGAGATGGTGATACAAGTGTAATATGGAAGGTAGATATAGGTTTTTCTAATAAGAAAATATAAAAACAGCAAGGTAGCAAGTGGTAAAAGTGAGCATAAACGGTAGTGCAATGCTAGGAAACAAGGCCTAGGGTTCATACTTTCACTAGTGCAAGTTCTCTCAACAATAATAACATAACTGGATCATATAACTATCCCTCAACATGCAACAAAGAGTCACTCCAAAGTCACTAATAGCGGAGAACAAACGAAGAGATTATGGTAGGGCACGAAACCACCTCAAAGTTATTCTTTTTGATTGATTTATTCAAGAGTCTGTAGTAAAATAACACGAAGCTATTCTTTCCGTTCGATCTGTCATAGAGTTTGTACTTGAATAACACCTTAAGATACAAATCAACCAAAACCCTAATGTCACCTAGATACTCCATTGTCACCTCAAGTATCCGTGGGCATGATTATACGATATGCATCACACAATCTCAGATTCATCTATTCAATCAGCACAAAGTACTTCAAAGAGTGCCCCAAAGTTTCTATCGGAGAGTCAAGACGAAAACGTGTGCAAACCCCTATGCATAGATTCCCAAGGTCACGGAACCCGCAAGTTGATCACCAAAACATACATCAAGTGAATCGAAAGAATACCCCGTTGTCACCACAGGTATCCCACGCAAGACATACATCAAGTGCTCTCAAATCCTTAAAGACTCAATCCAATAAGATAACTTCAAAGGGAAAACTCAATTCATCACAAGAGAGTAGAGGGGGAGAAACATCATAAGATCCAACTATAATAGCAAAGCTCGCGATACATCAAGATCGTGCCATCTCAAGAACAAGAGAGAGAGAGAGAGATAGAGATAGAGAGAGAGAGAGAGAGAGAGAGATATCAAACACATAGCTACTGGTACATACCCTCAGCCCCGAGGGTGGACTACTCCCTCCTCATCATGGAGAGCACCGGGATGATGAAGATAGCGACCAGAGAGGGATTCCCCCTCCGACAGGATGCCAGAACAGGTCTAGATTGGTTTTCGGTGGCAACAGAGACTTTCGGAGGCGGGACTTCCGATCTAGGTTATTTTTTGGAGGTTTCAGTATTTATATGATTTTTTGGCGTAGGTCTCACGTCAGGGGGGGTGTCCGGGCTGTCCACGAGATAGGGGGGCTCCACCACTTGGGGTGGGCGCGCCCCCCACCCTCGTGGGCAGCCCGTGACTCTCCTGGCCCAACTCTTTTACTCCGGGGGCTTCTTTTGGTCCATAAAAAATCATCAAAAATTGGCACACCAATTAGACTCCGTTTGATATTCCTTTTCTGCATAACTCAGAAACAAGGAAAAAACACAAGGCACTTGGCTCTAGGTTAATAGGTTAGTCCCAAAAATCATATAAAAGTGTATATAAAAGCCCATAAAACATCCTAGAAGGATAATATAATAGTATGGAACAATCAAAAATTATATATACGTTGGAGACGTATCAAGCATCCCCAAGCTTAATTCTTGCTTGTCCTCGAGTAGGTAAATGATAAAAACAGAATTTTTGATGTGGAATGCTACCTAACATAATTCTCAAGGTAATTCTTTTTATTGTGGCATGAATGTTCATATCTGAAAGATTCAAGATAAAAGTCTATATTGACATAATAATAATAATATTTCAAGCATACTAACAAAGCAATCATGTCTTCTCAAAATAACATGGCCAAAGAAAGTTCATCCCTATAAAATCATATAGTTAGGCTATGCTCCATCTTCGTCACACAAAATATTCCAATTATGCACAACCCCGGTTTCAACCAAGCACTTGTTTCATACTTAATTTTTTTCAAACTATTTCAACTTTCACGCAATATATGAGCGTGAGCCATGGACATAGCACTATGTGAAATAGAGTGGTGGTTGTGGAGAAGACAAAAGAGGAAGATGGTCTCACATCAACTAGGCGTATCAATGGGCTATGGAGATGCCCATCAATAGATATCAATGTGAGTGAGTAGGGATTGCCATGCAACAGATGCACTAGAGCTATAGATGTATGAAAGCTCAACAAAAGAAACTAAGTGGGTGTGCATCCAACTTGCTTGCTCATGAAGACCTAGGGCATTTGAGGAAGCCCATCGTTGAAATATACAAGCCAACTTCTATAATGAAAGTTTCCACTAGTATATGAAAGTGACTAAACAAGAGACTCTCTATCATGAAGATCATGGTGCTACTTTGAAGCACAAGTGTGGAAAAAGATAGTAGCATTGTCCCTTTTTTTGCTTTTTGCTTTTTCTTTTTCTTTTTCTTTTTTGGGCCTTTTTTTGGCCTTTCCTTCTTCTTTTTTTCTTCCTTTTTCTTCTTTTTCTTTTTTTTTCTTTGGGACAATGCTATAATAATGATGATCATCACACTTCTATTGATTTAAAACTCGATATTACAACTCGATACTAGAACAAAGTATGAATCCATATGAATGCCTCCGATGGTGTACCAGGATGTGCAATGCATCAAGAGTGACATGTATGAAATATTATGCATGGTGGCCTTGCCACAAATACGATGTCAACTACTTGATCATGCATGGCAATATGACAATGATGAAGCGTGTCATAACAAACGGAATGGTGGAAAGTTGCGTGGCAATATATCTCAGAATGGCTACGGAAATGCCATGATAGGTAGGTATGGTGGCTGTTTTGAGAAAGGTATATGGTGGGTGTATGGTACCGGCGAAAGTTGCGCGGTACAAGATAGGCTAGCAATGGTGGAAGGGTGAGAGTGCGTTTAATCCATGGACTCAACATTAGTCATAAAGAACTCACATACTTATTGCAAAAATCTACAAGTCATCACAACAGAGTACTACACGCATGCTCCTAGGGGAAGGGTTGGTAGGAGTTAACCATCGCGCGATCCCGACCTCCACACAAAGGATGACACTCAATGAAATACCTCATGCTTCAAATTTGTCACACAATGGTTACCATACGTGCATCCTACGGGACTTGCAAACCTCAACACAAGTATTTATCAAATTCACAACTACTCTACCAGCATGACTCTGATACGTCTCCAACATATCTATAATTTTTTATTGTTCCATGCTATTATTTATGAAGTCTTGGATGTTTAATGGGCTTTATCATTCACTTTTACATCATTTTTGGGACTAACCTACTAACCCAAAGGCCCAGTCCAGATTGCTTTTTTTTGCCTATTTCAGGGTTTTGCAGAAAAGGAATATCAAACGGAGTCCAAACGGAATGAAACTTTCGCGAGGGATATTTTTGGAGCAAATCACGCTCGGGAATCTTCGGCACCAAGTCAGGGGACGGAGAGCCAGCCCTCGAGGGTGGGGGGCGTGCCCCCCTTCCCAGGCGTGCCCCCTGCCTCGAGGCTGGCCCACACGGCCCCCGGTGCCCTCCTTCTTCCTATATATACCTACGTACCCCAGAAACTCCATACGCAGAGAGAAAACTCTAATTCCACCGCCGTAGCTTCTGTTCCCGTGGAGATCCCATATTGGAGCCTGTTTCGGGAGGGGGATCCATCACGGAGGCCTTCATCATCATCATTGCCCTCACCATGAGTTGTGAGTAGTTTACCTTAGACCTTCGGGTCCGTAGCTAGTATCTAGATGGCTTCTTCTCTCTCTCTGGATCTCAATACAAAGTTCTACTCGGTCTTCGAGGAGATCTATTCGATGTAATCTCTTTTTGTGGTGTGTTTGTCGAGATCCAATGAATTGTGAGTTTATGATCAAGGTTATCTATGAAAGATATTTGGTTCTTCTCTGAACTTTTTATGTGTGCTCATAATATCCTTGCAAGTCTCTTCGAATTATTGGTTTGGTTTGGCCTACTAGATCTATAGTTCTTGCAATGGGAGAAGTGCTTGGCTTTGGGTTCAATCTTGCAGTGTCCTTTCCCAGTGACAGTAGGGTCAGCAAGGCACGTATTGTATTGTTGCCATCGAGGATAAAAGGATGGGGTTTTCATCATATTGCTTGAGTTTATCCCTCTACATCATGTCATCTTGCTTAAGGCGTTACTCTGTTCGTATGAACTCAATACACTAGATTCATGATAGCGGTTGATGTGTGGAGTAATAGTAGTAGATGCAGAATCGTTTTGGTCTATTTGTCTCAGACGTGATGCCTATATACAATGATCATGCCTAGATAGTCTCATAATTATTCGCTTTTCTATCAATTGCTCGACAGTAATTCGTTTACCCGCCGTAGAATATCTCTATCATGAGAGAAGCCACTAGAGAAAACTATGGCCCCCGGGTCTATTCTCAACATATCAATCTACATTTACTTTACTTTTCTTGCTTTTATTTGTTGTTTTATTAAACCATAATACCAAAAATATAATTATCATCTCTATCAGATCTCACTCTCGTAAGTGACCGTAAAGGGATTGACAACCCCTTATCGCGTTGGTTGTGAAGTTCTTATTTGTTTGTGCAGGTGCGAGGGACTCGCGCGTAGTCTCCTACGGGATTGATACCTTGGTTCTCAAAAACTGAGGGAAATACTTACGCTACTGTGCTGCATCTCCCTTTCCTCTTCGAGGGAATACAACGCAAGCTCAAGAGGTAGCAAGAAGAATTTCTGGCTTCGTTGCCGGGGAGACTTACGCAAAAGTCATATACCAAGTACCTATCACAAACCCTTATACTTCGCAGTACATTTATTTGCCTCTCGTTTTCCTCTCCCCCACTTCACCCTTGCCGTTTTATTTGCCCTTCTTCTGCCGTGTGTTTATTGTTCGCTTGCTTCTTTTTTGCTTGTGTGCTATGTGCCCTCAATTAGCTTGCATCTTCGCTTGCTAAAGTATGGATCCTCATCCACTTGCTAATCTCTTTAAGAGATCCAATTATGTTGAACCTATTGCTAGTGAGTGGACTGCACTAGATTATCTTTATGGGGTTTTGCTTGAAATTTGTGAATCTGGAAATTGTGATGAAATGTTGAAAGAAAAACATAAATTAATTCATGATAGCTCCTTGAGTAAAAATCATGATTGCAATGATGTTATTATAAATTCTGTTAATGATAATTGTGTTAACGATACGCAAAACCCTAAGCTTGGGGATGCTAGTATTGCTATGTCCACTACTTGTTGCAATGATCACGATTGGGGTGATGCTTCTTACGATCTTGAAAATTTATTTAATCCCCATGATATGTATGAGATTGATAATAATGTTTTCAATACTATTAAAAGTGGGTTTGGAGAGGTCGTGACTTTAGCTAATGTTAATCCCACTATTTTGAAAGAGTGCCAACTTTGCATGCATGTGGATCGTGTTGAGAATATGTTATGTGATAGCTATTTTGTTTAATTTGATCATGATCCTACATGCAATTATTATGAGAGAGGGAAATATGATTGTAGAAATCTTCATGTTACTAAATTACCTCTCGTTATGATGTGATTGCTATCGTTTCTCTCTTCTTCCTTGCATATGCTAGATCTTGCTTGTCTTGGTAATTTGTTTTCCTATAAAATGCCTATGCATAGGAAGTATGTTAGACTTAGATGTGTTTGTCACATGTTTTATGATGCTCTCTTTGTGCTTCAGTTCTTATCTTTCATGTGAGCATCATTGAATTCTCAAGCCTATCTTAATGGCTATAAAGAAAGAGCTTGTTGGGAGGCAACCCAATTTTAGGTTTTTTGCTTTTGTTGCTTTTAGGGAATAAATATTGCATCTAGCCTCTGATTAGATGTGTTTTCAGGTTTTTTTTAGTGTTTGTGCCAAGTAGAACCTTTGGTAGGACTTGTGTGAAGTTTATACGATCTTGCTATGAAAAACAGAATCGTTAGCGCTCGCTAAAGTAGTCGTCAGATTTTACTGGAGCGTGATTTTTAGTTGATTCTTTTTGCTGCTGATTGGTAGACAATTTTCGCAAATTTAACAATTTAGTTTCAATTTTTTGGAGTTCCAAAAGTAGGCGAACCCAGCAGATTACTACAGACTGTTCTGTTTTTGACAGATTCTGTTTTTCGTGTGTTGTTTGCTTATTCCGATGCATCTATGAGTAATATTGGAGGATATGAACCATAGAGAAGTTGGAGTACAGTAGGTTTAACACCAATATAAACAAATTATGAATTCCTTGCTGTACCTTTGAGTGGTGGTTTGCTTTCTCTTACTAACGGAGCTCACGAGAATTTTTGTCTAAGTTTTGTGTTATGAAGTTTTCAAGTTTTGAGTACTGCTTTGATGGACTTTGGAACAAGGAGTAGCAAAGGCCCAAGCTTGGGGATGCACATGGCACCCCAAGTAAAATCAACATAATCAAAAGCCTAAGCTTGGGGATGCTCCGGGAAGGCATCCCCTCTTTCGTCTTCATCCATCGGTAACTATACTTGGAGCTATATTTTTATTTTTGTATAATTTGAGTCTTTGCTTGTTAGTTTGCCACAATCATCCTTGATGGACACACCTATTTGAGAGAGCTAAATATGGCCTAGAAATTATTAGAATACTCTAAGTGCTTCACTTATATCTTGTGAGTTGAATAGTTTTTGCTCTTATGCTTCACTTATATCTTTTAGAGCATGGCGGTGGTTATATTTTGTAGAAATTGTTGAACTCTCATGCTTCACTTATCTATTTGAGAGTCTATGAAAACAGCATGGTAATGTGTTTAGGCTAAAGAAACTAGTATTCACATGATAAACATCCAATGTCAATGTAGTAAAATTTTCACACCAAGTGCATTGAATAGAATGAGATGTTGGATGCTTGATAATTGTTTTGAGACATGAGGATAGTGATATTAGAGTCATGCTAGTGGAGTTATTATGAAATTGAAGAATAATTGTGTTAAGGTTAGTGATTCCCGTATCATGCACGTATGGTGAACCGCTATGTGACGAAGTTAGAGCATGAGGTATTTGTAGAGTGCCAACCTTTGTGTGGAGGTCAGGGGCGCGCGATGGTTAACTCCTACCAACCTCCCCCCTAGGAGCATGCGTTGATTACTTTGTTTTTGACGACTCGTAGATTTTTGCAATAAGTATATAAGTTCTTATGACTAATGTTCAGTCCATGGATTATACACACTCTCACCTTTCCACCATTGCTAGCCTCTCTTGTACTGCGCAACTTTCGCCGGTACCATAAACCCACTATATATCCTTTCTCAAAACAGCCACCATATTGTTCCTCAAAACAGCCACCATACCTACCTATCATGGCATTTCCATAGCCATTACGAGATATATTGCCATGCAACTTTCCACCGTTCCGTTCATATGACACGCATCGTATTGTCATAGTGCCATGCATGATCATGTAATTGACATCGTAGTTGTGGCAAAGCCACCATGCATAATTTTTCATACATGTCACACATGATTCATTGCTTATGTCGGTACACCGTCGGAGGCATTCATGTAGAGTCATACTTGTTCTAGTATCGAGTTGTAATTTCAAGTTATAACAAAAAGTGTGATGATCATCATTATTAGAGCATTGTTCCGTGTGAGGAAAGGAAAATAAAAAAAAGAGAAGACCCAAAAAAATTATATATAGAGAGAGGGGCAAATAAAAAAAGAAGAGGAAAGCCCCTCCAAAAAAATGAGAGAAAAGAGAGAAGGGAGAATTGCTACTATATTTTTCCACACTTGTGCTTCAAAGTAGCACCATGATCTTCATTGTAGAGAATCTCATGATTAGTCACTTTCATATACTAGTGGGAATTTTCGTTATAGAACTTGGCTTGTATATTCCTACGATGGGCTTCCTCAAATGCCCTAGGTCTTCGTTAGCAAGCAAGTTGGATGCACACCCACTAGTTTCTTTTATTGAGCTTTCATTCATATTTAGCTCTAGTGCATCCGTTTCATGGCAATCCCTACTCACTCACATTGATATCTATTGATGGGCATCTCCATAGCCCGTTGATATGCCTAGTCGATGTGAGACTATCTTCCTCCTTTTTGTCTTCTCCACAACCACCTCTATTCCACCCATAGTGCTATATCCATGGCTCACGCTCATGTATTGCGTGAAAGTTGAAAGGTTTGAAATGAATAGAGTATGAAAACAAGTGCTTGGCTGAAATCAGGGTTGTGCATAATATGAATATTTTGTGTGATGAAGAGGGAGCATAGCCAGACCATATGATTTTGTACGGATAACTTCCTTTAGCCATGGTATTTTGAGAAGACATAATTGCTTTGTTAGTATTGCTTGAAGTATTGTTATTTCTTATGTCAATATAGACTTTTATCTTGAATCCATCAGATCTGAACATTCATGCCACAATTAGGAGAATTACATTGAAAAACTATATTGGTTAGCATTCCACATCAAAAATTCTTTCTTTATCATTTACCTACTCGAGGACGAGCAGGAATTAAGCTTGGGGATGCTTGATACGTCTCCAACGTATCTATAATTTTTTATTGTTCCATGCTATTATTTATGAAGTCTTGGATGTTTAATGGGCTTTATCATTCACTTTTATATCATTTTTGGGAGTAACCTACTAACCCAAAGGCCCAGTCCAGATTGCTGTTTTTTGCCTATTTCTGGGTTTTGCACAAAAGGAATATCAAATGGAGTCCAAACGGAATGAAACCTTTGCGAGAGATATTTTTGGAGGAAATCATGCTCGGGAATCTTCGGGACCAAGTCAGGGGACAGAGAGCCAGCCCTCGAGGGTGGGGGGCACGCCCCCCTTCGCAGGCCGCGCCCCCTGCCTCAAGGCTGGCCCACAAGGCCCCCTGTGCCCTCCTTCTTCCTATATATACCTACGTACCCCAGAAACTCCATACGTAGAGAGAAAACCCTAATTCCACCGCCACAGCTTCTATTCCCGTGGAGATCCCATCTTGGAGCCTGTTCCGGGAGGGTGATCCATCACGGAGGCCTTCATCATCATGATCATCACCCTCACCATGAGGTTTGAGTAGTTTACCTCAGACCTTCGGGTCCATAGCTAGTATCTAAATGGCTTGTTCTCTCTCTCTGGATCTCAATACAAAGTTCTCCTCGGTCTTCGAGGAGATCTATTCGATGTAATCTATTTTTGCGGTGTGTTTGTCGAGATCTGATGAATTGTGAGTGTATGATCAAGGTTATCTATGAAAGATATTTGGTTCTTCTTTGAACTTTTTATGTGTGCTCATAATATCCTTGCAAGTCCCTTCAAATTATTGGTTTGGTTTGGCCTACTAGATCTATAGTTCTTGCAATGGGAGAAGTGCTTGGCTTTGAGTTCAATCTTGCGGTGTCCTTTCCCAGTGACAGTAGGGGCAGCAAGGCACGTATTGTATTGATGCCATCGAGGATAAAAAGATGGGGTTTTCATCATATTGCTTGAGTTTATCCCTCTACATCATGTCATCTTGCTTAAGGCGTTACTCTGTTCATATGAACTCAAAACACTAGATGCATGCTGGATAGCGGTCGATGTGTGGAGTAATAGTAGTAGATGCAGAATCATTTCGTCTACTTGTCTCGGACGTGATGCCTATATACAATGATCATGCCTAGATAGTCTCATAATTATTAACTTTTCTATCAATTGCTCGACAGTAATTCGTTTACCCGCCGTAGAATATCGCTATCATGAGAGAAGCCACTAGAGAAAACTATGGCCCCCGGGTCTATTCTCAACATATCAATATACATCTACTTTACTTTTCTTGCTTTTATTTGCTATTTTATTAAACAAAAAATACCAAAAATAAAATTATCATCTCTATCAGATCTCACTCTCGTAAGTGATCATAAAGAGATTGACAACCCCTTATCGCGTTGGCTGCGAAGTTCTTATTTGTTTGTGCAGGTGCGAGGGACTCGCGTGTAGTCTCCTACTGGATTGATACCTTGGTTCTCAAAAACTGAGGGAAATACTTACGCTACTATAGCGACCAGACCTCAAACAGTCTGATCTCTGTGCATCAGTGTCATCCCTGGATCAGTAATGCTGAGACGCACAGTACTTGAAGGATTTATAACAGAGTAGCAATCACACACTTATTACATCGATAGTCCAACGATAAATTTATTACAAATAATATGGCTGAAGGCCATCTAACACGATAACAGCGGAAGGCTTGGAAGATAAGTGAGTCCATCAACTCCAACGGCATCACTGAGTATAGAACCACGACCTAAAAAGGGGCATCTTACTCATCGTCTGAAAAGTCTGCAACATGAAACGTTGCAGCCCGAAAACGGGTCAGCACATGGAATATGCTGGCAAGGTAACACAAAAGATGCAATGAAAGTAAGGCTATACTATATGCAATATGGCTGGTGGAAAGCTCTATGGTTAAGTTTTTGCGTAAAGCCAATTTTTCCCTACTTCAAAGGAATAGATTTTAATTAACTATCATGGTAGTTGAAACATCGTTGAGAAGATAGACTTCTTCTCAACCCCAATTAAAGTAAACATTAAACCCAACAAAATTAATTAAATGTAACATGATGAGATTCACATGATAATCCAAGTACTAGATACTCAAGACGTCCATAACCGGGGACACGGCTAATCATGCTCAGTTTGTACACTCTGCAGAGGTTTGTGCACTTTTCCCCACAAGACTCGATCGCCCCCGTTTGGTTTCTCGCACTTCATGGTGTTTGAGAGACGGATGACCGAGATACAGTCTTTCCGAAGAGGTCCCCTTAACCAGATAGATAGGCCGGTACACCTACAAAACCCAACTACATCTGCTAGCCTATCATGGAAAGGTTTCCCACAACTTACTCAACTATGCCAGAGCCCATATTGGCATGTGGCTGCACACGGAAGTTTCTAGTATGAAAAATCTCATGATCCCTTTGAGCCTGGGTGGCGGTCCAAAAGAAAAACAGGCAATCCTGGAATACCCAGATGCCTCAATCCACCCAGATGTGTGTTAATGTTGCCACCTTAAGTTGAACCACTAATTAACAAACTCACATCTGTCATGGATTTCACTCACCCAATCCACGTCTACGAGCATAGCATGTCCTAACAGCAAACGTAGAAGTGACTCCCAAATGTTTGAATGTAATGCACGTAATAGGTACTACCTCAAACTACTTCCCAATCCCACAAGTTAATTGATCCTACTCATGCAATGTGTGAGGGTTTGACTAATGCAAATGAAAACTGGGTAATTGGAAAGCATGATCAAAGTGTTACTTGCCTTGCTGATGATCCGCAAAACCTAGAGACTCAAAGTAGCAAGCGGCGCACTCCGGGTACTCTATCACAATCAAACAAGCATACAATAAGTACTTAACTAATGCACGGGTAAAACTCAAATAAGGGATCTAACCAGAAAGTTCAACTTAAGAACTCCGGTTTGCAAAAGAATCAACTCGAAAGAAGCAACGAAACTCAAACTGCAAAAGAAACGAGCTCCGAATTACTAGTTGGCCTAAAGTCAAATTTTACAGTAGCCAAAACTTTGTTCAAGTTGGTTAAACGTAAAGAGGGCATCGAGACGAAGATCTGGGATTTTGAATCACCTGATTCCGACTCTCGAGCGAAAAGAAAAACGAAAAACAAGATCAAGGCAGAAATCGCGATAGGAATAACCACGGATAAATACCCCGAAAAAGAAAACGACGAACAGGCTAACGAACGAACGTTCGTTGTCTGCGGTTAACTACCGAAAACCGTTCGTTAAAACGAACGTACGGACGAACGTCCGCTAAATAACTAAACCGGTGGAAAATAAAAAAAACCAAACCGATCTAATCTAAAAAAAAACAGATCTAGGTTTTCCTAAACGAACCGATCTGTTAACCGAAAAAACGCAAACTACCTCGAACTCCGGTGAACTCCGGCGGTGAGGTGGCGGTGGCTCCGGCGGCGAGGGGCGGCGAGGGGCTCCGGCGGCGGCGGCGTGCGGCGGCGCGGGGCGAAGGGGTTGCGGCGGCGGGGTGCGGCGGCGCGGGCCATCTTTTAGCGACCAAACCTCAAACAGTCTGATCTCTGTGCGTCAGTGTCATCCCTGGATCAGTAATGCTAACACGCACAGTACTTGAAGGATTTATAACAGAGTAGCAATCACACACTTATTACATCGATAGTCCAACTATGAATTTATTACAAATAATATGGCTAAAGGCCATCTAACACGATAACAGCGGAAGGCTTGGAAGATAAGTGAGTCCATCAACTCCAGCGGCATCACTGAGTATAGAACCACGACCTAAAAAGGGGCATCTTACTCGTCGTCTGAAAAGTCTATGACATGAAACGTTGCACCCCGAAAACGGGTCAGCACATGGAATATGCTGGCAAGGTAACTCAAAAGATGCAATGAAAGTAAGGCTATACTATATGCAATATGGCTGGTGGAAAGCTCTATGGTTAAGTTTTTGCGTAAAACCAATTTTTTCCTACTTCAAAGGAATAGATTTTAATTAACTATCATGGTAGTTGAAACATCGTTGAGAAGATAGACATCCTCTCAACCCCAATTAAAGTAAACATTAAACACAACAAAATTAATTAAAAGTAACATGATGAGATTCACATGATAATCCAAGTACTAGATACTCAAGACGTCCATAATCGGGGACACGGCTAATCATGATCAGTTTGTACAGTCTGCAGAGGTTTGTGCACTTTTCCCCACAAGACTCGGTCGCCTCCGTTTGGTTTCTCGCACTGCATGGTGTTTGAGAGACAGATGACCGAGACACAGTCTTTCCGAAGAGGTCCCCTTAACCAGATAGATAGGCCGGTACACCTACAAAACCCAACTACATCTGCTAGCCCATCATGGAAAGGTTTCCCACAACTTACTCAACTATGCCAGAGCCCATATTGGCATGTGGCTGCACACGGAAGTTTCTAGTATGAAAAATCTCATGATCCCTTTGAGCCTGGGTGGCGGTCCAAAAGAAAAACAGGCAATCCCGGAATACCCAGATGCCTCAATCCACCCAGATGTGTGTTAATGTTGCCACCTTAAGTTGAACCATTAATTAACAAACTCACATCTGTCATGGATTTCACTCACCCAATCCACGTCTACGAGCATAGCATGTCCTAACAGCAAACGTAGAAGTGACTCCCAAAGGTTTGAATGTAATGCAGGTAATAGGTACTACCTCAAACTACTTCCCAATCCCACCAGTTAATTGATCCTACTCATGCAATGTGTGAGGGTTTGACTAATGCAAATGAAAACTGGGTAATTGGAAAGCATGATCAAAGTGTTACTTGCCTTGCTGATGATCCGCAAAACCTAGAGACTCAAAGTAGCAAGCGGCGCACTCCGGGTACTCTATCGCAATCAAACAAGCATACAATAAGTACTTAACTAATGCACGGGTAAAACTCAAATAAGAGATCTAACCAGAAAGTTCAACTTAAGAACTCCGGTTTGCAAAACAATCAACTCGAAAGAAGCAACGAAACTCAAACTGCAAAAGAAACGAGCTCCGAATTACTAGTTGGCCTAAAGTCAAATTTTACAGTAGCCAAAACTTTGTTCAAGTTGGTCAAACGTAAAGAGGGCATCGAGACGAAGATCTGGGATTTTGAATCACCTGATTCCGACTCTCGAGTGAAAAGAAAAACGAAAAACAAGATCAAGGCAGAAATCACGATTGGAATAACCGCGGATAAATACCCCGAAAAAGAAAACGACGAACAGGCTAAAAAACGAACGTTCGCTGTCTGCAGTTAACTAACGAAAACCGTTCGTTAAAACGAACGTACGGACGAACGTCCGCTAAATAACTAAACCGGCGGAAAATAAAAAAAAACCGAACCGATCTAATCTAAAAAAAACAGATCTAGGTTTTCCTAGACGAACCGATCGGTTAACCGAAAAAAATGCAAACTACCTCGAACTCCGGCGAACTCCGGCGGTGAGGTGGCGGTGGCTCCGGCGGCGAGGGGCGGTGGTGGCTCCGGCGGCGGCGGCGTGCGGCGGTGGCTCCGGCGACGGCGGGGTGCGGCGGCGCGGGCCATCTTGTAGCGACCAGACCTCAAACAGTCTGATCTCTGTGCATCAGTGTCATCCCTGGATCAGTAATGCTAACACGCACAGTACTTGAAGGATTTATAACAGAGTAGCAATCACACACTTATTACATCGATAGTCCAACGATGAATTTATTACAAATAATATGGCTGAAGGCCATCTAACACGATAACAGCGGAAGGCTTGGAAGATAAGTGAGTCCATCAACTCCAGCGGCATCACTGAGTATAGAACCACGACCTAAAAAGGGGCATCTTACTCGTCGTCTGAAAAGTCTGCAACATGAAACGTTGCAGCCCGAAAACGGGTCAGCACATGGAATATGCTGGCAAGGTAACACAAAAGATGCAATGAAAGTAAGGCTATACTATATGCAATATGGATGGTGGAAAGCTCTATGGTTAAGTTTTTGCGTAAAGCCAATTTTTCCCTACTTCAAAGGAATAGATTTTAATTAACTATCATGGTAGTTGAAACATCGTTGAGAAGATAGACATCCTCTCAACCCCAATTAAAGTAAACATTAAACCCAACAAAATTAATTAAAAGTAACATGATGAGATTCACATGATAATCCAAGTACTAGATTCTCAAGACGTCCATAACCGGGGACACGGCTAATCATGATCAGTTTGTACACTCTGCAGAGGTTTGTGCACTTTTCCCCACAAGACTCGATCGCCTCCGTTTGGTTTCTCGCACTGCATGGTGTTTGAGAGACGGATGACCGAGACACAGTCTTTCCGAAGAGGTCCCCTTAACCAGATAGATAGGCCAGTACACCTACAAAACCCAACTACATCCGCTAGCCCATCATGGAAAGGTTTCCCACAACTTACTCAACTATGCCAGAGCCCATATTGGCATGTGGCTGCACACGGAAGTTTCTAGTATGAAAAATCTCATGATCCCTTTGAGCCTGGGTGGCGGTCCAAAAGAAAAACAGGCAATCCTGGAATACACAGATGCCTCAATCCACCCAGATGTGTGTTAATGTTGCCACCTTAAGTTGAACCATTAATTAACAAACTCACATCTGTCATGGATTTCACTCACCCAATCCACGTCTACGAGCATAGCATGTCCTAACAGCAAACGTAGAAGTGACTCCCAAAGGTTTGAATGTAATGCTGGTAATAGGTACTACCTCAAACTACTTCCCAATCCCACAAGTTAATTGATCCTACTCATGCAATGTGTGAGGGTTTGACTAATGCAAATGAAAACTGGGTAATTGGAAAGCATGATCAAAGTGTTACTTGCCTTGCTGATGATCCGCAAAACCTAGAGACTCAAAGTAGCAAGCGGCGCACTCCGGGTACTCTATCGCAATCAAAAAAGCATACAATAAGTACTTAACTAATGCACGGGTAAACCTCAAATAAGAGATCTAACCAGAAAGTTCAACTTAAGAACTCCGGATTGCAAAAGAATCAACTCGAAAGAAGCAACGAAACTCAAACTGCAAAAGAAACGAGCTCCGAATTACTAGTTGTCCTAAAGTCAAATTTTACAGTAGCCAAAACTTTGTTCAAGTTGGTTAAACGTAAAGAGGGCATCGAGATGATGATCAGGGATTTTGAATCACCTGATTCCGACTCTCGAGCGAAAAGAAAAACGAAAAACAAGATCAAGGCAGAAATCGCGATTGGAATAACCGCGGATAAATACCCCGAAAAAGAAAACGACGAACAGGCTAACGAAGGAACGTTCGCTGTCTGCGGTTAACTAACAAAAACCGTTCGTTAAAATGAACGTACGGACGAACGTCCGCTAAACAACTAAACCGGTGGAAAATAAAAAAACCGAACCGATCTAATTTAAAGAAAAGATCTAGGTTTTCCTAAACGAACCGATCGGTTAACCGAAGAAAAACGCAAACTACCTCGAATTCCGGCGAACTACGGCGGTGAGGTGGCGGTGGCTCCGGCTGCGAGGGGCGGCGGTGGCTCCGGCGGCGGCGGCGTGCGGCAGCGCGGGGCGGCGGGGTGCGGCGGCGCTGGCGCGGCGGCGGCGGCTAGGGTTTCGGGCGGCTACGGGGCGAGGCGAGCTGGGCTGGCGTCGGTCGGGCCGGCGGGGCGCTGGTTATAAAGCCCAGAGTCCTGGGCCTTCACGACTCCAAGTCGGTTCCCCTTTTTTTTTCTAAAAGAGTCCCGGCGCAGAATAACTAACGAAAGAAATACCAAACGGACTCCAAAATTCCCGAAATAAATTTTCACCATCCTCTAATAATATTTAGGGCAAAGTGAACATTTTTCCCAGAACTAAATGCAATTTTGAAAAACGCGTATTTTTCATATGCAATTAAATCCGCAAATAAATCCAGAAAAATACCAAAAGTGATTTTAACATTTTTCCTTCAATATTTCTGTTATTTTGGAGAAGTCATATTCTCTCCGCTCATATTTTGTATTTATAAATATTTTTAGGAGAGAAAAATAATTAGAATCACACTGTCCTCGTACCGGTATTCGAGCGAACTCAAATACGAAAACGGTAAAATTCCCAACTCTCTCCGTAGGTCCTTGAGTTGCTTAGAATTTCGAGGAACTCCACGAACAAAAAAGCAAAAAGATGCAAATGCAATATGATCTATGTATAACATTCCAAATTGAAAATTTGGGATGTTACAGCTACTGTGCTGCATCTCCCTTTCCTCTTCGAGGGAATACAATGCAAGCTCAAGAGGTAGCAGACTCTAATATCACCATCCTCATATCTCAACACAATCATCAAGCATCAAACTTCTCCTAGTATTCAATGCACTTTATATGAACGTTTTTATTATATCCCTCTTGGATGACTATCATATTAGGACTAAATTCATAACCCAAGCCAATTACCATGCTGTTCTGAAGACTCTCAAAATAGTATAAGTGAAGCATGAGGGTTCATTTCTTCAAAATAAAACCACCGCCGTGCTCTAAAAAGAATATAAGTGAAGCACTAGAGCAAACAACAAACTACTCCAAAAGATATAAGTGAAGATCAATGAGTAGTTGAATAATTATGTAACTATGTGGAGACTCTCTAACATTTAAGAATTTCAAATCTTCGGATGTTATTCAAACAGCAAGCAAAAAAATAAACTAAATTGACGCTCCAAGCAAAACACATATCATGTGATGAATAAAAATATAGCCTCAGGTAAAGTTACCGATGAACGAAGACGAAAGAGGGGATGCCTTCCCGGGGAATCCCCAAGCTTAGGCTTTTGGTTGTCCTTGGATATTACCTTGGGGTGCCTTGGGCATCCCCAAGCTTAGGCTCTTGCCACTCCTTATTCCATAGTCCATCGAATCTTTACCCAAAACTTGAAAACTTCACAACACAAAACTCAACAGAAAACTCGTAAGCTCTGTTAGTATTAGAAAATAAAACCACCACTTGGGTATTGTTATGAACTCATTCTAAATTCATATTGGTGTAATATCTACTGTATTCCAACTTCTCTATGGTTCATACCCTCCGATACTACTCATAGATTCATCAAAATAAGCAAACAACACATAGGAAACATAATCTATCAAAAACAGAACAGTCTATAGGAATCTGTAACTTTCGAATACTTCTGTAACTCTAAAAATTCTGAAATAAATTGGTAAACCTGAGGAATTTTTTCTATTAATCATATGAAAAAAGAATCAACTAAAAAGCACTCTCCAGTAAAAAATGGTAGCCAATCTCATGAGCGCTAAAGTTTCTGTTTTTTGCAGCATGATCGCATATACTTCACACAAGTCTTTCCGAAAGGTTCTACTTGGCACAAACACTAATTAAAACACAGAACCACATCTAAACAGAAGCTAGATGCAATAGTTATAACTAAACATAAGCAAAAGCAAAGCAAAGAAAATTGGGTTGCCTCCCAACAAGCGCTATCGTTTAACGCCCTTAGCTAGGCATGATGATTTCTATGATGCTCGCATAAAAGATAAGAATTGAAACATAAAGGGAGCATCATGAAGAATATGGCTAGCACATTTAAGTCTAACCCACTTCCTATGCATAGGGATTTTGTGGGCAAACAACTTATGGGAACAATAATCAACTAGCATAGGAAGGGAAAACGTGCATAACTCCAAGAATTTAAGTACATAGAGACGAAACTTGATTTTTTTGCAATATGTAGAAGCATATGATCCTCTCTCATAATAATTTTTAGTAGCATCATGAATGAATTCAACCATATAACCAACACATAAAGCATTCTTTTCATGATCTACTTGCATAGAAATTTTACTACTCTCCACATAAGCAAATTTATTCTCATCAATAGTAGTGGGAGCAAACTCAACAAAATAACTATCATGTGAAGCATAATCCAATTGAAAATTAGAATCATGATGACAAGTTTCATGGTTATCATAGATAGCATACAAGTCATCACAATAATCATCAGAGATAGGTGGCATGCTTTCATCATAATAAATTTTCTCATCAAAACTTGGGGGACTAAAAATATCATCGTCATCAAGCATAGCATCCCCAAGCTTGTGGCTTTGCATATCATTAGCATCATCGGTATTCAAAGAATTCATACTAACAACATTCCAATCATGCTCATCATGCACATATTCTATGCCAAGCATTCTATGCAATTCTTCTTCTAGTACTTGAGCACAATTTTCCTTCCCATCATTTTCACAAAATATATTAAAAAGAAGAAGCATATGAGGTAACCTTAATTCCACTTTTTTGTAGTTTTCTTTTATAAACTAAACTAGTGATAAACCAAGAAACTAATAGATTCGATTGCAAGATCTAAAGATATACCTTCAAGCACTAACGTCCCCGGAAACGGCGCCAGAAAAGAGCTTGATGTCTACTACGCAACCTTATTCTTGTAGACATTGTTAGGCCTCCAAGTGCAGAGGTTTGTAGGACAGTTGCAAATTTCCCTCAAGTAGATGACCTATGGTTTATCAATCCGTGGGAGGTGTAGGATGAAGATGTCTCTCTCAAACAACCCTGCAACCAAATAACGAAGAGTCTCTTGTGTCCCCAACACACCCAATACAATGGTAAATTTTATAGGCGCACTAGTTCAGTGAAGAGATGGTGATACAAGTGCAATATGGATGGTAGATATAGGTTATTGTAGTAAGAAAATATAAAAACAGCAAGGTAGCAAGTGGTAAAAGTGAGCATAAACGGTAGTGCAATGCTAGGAAACAAGGCCTAGGGTTCATACTTTCACTAGTGCAAGTTCTCTCAACAATCATAACATAACTGGATCATATAACTATCCCTCAACATGCAACAAAGAGTCACTCCAAAGTCACTAATAGCGGAGAACAAACGAAGAGATTACGGTAGGATACGAAACTACCTCAAAGTTATTCTTTCTGATCGATCTATTCAAGAGTCTGTAGTAAAATAACACGAAGCTATTCTTTCCGTTCGATCTATCATAGAGTTCGTACTTGAATAACACCTTAAGATACAAATCAACCAAAACCCTAATGTCACCTAGATACTCCATTGTCACCTCAAGTATCCGTGGGCATGATTATACGATATGCATCGCACAATCTCAGATTCATCTATTCAACCAACACAAATTACTTCAAAGAGTGCCCCAAAGTTTCTATCGGAGAGTCAAGATGAAAACGTGTGCCAACCCCTATGCATAGATTCCCAAGTTCACGAAACCCGCAAGTTGATCACCAAAATATACATCAAGTGAATCAAAAGAATACCCCATTGTCACCACAGGTATAACACGCAAGACATACATCAATGCTCTCAAATCCTTAAAGATTCAATCTGATAAGATAACTTCAAAGGGAAAACTCAATTCATCACAAGAGAGTAGAGGGGGAGAAACATCATAAGATCCAGCTATAATAGCAAAGCTCGCGATACATCAAGATCGTGCCATCTCAAGAACACGAGAGAGAGAGAGAGAGATCAAACACATAGATACTGGTAAATACCCTCAGCCCCGAGGGTGGACTACTCCCTCCTCGTCATGGAGAGCGCCGGGATGATGAAGATAGCCACCGGAAAGGGATTCCCCCTCCGGCAGGGTGCCAGAACGGGTCTAGATTGGTTTTCGGTGGCAACAGAGGCTTTCGGCGGCGAAACTCCCGATCTAGGTTATTTTCCGGAGGTTTCAGTATTTATAGGAATTTTTGGCGTAGGTCTCACACCAGGGGGGGGGGGTCTCCGGGTTGTCCACGAGATAGGGGGGCGCCCCCACTTGGGGTGGGCGCCCCCCCACCCACGTGGGCAGCCCGTGACTCTCTTGGCCCAACTCTTTTACTCCGGGAGCTTGTTTTGGTCCATAAAAAATCATCAAAAATTGGCACGTCAATTGGACTCCATTTGATATTCCTTTTCTGCAAAACTCAAAAACAAGGAAAAAACAGAAACTGGCACTGGGCTCTAGGTTAAAAGGTTAGTCCCAAAAATCATATAAAATTGTATATAAAAGCCCATAAACATCCTAGAAGGATAATATAATACAACTTTGTAATGAATAATTCTCCTGCATATAAAATACAACAAGGAAAAATAGTTTTGCTTGGATGAATTAATATATGTTTAAAAATAAATAGGATAAATAGCACCTGATGTTTAAAGGACGTTCGTGTAGATCGGTCAAATGATACAACCACGTCGCCGATCGCAAGCAGGAGCAGGTAACTGGTTTGACCCTCCGTCCGACCTACGTCAATTTTTCGGTGGCCGCTGGCCCATATATATACTCCCATTGTAGACCTTAGCATTGAGATTTGAGCGTATTGATCTTGTATCAATAATCTATACTGCCCGTGAATCATTCTAGTATGGATCTTGTAGTCTCGTTTATTTATTCCAACTTTATCATGGAAGCTAAGTTGATTTTGGTGGTTGACGTACAAGTCCGTCTCGGGATTGATTTTTCTAGCTGCAATTTGATGGTAGTGGCCCGCGGTTTGACAGCGGCCACCTCAACAATCAAACGACTTCCACCTTGGCAATTTTCACGTGATGGAGAATCCCGTCGGCCCGTACTTCTAGAAGCGCCCGCGAAATCAATCTGGTTGATTATACTGCATGGCGGTCTTGTCAACTCGGCGAATTTGCTGGTTTCCTCATTGGAGCTTGGTCCTCCTTGGTCCCGGCACCTTCCAGCAGGACACCAAGATCGATCTGGCTCAGATTTCTTAATTGTACAGGGAACAACGCCTGTCGGTCTCGGTGGATCGTAGGACGGCAGTAGGAAACGCACATAATCATAGGAATCCTAACTCTTCTTAAACTTTAACTTTGTACTATCCGCTCCAAAAGTTAGTCTCAATTCAACGACGAATTTTACCGGCTCTGCTCAAAGTTACCCTATGCCGGGTTATCCTGCTTGCCTCTTCTTCTTCATCATCGATCAATCGCAAGTTTCTCGATCCCTAACAGATCCCTCCAAGAACTCAACACCACCATGCGCAGGCCCCACGGTGGGCGCCAACTGTTGTGGATTGTCACGGCAGATGTCCTAGTGTGAGGACTTAGTCGTGAGGCCAACGCATCTATGTGGTAGCTTGAGAGGGGTTGAGCGGAATTGAGAGACGCAACACAAGACAAAGGTTTAGACAACTTCGGGCCCCGGGAAACATCATCCGGTAACAACGCTACATGATGTTTGTGGCTAAGTCTCATTATCATCACGAGAGAGAGTCGCTGGTAAAGCGGCTCTTTGTGTCTAGCGCTTAAGATTGTTTCTTTTTGCTTGTCCATCTTTGGGGAGCCATGCCACTCCTTATATAAGTTAGATGGGCGGGTTACATGTGGAGTCCTATTTGGCTTAGGACTAGTCTACCTTCTAATACAAACCGGATACAAGTCCGGGTCTTAACTCCTTGTAAGGTAAATATTCCTCACACCTTTCCTCTTAAACCAGCCCACCATTAACATAAACTGGCCTTCTGGGCCTTGGGCCTTGTCATCCGTCCGCCGCCTGCCGGGTTACCAGTGAGTCATGATATTCAGGCAGGTTGCTTGTAAACCATCTGGTTAGGGCGGGTCGCCAGTGAATCGCCAAGTGTAAACCGGGTCTCAAGTAAACCGCCAGGTCCGGCCGGGTCATATCACGGGGTATATCCCCGACAATATGCTTCTTGAACAGAGCCTTCTCATGATCAATTTTGTTCTTTTCCTCGATAACCTTCTGTGCAACAGTCAGTTCTTGAGCAACATATCCTTGAAGGTCACACTGATATCAATGGGAAGCTGAAGGTCATCAAGTGAAAGAGATGTATGCACAAACCATTCATCGATGAAGTTATTGATGATATAAGTGTCAAAGAGAGGCAAATCATTGAAGATTTTTGCCTGTTGCTTGCTCTAAATTAGCATTTCAAGGGCATCCTCAGCAAGATTTTCATCACTGGACAGATATATGATGTCATCATCATTGCGCAGTATGCTACCTAGAGTGAGTCCTTGACCAGATGGCGTCACTAGCTGCTTAGACTGCTGAGAGATGCGAGAGTGATCCTCAGACTGCACACTGGGTTTAGGAGGTACAATTTTCAAGGGCTTCACACATGAAGCTTTTGGGGCAGCAGTAGATTTAGAAGCCTTTGTCTTGTTCTTGGGCTTCACAGACTCAAGAACAGATTCAGGTTCCATGTCTTCAGCAACATCTTCCACAGTCGCCCTTTAAGCAACGATGTGGGATAGCAGTCCATCAAGGAGATTGAAGGGGCCATCGCGATTTTCATTGGATTCGCGTGTTCCATCATACGGGGGCCGAGATGGGCCAGGATTGAAATTAATGCCAAGTTCCTTCCTGTTCTGGGTTGAAGACTTCTTGGAAAATTTGTAGTTTTCTTCAAATAATTCATCCTCACGATACCATCGACAACTAGGTGGGTCAGCATCTGAAGGCATTTGTCCTCTGACCATGCACGGATGAAAGTTCTTGGCAATGGCTTCAGACATAGTCTTGGGTTGAAGCTTCTTGTAGACGATATCACCCCATGGAGGGCGAATGACGTTTTTGGAAGCGTACTCAGGAGTCACAAATCTGTACAGAAACCATTGTTCTGCCCAATATCTTCGTATCCATTGGATTCGAGATTTGCATTCTTCATAGGTCTTTTCTAGGTCAGACTTTTACATTGTGAACAGATCTGGAGGAAGATCTTTGGCAGTGTCAGTATGTCTCTGCCTGCCACCTTTCTTGGACTGCTTTTCAGACGCCATTGGATTCAGACAGAAAGGCTTCACAAAGCAGTTTGTCTTCCGACGACTGGTCAGACATGAACTGGCTTCAGGAGATTCAATGTGACGCTGTAAGAATTCTGCAAATGAATGCAGGCTATGAGAACCAAGGGATTCTCCCACGGACATGTACCTATGATAGTATTAGAGATGCGAGGGAAGGGGAAGAGGTCATATGCATTCTCAGAAGATTTTGAAGATAAATACGGTTTGAAGACATTGACCTCATAGTGCGAAGACATTCACTTATATGGAGTGAGTTGGTTCTAGATTTGTACGAGTCCAAGAATAGGTACAAGTGAGGAATCTAACTAGCAGTGAAGCATTAGTGAATATACTTGCATGATATGAGAGAAGGATACAGAAAGAAATAGCTCTCAGATGTACAGAAAACCACTTGTGGTGAAGTTGCATGATTTCAATGGATCAAAACGACGATAAAAAAAGAGATCTATTTACCGCACTGAAGAACAGCTAGACGGGAAGAGATGGATGCCGAGCAGATCGATCTTCCATGCCCTAACTTGGCGGAGAAAGACACCTACGGCGGCGGTAGAGTGTCAGGACCCCGATCCTAATTCACACCGATCTAGCTGTAACACGTCACATCACTTTGCGGCCTCACGCACGGTAACCCCACGGGTGCCACCTTACCTGGCCCGGGACCGTTTGCGCATTTTGGCACACGTATATGACAGTGTCGCTAGCATCCATATGACAGAGAACCCGGGCCGACATGGCTAGTTATAAACCAAAAGTGGCACTAAATTACAGAGACATGCATCCATGACCCAGCAACGAACGTGTCGGTCATCAACGTATGAACCCAAGTCGTAGCAAGCTACATGGACTTAAAGGAACAACGCGTGACATTTCCCCTAAGGGACAGACACAGGAACGAAGAAGGACACATGCCGGCCAGCCTACGTGTTCCGAGCAGTAGCAAGCTACCAGGGCTCATTGGAATCACTAGGAGGCATTTCCCTGTACGATAGGCTACCAAAGGAAAACAACTAGGTGTCGGATCCCACACATACCAAGCATTTCAATCATACACGCAATATGCTCAATATGTGCAAATACAACATTGCATCACAACAGAACTCTATGACTCAAAGTACTTTATTTAAAAGGCTCCAAGAGCCATACATAACATATCCATACAGGTAGGGGTCACATGACCCAACACTCAAGTCATACAGTCATACAAGCACAAGCGGAAGCTACATGTCTGAGTACAGACAACTTAGAAAATAAAACAGGCTTGGTGTAGCCTGACTATCTACAAGGCCCTTCACAAGCTCCAGATCACCGTCTGGGTGTCAAGCTACTCGTCGACGTCAACGTCTATGTAGAACCCATCAGCAGGGGCAGGGTTCTCCTCTGCAACAGTTATTAAGCAAACATGAGTACAAAGGTACTCAGCAAGTCTTACCACAGAACCTATCATACATGCAACATTATCAAAGGGGGTAGTGGAGTTTATAGCAGAATGCCAGCTTTGACCTTGGCTAACATATACTACAACTCTCAACGGATTGCAAGATGTTATTACGTACACGAGTCCTCTAATCACCACATCAATACACTACCGAGGATCCTCTTCCGTCATCCTACGGAAGGGCCATCCACGGCACTCACACTTATCTTGAAGCTTTTAGTAGTATCCATCAACTTGTCTATGAACTGTAAGAGTAACCAAGTAGTTCGTACCGCGAACAACGGCTATTCGAATAGTTTGATAACCTGCAGGGGTGTACTTCTTCACACACGCTTCCACCACTTATCGCCGTTTACTCGGCGTGTACTCGGCAACCTTCAAGCGGAAGCCCAGCGAGGGTGTCGGCCACGACCTGACTAACTACTCAAGTCTCTCGTCCAGGTTTATCGCCTATTTGGGTTCCATCCGTGGGGAGATCCGGCCGGGGTGTCGCTCACGGCCCCAAACGATGTGTACAGGGTTCCCGAGTCACGAAACGGGCAACCGGTACACCGTGCCACGTACCTGTCGCATCACAACCCACCCCGAGGGTCAGCGTTGTGCACGACCTCCAGTAAGCTAAAAACACCAGAAACTAGTTGCAACTCCTGGACAGAGATCGAGGGTAATTAATAAGCCGAGAGGGTCCATTGGTTTCGGGCCCAATGCATGGTAGTAACTGCAACTTGAACCACACATACAGATCTCGGGTCCTATGTACGGTTCCAATGAAACAACCCACCACGTACTCCTACATGGCCTTTCATCGATACCTTTACCAAACGTATTCCACACTTCCTTCTCTTTATCGAACGATTGTTTCACTCTGATCCATCACCCAGATGAACCAGACCAGACACAACTCTAAGCATAGCAGGCAACATAAGTAAATAGCATGGTGGATCACACATCACATGGCTCAAACAACTCCTACACATGCTAGTGGGTTTCAACTATTTACTGTGGCAATGACAGGTCATGCAAGGGAATAGGGTTCAACTACCGCAACAAGTAGCAGTTCACACGCTGTTGCCTTAATGCAGTAAAAGAGAGCAGGAGCGAGAAGATTGGGTTTGTATCGGAATGATCAATGATTGCTTGCCTGACAAGGTAGTTGTCGGGTACTGCTCTTCAACTGGATACGCAGCAGTATCCTCGGGAGCAGGACCTAACACAGAGAATACCGACGATACAATCATTAACAAACAAATGCAACAATATGATGCATGTTTATGACATGGCAAGATGCATGTGTGTTGGCTAATGCAACTAAAACCAGAACGGTTTGAACCTATTTGAATCAAGGATTCAAATTGAAGTTCAAACTATTATTTAAATAAGTGCATTATCATGTTGTTGATGTATACAGCAAGTTTACTTGTTCAAACATGCATGAAACCAGTGCCATCAGAAATATTGGATTTTTCTGATCATTTTTCATATATAAATCTTTTCCATCTGAGCTATGGTTGATTTTATATGATTTTTAGAAGTTTTGGGTATTTTCTGGAATTTCCTGAATTATTTTTAAATCTAAAAATCCCAGAAAAACCTTTACTGCGTCAGCATGACATCATGCTGACGTCAGGCAGTCAACAGGGCCAGTCCAAGTCAAACCTGACCAGTGGGTCCCTCATGTCAGTGTCACAGCTAATTAACTGAGTTAATTAGGGTTAAACTAAAACTAATTAGCTGTCAGTGGGGCCTGGGCCCACGTGTCAGTGATTAAACTAATTAACTAATTAAAATTAAATTAACACCTAAACTAGGTTTGACTTGCGGGCAGGGCCCACATGTCATTGACCTAGGGTGTCAAACCCGTGGTCAAAACAGGTCCAACTCGCCGGCGTTTAGCCGCCGGCGAGGCCAAACACGGCAGCGTGCTTCGGAAAACGCCTACGGTGCACGGCTCGAGCTGCGGTTGGGTGCGTTGGATAGTCCTTGCTGTTGCGCGTCGGATGGTGGTGGTCGCCGGACCTGGGGTGGCCGGAGACGACGGCAACGAGCTCGACGGCGGCGACCGGCGTCGGGCGTGTGTGGAGAAACGGCTGCAGGGGCCTAGGCGATGCGTGCGTAGCACCGTTCGCATCTACGTGCTGCGGTGAGTATGTTGGACGGGTGCCAGTGACCAAATGGTCACCGGAGCATCACCGGCGGCGAGCACGGCGGCGGTGCGTGCGGGCGAGCTTCGTGCAGTGCGTTACAGGGCAAAAGAGAGCCAACGGAGAGGGGGAGGAGGTAGCTAGGCTCACAGGGGTTGCAGCAAGCACCGGAGCGAGCTCGGGGGTGGTCGGAGCTGAGCAGAACGGCGAGGGGGATCTCCGCGGCCGGAGTTGGGGAAGAAGAGGTCGGGGGCGTCTCCAGGGCGGGCGAGCGCTCGGGGCTCGGCCTGTTCGAAGCAGTCGAGGACGGCGGAGACGATGGACACCAAGGCGGAGCTCAGGGACGACGGTGGACGCGGCTTCTACGACGGTGCGAACACGGCGGCGTCGGCCATGGCACGGGGAGAGCGAAGGAGAGGAACTAGGGGGAGGTGGAGGTGTCTGCGGGGTCGAGGAGGACGTGGACGATCGAACCATCCCTCCAGGACGGCGAGGGGGTGAAGCAAGGCGGCGGGCAGCTGCGTGGGGCGCGGCGCGGTCGCCGTCGAGCACCTGCCTGCCTGCCTGGCCGAGCCAAGCAGCTCGCTGGAGCGGCAGCTGGGCTGGGCCGGCAGGTGGGCCGGGTGGGCGCCAGGTAAGCTTTCTCTCTCCCTTTTTTCCTATTTTCTTTTCTGTTTCATTTCTTTTGCAGCTTTGTTCTTTAATAAAAATGCCTAAACATTTTTATAACTCATAACACTTGTCATACCTACTGCATATATTAAGAACAGTAGGAAACATTATAGTTTATGATTATTTGAGCATTTAAAATATTTTGTAGCATTTAAATGCCCAAATTCAAATACCATATGATTTAATCCAAAGCCCTAGATTGTCCTAGAAAAATGTGCACCATTTTTGGCAGAGGTTTAGGACCAAGGCAGAAATGATGAACATTTTGAAGGGCATTTTGGGTACATTGGGAAATATTTTAGCAAACCCTAGTTGTTAGGGGAGGGGTGCTGGGGTTTTTGTTAATCCAATTTCAATTTTCTTTGAAAGTAGACATGATGCACACTCTAGTCAGGTCCTAATGCAAGTGCTAGCTAGGGATGTGACATAGAGAGACGAGGTCCGCGGCCGGCGGGAAGATGACGTCGAAGAAGTCGTGGCAGCTAAGCGCTTCGTCTCCGGCGTCGACTGGAGCTAGCGGAGGCCCTAGGGTTGAGCGAGATAGCGAGAGGTGGGAGAAGAAATTATGACTGCGATGGTGGAGTATTCATAAGGAGAGATGGCGGTGCAATGCAATTACGCAGGTGCCCCTGGAGGTTCACATCTGAACAACACGTGGCTGGTATGCAACTTATGGACAGTTGAACCACGATCCCACACACGTCTGGTTTGCTGGATGGACATTTCGGTTTCTTCGGTTTTCGGGCAAAAAGGACACGACATTGAAAACAGATTTAATTGAGTGTCTCTATATCTTCAACTGACAAGGACACTGTGAAGACATTCAAAGAGGTGCCAACAGAATGCATATGAAGTGATAGAGAGATTTGGAGAGATTAAGCATGGAGAGGGTTAGGGTCCGATGATATTCACTTAGATCAATTTTTTTGAAGACATAGCTACAAGTGAATGCTATAGAGGAGAGAACACCTATATAGATAATGCAGTCATGACGCCAAATGAAAACTTCAAGAAAGTTTGGTGGTGGCGTTACCCATCGTATAGGAAGTATTAGACCAGGACATGACACACAATTATCATGGCGCTCTAAAGTAGAATTCCACATTAATGTATTCACACTCAGAGTGTAAGTCTTCATGAGTTGAAGACATATGTTACTTCGTGTGTTGCACATCTAAGTCATCAAAATGCATAAGCGTTACGATGTGTGTCCAATCACATGACATTTTAGGATTCTAGGATATTTAGCTCACACCGCAGCTTGCAAAACCTTTTCTCCTCCAAGGGCTTAGTGAAGTGTAACGACCAGGATGGGACTATACCTCCTACGTGTCGAGGCACGACTTAAAGGTATAAGCCCATTCTGGAATGATCTCAAGTTCGGTATCTTTGCACATCTCATGTAAAAATAGGGATGAAAAGCAAAAGAGATAGTTGGCTTACACTCGCCACGTCACACAATACATTACATAATCAAATCATCATCCAAAAACATCACAACCCGACTACGGGTGAAGATCCAAATGAAAAATACCAAATACATAAAAGCCACAGGTTCGAATCGCCCCTAGTAGAAACCACTACTGATCATCGGGATAGTGCACATAGTAACGGCTACGTTCTTCGTCGTACTCCCAGTACAGCTCTGTGCCGTCACCTGAGTAGTTCACCATGGTACCTTGGTGTGGTGTAGAATCTGTGAGCCACGGAGGACTCAGCAATCCCGTTCCCGGGTAACAGAACTATCTAAGCCTTGGGTGTGGAACAAGGCTGAAGAAAGGTAAACGGTTGCAGCTGCACTAGCACTAGCTTACGTGTTTAGAGCGAGAAGAGAAATACCACGATCGACAAGGTGATCACGAAGTGATCCTATCTAAACACGACAAACATAACCCCACCGTGTTCCCTTCCCGAACCCCTTTCGGAAAATGACCGTCACGGTTACTCACACTGGTAGTGTGTTCTAAACAATGTGTCAAGTTTTCTACAACCAGATATTAACAAATTCCCATCTGCCACATAACCGCGGGCACGGCTTTCGAAAGTTCAAAACCCTGCAGGGGTGTTCCAACTTGGCCCATTACAAGCCCACGATCCGCGGAGTCGCAACTCCAAGGTGGGAAGGCCCGAGTATCCTCGGAATCCCGTGCTCAAGATACTCCGACTAAGGTAAGGCTATTCCAGCAAATCCTCCCGGCATGCCGACACCCTGACAGTAGCCGCGCGTATCTAGTCTCAGGCCATGACCGGATAGGTCAGCCTACAGGTATATACCAATCCTCGAGTTTCCTCGTGGTGGCCCCGCAGTCTGCCCAGTTTGGACCAACACTCTTGTGGAGCACTTGCCCGGGGGTTGTTGATTAAGAACTCGGGTTTGCAAGGCCCTATGCAAGTTTTAGTTATTAGGCATATGGACTACCAATGTTGGGACTTGCTGGAAAAGACTTAGCGCTAAGCGGTTTATCGAGGGGCTCCCATAACCCCAACCGTGTGAGGAACGCATAATCAAGGAACATAACACCAATTTATACGGTTCCTAGGGCGGCATGAGTGGAACAAATCACCAAGCAAGAGGCTTAGCCTTCCACCCATTACCAATATATAGATGATTTCATTTAAGAATTTATATAGTGTGATATCCCAACATAACTTCAACATGAAGCAAGAATCTTCAAATCTTCTCCTGCAACTAGCAATGCTATAAGAGGGGCTGAGCGAAGCCTACGTAGCCAATCAAAGGTTTGCATAGGTTGGGTGGTTAGACAGATTCATGGCTACAATAGGAGGCTGACAAACAAACATGGGCATCGAGGCAACTAAGCTAAAGAGCGAGACTTCTAGCAATAGGCAAAGATAGTAATGAAATCTAGGTCAGGTCATCTTGCCTGTGAGTCGTCGATGGGATCGTAAGACGGCTCCTCGTTCTCAACCTCGGTATTAACCTCGTTCTTGTACTCGGTCTCGGCTTCCGGCTCTACTCAACACAAGAACACACGAGGCACGAAATCAAACAAGGTGTAATGCGCAAACTACAGGATGCATGTATGATGCACTTAGGATGCACTGCAGATGCACTTAGGATGCACAACATGACAACATAGGAAGCACACCAGAACAATCACAAGAACAAGACAATAAGCTCAAGCAAGTAGGATGCAAGGCAATTCTATTTAGGATGCAAAACATGGCAAGGTAGGAAGCACAGAGAAACAACACAAGAAACAACAGGTTTAAATGAGGCCGGAAACTACTTAAGACAAGTCCGGTAAGTCCTGATATGCATAGTTTGAAATTAGTTCAGATCTAGACAAACCTTAATTTAAAGTTGATAAACAGCAAGTTAACATGCACCATGACAATCTACACGAAATTCTAGTCAAGTTTAATATAAATTTTGTTTAAAACGGAGCTACGGTCTAGAAGATATGATCAAAAAAAGATAAGCATGGCAACGGTGCAAGATGCACCCAAACATCAAGCAAACATACTCCAAACATGTAAACAAGATGATATTATGAATCTACATGCAAAAACACACTAGTTTCATGTAGGGCACGCTCAAAACGGAGCAACTGACTAAAAGATACACCCGAAACAAGATACAAAGCAAAGCTGAAATTAACAGCCACATAGCAACTTTGGAGCAAGAAATATATACTCTACATCACTCAAACATGGTGACAAGAACCATGGACATGAAGTAGACATATCCTACAGCAAACAACTCCATTGGAGCATCTCCATAGGAGGCATGCATCAATAGCAACAAGCTACAACATTTTGATCATGACAATAAAAAACCTGACAGCAATATTTTATAGAAACTTGGGAGCAAGAATTAAATATGCTACAGCAACCCAAAAGAGCATGTGAGGGCATGGATGTATAGACAACAACATATACACCAAGGAATGATCAATGGCCACCCCAAAACTATCATGGATTTGCCTAGGGCATCAAGCAAACATAGCATCAGGATATTACAGATTCCAGATTTAGTGAAATTTCACTAAGTGTTAAAACAGTAACATTATCATGGCATGTTTGTGAGCATGTTTAAGTCATCTTAAAGCATAACATGGCAAATGGTTTGCACCACAGCAAAGATCACATGATGGGGAATCTAAAACATATGAGCATGCGACATGGGGACAAGCTCATCAATAGCAACGAGCTCCTCAACTAGGCATCCCGTAACAAGTTACAAAACCTAACAGCCACATGCACTTTTGCAACAGGGATAAACATGGCAATATTAACTCTAACATGCATGCTATAGCAACCAACATGTAGAGCATCGCATGATGAACATTTGGACATATCATTTGCTTCATTTGGATAAACATGCACCAAGTTATCACATCTCAAACATGGCATGAAAATAACTAGTAGCAGCAGTTTATATCAAGTAGCAGTCTTGTGACGAAGATTAAGACATCTAGATGGACTCAAACAAGCATGACACAATGGAATAAAACATAGAGCACTTCACCACGATCATTTTGATATATCATATGCACAAAACGGACAAGCACAGTAAAAGTTATTGCCATCACAAGAATGCATCAGACAACAAAAATAAACAAAGACTTAGAGGAAAACAGGGTCAACCTCCTCGCGGGTCAATGGCGGATCGGGCCAGGAAGTGGAGCGGGTCCGCGGGTCAACGGCGAAACGGGCGCGGCCCGTTAGGGTTTCCCCGCTGGATCGGGGCGATCTGGCTCGATCGGGATCGTCTTCCGGCGGGAGGCCGATGCGTCGGTGGGAATTGAGGCAGCGGCGGACGGACGGCGGGCATCTGCCGGCGGGTGCGGTCGGCGAGGTTCCGCGGCGGCGGCGGCGGCGAATCCCGGGCGGCGCGGCCCGGCGATGGGAGGGACGAGGCGCGCGGTGGCCGGACGGGCCGGGCGGGCTGGCTTCGGGCCCCGCAGGCCAGCGCGGTGGAGGCGGACGGCTGGCACGGCGGATGTGTCCGGGGGCGGACGCACACGTCCGCCCGGCACGGTATTCGAGGCGAGGCTGGAGGAGGAAGGAGACTAGGGTTTTTGGAAGAAAAAAGGAGGGGGTGGACTTTTTTATAGGCACAAGGAGCTAGGAGACTCCAAATGAGGAGCGGTTTTCGGCCACGCGATCACAATTCGAAGACCGAGATGATGGGAAGGGTTGTGCTGAGTTGGTGGGCTGTTGTGGAGGGGGTCTTGGGCCTCAAAGAAGAGGTTCTTTTAGCCCACTAGGTTAACCGTTGGAGTACCAAACGAACTCCAAACGCGACGAAACTTGGAAGGCGGCCTACACGTACCAAAACAACATCGCACAACAAGTCTCACGTCATTCCGGAAACGTTACACGGACACACACGAAAGAAGGACTCGGGGATGCCACGGGCACGTGTGAGAGCGTCGGAACTCGAAACGGACAACGGGAATAGACGAGTGGGACCGGATGCAAGTGACAACACAATGCAATGCAATGCACATGACAACATGACATGGATGAAATGCACACATGCACATGATAAAACGAAGAACCTGAAAATAAAGAAGAACCCGGAAAGGAATTGATGAAGCCAAAGTTTATATATTGCCATATTGGGAAAGTGTTACATCCGGGGCATTACAAACTCTCCTCTACTACGAAAAGATCTCGTCCCGAGATCTAGGACTGGAAGAAGAAAGGATACTCGGAACGAAGGTGATCTTCTCGTTCCCATGTAGCTTCTCGGTCGGTCTGGTGTGACCACTTGACTTTCAAGAACTTGATTGACTTGTTGCGGGTCTTGCGCTCGGTTTCTTAAAGATTAGCAACGGGGTGCTCACGATAAGACAAGTCTTGTTGAAGATCAATCTCCTCGAACGGAATGGTGCGTTCAGGTGTCTTGAAGCACTTGCGGAGTTGAGACACGTGAAACACATCATGAACATTAGCGAAGTTGGAAGGGAGCTCAAGTTGATAGGCTAGATCGCCTCTTTTGCCAAGGATCTTGAAAGGGCCCACGTATCTAGGAGCAAGCTTGCCTTTGATACCGAATCTTTGGGTGCCTTTCATAGGACAAACACGGAGATAGACATGATCTCCAATGTCGAAAGCCAAATCACGATGCTTGCCGTCATAGTAGCTCTTCTGACGCGACTGAGCGGCCTTGAGATTCTCACGTATGACTTTGCACATTTCTTCGGCTTCTGAGATCAAGTCATTGCCAAGAAGTTGACGTTCACCAGTCTCGGACCAGTTCAGAGGAGTACGGCACTTTCTGGCATAGAAGATTTCAAACGGAGCTTTGCTGGCACTTGCTTGGAAACTGTTGTTGTAAGAGAACTCGGCAAACGGAAGGCAATCTCCCCGCTTCATGCCAAAAGAGATGACACAAGCTCTGAGCATGTCTTCTAGGATCTGGTTCACTCTTTCGACTTGACCACTAGTCTGAGGGTGAAACGCAGTGCTGAAACGGATCTTAGTGCCCATGGCAGACTGAAAGGAGTCCCAGAACTTGGATGTGAACAAACTTCCACGGTCTGAGGAGATAACTTGAGGAATGCCATGTAAGGACACAATTCTGGAAGTGTACAACTCTGCCAGTTGAGCTGCATTGATGGATTCTTTGACTGGAAGGAAGTGAGGTACTTTGGTAAGCTTGTCAATGACAACAAAGATAGAATCATTCCCCTTCTTGGACTTGGGAAACCCAATGATGAAATCCATTTCAATGTGGTCGAATTTCCACTCGGGAATAGGAAGAGGTTGGAGGAGACCGGCTGGACGTTGATGCTCTGCCTTCACTCTTCTGCACACATCACATTCATTCACGAATTGAGCAATCTCCCTTTTCATGCGAGTCCACCAGTAAGATTGCTTGAGGTCTTGGTACATCTTGGAACTTCCAGGATGAACCGAGAGGAGGGAGTCATGTGCTTCATTCATTATGAGCTTCCTGAGATCACCCCTCAAAGAACAAGGTATCTCTCTCATCAACGCGATAGCACTTGTATTTGGGAGTACCCTTTGCAATACCATGTTTCACTTTCTGCACCATAGCATCACTGAGTTGGGCCTCACGGATCTGATCTTCCAAGGTAGGAGCAACTTGAAGATTTGCAAGAAAGCCTTGCGGAACAACTTGGAGGTTGAGCATCCTGAAAGCTTCACAAAGCTCAGGCTGGAATGGCTTAATAAGGAGACTATTGCAATATGCCTTTCTGCTCAAGGCATCTGCAATGACATTGGCCTTGCTAGGTGTGTATTCGATGTTTGGATCATACTCTTGGATCATCTCAACCCAACGAGTCTGGCGGAGGTTCAGGTTCGGCTGTGTGAGGATGTACTTCAAGATCTTGTGATCGGTGAAGATTTCGACTTTTCTGCCCAACAGAAGGTGTCTCCACGTGATCAAGGCGTGTACCACAGCTGCTAGCTCGAGATCATGTGTGGGGTATTTCTTCTCACTTGGCTTCAGTTGACGAGAAGTGTATGCTACAATCTTCTTGTCCTGCATTAGCACACCACCAAGTCCTTGAAGAGAAGCATCACAGAATACTTTATAGGGCTTGGACTCATCTGGAGGAGTAAGAACCGGAGCAGAGATGAGCTTTCCTTTGAGAGTTTTGAATGCCACATCACAATTTGGAGACCAGTTGTACTTGACATTCTTCTGCAGCAAGTTGGAGAGAGGCTTGGCAATCTTGGAGAAGTTCTCAACGGACCTTCTGCAATAGCTAGCAAGACCAAGAAAACTTCGGAGTTGCTTGACGTTCTGAGGAGGTTCCCAGTTGACAATCGCTTCAACTTTCTCGGGGTTCACAGCAATACCGTCAGCGGAGATGATATGGCCCAGATACAAGACCTTATCGAGCCAGAATTCGCACTTGCAGAACTTGGCATAGAACTTATGTTCACGGAGTCTGTCGAGAACCAGACGGAGGTGCTTTTTGTGATCCTCTTCATTCTTGGAGAATACCAAGATGTCATCCAGATACACAAGCACAAATTCGTTGGTGTAGGGGTTGAAAATGTAGTGCATCATTCTCGAGAAGGTAGGTGGAGCATTAGCGAGGCCAAAAGACATGACAGTGTATTCATAGGAGCCGTAGCTTGTTCTGAATGCAGTCTTGTGGATGTCTTCTTCACGGATGCGGATCTGGTGATAACCCATCCGGAGATCGAGCTTTGAGAACACTTTTGCTCCTTTGAGCTGCTCGAAGAATTCATTGATGTTGGGGAGCGGATACTTGTTCTTTATTGTCTTCTTGTTCAATGGCCGGTAATCAACGCAAAGGCGCTCCGTGCCATCCTTCTTCTTGACAAATAAGACACCACAGCCCCAAGGAGAAGTGCTAGGCCTAATTAGACCCATACACTCTTGTTCATCAAGCTGTTTCTTCAACTCCTTCAACTCTTCAGGGGAAAGCTTGTACGGACGCCGGCATGCTGGCTCAGTACCAGGCTCAAGTTCAATGACAAATTCAACTAGACGATGCGGAGGCATGCCTGGAAGCTCTTCAGGGAAAACATCTTCGTATTCATTGACCATCGGAATTTGAGAGATGGCATTAAACTCGCCCTTGTCATTGAGAGAGAATAGCTTGATTGTGTTATCTCGAGAGGCGAAGATAATCACGTCTTCGTTAGGATGAGTAATCTTGACTTCCTTATTTGCACAATCAATGTGAGCATCATGCTGAGAAAGCCAATCCATCCCGAGAATAAGATCAACGTCAGAATTGCCGAGAACAACCGGAGAAGCCAGAAAGCGGTAATCACCCATGCGAATAGATACATTCGGAGCCCTCAAATTGGAAGTCATGTGCTTGCCCGGAGAGATAATTGACAACTTCTTATCTAGAAATACCGAAGTGAAATTATGCTTGGTGAAGAATGGACTTGAAATGAAACTGAGAGATGCACCAGAATCAAACAATACTTTTGCAGGAATAGAGTTAACTGGAAGATTACCAATTATCACATCAGAAGAATTTTCTGCTTCAGCTACACTCATCAGGTTCACTCTTGCATGACTGGGATTGTGCTTGACAATAGCAGTACTGACAGGTGGAGGAGGCGGAAGGCGCCTCTGGTTAGTGCACTTGTTGGAATAATGACCCTTCAGACCACATTTGTAGCAAGTGACCTCAGAAAGTGGACGAGGAGGAGGAACACATGGTCTTGGAGCTAGGTACTGCGACTTGGACTGATTGCCTTGGTTGTGTGGGTGGGAGAAACCACGGCCACCAGAATTCTTGTTGTTGTTGTTGTTGTTGTTGGGAGCTCGGATCACTGGAGGAGGTGGAAGCCAAAACTTCTGTTGCTTTGCGACCACTTGAGAAGAAGAGGAGGAGTGAACAGCGTCTCTGATCCTCTTTTTGGAAGCTTCCATCTTGAGCTGGGCTGCCTCTTGCTTAAGTTCCATGTTATAGAATTGATCAAACTCATCAGGCTCGAACAAGGTGAGAGCTAGTTGGAGTTCATCCTTCAGACCACCGCGAAACTGATAGATCTTGCTCTTGGCATCTGGGATGTCTTGCTTGGCATAGCGTGCAAGGTTCTGGAACTTGACATTATATTGGTAGACAGTCATTGAGCCTTGCTTCAGGTTGCGGAATTGCTCATGCATACCCTCGGTGACACTTGTTGGAATGTGGTGAGAGCGAAAATCCTTGCAGAAGTCATCCCAGGAGATTACACGCCCTGCTCTAGAGTCTTTGTACTGCTGCCACCAATCAGCTGCTTGGTCCTTGAGTTGGAAGGCGGCAAACTTCACATAGTCCTCGGGCCTGACGTTACTGCACTCAAAATGCTTCTTAATATCTGTTATCCAGTCTTCAGCATCTAGAGGGTCCACACAGTAATTGAATGCCTTTGGTTGGTTTGCCACGAACTGGTTGAGCGAAGCAAAGTGAGGTTGGTTGAACAAATTGCCTTGGCCTTGGTTCCCATGAGCACCCTGATTTGCTTGATTTGCTAGAAAGTTCTGCATCATTTGCATAAGCATCTGGGTGTTCTGGTTCGTCGCTTGCATAATTGCTCTCCAGGCCTCAGACGGAGGAGGAGGGGAAGGAAGACGATCAGGAACCTCTTCACCCTCTGGGTTAGCGTTGGGAACCTTTTTAGGAGCCATCCTGAATGAGATGACAACTATTAGCCATGATTGAAAGAATATATAAGCTGAATCAACGGCTAGAAATTGCAACATAGTCTTCACAAGAATCATTCGAACAAGATGAACGAATGAAATCCACAGTTTAATAGTAACAACAATCTTCACGAGAAGCAACTTGGGAGAACAAAAGGTAAATAAAAACAACAAGGAGCAGATAGAACAAATACAAGATAGAAGCTTCGTTCGACATATTCGTGCTGAAAGCTTATGGAACGTGTTAAAAAAGGGTTTTGCAATCCCCGGATCAGCATAGCCAAGGACCCTTTAAGATGCAACTCCCGATCGGAACAACGACCATAAAACTACTTCACTCAATGTAGAACCCTGAACTCCATATCATGCATTCGTTGGAAGAATGCCTACGAACTACTACATGAACCCACCTATTAATTTCCGAAAGTTTCCAGTTATGCAATCAGGTGTTGGGGATACAGGGGAAGCATCGCGCACTCAACTCTAATCCTACATCCAGCTGTATCCATCCTTCAACACATAACCAGTTATTTCCGGAAACCGTCTACATCGGACCTTCGAAACGCATCTACTATACAAGCTATGGCAATACTCCCGAACTACCTCCCCAGTACTGGGTGACGTCGGGGTTATCTTGCCACTAACCGCATAGGAGAGTTTTCGATGTCGGCCATCTTAAGTATTCCAGAACTGATGCGATATATTTGTGACGACAACACCTCGAAGCTCAACTCCCCGGGACACTGCCACAACCCCTAAATGACAGGAGGCATCGAGAACAATGTTCTTGTCACAAAGACATCGGAACAATCCAAACAATACTCGCGAGATTCCTAAAAAAAAATTGGTGAAATTTTGAGAGTAGAAGAGACAAGAGTAATCGTCAGGAGTCCTCACCAGAGTGAAAAGAGATGAGGAGCAAAAGAAATCCTACTCTCCGATATATATAGGACTCAAAACATTTTAAGTGTGTGCCTAGACTCAACCGTCAACGATTCGATCAATCAGTGGGGGCTTCTAGGTCGGAGAAAGCTCTGAATACCAACTTGTAATGCCCAGGATGGGACTATACCTCCTACGTGTCGAGGCACGACTTAAAGGTATAAGCCCATTCTAGAATGATCTCAATTTCGGAATCTTTGCACATCTCATGTAAAAATAGGGATGAAAAGCAAAAGAGATAGTTGGCTTACACTCGCCACGTCACACAATACACTACATAATCAAATCATCATCCAAAAACATCACAACCCGACTACGGGTGAAGATCCAAATCAAAGATACCAAATACATAAAAGCCACAGGTTCGAATCGCCCCTAGTAGAAACCACTACTGATCATCGGGATAGTGCACATAGTAACGGCTACGTTCTTCGTTGTACTCCCAGTACAGCTCTGTGTCGTCACCTGAGTAGTTCACCATGGTACCTGCATCTGGTGTGGTGTAGAATCTGTGAGCCACGGAGGACTCGGCAATTCCGTTCCCGGCTAACAGAACTATCTAAGCCTTGGGTGTGGAACAAGGCTGAAGAAAGGTAATGCAGCTGCACTAGCACTAGCTTACGTGTTTAGAGCGAGAAGAGAAATGCCACGAGCGACAACGTGATCACGAAGTGATCCTATCTAAGCACGACAAACATAACCCCACCGTGTTCACTTCCCGAACCCCTTTCGGAAAATGACCGTCACAGTTACTCACGCTGGTAGTGTGTTCTGAACAAGGTGTCAATTTTTCTACAACCGGATATTAACAAATTCCCATCTGCCACATAACCGCAGGCACGGCTATTAAAAGTTCAAAACCCTGCAGGGGTGTTCCAACTTGGCCCATTACAAGCCCCACGATCCGCGGAGTCGCAACTCCAAGGTGGGAAGGCCCGAGTATCCTTGGAATCTCGTGCTTAAGATACTCCGACTAAGGTAAGGCTAATCCAGCAAATCCTCCCGGCGTGCCGACACCCTGACAGTAGCCGCGCGTATCTAGTCTCAGGCCACGACCGGATAGGTCAGCCTACAGGTATATACCAATCCTCGAGTTTCCTCGTGGTGGCCCCGCAGTTTGCCCAGTTTGGACCAACACTCGTGTGGAGCACTGGCCCGGGGGTTGTTGATTAAGAACTCGGGTTTGCAAGGCCCTATGCAAGTTTTAGTTATTAGGAAAATGGAGTACCAATGTTGGGACTTGCTGGAAAATACTTACCGCTAAGCGGTTTATCGAGGGGGTCCCATGACCCCAACCGTGTAAGGAACGCATAATCAAGGAACATAACACCGGTTTATACGGTTCATAGGGCGGCATGAGTGGAACAAATCACCAAGCAAGAGGCTTAGCCTTCCACCCATTACCAATATATAGATGATTTCATTTAAGAATTTATATAGTGTGATATGCCAACATAACTTCAACATGAAGCAAGAATCTTCAAATCTTCTCCTGCAACTAGCAGTGCTATAAGAGGGGCTGAGCGAAGCCTACGTAGCCAATCAAAGGTTTGCATAGGTTGGGTGGTTAGACAGATTCATGGCTACAATAGGAGGCTGACAAACAAACATAGGCATCGAGGCAAATAAGCTAAAGAGCGAGACTTCTAGCAATAGGCAAAGATAGTAATGAAATCTGGGCCAGGTCATCTTGCATGTCGATTCGTCGATGGGATCAGAAGACGGTTCCTCGTTCTCAACCTCGGTAGTAACCTAATTCTCGTACTCGATCTCGGCTTCCGGCTCTACTCAACACAAGAACACACGAGGCACGAAATCAAACAAGGTGTAATGCGCAAACTACAGGTTGCATCTATGATGCACTTAGGATGCACTGCAGGTGCACTTAGGATGCACAACATGAAAACATAGGAAGCACACCAGAACAATCACAAGAACAAGACAATAAGCTCAAGCAAGTAGGATGCAAGGCAAGTCTATTTAGGATGCAAAACATGGCAAGGTAGGAAGCACAGAGAAACAACACAAGAAACAACATGTTTAAATGAGGCCGGAAACTACTTAAGACAAGTCCGGTAAGTCCTCACATGCATAGTTTGAAATTAGTCCAGATCTGAACAAACCATAAGTTAAAGTTGATAAACAGCAAGTTAACATGCACCATGACAATCTACATGAAATTATAGTCAAGTTTCATATAAAGTTTGTTTAAAACGGAGCTACGGTCTAGAAGATATGATCAAAACAAGATAAGCATGGCAACGGTGCAAGATGCACCCAAACATCAAGCAAACATACTCCAAACATGGAAACAAGATGATATTATGAATCTACATGCAAAAACACACAAGTTTCATGTAGGGCACGCTCAAAACGGAGCAACGGACTAACGGATACACCCGAAACAAGATACAAAGCAAAGCTGAAATTAGCAGCCACATAGCAACTTTGGAGCAAGAAATATATACTCTACAGCACTCAAACATGGTGACAAGAAGCATGGACATGAAGTAGACATATCCTACAGCAAACAACTCCATTGGAGCATCTCCATAGGAGGCATGGATCAATAGCAACAAGCTACAACATTTTGATCATGACAATAAAAAACCTGACAGCAATATTTTATAGCAACTTGGGAGCAAGAATTAAATATGCTACAGCAACCCAAAAGAGCATGTGAGGGCATGGATGGATAGACAACAACATATACAACAAGGAATGATCAATGGCCACCCCAAAACTATCATGGATTTGCCTAGGGCATCAAGCAAACATAGCATCAAGATATTACATATTCCAGACTTAGTGAAATTTCACTAAGTGTTAAAACAGTAACGTTATCATGGCATGTTTGTGAGCATGATTAAGTCATCTTAAAGCATAACATGGCAAATGGTTTGCACCACAACAAAGATGAGATGATGGGGAATCTAAAACATATGAGCATGCGACATGGGGACAAACACATCAATAGCAACGAGCTCCTCAACTAGGCATCTCATAACAAGTTACAAAACCTAACAGCCACATGCACTTTTGCAACAGGGATAAACATGGCAATTTGAACTCTAACATGCATGCTATAGCAACCAACATGTAGAGCATCTCATGATGAACATTTTGACATATCATTTGCTTCATTTGGATAAACATGCACCAAGTTATCACATCTCAAACATGGCATGAAAATAACTATTAGCAGCAGTTTATATCAAGTAGCACTCTTGTCACGAAGATTAAGACATCTAGATGGACTCAAACAAGCATGACACAATGGAACAAAACATAGAGCACTTCACCACGATCATTTTGATATATCATATGCACAAAACGGACAAGCACAGTAAAAGTTATTGCCATCACAAGAATGCATCAGACAACAAAAATCAACAAAGACTTCGAGGAAAACGGGGTCAACCTCCTCGCGGGTCAATGGCGGATCGGGCCGGGAAGTGGAGCGGGTCCGCGGGTCAACGGTGAAACGGGTGCGGCCCGTTAGGGTTTCCCCGCTGGATCGGGGCGATCTGGCTCGATCGGGGTCGTCTTCTGGTGGGAGGCCGGCGCGTCGGCGGGAATCGAGGCAGCGGCGGACGGACGGCGGGCACCTGCCGGCGTGCGCGGCCGGCGAGGTTCTGCGGCGGCGGCGGCGAATCCTGGGCGGCGCGGCCCGTCGAAGGGAGGGACGAGGCGCGCGGTGGCCGGACGGGCCGGGCGGGCTGGCTTCGGGCCCCGTGGGCCCGCGCGGTGGAGGCGGACGGCTGGCGCGGCGGATGTGTCCGGTGGCGGACGGACACATCCGCCCGGCACGGTTTTCGAGGCGAGGCTGGAGGAGGAAGGAGACTAGGGTTTTTGGACGAAAAAAGGAGGGGGTGGACGTTTTTATAGGCACAAGGAGCTAGGAGACTCCAAATGAGGAGCGGTTTTCAGCCACGCGATCACAATTCGACGACCGAGATGATGGGAAGGGTTGTGTTGGGTTGGTGGGCTGTTGTGGAGGGGGTCTTGGGCCTCAAAGAAGAGGTTCTTTTAGCCCACTAGGTTAACCGTTGGAGTACCAAACGAACTCCAAACGCGACGAAACTTGGCAGGCGGCCTACACGTACCAAAACAACATCGCACGACAAGTCTCATGTCATTCCGAAAACGTTACACGGCCACACACGAAAGAAGGACTCGGGGATGCCACGGGCACGTGTGAGAGCGTTGGAACTCGAAACGGACAACGGGAAGAGACGAGTGGGACCGGATGCAAGTGACAACACAATGCAATGCAATGCACATGACAACATGACATGGATGAAATGCACACACGCACACGACAAAACGAAGAACCCGAAAATAAAGAAGAACCGGGAAAGGAATTGATGAAGCCAAAGTTTATATATTGCCATATTGGGAAAGTGTTACATCCGGGGCATTACATGAAGATATCAGCCATTTGCTCTTCGGTGTTGACATGTATGATTTCAATGTCCTTCTTGATCACATGATCCCTGAGAAAGTGCCGACGAATCTCAATGTGCTTTGTCTTCGAGTACTGAACGAGATTGTGAGCAATCTTGATGGCGCTTTCGTTATCACAAAAGAGAGGCACCTTCACCATGTTGATGCCATAGTCCTTAAGAGTTTTCTTCATCCTGAGAAGTTGAGCACAACAAGATCCAACAGCAATGTATTCAGCTTCAGCGGTGGAGAAAGACACTGAGTTATGCTTCTTTGAAGACCAATAGACAAGAGATCGTCCAAGAAAGTGACATGTTCCTGATGTGGACTTGCCATCAACTTTGTCACCAGCATAGTTAGCATTTGAGAATCCCACAAGATCAAATATAGAGCCCTTGGAATACAATAATCCTAGTGTTGGGGTGTGAGCCAAGTATCGAAGAATTCGCTTCACAACGAGGTGATCCGATTCTTATGGTGTCGCTTGGAATCGGGCACACATGCAAACCCTAAGCATTATATCAGGCCTAGATGCACATAAATAGAGTAAATAATCAATCATGGAGCAATATACCTTTTGATCGAACTCTTTACCATTGTCGTCGGAGCCCAATTGACCTTTGGTTGGCACTAGCATCATGTACCCTTTGCAATCTTGCATTCCAAAGTTCTTCAGGAAGTCTTTGAGGTATTTCTCTTGAGATATGAAGATGCCATTCTTCTGTTGATGGATTTGGAGACATAGGAAGAACTTCAGCTCACCCATCATGGACATCTGATATTGCTCTTGCATCATGTATCCAAACTCATCACTGTATCTTTTGTCAATGCATCCGAAGATAATGTCATCCACATAGATTTGGCATACGAACAGTTCTCCATCATATGTCTTCGTGAAGTGTGTGGGATCTAGTGATCCAGGTTTGAAGCCTTTGCTCTTCAAGAAGTCTTTGAGTGTGTCATACGACACACGAGGTGCTTGTGTGAGGCCATACAGTGCCTTGTTGAGCTTGTAAGCCATTTGAGGATGCTTTGGGTCTTCAAAGCCTAGAGGTTGTGCAACATACACTTCTTCTTCAATTTTCCCATTCAGAAAGGCACTCTTCACAACCATTTGATACAGAAATATGTTATGATGGTTGGCATAGGCTAGCAGTATGCGAATGGCTTCAAGCCTGGCTACAGGAGCACAGGTTCCATCAAAGTCAATTCCTTCTACTTGACTATAATCTTGAGCAATGAGACGAGCCTTGTTTCTGACAACTTGACCATGCTCATCTTGTTTGTTGCGATAGATCCATTTGGTGCTAGTGATGTTATGTTTCCGTGGATCAGGACGCTTTACAAGCTCCCATACATTATTCAGCTCAAACTATTGAAGCTCTTCTTGCATTGCTTGAATCCATTCAGGTTCCATAAAGGCTTCATCAACTTTCTTGGGTTCAGATATTGAAAGGAATGGAGAGTGACCACAAAAGTTGGCTAGCTGAGTTGCTTTTGAGCGAGTAAGTGGATCAGTTGCATTGAGGCTATCAAGAATCTTCTCAACTTGGACTTCATTAGCTACCCAAGGATGAGCTGGGCGAAGACTTTGCTCATGATGTTGATCATCTTCTTGTTCAAAATTGGCTTCAGGCTGAGCATTCTCTTCAGGATGACTAGGTGGAGAGATGATGATTTCCTCTTCAGTTGGTTCCTCGGTGGGTATAATTTCTCTTGTACCCATTTGTTTGATAGATTCACTCGGAGAAGCTTCATCTAGCACATTTGACAGGTGCTCTCTTTGTGAGCCGTTAGTTTCATCGAACCGCACATCTACGGTTTCAACCACTTTATAGTGAAAGAGGTTGAAGACCCGATAGGTGTGCGAGTCCTTTCCGTAACCAAGCATAAAACCATAATGTGCTTTCGGTGCAAATTTGGAAGTGTGATGCTGATCTTTGATCCAGCACCTAGCGCCAAAGACTTTGAAATAGCTGATGTTTGGCTTCTTACCAGTTAAAAGTTCATATGAACTTTTCTTGAAGAACTTGTGAAGATAAACTCGGTTGATGATGTGGCATGCAGTATCAATGGCTTCGGGCCAGAACTTTCTTGGTGTCTTCTATTCATTGAGCATAGTACGTGCCATCTCAATGAGAGTCATGTTCTTGCGCTCAACGACGCCATTCTGCTAAGGTGTGTATGGAGCGGAGAACTCATGCGTGATGCACAATGTATCAAGATAAGTATCAAGCCATGTATTCTTGAACTCAGTTCCATTGTCACTTCTGATGTGCTTGATCTTGATGCCATGGTTGTTCATGGCTCGATTGGTGAAACGTCTAAAGGCATCCTGCACTTCAGTCTTATAGAGGATTATATGCACCCAAGTATATCTAGAGTAGTCATCAACGATCACGAAGCCATATAAACAAGCAGTAGTAGTGATAGTAGAGTAGTGAGTAGGGCCAAATAAGTCCAGGTGAAGTAGCTCGAAGGGACGAGATGTAGTCATGATTGTCTTCGAGGGATGCTTGGCCCTAGTCATCTTCCCAGCTTCACAAGCACCACACAGATGATCTTTCTTGAACTTGACGCCATCGATGCCTATGACGTGCTTCTTCTTGACGAGAGTTTGTAGGTTCCTCATGCCTGCATGACCTAGTCTTCGATGCCAAAGCCAGCACTCTGAAGCTTTTTCAAGAAGACAAACGGCGAGCTCTGGCCCTGCAGAGAAATCTACCAAACACATATCACCTTTTCAATGTCCTTCGAAGACTAGAGATTTGTCAGATTCCATAAGCACATGGCAATGATATTTTCCAAATATCACAATCATGTTTAGATTACATAGCATAGAGACAGACATTAAGTTGTATCCAAGGGATTCAACAAGCATCACTTTGTCCATGTGTTGATCCTTTGAGATAGCAACCCTTCCAAAGTTAGCTTCCAAAGCAGTACCCTACATATCAGTTAGCGGCATAGTCTTCACAAAGAGAGGTGTCAAGCATAAACATTTGACCAACAATCATGCTATCAAAGTTTAGGTCCTTGTTAGGCAAGATAGGATGCTTGTCAAGAAACCATGGGATAAAATACATGGTTAGACCATTTGGACATTTAATCTTGCGTCCCACAAGATGTTTTAGGTCCCCAGCATTGGTGTCAGAAGATGATTTTCAGCTGGAGACCCTTCCCTGCAAGAGAAGTTAATTCTTCTTAACCACCCACATCTTTAGGGGTGGCTTAGAAGCAATAAGTCTAAGAGCAACATCTAAGAATTTTGGCTTAGGAGCCCTAGCAAATTGCTTAGCAGGAGATGAATAGTACTCATATGAATATGCAGAGAAGTTCTTTGTCTTATGAACAAAGTGATTAGATTAAACATGCTCATATTCATGAGTGTGATGATAAACTCCCTGCAAAACATTCGTGTTAGAGTGACCCAATGTGGTCCTTTGTCTATATGAAGTCTTTGGACCATATGAAGCTTTTGGTCTGGGGTTAATCTTCTTTCCTGGTGGTGTCATGATGAAATTCAATGGAAGCTTTTCGATAAGACTTCTCGGAACCCAGATCTTCTTCATAGGTGATCCATTCCCGTAGTTAGTCCCAATGAACCTGGAAAACACTTTTCCATTCTGATCCTTGAACAGTTTATAGTTTTAGTCAAATGACTCGTCAATGACAACATGGTTAGCACAAGTGAAGACAGACAAAGTAGATGGATCTACTGGCGGACCCTTGGCAGCAACCCATGTGGTTTTCAGATACTGCTCAGGCTTCCAGTAAGAACCATCAACATTCATTTTCCTTTCGAACCCAACACCCTCTTTTCTAGGGTTTCGGTTCAGAATCTGTTTCTTGAGAACATCGCATAGTGTCTGATGCCCTTTGAGGCTTTTGTACACACATGTTTCAAGCAATGTCTTCAACCTCGCATTCTCATCAACAATAGCACTGGTTTCCTCAACAGAGGGGTTAGTTACCACATCAATAGTTGAAGATATTGCAATTTCAGAAGCAGTAGAGCATTCAGCAACAGAGACAACATTGTCACGCTCAAGACACTTTAGACAGGGTGGCACAAAGTTTTCCTGGGCATAACTAATCTGTTGGGCGAGTAGTGAATCGTTTTCCTTTTGAAGATGATCATGAGACGCTCTAAGTTTCTCAAGGTCTTGCTTCCTTTGAAGATAATCATAGGAAAGCTTCTCATGGGTAGCTGAGAGAGTTTCATGATGACTTTCAAGTTTAGTGTACCTTACGTGAATATTTTTTATGTCTTCAATTAAGGACCGAGTTTGATTCATTTCCGCATCCAACAGATCATCACTCTTGTCTAGCAACTTTTGAATATGTTCCATAGCATTTTGTTGTTCAGTTGCAATTTTAGCAAGAGTTTTATAGGTGGGTTTGGATTCACATTCAGAGTCATCTTCACTAGAAGTCTGAAAGTTGGCATCGTGTGAGTTTACCTTTGCACCACGTGCCACGAAGTAGTAGGTAGGTGAAGAGTCGTCCTCAGCATTTGCTTTGGCACCGATGGAGTGGCCATCATCGTTAGTGTTGAAGATGGACTTGGCGACAAATGCCGAGGCTAGAGCTAGGCTAGCCACGCCAGAATCAGATTCCTCCTCAGATTCCACCTCTGCCTCCTCAGAAGCAGACTCCTCCTCTGAATCCATTCCCTTCCCAATGAACACACAAGCCTTGCCAGATGAGCTCTTTTTGTAAGATGAAGACTTTGATGAATACTTGGAAGAGGACTTTGAGGATTTCCTCTTCTTTTTGTCGTCAGAGTCATATTCCTTCCTCTTCTTCTTTTCATGGATTCATTGTCCCACTGAGGATATTCAGATATGTAGTGGCCAGGCTTCTTGCACTTGTGGCATGTTCTCTTCTTGTAGTCATGAGAGTAAGCCTCATCGTTTCTTGAGCTGGATCTTGAAGACTTTCCAAAGTTTTTCTTCGTTGAGAACCTTTGAAACTTCTTCACAAGCATATCTAGTTCTCTGCCAATGTCTTCAGGATTGTCAGAGCAGCCGTCAGAGTCTTGTTTAGACGAGGACACAACATTAGCCTTCAAGGCTCTGGATCGACCATAGTTGGGGCCATAGATATCTCTCTTCTCAGATAGGTGGAACTCATGTGTGTTGAGCCTCTTAAGTATGTCAGACGGATCAAGACATTTGAAGTCAGGTCGTTCTTGAATCATCAATGCCAAGGTGTCAAACGAACTGTCAAGAGAACTCAATAGCTTCTTCACAACTTCATGCTTGGTGATTTCAGTAGCGCCAAGAGCATGAAGCACATTGGTGATATCAGTGAGGCGATCAAATGTAAGCTAGACATTCTCATTGTCATTTATCTTGAAGTGATTTAACAGATTGCAAAGAACGTTAATCCTTGAGTCTCTCTGTGTTGAGACGCCTTCATTGACCTTGGATAACCAGTCCCATACTTGCTTGGCTGAATCCAGTGCACTCACACGTCCATACTGTCCTTTTGTCAGATGACCACAGATGATGTTCTTGGCGGTTGCCTCCAATTAAGCAAATTTCTTGACATCAGCAGGGGTGACACCTTCACCAGCCTTGGGAACACCAGTCTTGACGACATACCAGAGTTCGTTGTCGATAGCTTCAAGATGCATGCGCATCTTATTCTTCCACTAGGGGTAATCAGTCCCATCAAAGACAGCGCACGCAGTGGAGACTTTGATTATCCCTGCAATCGACATAACTAAAACTCCAGGTGGTTAAACCGGATCACACAGAACAAGGGAGCACCTTGCTTTGATACCAATTGAAAGGGCAAGTTATCGACTAGAGGGGGGTGAATAGGCAATTTTTACAAAAGTATTCAAAACATGATATCTTTTCAAGACAAACAGATGAAATGAACCTATATGATAAGCAGCAGAAGATAAATGTTTCCAGGCACACAATAGTCAAGTAAGCATCGTAAAGATAGTACGAAGACTATTGGTCGCTAGATAACATGGATCGAGATGGAAGATATAAATGAAGCTAAACAAGGGATAGTCTTCACACAGTGAAGTCAAACAGATCAGAAAACTAGCAATGACTTCACGAGGACAGACTGGAATAGAAATGAGTTGTGAGATAGAACCAGTAGCTTGGAGACGCAAGGGATTTGGTAGAGCAGTTCTAGTTTTTGTGACAACTGTACATCTGGTTAGGGAGGCTGAGATTGAACTTTGAAGACCGTGTCTTCACCTTATTCCCCTTGAGCTAAGGACACCCAGTCCTTGCCCAATCACTCTGGTAAGTCTTCAAGGTAGACTTCCGAACCTTCACAGACTTCGTTCACCGGTGATCCACAATGACTCTTGGATGCTCAGAACGTGACGCCTAACTGGCTGGAGGATGCACAGTCCTCAAGTGTAACAAGTCTTCAGGTCACACGGACAGAAAGACTTCAGTGATGCCTAACACTCTTTGGCTCTGGGTGTTTTGGGTTTTGTCCTCGCAAGGATCTTTTCTCTCAAAGGCTTCGGAGGTGGGTTGCTCTCAAACGACAAAAGCCGTGCACTAAATCTGAGCAGCCACCAATTTATGGTGTAGTGGTGGGCTATTTATAGCCATGAGGCAACCCGACATGATATGTCCGAAATGACCCTTCGTCACTAAGGAACTGACACGTGTCCAACGGTCGGATTATGAACACACGCGACAACTTTGCTTGAGCTCCAAGTAAAGCTGACTTATCCAACTCTGGATAAGATTTGCTCTCATTGTATTCATTCAAAGACATAGGCTTTTGGTTAAGCATCACTTCAGTCATCTGACTAAGTTCACTTGGACCCCACTTAATAGTACGGTGGTTCCTATGACTCAAGAAATAATAAAAAGAACTACGAAAGAAACTATGTCTTCACATTCTATAGTCTTCGATGAATGTCTTCATAGGTCATTATCTTCACGTGAATGTCTTCACGAGCCACCATTGTCTTCAATGTCTTCACACATTTTTAGGGGCCATCTCTAGAAGGTAAAACAAATCCGTGAGGGACTATTACTTGTGTTATCCCGCAATTCTCACAAAAACGTTAGTCCCTCAACCACGTTTGTCGTCAATACTCCAAAACCAACTAGGGGGCACTAGATGCACTTACAGCAACAACAACAACAACAACAACAACAACAACAACAACAAAGCCTTTAGTCCCAAACAAGTTGGGGTAGGCTAGAGGAGAAATCCATAGGATCTCGTGACCAACTCATGGCTCCGGCACATGGATAGCAAGCTTCCATGCACCCCTGTCCATAGCTAGTTCTCTGGTGATACTCCAATCCTTCAGGTCTCTCTTAATGGACTCCTCCCATGTAAAATTCGATCTACCCCGACCTCTCTTGACATTCTCTGCACGCTTTAGCCGTCCGCTATGCACTGGGGCTTCTAGAGGCCTGCGCTAAATATGCCCAAACCATCTCAAACGATGTTGGACAAGCTTCTCTTCAGTAGGTGCTACCCCAACTCTATCTCGTATATCATCATTCCGGACTCGATCCTTCCTCGTGTGGCCACACATCCATCTCAACATACGCATCTCCGCCACACCTAACTGCTGAACATGTCGCCTTTTAGTAAGCCAACACTCAGCGCCATACAACATTGCGGGTCGAACCACTGTCCTGTAGAACTTGCCCTTTAGCTTTTGTGGCACTCCCTTGTCACAGAGAATGCCAGAATCTTGGCGCCACTTCATCCATCCGGCTTTGATTCAATGGTTCACATCTTCATCAATACCCCCATCCTCTTGCAGCATTGACCCTAAATATCGAAAGGTGTTCTTCTGAGGCACCACCTGCCCATCAAGGCTAACCTCCTCCTCCTCACACCTAGTAGTACTGAAACCGCACATCATGTACTCAGTTTTAGTTCTACTAAGTTTAAACCCTTCCGATTCCAAGGTTTGTCTCCATAACTCTAACTTCCTATTTACCCCCGTTCGACTATCGTCAACTAGCACCACATCGTCCGCAAAGAGAATACACCATGGGATACCTCCTTGTATATCCCTTGTGACCTCATCCATCACCAAGGCAAAAAGATAAGGGCTCAAAGCTGACCCTTGGTGCAGTCCTATCTTAATCGGGAAGTCATCGGTGTCGACATCACTTGTTCGAACACTTGTCACAACATTATCGTACATGTCCTTGATGAGGGTAATGTACTTTGCTGGGACTTTGTGTTTCTCCAAGGCCCACCACATGACATTCCGTGGTATCTTATCATAGGCCTTCTCCAAGTCAATGAACACCATATGCAAGTCCTTCTTTTGCTCCCTGTATCTCTCCATAAGTTGTAGAACCAAGAAAATGGCTTCCATCGTCGACCTCCCAGGCATGAAACCAAACCAATTTTTGGTCACGTTTGTCATTCTTCTGAAGCAGTGCTCAATGACTCTCTCCCATAGCTTCATTGTATAGCTCATCAGCTTAATTCCATAGTAATTAGTACAACTCTGAACGTCCCCCTTGTTCTTGAAGATTGGTACTAATATACTCCGTCTCCATTCTTCTGGCATCTTGTTTGCCCGAAAAATGAGGTTGAAAAGCGTGGTTAGCCATACTATCGCTATGTCCCCGAGGCCTTTCCACACCTCAATGGGGATACAATCTGGGCCCATCGCCTTGCCTCCTTTCATCCTTTTTAAAGCCTCCTTGACCTCAGACTCCTGGATACGCCGCACAAAATGCATGCCGGTCTCATTAAAGGAGTGATCAAGTTCAATGGTAGAACTCTCATTCTCCCCATTGAACAGCTTGTCGAAGTACTCCCGCCACCTATGCTTAATCTCCTCATCCTTCACTAGGAGTTGGTCTACTCCGTCCTTGATGCATTATAGATGTCCCTTTCCCCTTCCTTCGTGCCTAACCATTGGTAGAGGCCCTCATATGCCCTACCCCTTGCTTCACCAACAGCTCGCTTTGCGGCCTTCTTCGCCATCTTGTACTTCTCTATGTTGTCTGCACTCCTATCCAAGTACATGCGTCTGAAGCACTCTTTCTTCTCTTTAATCGCCTTCTGGACATCATCATTCCACCACCAGGTATCCTTATCTTCTCTTCTCCTTCCCCTGGACACTCCAAACTCCTCTGAGGCCTCCTTACGAATGCAAGTCACCATCTTCATCCACACATTGCCACATCCCCTCCTTCCTCCCAAGGGCCCTCCTTAATGACTCTCTCCTTGAACGCCTGAGCTACCTCCCCCTTGAGCTTCCACCACTTCGTTCTAGCGACATTGGCACGCCTATCCCGCTGGACATGAATCCAAAAGCGGAAGTCAGCAACCACCAGCTTATGTTGAGGTACAACACTCTCTCCAGGTATCACCTTACAATCTAGGCACACACGCCTATCTTCTCTTCTTGAGAGGATGAAATCAATCTGGCTAGAGTGTTGGCCACTACTAAAAGTCACCAGATGTGATTCTCTCTTTCTAAAGAGGGTGTTAGCTACAATCATGTTGTAGGCTAGAGCAAATCTTAAGACATCTTCTCCTTCCTGATTCCTGGTACCATAGCCAAAGCCCCCATGCACCCCTTCAAAACCTATGTTAGATGTACCCACGTGGCCATTGAGGTCTCCTCCTATGAAGTGCTTCTCGCCAATCAGTACACTCCTAACCATGTCTTCGAGGCCTTCCCAGAACACCCTCTTGGTATTCTCAGTGTGGCCTACTTGCGGGGCATAAGCGCTGATAACATTGAGAACTAAGTCCCCAACTACCAGCTTGATCAGGATAATTCGGTCCCCACATCTCTTGACGTCTACCACTCCATGCTTGAGGCTCTTGTTGATCAAGATGCCTACGCCATTCCTGTTTGCAGCCATCCTGGTGTACCATAGATTGAAGCCGGTACCCACCACCTCCTTTGCCTTCTGTCCCCTCCACTTGGTTTCTTGGACGGAAAGGATATCAACACTTCTCCTCACTGCTGCATCGACTAGCTCCTGAAGCTTCCCTGTCAGGGACCCTACGTTCCAGCTACTTAAGCGGATCCTCCTATATGCACTTACAAGAACTCATAAATTTTTCAACACTATTCTCAAAATCAAATGACATCTTATTATAATTTCCATAAAAATTGTTGTAGGAATTACCAGAATTATTAGAGGAATTACTAGGAAAAGGCCTAGGATTAAAATTTCCTCTATAAGCATTGTTACCAAAAATGTTCCTACCAACATAATTCACTTCCATAGATTCATTAGTATTCTCAATCAAAGTGGACAAGAGCGTATCATTAGGATCAATATTAGTACCCTTGCTAGCAAATAATTTCATAAGTTCATCCATCTTTCCACCCCAAACATTAATCTCTTCAATAGCATGCACATTTTTTTACTAGTGGAAGATCTTTAGGTATGCCATTGAGAATAGTGAACCATTATATTATCTAGGAGTTTAGTAGCTTCTCCTAAAGTGATTTCCATGAAAGTACCTCCCGCAGCCGAATCTATAAGATTTCTAGAAGCAAATTTCAATCCGACATAATTTTTTTGTATAATAATCCATAAATTCAAACCATGTGTAGGACAATTTCTTATCATAAGTTTCATCCTCTCCCAAGATTGTGCAACATGCTCATGGTCAATTTGTTCAAAATTCATAATATTGTTCCTAAGGGAGATGATCTTAGCGGGAGGAAAATACTTGGCAATAAAAGAATCTTTGCACTTATTCCATGAATCTATACTATTTTTAGGCAAAGATGAAAACCAAGTTTCAGCCCGATCTCGTAGTGAAAGGTGGAATAGCTTTAATTTAACAAGATCATTATCCACATATCTTTTCTTTTGCATATTGCACAAATCAACAAAATTATTCAGATGGGAAACAACATGTTCACTAGGAAGGCCAGAAAATTGATCTTTCATGACTAGATTCAATAAAGCAGCAATGATCTAACAAGATTCCGCATTAGTAGCGGCAGCAGTCGGGATACTAATAAAATCATTATTATTGGTGCTGGAAAAGTCATATAATTTGGTATTTTCTTGAGCCATCGTGATAAAGCAAGCAATCCAACACACGAGCACACAAAAAGCAAGCGAACAAGACGAACGAAAGAAGGGCGAAGAAAAAGGCAAATCTTTTTAAAAAAACATTTTAGAAGTGGGGGAGAGGAAAACGAGAGGCGGATGGCAAATAAGGTAAATGGAAGAGATGACAGTTTAATGAAGGGTACTTGGTGGGTCTTGACTTGACATAGATCTCAACGGCACCAGAGATTGGTGAGCTGAAGAAGACAAATCTTGACTTAACTTAGCGTAGTTCTCCCCGACAACGTTGCCAGAAATTCTTCCTGCAACCTCTTGAGCTTGCATTGGTTTTTCCCTTGAAGAGGAAAGGGTGATGCAACAAAGTAGAGTAAGTATTTCCCTCAGTTTTGAGAACCAAGATATCAATCCAGTAGGAGAGTACACACAAGTCGCCAAATACCTACACAAACAAACAACAGAATTGCACCCAATGCTATAAAGGGGTTGTCAATCCCTTCAAGTTATTTGCAAAAGTGAGATCTGATAGAGATAGATGTGAAGGAAATATGCCCTAGAGGCAATAATAAAGTTGTTATTTTATATTTCCTTATATCATGATAAATATTTATTATTCATGCTAGAATTGTATTAATCGGAAACTTGATACATGTGTGAATACATAGACAAAACAGAGTGTCCCTAGTATGCCTCTACTAGACTAGCTTGTTGATCAAAGATGGTTGTGTTTCCTAACCATAGACATGTGTTGTCATTTGATCAACGGGATCACATCATTAGGAGAATGATGTGATAGTTTTATTGCTATTGCTTTCTTCATGACTTATACATGTTCCTCTGACTATGAGATTATGCAACTCCCGAATACCGGAGGAACACCTTGTGTGCTATCAAACGTCACAACGTAACTGGGTGATTATAAAGATGATCTACAGGTGTTTCCGAAAGTATTTGTGGTGTTGGCATAGATCAAGATTAGGATTTGTCACTCCGAGTGTCGAAGAGGTATCTCTGGGCCCTCTCAGTAATACACATCACAATAAGCCTTGCAAGCAAATGTCTAATGAGTTAGTGACGAGATGATGTATTATTGAACCAGTAAAGAGACTTGACGGTGACGAGATTGAATTAGGTATGATGATACCGACGATCGAATCTCGGGCAAGTAACATACCGATGACAAAGGGAACAACGTATGTTATTATGCGGTTCAACCGATAAAGATCTTCGTAGAATATGTAGGAGCCAATATGGGCATCCAGGTTACGCTATTGGTTATTGACCGGAGAGATGTCTCGGTCATGTCTACATTGTTCTCGAACCCGTAGGGTCTGCACGCTTAACGTTTCGTTGACAATATAGTATTGAATGAGTTATGTATGTTGGTGACCGAATGTTGTTGGGAGTCCCGGATGAGATCACGGACATGACGAGGAGTTCCAGAGTGGTCCGGAGGTAAAGATTGATATATAGGATGATATGGTTATGCCAAGGGGTCAAGCCCACGGGGCATTAAGTTGGTGCAAAAGGTGTTTTGCGGAGGCCAGGGGGCCAAAGCCGGAGACCCTGGGGTCTGGCCCTAGGCGAGACGCCGAGGCCCATGGCGTCTGTGCCAGACGCCAAGGATTGTGGCATTTGGTCCTGGAGTCCGAGTGGGACTCTTGCCTTTCGGCAACACCGACTTTGAGAAGGCTTTTGCTCCAAGTTATGACCCCAGGGCTCAACATATAATTAGAGGGGCGGGGCTAGCACCTGGAACACATCAAGATACACCAAGCCGTGTGCCGGCAACCCCGACCCTCTAGTTTATCCTCCGTCTAGTTTCTGTAGTGCTTGGCGAAGCCCTGTAGAGATTGTTCTTCACCACCAACCGTCACCACGTCGTCGTGCTGCCGGAACTCATCTACTACTTCGACCGTCTTGCTGATCAAGAAGTCGAGGACGTCATCGAGCTGAACGTGTGTTGAACGCGAAGGTGCCGTACGTTCGGTACTAGATCGGGATGGATCGTTAAGGTGTACGACTACATCAACCGCGTGATAAACGCTTCCGCTTTCGGTCTACGAGGGTATGTAGATACACTCTCCCCTCTCGTTGCTATGCATCTAGTAGATAGATCTTGTGTGATCGTAAGAAATTTTTGAAATACTACGTTCCCCAACAAGATGAACTAGTAAAGTAAATATTTTTGGGTTTTTGGTTTATAGATTGAAAAGTAAAAGATTGCAAAATAGTAGATCTGAAACTTATAAGATGTAAAATAGACCAGGGGGCATAGGTTTCACTAGAGGCTTCTCTCATGATAGCAAGTATTACGGTGGGTGAACAAATTACTGTCAAGCAATTGATAGAAGAGAGAATAATTATAACGACATCTATGGCAATGATCGTGAATATAGCATCACGTCCGTGACAAGTAGACCGACTCCTGCCTGCATCTACTACTATTACTCCACACATCGACCGAAATGATTCTACATCTAGAGTATTAAGTTCATAAGAACAGAGTAACACCTTAATCAAGATGACATGATGTAGCGGAATTAACTCAACCAATATGATGAAAACCCCATCTTGTTATCCTTTATGGCAACAATACAATACATGTCATGTCCCTTTCTGTCATTGGGATTGAGCACCGCAAGATTGAACCCAAAACAAAGAACTTCTTCCATTGCAAGAAAATCCAATATAGTTGGCCAAACCAAACCGATAGTTCAAAGAGAATTCCTAAGATATTAGATCATGCATAAAAGAATTCAGAAGAAACTCAAATATTATTCATAGATAATCTGATCATAAACTCACAATTCATCGGATCTTAACAAACACACACAAAAGAAGATTACATCGGATAGGTCTCCAAGAACAACGAGGAGAACATGGTATAGAAGATCAAAGAGAAAGAAGAAGCCACCTAGCTACTAGCTATTGACCCATAGGTCTATGGTAAACTACTCACACTTCATCGGAAGGGTAATAGGGTTGATGTAAATGACCTCCGTGGTTCATTCCCCCTCCGGCAGAGTACCGGAAAGGCCTCCAGATGGGATCTCGCGAGAACAGAAGGTTACGGTGGCGGAAAAGTGATTTTGATGGATGTTCTGATGTTTCTGGAATATATGTGAATTTATAGGCGGAAGAAGTAGGTCAGGGGAGGCTCGGGGGGGCCATAAGGTAGGGGGCGTGCCCTCCACCCTTGTAGCCTCCTTGAGGGTCCCCTGGCATGTACTCCAAGTCCATCTGATGTCTTCTAGTCCAAGAAAAATCTGAGTAAAGTTTCGTTCCGTTTGGACTCCGTTTGATATTCCTTTTGTGCGGAACTCAAAAACAAGGAAAAAAACAAAAACTGGAACTAGGCTCTGGGTTAATAGGTTAGTCCCAAAAATCATGTAAAACAGCATATAAATGCATATAAAACATCCAAGATAGATAATATAATAGCATGGAACAATAAAAATAATATATACGTTGGAGATGCATCAAATATCCCCGGCGGAATCGCTCCGCCGGAGAGCAAAAGTGCTCCTTGTAACGCCCAGGATGCAGCTATAGCTCCCATGTGTCGAGGCACGACTTAGAGTCATAACCGCATTCTGGAATGGTCGCAAGATGGTATCTTAACACAATCCCATGTATTGAACAGGAAGATAGAGATAAATAGTTGGCTTACACTCGCCACATTACACAATTATCAAATACTTATACAATTATCTAGAATTAACACAAAGTCCGGCTACAGATGAAATCAAACGAAAAAGATAACCACCCATGCTATGCCATATCGGCCCTAGTAGGAACCACTACTAATCATCGGGGTACGTGACGTACATACGCCCACACTCTTCATCAAACTCCCATTGGAGCTCCTGCCATCGCCTGCTTCAAACTCAATTGTACCTGCACCTATTTTGTAGTAAACTATGAGTCGTGAGGACTCAACAATCTTGTTCTCGGGTATCAAAACTACCAAAGCTTTTAGGTGTGGAGAAAGTATAAAGTGGGGTTGGATCAGGCACTAAGCATATATGAGGTGGCTAGCTTACGAACTTTCAGAGTGAGATGAGAAGCTACGCAAACGATCGTAATCTAGTAATGATCACTAAGTGATCCTGACTACCTATGAGTCATACATAACTCCGCGTGTTCTCTTCCCGAACTCCCTTGAAAAGAGACCATCACGGCTATGCACGCAAGTTGTGTATTTTATTTGAGGTTTTGTGTAAAGTTTTCTACAACCGGATATTAACAAACTCCAATCCGCCATAACCGCGGGCACGGCTTTCGAAAGATCATAACCCTGCAGGAGTGTCCCAACTTAGCCCATCACAAGCTGTCACGATCAGCAGAGGTAAAACCTCCATCTTTGGGACAACCCGATCAGACTCAGAATCCCAGTGCACAAGATATTTCGACAATGGTAAAACAAGTCCAGAAAGACCTCGACGTGCCGACACCCCGATAGGAGCCGCGCATATCTCGTCTCAGGCCACGATCGGATGAACACTACATACAACAACCGAAGATCCCAGTAAACTGGGTGGCACCGCAAGTGGCTCTAGTTTGGACCAACACTCATGAGGAGCACATGCCCAGGTTGTTAATTAAGTGCTTGGGTGCTAGCCGGTCGGCCCGGTCCCTATGCAATTTTTTAGTTATTAGGCAAATGGTAAAACCAATGTTGGGCCTTGCTGGACGAGTTTTATTCAAAGCGAACTATCAAGGGTGTCCATAAACCCCAACCGCATTAGGAACGCAAAATGAACAAACATAACACCTGTTTATCGGAACTTAAGGCGGCATGAGTGGAACAAAACACCGAGCAAAAGGCAAAGCCTTCCACCCATTGCCAAATGTATATGTGCATTAATTAAATAAGAGATTTTATGATATTCCAAAATATCCATGTTCCGACATGGAGCAATCTTGAACTTTACCTGCAACTAACAACAGTGTATGAGGGGCTGAACAAAAGCGTATCTTAGCCAATTAATGATTTGCTAGGAAGGTGGTTAGATGTTTTCATGCCAATGTAGCAGGCTGACAAACAAATAGGTAGGCAGGGCGACATAGCGATAGAGCGAGACAACTAGCAAAGCAAAGATAGAGGTGATATCAAGAAACAGTCATCTTGCGTGAGATCCCGCAAGGAAGAAGAACGAGTCCAAGAATAGGACGAATAGGTGTAGTCGAATGAATCCTCACAATCTGCAACATTACCGGAACTAAGAAGCAACACCGAAAAGAAGCAAACGACATGGTAAACACACAAGCATAAACATGCATAATGCATAAGGAAGTATGATGCATGTCCGTTTTAGATAGGCATGGCATGGCAAAGTGCATCAAACAATACTACAAATTAAGTGGAGCTCAATATGCAACGAGTTGCATATTAACGGAACACCACATTCAAACATTTAGTTTAATCTCGTTCATGTACACAACAAGTTTAAATGTTGGTTAACATGACAAGAGGTGCAACACAAATAAACTACACTATCTAAGCAATTTAAATGGGACCGGAAACAACAAACAACAATTCCGGAAAATCCGCATGTGCATATTTCGAATTTGGTACTGTTTTGCCTAAACCATATTTTAGAATAAAGTGCACCAAGTTCGTCCATGCATTTTTCTACCCCCAAAACTTATAAAGTTTATTTAAAACCGAGCTATGGTTATTTAGTTATTAATTAAACCAATTTAGCATGTTATTTAAACAAACAAATGCAAACAACCATTTAAACATTTTGAACATGCATGGCAGCTTGATATTATGAAACTAGATGAAACTCTAAGCATTTTACATGTTTAAAACATTTTAATCCAATGCACGGTTTGCGAGATATGATATGCATGAGCCCTAGGGGTTTTCTGTAAAATTGGAGTTCTCTGGATGATTAGACAAATTCACTGAGGGAAAAATAAGGACCATTAGGCTGAAACTGCACAAACTGGGCCAACAGGGAGGAGGGCCTGTGGGGAGCTCTCCCATGGGCCAAGCCCAGTCAGAGCAGAGGTTTGGCAGGCCGGCTCGATGGTCTAGTGAGGTAGGAGCGCGGTCAACACAAGCGCCTAACTTGGGTTCTATGCAGAGGAGCTGGGCGTGGCTTTGGTCGCTCGTCGACAAGGACGAGGGAGGGGTCGTGCAAGGCGACTGGTCAACGCGGGATGATCAGGCTCGCTCGATCTATTTGAGCGGGATGCAGGCCGCGACGCTGAAACGCAGAGGCACGGGACATGGCGCGGAGGAAGGAGGTCTGGTGCGGCTGCGTAGTCCAGGGCGTTGGATCTGGCCGGCAGAGACTTGCAGCAAGGGCGGGAGGCGAGGCGGAGGAGCAGAGGAAGCTCCTGCAGGGCGGCGTCCATGGCGGTCTTGTAGAGAGAACTAGAGAGAGGGAGGGATTTGTGAGACGAAGATAAGAAACAGAGGAACCCAAGAGAAGAAACAGAGCATGCAGGGGAGCGAGACGGCCTACTGGAGGTGGCGCCTGCTCCGGCGGGAACTGTAGCTACTTGCAGGGGTGCTCGGGGAAGGGGCTTGAGGACGGGCGTGCTGCGGGAGGAAGAGGCTAGGAAATGTCGAAAGCGGGAGGTCGACGCTGGGTTGCTGCGGGATCTCCTGGACAGGGGCTCGAATGGATGCGAGGCGCGGTTAGTTGGGGAAGGAGGAGGTTACGGCTTGCTGGGGAGTTGGGTGGCACGAAAAACACGGCAGGTGGTCGGAGGCCACGGTTGGAGGGGGCATGGATCTAAGATGGATGGTGGTTGGCCCGGTGGGAAGACGAGGAGGAGGCCAGGTGGGCTGGCAGCGGTGGGCGGAATGGACAGATGGGACATCTTAGGACTAGTGTTTGGTCTGCTTAAATAGGTAGGTGGACTAGCTTAGGATCTAAACGGACCCTCCGATCAAGATCAAACGGTCAAGAATAAATATGTAGGGAAGTCCTTATGAGAAATCGAATATGTTTTAGCGATGTTTGGGGATGATTCGGATCCATCGGTAATGACAACCCGGATCGGGTTCGGGGAAGTTTTTCGGACGCGCACGCGAGGGGGGGTTTAGTTGGGTTCGTAGAAAAAGAGAGAGAGTGGTATTGTTGGTCTGAGAGAAGGTCGACAAAGACAAGGGGGCCTAACAAAAGGTTAACAGAGACAAAGAGAGAAGCGGCAACTACGCACGACTTCTAGTTTTTATGAAAACATGCCGATGCAATGCACATGATGCCATGATGAAATGTAGCAAGCAACATAAATCACACAACGACAACAAAATAACTGGAAGGCTTCTGGAGAGTCGGTCTTAGGGCATCACAACTCTCCCACACTAATAGAGGATCTCGACTCGAGATCCTAGAGATTTCACCGGAGAGAAGCGGAAAAGGAAGAGGTAAAACAAAGTTGCTTCTCCGACAAACGAGTGAAACGAATGAACCTTGAGATTGCAAAACTTGAAGAAATGACACGACGGAGATGAACAAAATGGGAAATAATCCGTTGGACAAGAGGAATAAGGAATACAACGAGAACCAAGAGCTTAAGTGACAAGATAGACATTGGAACCATTCTAGTTAAAAAAAGATAGAGACAAAATTTGGACAACACTCCAGTTAAACATGTAAGGAATAGAGCATGAACTTGACAAGATGGGATGATACTTGATGAGAGCAATAACACAATGCCTCCGGAACTATTGGAAGAATGGAAAAAGGGGATAAGAAAGATTTGAGATAGCACTCTGGTTGAAAAGAGAGGAAAAACTAGATAAGATGAGGGAACTTGAATGAAGGACACAATACTCTCGTTGAATGGATAAGCAAAGGAAAGAACATGATCTTGACAAAATGAGATGATGGGTCGAAGAGAGCAATATCACAAAGCCTATGGAACAAAAGAATAGAAGTTGGATTGACGGAAAGAAAAGAACGGAGAAGAAAATGATAACTTCTCCCACTATTGAATTTGAAAAGCATCCTTACAAAGATGGATTGATCGGGGTTGTTGGAAAATTGACAATGAAAAGAATATGCTCTCGTGGGCTTATGGGAAACATTCCAAAGTTATGAGGTGACAACTCGCCACTACCAAATGATTGATTGCTCTAGATCAATGAAGAGATGAAAACTTCGTCCACCGAGAGAATAAAGAGGATGCTTGGATCATGCATAATCACCACTATCCTTAGGGAAAGCTTTAAGGTGAGTACAACACATGATTACTCAAACGAATAAATTGACGGATTGCAAGGATCTCCTCGAGAAAGAGAAACGATGGGTTTAAATATCTCATTCTTGATAACTTGCGAATCATGAAACACGAAAGGAAATTGTCAAGAATGACATAACACCACCTCAAAAGATAAGGTAGAAAGAATTGCACTTCGGAATGCAAAGAGAAGAATACTTGAGCTCCTACAACAAGAATCTTGAAGAACACTTCGAGGATGAATTAAATCATGATGAACCACCATGAAGAACTCCGGTAACAAAAGGATGAGAAGTGAGGGATGAAAAGAATAAGATTGAAGCCTTGCAATAATTTAGATGGACCTTCGCGATGAGAAAATTGAGAGATCTTAGAACACCGGGAGACAAGAAGAACAACTTGAAACCAAGAATTTATTCCTCTTGAACAAACTCTGAAGGAAGGGATTAATCACTTCGATGAAACAAGAATAACAATTATGTTATGCGTATCCATCACCAATATAAATTGATGAGAAGCATTGGATTTGGCATACAACGTATTCACGTTGAAAATGATTAAAGAGAGATATAGCGCAAACTTGAGAAAAGTCTTGAACGACTCATCGGTAGGATTTGGAAAGAACAAATGATATGATATGATAATAAAGGAAAAAAATGTTAAATGAACCACCGTAAGAATTGAAACGAATGAAGAAAAGAGAACGAATCACCGGAAAAATTAGAAAACGAATGAAAATACTTGAGGGAATTTAGGTAGAAGAGAATGAAGAGATCACGATTTGATTAAAGAATACTTGAACGAAGCACCAGAAGAATATGGAGACGAACGGAGAGGCATCATTTAAGAATAGTTGGAGGATTAAGTTTAAAACTGAGAACAAAGAAATCTTCTAAAATGTTGGCCTTCAGAGGATCACAATGGAATGAATTCATAACATCCTTTGCATGTGTATCAAAAGAATTTATCAAGATTGGAAAAAAATTTGAGAGGATAACATCAAGATAGCATAGCGAATCTTCAAGAGAACGGACAAGGATTTAGAGGAAAACTCTTCTTCGGTCTTCAAATGTTGAGAATGACGACGAGGAACACCACCATAATTGTTGAGATACTCCAAAAGAACGAAAAGAGGATATCTTGAACCAAACATGAAAAGAATTTGGAAAGCGATCTTGGAGAAAGCATATGACTATTGGAATACATACTTATGTCACACTTTGAAATGAAATAGGGAATAACTCTGGGAATATTAGAAGAGTTAGGTAAGATCCTGGGAAAAGACCTGTGGGTTAGGGCCCACTCAAAATAATAATTGTTGAACGATTTTAAAAGAGAGATTGCACTGTTTGAATTAAATGGCTTAAATGAGACAACCACCTCAAAATAGCTTGAATAGATTAAGAATGGAAACACGAATCTTCTGAGATATCTTCAGCACTCCGGAGAAGAATTAGAGGGAGTTGAATAAACAAGAGAGACTTTGTATGAAAATTCCAACATGGGAAAACAAGTGAAACAAGAGGAATATACATGATTAACATTGAAGCTTGAATTTAGTCCACCGGAGAAGAAACGAGAACGGAGAATGATAAACTTGAAGCTTCCTGAGCATCTTCACAAGAAATCACCGGATAAACAATATCGAAGGAAAGAATGAAGAGACTTCACATGAATATAATGGATACTTGATTAAGAATTCTGGCTCCATAAATAAAAAAAGGGATGGGAGGGTGGGAAAACCAAAAGCAACTTGGTACGAATGGAATGAACATCATTGAGAAACTGAGAATTGATCTTGCAAATATCGAAAAGATCAAATTAACTTGAAGAGAAACGCAACGGTTGAAAGAATTTAACATGAAAATCTTGATGATCAAGAAGGATTAGCACTCCCATAGAAATATAAGAACACCACTTAGGAACAGGTATGGAATCACCACTTGACTTCGAAGCAACTCGAATACCACAACCCAAAACAAAACAAAGGATTTGGCATCCGAAAGCAACCAAAACAAACATATGATAGAGATCCCATCCAAAGTTTTCATGATGAGTGATGTCTACTACACAAGTTGTTCTTATAGACTCGTGTTGGGCTTCCAAGCGCAAAGTTTTGTAGGACAGTAGCAAATTTCCCTCAAGTGGATGACCCAAGGTTTATCAATTCATGGGAGGTGTAGGATGAAGATGGTCTCTATCAAACAACCCTGCAACCAAATAATAAAAAGTCTCTTGTGTCCCCAACACACCAACTACAATGGGAAATTGTATAGGTGCACTAGTTCGGCGAAGAGATGGTGATACAAGTGTAATAAGGATAATAGATATTGATTTTTGTAATAGAAACAATAAAAAACAACAAGGTAGCAAGTGCTAAAACGGAGCACAAACGATATTGCAATGCTTGAAAATGAGGTCTAGGGTCCGTACTTTTGCTAGTGCAATCTCTCAAAGAAGCTAATATAATTGGATCACATAACTATCCCTCAATGTGCGGTGAAGAATCACTCCAAAGTTCCTATCTAGTGGAGAACATCAGAAGAAATTGTTTGCAGCTATTCTTTCCGATTGATCTATCCAAGAGTTCGTACTAAAATAACACCAAGTTATTATTTCTGATCGATCTATCAAGAGTTCGTACTAAAATAACAAGTGTTATTCTTTCCGATCGATCTATCAAGAGTTCGTACTAAAATAACACCAAATTAAATTCAGATTTATAATACTCAGTCCAACACAAAGAACCTCAAAGAGTGCCCCAAGATTTCTACTGGAGAAACAAAGACAAGAACGTGCATCAACCCCTATGCATAGATTACCCCAATGTCACCGCGGGAATCCGCAAGTTGAGTGCCAAAACACATATCAAGTGAATCAATATGATACCCCATTGTTACCACAGATATTCATAGAAAGATATTGTCGGGGAAGCGAATCCACGAGCACCTATGGGGCCGGCGGACCGAGCCCCTTTCGGTTCGGCGGGGGGCGAAGATCGTACGAAGAGCGGATCGAGGCGAAACACACGAGCAGTTTACCCAGGTTCGGGCCGCACGGATGCGTAAAACCCTACTCCTGCTTTGTGGTTTGTATTGAGTTCTTGCTCGGGAGCGCTGAGTGCTACAGTACACACCAGCAGCTAACGAGACCGAGCGTGAGTGTTCTCCTCCTTCCCCCCCAACCCCTCTACGTTGCGCATGGGCCTCCTTTTATATGCTCAAGGGGTCACCGACAGGTGGCAACGCAGACAAGGGTAAAAACGGAAAGGTGTTGCGGTTGGTACAACTACCTGTTACAGTGTATCATACCTAACCCTGACGGCAGGGGACAAAGGCATTGAATGCCCGTCTGCGTCGCCCAAATAGTGCAAAAGAGACCGTCAGGGACGCCACCGCTCGCCACGGTGGCAATCTTGTCAGCACCGCTTGCCACAGCGCACCGCTGGCTGCACAGCCTCCCGCCACGTACGCCTGGAAGGGTCCCAGAGCGACACGTTCGTGGATGTTCTGGAGCGCGGGTACAGAGTGGTAGCTTGCCGCGGCAAGCGCCTTGCCGCGGTCGTCGTCTTGTCGCGTCCGGGAGCTTGCCGCTCACCGGGCCTTGCCGGGACGCCTGGCGCGTCGCGGCAAGTTCCTTGAGATGCCTTGGTTGGCCTTCCCGGCAAGCTCCTCTTGCCGGGGTCTTGTCTCCTTGGCTTGAATACTTTGTTCTTGAATGGCTCCAAAGGAACCACGGAGGACCTTGGCGGTCACCCGGCAAGCCTTGCCGCGGGATGCTGCGACTGCCCGTGCACAAGTTCGGGATACTAGGGTACCCCTACTCTAGTACACCGACAGGAGCCCCCGGGCCTGGGCCATACACGGTGCCGAGCGCTGTTGGGCCAGGCCCAAAACAGGGAACGGGCACACGCGGCCTGGGTTACGCCGTATCTCTCTCCGTATCCACCGCGCCCTCCCCGAACGACGCGCGTTGAATGCGGTGTCGTGGGAGAGATCATGGGTGGTTTCTTTATTCGGAAAGGCGGAACGTCCGCCCCTCCCTCCTTATAAGCAGGGGAAACAGGGGCATCCGCGCACGAAGGTACTTCCAGCCGTCGCTTGGAAAATGGCTCCAAATGGATATCCCTTCTTCGCCTTGTTCTTCTACTGCGGGCTTTGCCCGCCTTTCTGTGAGTTTTTCTGCGATATTATGAACACCTACGGGTTCCGCCTCCTTGACTTCACCCCCAATGCTGTTCTGACCATGGCAGTTTTCGCACATCTCTGCGAAAACTTTGTCGGAGTCTATCCAAATGTAGCCCTTTTTCGCCACTTCTTTATGCCCCGAGTTGAGAGAGGAGAGCCTTTATCCGGCGGAATCGCCTGGATCTCGAGAGCCGGCAAGAAGGACGCTTATCTGGAGGGAGAGTTCCGCGACAAGTGGGAGGAATGGAGAGCAGACTGGTGCTGGATTGTCGAGGAGAACCCGCAGCCGTTTACCGCCCGGCGCCAAGCCCCAGTAGCGCGCGGCAGCGATTGGAGCAACGTGGCCCTGGAGGATGATAGGCTGAAGATTGCCGTCACCCGGATCCAACGCCTCAGGCTTGCGGGGCTCACTGTTGGCGCGGTTGGCGCAAATTTTCTTCGCCGCCGCATTGCCCCCCTGCAGGAGAGGAGGAGACCCGCCTGGGAATTTAAGAATGCGGCGGACATCATGAGGCTGCGCCCGGGCCTCAACTTCAACTTCACTGTCATGGAACTTGACGCAATGCTTCAGGAGCTGTTCAAGTACGACCTTCAACATCCCGAAGTGTTCAGGTTGCCGAAGGGTGTCGTTCCACTGTGCAACAACTCCTCGCTCGACCGCATCCGTGCAATGATGCCGCTGTGCGACTCACATGGAATTGTCCCAATTTGGCAAGAGCCTGCAGACGACATCATGCAGGAGTTCTTTGACGGCTTAGTAGAAGTGCCGGTCCGCTCCGACGAAAAGAAAAGCCTCACTCGCGACACCACCGATGCGGAGATGAAACGCATCGCCACTAGGCTGGAAGAGGCGGCGGCAGCCGCAGCCGCGGGCGAGTTTGGATTCACTGTGGAGGAGGCAGAGGCAGCAGAGGCGGCAAGCCGTGTCGAGCGAGAAGAGCTTGCCGGCGAGGAAGAGCTTGCCGGGCATGATGTCGAGTCAAGCGAGCCCGCCGAGGATACGAGCGGCTCGTTGGAGATCAACTCCTCTTCCTCCTCATCTTCAGATAGCTCGCCGCAAGCAGAGCCCCCAGCTCCACCAAGCAGGCGTCTCCGCAAAGCCGGGGACGTAGCGGAGCGGTAGACGAGTCGACAGTCGCTGCGCCGCGCGACACGCTCTACCGCGTCAAGCACTGTTGCCGCGGGAGCACCTCACGCTGCTGCGGCAACTGGAGCGGGGTCCACCCGGACCACCGCTTCTGCTCCTGCCGCTTCTCACGCCGCGGCGGCAGCCGGAGCGGGGTCGTCTCGGACCGCCGCCACTGTTCCCGCCAAGCGGCCAAGGGAACCTACTCCTCCGCCTCCTCGCGCCGGAGGTGAGCCGGACTTCGACTTCTCCGCGTTCAGCTCCGACGAGGAAGAAGAAGAGTAAGATTCTTTGTTGTACTTGTAGTTCTTCATTCCTTGCTGTTTTGTCTTGTATCTCATTTGCTTTACTCCGAACTTATTCCTTTTCAGGACTCTGGCCCAGAGAGCGGCGAAGAGAGCCAAGGTCCCGGTGATTATCATCGAGGACGAACCCACCGCGACAGCAGGGGGTGCGTCCGAGACAACCTTGCCAGACCCGACAACTGTTCTCTAGAGCAGCCCCCAGCGTAAGTATATGGTTCGCTTTCCGCTGTTAGGCGCGCATGGATACTCTTTCTTTGCTGACATCTTATTGTTGGTTCGTGTAGGAGCAGAGCAGCCCCACCAGGAGCGCCAGGAGGCCGCCCCCGACATGCCATCTGCTTCGACTATGCCGCCAAGGGAGAGTTCTCCGGCAAGGGACATCACCAGCGGCCCCCCGGCGGCGGAGACTACGACTGCAGAACCTGGTACAGGTAATCCTCTTGCTTCAAAACTTCCCTTGGGTTCTTCTCCTTTTGATCTTCTTTTTGGATATTTCCTTGACTCTTCTCCCCTTTCCGGCCGTCAGACCCATCTGCTGCGGAGCTGATGGAGACCGAGGTTGCCGCCGATGACGCCGCTGCCACCGAAGAAGCAGCCGGCGCTGACGATCCCGCCGGCGCAGAGGCCGCCAAAGCTGCCGCCGCAGAAGCAGGCGAGGCGTCTGGCGATCGCACTGACGGCCCTGAGGCCGCAGGAGCGCCAGGCGCTACACCGACCGGCGACCCTTCCGCCGCTGCCGCAGCGTCAGGCTCCGAAGAGCCCCAGCCAGGCGTCTACTTGAAGGCCGGCGATGGCGTCTTCATCAACCTCCCCTGGGCGTCACTCTCCAGGGCGCCGGTCGAAGGAGAGAGCTTTGATGGAGAGGTGCTCGCCTCCGCTGGGCTGACGCTGGTTGATGCGCCGAGCAGCAGCAGCGGCGAGCCTGAGGAGGAGCGGCTGCTGCGGAGGCTGGTGTCGCTCTACCATGCTCGGCAAGCCAAACTGGAATCCCGAGAGGCGCTTGTCGCGAAGGCGGGAGCGGACATCGAGAAGCGCGCGGAGGAGCTCCGGGGTCTTAACCAAGAAGCCCTCCAGTCCCTGGCAGAGGAGCGGGCACAACTTGCCGAGGAGCAGAAGGCCTTCCTCCTCGAGAAGGCTGAAGTCGAAGAGCAACAGCGGCTTGCCGCTGAGAAGCTGTCTGCGCAAGAGGGCGAGTTGGCACAGCGGAAGGCTAACCTCGACAGCCACGAGGAGGATCTTGTTGCGCGCGAGCAAACATTCGGCGGAGCCCTCAAGCAAGCAGAGGATGCTTCCGCAGATGCCGAGGCCGCCAAGAAGGAGTTGAAGACGAAGGTGGCGTGGCTGGAGGTCGATCTCAAGGCAAGCGGTGAAGAGCTTGTCGCGCTCAAGCATGAGCGGGAGAAGGACACCTACAGCTTGGCAGAGCTGCAGGTTCGTCTCTCCGAGAAGGGCAAGGAACTTGGCGCCGCTAAGGACTCCAACGCAGATCTTGAATTGAAGCTGACTACTTTGACCAAGACGCTGGATGGCGCCAGGGAGCAGGAGGTGGCCTTGAAGAAGAAGATCAAGGCCGATGAGGCGCTGCTGGCGAGTGCTGCTGCCGCCCAGAACGCTTTTAAGGAGAATGTGGAGCACTGGACAAAGGGTCTCGTGGATGCTGCCGCAGACATTGACAGGTAGCTGGCACAGCTGGGGACGGAGGATCTCGGGTATCCCTTTGATGAGAACCTCCAACCCAGTGCCAAGCTCACCATGTTCTTCAAAGGCGTGGCGACGGCCCTCCAGCGACTCCGGGAGAAGATTCCAAAGCAGCTGGCCGACGAGTCGCGCAAGATCTGCGCGGGAGCTCTTCAAAGGGTGTTGGTGAAGGTGGCCTTCCGCAACCCGGGCCTCAACCTCACCAACGTCCTCAAGACCCTGCCGCCGGATGCTGATCTGGAAGCGCTCAAGACCCTTGTCGCACCCATTGTGGACAAGGTGAGCGGGATCAAGAGGATTAAGGGCGATCACGTAGACTAGGCCGCCCGTTTTCTTCTTTTCTTGTCGTTGTTGGTCATGTTATGAGAACAATCTGTTTGAGCCGCGACAAGCTACCTTGTAAAATAACTCTATTTTGGGTAACGATTGCAATGTTATTTCCTTTACTTGATCCCTTCCTTTGTATGTTTTTGCCCTACGCTTTTAGGGAACTTGCCGGCGCAGGCACCTTAGCCGCGAGCGCTGAGTGCGGGACGTCAGCAGCCTGCTGGCGGTGCCGTTACCGACAAGAAACCTTGTCGCAATTAGTCGCAACACGCTTAAGTTGTTGAGCGGACTCGAAACAAAGTAAGGGCGCAACTAGCTACGAGTTGGTTCCTCCGTGCACAGGTTTTCCATACAAAGCACGGTTGTTCAAGGAAGATAACTTAAATTTTTTAAAAATCTGATTGCTCAAACTTTGGCAATTTAGCTTTTCTGTTGTTTGCTTCCCGGTAAGGCGAAACTTTCTTGAACGACGCCCGGTCCCATACCATTATCTTCTCCTTCCCCCCGGCAAACTTGTGGGCGAGGGAACCTTCCTTTCCTTGAGAAAAAAGAAAGAAGAGAAAATAAAGATATGGAGCCTTATGGCTCGTTGTTGCTTACCAGGGGTAGGTGCTGCACAAAATGTCAGATAACACATGCAAAAAATAGAAAGCATGAAATTGTGCAGATGTGCGGAGCACATGAGCTTTATTTATGCACGGGGTCTGCGCCCGGCTTTGTACGAAGGATTACATGCAACAGCGGCAAGACTTGTACAAAAGGTGGTTGCCGGAACAGGTTCCGGCAACCGCGCCTTACGGGTAAAACTTACGAAGATGCTCAATGTTCCAGGAGTTGCTCACCGGAATGCCATCTTCGGTCTCAAGGTGGACAGCGCCAGGCCTAGTGACTCGTTTCACCCGGTAAGGGCCTTCCCACTTCGGCGTCAACTTGTTGGAATTCTTGGCGGACTGAACGCGCCGAAGAACAAGGTCGCCTTCCTCGAGACTTCTGGCGTTAACTTTGCGGCTATGGTAGCGGCGCAAAGCTTGCTGGTAGCGAGCAGCTCGTACAGCAGCCTGAAGACGGTCTTCCTCAAGGAGCAGCGCATCATCTTGCCGCAGCTGCTCTTGCTCAAGCTCATCATAAGCGAGCACTCGAGGTGACCCATATACGAGTTCCGTGGGGAGAACTGCCTCTGCTCCATAGACTAGAGTGAAAGGTGTCTGGCCAGTGGCTCGATTTGGCGTCGTCCTGATCGACCAAAGAACCACCGGCAGCTCCTCCATCTAGTTCCTTCCGCACTTGCGTAGCCTGTCGAAAGTCCTGGTCTTGAGCCCACGCAGCACTTCAGCATTTGCCCTCTCTGCTTGACCGTTGCTTCTCGGGTGAGCAATAGAAGCGAAGCAGACCTTGGCGCCAAGATCTTGGACGTACTGCATGAAGGTGCGGCTTGTGAATTGCGTACCGTTGTCGGTGATGATACTGTTAGGGATCCCGAAGCGGCAAACAATCGACCTGAAGAACTTGACTCCTGACTGTGATGTCACCTTCCTCACTGCTTCCACTTCCGGCCACTTTGTGAACTTGTCGATTGCAACGTACAAGTACTCAAAGCCCCCGACTGCTCGGGGAAAGGGGCCGAGGATGTCGAGCCCCCAGACCGAAAATGGCCAGGATAAAGGGATCGTCTGGAGAGCTTGAGCTGGCTGGTGTATCTGCTTGGAATGGATCTGGCACGCTTCACACTTGGTTACTTGTGCAGTTGCATCCTGGAGAGCTGTCGGCCAAAAGAAACCTTGCCTGAATGCTTTGCCGGCAAGTGCTCTTGCGCCAATGTGGTGACCACATATGCCTCCATGTATCTCTGCCAACAGCTTTTGTCCGCCTTCCTGGTGAATACACTTCAATTTCACACCGTTGAGTCTTCTTCTGTACAGTGTGTTGTCAACAAACTGGTACATACTTGACTGCCGGGCTACTCTTTCCGCTTCTTCTTGCTCTTCGGGAAGTTCTCCTGTCTGAAGGAAACGGACAATCTGCTGTGCCCATGCTGGAGCTTGTGGCTCGACAACAAGGACTAAAGGCACATCTGCTGCTGCGGGAACATCCGCTTCTATGGCGAGAACCTGCGGCTCAGCCGGAGCTTGGCGTTCCCCGGCAAGCTTGCTGGAGCAAAACTTGTCGGGAGCCTCTGCTTCAACGGAACAAACCCTAGGGCTTGCCGGAGCAGACTGCTCCTCAGCACTCTTGGTGTTGATCTTGGGGACCTTCTTGGCGGCGGCTTCGGGAAGCTCTGCCGGAAAATAGTCACTAGAAATCAACTTCCTCTTCTTGCTCTGTCCAGTTGATGGCGTTACAGACGGTTGAGTCAGCTTGAGCACAAAGATCCCTGGTTCCACAGGTATCTTAAGTGAGGCGCACTTCGACAGGCCATCGGCAATGTCGTTCTGAGCCCTTGGAACATGCTCCATCTATAGGCCATCAAAGTGCTCTTCTAGCTTTCTTACTTCATCAACGTAGGCTTCCATCAATGGACTCTGATAGCTCTTGTTCACTTGGCGGACGACAAGCTGCGAGTCACCCCTGACAATGAGCTTCTTGATCCCAAGGTCTGCCGCGATCCTGAGACCGGCAAGCAAACCTTCATACTCTGCGGTATTGTTTGTTGCTTGCTCCTTGGGAAAGTGCATCTGGACTACGTACTTGAGGTGCTCTCCGGTGGGTGCAACAAGCAGCACGCCAGCACCGACGCCTTGCAGCGAGAAGGCACCATCAAAGTACATCAGCCACTCTTTGCTCGCTTCCTTGACGGGGATGGTCGTTTCTGGAATTGCTTCATCTGGTGTTGGCGTCCACTCTGCTATGAATTCTGCCAATGCTCTGCTTTGGATAGTTGAAGTGCTCTCAAATTTGAGGCCAAAGCTTGACAGTTCCAGTGCCCACTCAACAATCCTGCCTGTTGCTTCTGGATTCTACAGTATCCTCTTCAGCGGAAAACGAGTGACAACCGTAATCTCATGTGCTTGGAAGTAATGGCGCAGCTTTCTCTAGGCCATGAGAAGGCCAAAAAGCAATTTCTGCACACCAGAGTACCTTGACCTAGCCCCTTGCAGAAGGGAACTGACAAAGTAAACTGGGCGCTGCACCATTCTCTTCTGTATCTCCTCGCGCGCCTGCGCAGATCCATCTTTGTCGGGACCAGAGCTTGTCGGGGAAGCCCCCTGCTTGTCGCTGGATGCGCCTGCCGTGGTTGCTGGCTCATCATCTGCCTCCCTCTCCACAACTAACGCAACACTAACCACTTGATTGGTTGCCGCTATATACAGCAGCAACTTCTCTTGTGGCTTAGGTGCGACAAGTGTTGGAGTGGAGGACATGTATCTCTTCAAGTCTTGCAGCGCAGCCTCCGCTTCCGAAGTCCATTTCACTGGACCTGCCTTTTTCAATATTTTGAAAAACGGCAGGGCGCACTCAGCAGACTTAGAGATAAACCTGCTGAGGGCAGCCACGCAACCGGCAAGCCTTCGTACATCCTTGACGCGCTTTGGTGCTTCAATCTGCTCAATGGCCCTGATCTTGTCGGGATTGGCTTCAATTCCCCGCTGAGACACGAAGAACCCGAGAAGCTTGCCAGAAGGGACTCCAAACACACACTTCTCGGGGTTGAGCTTGAGGCTGATCTTGCGTAGATTTGCAAAGGTCTCGTCTAAATCTTGAATCAGAGTTGCCTTGTCCTTGCTCTTGACCACTATGTCATCCATGTAGGCTTCCACATTTCTGTGTATTTGTGGCTCAAAAGCGACATGGACTACCCTTGCAAATGTTGAACCAGCATTCTTTAAACCGAAAGGCATCCGTACGAAACAGTACGTGCCACATGGAGTGATGAATGCGGTCTTCTCCTCATCCTCTTCTGCCATGAAGATCTGATGGTATCCTGAGTATGCGTCAAGAAATGAAAGCAAATCACATCCGGCCGTGGAGTCAACAATCTGGTCAATGCGCGGCAAGGGAAATGGGTATTTGGGACAAGCTTTATGGACATCGGTAAAGTCAATACAAAGCCTCCATTTCCCGTTTGCCTTGCGCACGACTACAGGATTGGCCAACCACGTAGGATGGAGCACTCCTCTGACAAGGCCTGCAGCTTCCAACTTCTTGATCTCTTCTGCGATAAATTCTTGGCGCTCCACTGCTTGCTTCCTGACCTTCTGCTTGACGGGCCGCGCATGAGGACAGACGGCAAGATGGTGCTCAATTACTTTCCTGGGAACACCGGGATGTCAGACGGTTGCCACGCAAACACGTCGACGTTCGTCCGCAGGAAAGCAATGAGCGCGCTTTCCTATTTAGGGTCAAGAGTGGCACTGATGGTGAAGGTACCACCAGTGCCGTCGTCCTTGGTGGACACCTTCTTGGTCTCTGGCGGAGCTGCCATTGTCTTCTTACACTTGTTGGTGGAGCTCGATGGTGCGTCCTCGACGGTAGCGCAGCACTCCGAAGAGGTGCGCTTGCCGGAGGGGGCATCAGAACTCTTGCCGGACGTGGTTTTCTTCTTCCCCTCGGGAGCTTCAACGGCAGGTGACTTGCGATCTGTTGCGGCTGCTGCTTCCCGGTAGATCTTGTCGGCGCAGATAAGAGCATCCTTCTTGTCGCCAGGGACACAGATGACGCTTATCGGGCCTGGCATATTCAACATGTTGTATGTGTAGTGAGAGGCTGCCATGAACTTGGCGAGTGATGGACGGCCGAGTATCCCATTGTAAGGCAATGGAAAATCGGCAACGTCAAAAGTGACCCTCTCAGTCCTGAAGTTCAACTCGCTGCCAAATGTCACTGGCAACGTGACCTTCACCTTCGGCTTGCTCCTTCCTGGGTTGATTCCTTGGAATGTGCCGGTCTCTTCAAGCTCGCTGTCAGGGATCTGGAGTTTCTGGAGTACAGCGGAGGAGATCAGGTTCAAGCCGGCCCTGCCGTCCACTAGCATCTTAGTGACCTTGAGGTTGCGGATAGTTGGTGAAACCAACATCGGCAAGCACCCGACAGCAGTTGTGCGATCAGGGTGGTCCTCAATATCAAAGATGATAGGCGTGCTGGACCATTTCAGAAGCTTGCGTGACTCGACAGGTGGTTCTGCCGCATTGACTTCCCGCACCCACTGCTTGAGTTGGCGGTGTGAAGTATGCAGAGAAGCACCACCATCAACGCACAAGACTTATGTGGCTTTCTGGAACTCCTGCTCACTGGTCTCGACATCATCCATGTCCTCATCGTCGTCGTCATCTTCATCCTTGTCGCGGCCGCGGGGAGGTCTGTCTCCTTGCCGCTGCTTGGCCTTGCCATGGCGTCCTCCCCGGGCGATGCGCTTCTTGCCGGATCCTCTAGCACCTCCTTGGGCCTTCTCCTTGTCGCGTCGCTCGTATTCAGCCTTTTGCTGCTCGACAAGCTGCTCGACCTTCTTGCAGCTCTGGAGGTCATGGCCCTTGGTGCGGTGGATCTTGCAGTACTGCTTGTCGGTGCCGTCCTGCTTGTCGGCGACCGCCACAGCCTGGCAGTTGGTGCAGGCGGCAATCTCCTTGCCGGAGCTACCAGCTTTGGCTTTCTTGGCACCACCTTCGTTGCCGGACTGCTCAATGACTAGCACATCTTTGCCTTTCTTCTTCCTGTTGTTCCGCCGCCGGTTTTTCTTTGCCGGGGCAGCATCCTTGCTGTCAGATCCTCCTGCTCCTGTATTCTCTCCGCGTAGTTTCCTCCCTTCCTCAGCACGTGCACACTTGTCAGCCAGGGCATACAGCTCACTGACGTCTCTGATCTTCCACATCGCCATTTCCTCCCGCATCCTGCGGTTACGCACGTTCTGATGGAACGCGCTGATGACCGCGGCAGGGTGGACATCTGGGATATTGTGCTGTACACGGCTGAATCTCTGAATGTACTTGCGCAGGGGCTCCCCTTCCTTCTGGGCGAGCAAATGAAGGTCACTCTCTTGGCCATGAGGTTTGTGGCCGCCTGTAAAGGCGCCGACAAACCGATGGCATAGGTCTGCCCAGGAGGATACGGAGTTGTCCGGCAAGTGCATGAGACAGGACCTGACGTTGGGCTTGAGCACCGCCGGGAAGTAGTTGGCAAGGATCTTGTCGTCCCGCCCCCCGGCAGCTTGCACCGTGATGGTGTACATGCTGAGGAACTCCGACGGATGCGACTTGCCATCGTACTTCTCTGGTACGTCTAGCTTAAAATTCTTCTTGCTGGGCCACTGGACTTGCCGCAGCTCACGAGTAAACGCAGGGCAACCTACCGCGTACGGCAAGTCGGCTGGTTCCCCTGGCGCATGCATGTCGTCAGAGGGCCCGGCACGCTGGTCCGATTGACGCCGCGCTTCTCTTCGGCGCTCGATGCGGGTACGAGCGTCTTCTTGCTGTCGTTCGTGAAGAACTTGGCGCTGATCGCGACGAGCTCGTGGATCTGATGACGCGGTGGAGTCGCTGTCGAGGTGGATCCGACGAGTCGTCGATTTTGGCCTTCGGGGTGGGGAGTGCACAGTGGTTGCACCCTCACCGGTCTTGTCGCCACCGGCTCGTGCCTGGCTGACATGCCACGGCTGCGATGTACTCGGCTACCGTGGAGTGTCGCCGTTGGCGAAGCCGATGAGACTCTGAATGGTGGCCCTCCATTCGTCGATCTTGTCTGCCGTTGGAGGGTAGTCCAGGAGCAGTTAAGCTCGCGCCAAAGCTTCTGCTGAAGTGGTGGGTGGCGGTGGCGAACGGTGTGAGGAGCGGGATATGCCCGGACTTCTAACTATGTTAGAAGGAGCAGTATCCCGTCTAGGCGACCGTGCCTCGCTCGCGCCAGCATGTTGGCGTGCATGCGGGTCTTGAGCACCCCGAGATCCACCAGCTCGATCTTGGTCCAGCAAACGTATGGTACCGTGAGTACCATGACACTGCCGGTCCCGCGCCTCCTGAGATGGGCGCGGTGCATGTACGGACGCCGAGGTCTTGGAGGGCGCCCGGTCGTTGTGGGATCCGACTGCGCCGCCGATGGGCAGCGCAGCCTTGTCCTTGGACCTGGCAGCACCGTGAGCTCCCTCGTTGACGCCCGTTCTTCCACCGGCGTCTACCCCACCAGCCGTTTGCTCCGGCGGTGGTGGGTTCGACGCGGACGGAGCAGCCGCCTCCGGAGCCTTCTTCTTCGGCGGCATGTCGATGAAGACGATGAAGATCTAGCTCGTGTGAACGCCGGATCAGGTTCACACAACCTCGACGCAGCCCCCTACCTGGCGCGCCAAAGATGTCGGGGAAACAAATCCACGGGCACCTATGGGGCCGGCGGACCGAGCCCCTTTCGGTTCGGCGGGGGGCGAAGATCGTACGAAGAGCGGATCGAGGCGAAACATACGAGCAGTTTACCCAGGTTCGGGCCGCACGGATGCGTAAAACCCTACTCCTGCTTTGTGGTTTGTATTGAGTTCTTGCTCGGGAGCGCTGAGTGCTACAGTACACACCAGCAGCTAACGAGACCGAGCGTGAGTGTTCTCCTCCTTCCCCCCCCAACCCCTCTACATTGCGCATGGGCCTCCTTTTATATGCTCAAGGGGTCACCGACAGGTGGCAACGCAGACAAGGGTAAAAACGGAAAGGTGTTGCGGTTGGTACAACTACCTGTTACAGTGTATCATACCTAACCCTGACGGTAGGGGACAAAGGCATTGAATGCCTCTGCATCGCCCAAATAGTGCAAAAGGGACCGTCAGGGACGCCACCGCTCGCCACGATGGCAATCTTGTCAGCACCGCTTACCACCGTGCACCGCTGGCTGCACAGCCTCCCGCCACGTACGCCTGGAAGGGTCCCAGAGCGACACGTTGGTGGATGTGCTGGAGCGCGGGTACAGAGTGGTAGCTTGCCGCGGCAAGCGCATTGCCGCGGTCGTCGTCTTGTCGCGTCCGGGAGCTTGCCGCTCACCGGGCCTTGCCGGGACGCGTGGCGCATCGCGGCAAGTTCCTTGAGATGCCTTGGTTGGCCTTCCCGGCAAGCTCCTCTTGCCGGGGTCTTGTCTCCTTGGCTTGAATACTTTGTTCTTGAATGGCTCCAAAGGAACTACCGAGGACCTTGGCGGTCACACGGCAAGCCTTGCCGCGGGATGCTGCGACTGCCCGTGCACAAGTTCGGGATACTAGGGTACCCCTACTCTAGTACACCGACAGATATGCATCAAGTGTTCTAAAATCCATAAAAGTATTCAATCCAAAGAAATCTCAAAGGGAAAACACAATTCATCACAACAAGATAGAGAGGGGAAAACACAATATGATCCGACTATATTAACAAAGCCCGCGATACATCAAGATTGTGCATCTCAAGAACACGAGAGACTGAGAGAGAGAGAGAGAGAGAGAGAGAGAGAGAGAGAGAGAGAGAGAGAGAGAGAGATTAAACACATAGCTACTGGTACAAACCCTCAGCCCCGAGGGTGGACTACTCCCTCCTCATCATGGTGGTCGCCGGGATGATGAAGATGGTCACCGGTGATGATTTCCCCCTCCGGCGGAGTGCCGAAAACGGATCTAGATTGGATATCGTGGATACATAAGCCTGCGGCGGCTAGAACAAAATTTCGTCGACCCCCTATGGTTATTGGAATATTTGGGCATTTATAGAGCAAAGAGGCGGTGCGGGAGGCCACTAAGGCGGGAACAACCCACATGGGCGCGCCTGGCCCCCCAGGCGTGCCCTGGTGGGTTGTGCCCCCTCGGGGAACCCCCAGGTGCTTCTCTGGCCCACTTGATGTCTTCTAGTCCATAAAAAATCCACAAAAAGCTTCGCGGTATTTGGACACCGTTTGATATTGATTATCTGCGATGTAAAAAACAAGCGAAAAACAGCAACTGGCACTGGGCACTGGGTCACTAGGTTAGTCCTAAAAAATGATATAAAGTTGCTATAAAATGATTGTAAAACATCCAAGAATGATAATATAACAGCCTGAATACTTCATAAATTATAGATACGTTGGAGACGTATCAGCATCCCCAAGCTTAATTCCTACTCGTCCTCGAGTAGCTAAATGATAAAAGAAATAAAATATGAAGTGTGAATGCTAGCAAAGTGCACAAGTTTGATCAATGATAATTTCAATCAATTTTCCTAGCATCATAATAGAAATTCTTTCTCATAAAACTTCTCATGATAATGTAGCAACCAATTCACATGTTAAGATTCAAACAATGAATTCTCAGTCACCAAGCAATTGCAATTCAACTTATTCAATAGAGTCTAAGTAAGAGCTCCACATACTCAACCATCATATAGTCTTCTATGATTGCTAACACTCACCACATACACATGAGCAAAACATTTCAACCGGGCACATGGAAAGATAGGGGCTTATAATTTCACCTCCCAACATATTCACCTCAAGGGTGATGTCAACAATAATAACTCATGCTACCCATATCCAACTAGATATATATGGCTAGATCTTTCCTCACCACATGATGCTTGCCAAAAGAGAAAAATAAAAAGGAATAGAGAGAAAAACTTTGAATCTTGCATAAAAGTAAATACTAAAAAGTAAAAGATAGGTCCTTCGCGGAGGGAAGCAGCGGTTGCCATGCGCTTTTTGTTTGTATGCTCAATCCCTTAGTGCAAAAGAACATCACGTTATATTGCCCCTTATGATAGCAACCTTTATTATGCAGTCGGTCACTTTTATTCTTTGCCATCACAAGTTCGTACAACGCTCAATTTTCTCTTACACTAAATGATCTAACAATTTTAGAAGAAATTTGTATTGCCTTTTATTGCACCGATGACAACTTAGTTGAAGGATCTTAATCAAACCTTAGGTAGGTATGTTGGACTCTTGAAAATAAGATTTGGGTTTAAGGGGTATTGGATGCACAAGTAGAATCTCTACTTGGTGTGGAATTTTTGGCTAGCCAAGATGGGGGCAAGCACCACATGTTGAATGATCTATGACAATATAACTTCTATGTGAATATGAACAAACATAAGTCATTATGTTGTCTTCCTTGTCCAATGTCAACAATTTTGGCATATAATATTTTGATGGGGGCTCACAATCACAAAAGATTTCCAAGATAGTGTATTTGCATGTGAAAGTTCCCTTCCTTCTACTAATCATTCATTAATTGCTTGTATGACCAATATTGTGATTGTCAAGCTTCAAAAGATTTCACTTTCTAAACCCAATGTGAAGCTACCACTCGGCAAGATAGGAACATATAATTTCAACTTCATTACATTCAATTTATTCAACAATTTACTCATAGGATATAAGTGAAGCACGAGAGTAAATGACAAACTACTCCTATAAGGGAATATCATGCGAGTAGTTAAGTAAATGGATAGCTATGTGAGGACTCTCTCTTATTTGAAAACTTCCAGATCTAAATATTTTATTAAAACAGCAAGAAAAACAAAACAAATAACATTTGAAGAATAGCACACATCATGTGGAGAAGCAAAAATTTAGGGTCAACCGATACTAACCGATATTTGTTGTTGAAGAAAGGTGGGATGCCTACCGGGGCATCCCCAAGCTTAGATGCTTGAGATTTGTTGAAATATTAACTTGGGATGCCTTGGGCATCCCCAAGCTTTAGCTCTTGCGTCTTCTTCATTCCTCTTATATCACGGTTTCCCTAAATCTTAAAAACTTCATGCACACAAAACTCAACAAGAACTCGTGAGATAAGTTAGTATAAATCAATGCAATAACCTTATCATCCTCTACTGTAGAATAACTAAAATTATAATTTAACATTGCACCCTAAATGCCTCCGCATATTTAATACTCCTATCCTCAAATGGAATCATTAAACACGCAAACATATGCAAACAATGCAAACATAACATCAATCTATCAAAACGGTACAGTCTGTAAAGAATGCAATATTCTTCATACTTCCCTAAGTCAAACAATTCTGAAATTTTACCATGCTGTAGGAAATGTATCATGGCTTGCTGTGCAAAAAGTTTCAACATTTTATCACATTCTAACTTTTCTCGGGAATGTTTGCAACAGCGATAAACTTTCTGTTTTCAAACAGCAACATATAGACTTGCAAAATAAGCATGTCAAAGGATGTACTTGACATTTTTATTGAAATAAAGATGAAAAACATTATTCTAAATACCAGCAAGCAAATCCTAACAAAATAAAATGACACTCCAAGCCAAATCATGTCATGTGACGAATAAAAATATAGCTTCAAGTGAGGTTACCGATAATGTTGGATACGAAAGAGGGGATGCCTTCCGGGGCATCCCCAAGCTTAGTTGCTTGGGTCTTCCCTGAATATTATCTTGGGGTGCCTTGGGCATCCCCAAGCTTAGTTTCTTGCACTCCTTATTCTCATCATATCGAGATCTCACCCAAAACTTGAAAACTTCAATCACACAAAACTTAACAAAACCTTCGTGAGATCCTTTAGTATGATAAAACAAATCATTCACTTTGGGTACTGTCGAAGACAAATTCATAATTGTTCTCACACAATGCCTACTGTAACATATCATTTATACAATTTATATTGACTAATATAAGCCATAAAACTAGTAAACAAGCAAACTATGAATTGAAAATAGAATCTGTCAAAAATAGAACAGTCTGTAATGATCTGGACAACCACCATACTTATTCAACTCAAAAAATTCTAAAAAATTAGGAAAGCGTAGAAAATTTGTATACCAATCTTGCTTCGAAATTTCAGATAATTATCACGTTCCATTGATTTATTGAATTTTCTGCACTGGACGTAAAACTTTCTGCTTTTGCACAAAATCAAATCAACTATCATCCACACTATCCGAAAGGCTTTACTTGGCACTTTAATGAAAAAAAACATGTAAAACATGATTACTACAGTAGCGTAACCATGTGAACATACAAAAACAATAGGTATAAGTGTTGGGTTTTCTCCCAACAAGCGCTTTTCTTTAATGCCTTTTAGCTAGGCATGCTGATTTCAATGATGCTCACATAGAAGTAAATAATTGAAATATAACGAGAGCATCATGAATCATAAGTTCCTCTCTCAGAATAATTTTCAGTAGCATCATGAATGGATTCATCAATATAACCATCACACAAAGCATCCTTTTCATGATTACAAGCATAGAAATTTCAGTACTCTCCACATAAGCAAATGTATTCTCATGAATAGTAGTGGGAGCATCATATGAAACTCGAATACTATAAATTGTTTCCACATTAAAAGAGTGATGTTGAGTAAAAGGATATTCAAAATTATGACAATAATTATCACTACTTTATTTGACATAAGTATCATCACAATAATCATCCTACGTAGCAAGTTTGTTCTCATCATTAGATAGGAGGCATGCAGTCATTATAGCAAATTTGATCATCGAAAGTAGGGGGACTAAAAAGATCATCCTCATTAAGCATAACATCCCCAAGCTTGGGACAAACATTAATTGCAGCAAATAAATTCTCAAACATGTCATTCTCATCAAACATAGCATCCCCAAGCTTGTGGCTTGGCATATCATAAGCATAATCACTCTCATCATTAATAGTATGAATAGCACCAACGATATAACAATTTCTATCATCATAGTTTCCCAAGTTGGTGCCAAAAAGATTTGCAAGATTATAAGAAGTATCATTATCTTCCCAATAATAATCATCACAACAAGCAATAGGCATAACAAAATCACCATCCATAGTGCTCTCGGACAATGTGCCATAAGACAAGGAAGCAATATCATCATCAAGTACATCATCTTCCACAATTATTTTTTATTCATTCTCATGAGGCACAACAATAATAGGATCAACATCATTTGGGAGGCATACCTTTTTAACTCTACTCTTTCTTCTTTTCTTCTTCTTCTTCACCAAATCATGTGTGGGTTCAATTAATTTCTCCAAGCTTCTTATTGATGAGATTAGTTGAATAGGGAGCTCCTCCTCATCACCTATTACATCATGAGAGACAATAGGAGGGAAAGTGGAAATCTTTACCCTTTCATTAGTATTCCTTTTATATTCTATTGGTTCTCTCGTCTTTCTATAATTGGCAATATAAGCATTCTCGTTGCAATTTACCACACAAAACATATATATTCCTTTCATGCTAGTTTCAACAAGGTCCGTGAGTATGAATGCTTCAAACTAACTATTCTTATGTGTCAATTCTTCACACCCCAAATATAAACAAAGTTCATTGTAAAGTTCAATAGTGATCAAGTTATTGCAATATTTGGACATGATTCGATCCTGAAAAAGCATGCGTTGGAAATCAAGGTGACCAACTTTATTGCAAATCTCACAAGTAGTAGGATAATGAGAACATAGTTTTGTAAGAAACACTTCTATCACTGTGAGCCATCGATTGGTTTCATCATGTTTATGGTTCTTGCAAAATCTATCATCCCTATGACGCATGTCTTCACAAAGTCTTTCCATACCATAAAAATTGACATGCTTATAAGAATATATTTTTGGCATGACTAGTACAATCATAATTAGAATTTTGGATACGCATAGAATTCACACTAACAACATTGCAATTATGCTCATCATTTATGCCAAACATTTTATAGCATTCTTCCTCTAACAATTGAGAACAATTTTCTTTTCCATCATTCTCACAAAATACATTATAAAGATGAATAATATGATGCAACCTCAATTCCATTTTTTATAAACCAAACTAGTGATAAAACAAGAAACAAAAACATTCGATTGCAAGATCGAAAGATATACCTTCAAGCACTCACCTCCCTGGCAACGGCCCCAAAAAAGAGTTTGATGTCTACTACACTACTTGTTCTTGTAGACTCGTGTTGGGCCTCTAAGCGCAGACTTTTGTAGGACAATAGCAAGTGGATGACCCAAGGTTTATCAATCCGTGGGAGGTGTAGGATGAAGATGGTCTCTCTAAAACAACACTGCAACCAAATAATAAAAAGTCTCTTGTGTCCCCAACACACCAAATACAATGGGAAAATATATAGGTGCACTAGTTCGACGAAGAGATGGTGATACAAGTGTAATATGGATAGTAGATATTGATTTTTGTAATAGTAACAATAAAAAACAGCAAGGTAGCAAGTGATAAAACGAAGCACAAACGATATTGCAATGCTTGAAAATGAGGCCTAGGGTCCCTACTTTCGCTAGTGCAATCTCTCAACAATGCTAATATAATTGGATCACATGACCATCCCTCAACGTGCGATGAAGAATCACCCCAAAGTTCTTTTCTAGCGGAGAACATAAGAAGAAATTGTTTGTAGCTATTCTTTCCGATTGATCTATCCAAGAGTTTGTACTAAAATAACACCAAGTTATTCTTTCCAATCTATCTATCAAGAGTTCGTACTAAAATAACACAAGTTATTCTTTCCGATCGATCTATCAAGAGTTCGTACTAAAATAACACCAAAAAAATTCAGATTTATAATACTCAATCATAAAAAAGAACCTCAAAGAGTACCCCGAGATTTCTACCGAAGAAACAAAGACAAGAATGTGCATCAACACCTATGCATAGATTACCCCAATGTCACCGCGGGAATCCGCAAGTTGAGTGCCAAAACACATACCAAGTCAATCAATATGATACCCCATGGTCACCACATGTATTCATAGCAATACATGCATCAAGTGTTCTCAAATCTATAAAAGTATTCAATCCAAAGAAATCTCAAAGGGAAACCTCAATTCATCACAACAAGATAGAGATGGGAAAACACCATATGATCCGACTATATTAACAAAGCCCACTGTCAGGGATATACCCCGCGGTGTAACCCGGACGGAAGTATGACCCGGTCGGACTTGGCATTTCATCATAACCCGCCGGAGGACTGGCGACTCATGGGTCTGGCGGTTCACTGGCCTGACGATTCACAAGCCTGGCGATTCACGAATGACCCCGACGGTGGGTCATATAAAGGACTAGGCCCATGGCCCAGAAGGCCGGTTCATGTTATGGTGGTCGTCTTACGAGGAAAGGAATAAGGAACATTCCCTTACAAAGGAAGCAAGACTAGGACTCCACTTGTAATAAAGTAATCCTAATCCTACTAGGACTAGTCATGTAACCCGCCCCTTCAACATATATAAGGAGGGGCAGGCCACCCCAAGAGAGACAAGAAGCAATCTCTAGGGCTAGACACAACTAGGAGAGCCGGAGATACGACGACTCCCTCATGCGCATAATGAGACCTACAACAAACAACATGTAGGGCTATTACCGGACGATGCTTCCTAGGGCCCGGAGCTGTCGAAATCCTTGTCTTGCGTTGTGTCTCTTGATTCCGATCAACCCCTCTCAAGCTACTACATAGATGTGTTGGCCTCACGACTAAGTCCTCACCCTAGGACATCTGCCGTGATGAATCCACCACAGTTGGCGCCCACCGTGGGGCCTGCGCACGGTGGTGCTGAGTTCTTGGAGGAATCTTTTCTGAGGGATCAAGAGTCCGTGAAATTGGAGTTTTAGAGAAATTAGGGTTGCGCGTGAACGTTAGCCGGCGAGCCGTCGTATCTAAAGACGAGTTGATATTAGTTTTAAACGGCCACCCTGCAAACTAAGGCGAAGATCTTCTTTGGCAAAGTCACCAATATTCTTATATCCACTGGATGAATAAAAAAACATTACTGGAGCGGTTCTGGAGAAAATTGTATTTGGTCATCGTTTTAGCGACACGGGAACACCAGAGGTATTGAAAGGAGCAAACAACGGCGACTCCATCATCGATTCCAGCCAGCCCACGATTCCAATCGTTCCACGCCAAAGTTAACCAGATATTTTGCTTCTAGCTGAGTCAATCGATTACACTGGCCTGTTTCTGTATGGCGGCGTCAAGTCAGAGTGCAACTTCGTTTTGCAATGTTCAAGGAATAGTTTAAAAGCAAGAGCCCATCATGGGTAGAAGTCAAAAAGAAGAAAAAATAGCATGATTTGCCTTACGTGAAAGTACAGAATTCCAGTACCTGATTGGATTGGCAAGTCAACGCCAAGCTTGGACGAGGCCACAGAATTAGGCTCGACTTGCGTTTTCATCTCTGAGCCGCCATCGCCCGGTGCGTCTCTCACTGACGCCCGTCTGCGTGCCGGCACTTCTCCAGCTTGGTGACGGCTCAGCTGTGCCTGGCACCTCTTCTCCATTCCACACGCAACCGCCCCGGCTCGCTTCTCTGCTCTACTCTTTGTGCTAGCTTGACTCGATGCCGCCGCTTCAAGCCGCCCCAGCTACACTTCGCCCCCATCACTTCTGAGCCGCCATGGAAGCACTGAGCCGCGCTTGTCGTGCGTTGAGCCGCCTCTCCCTCTGCGCGTACTTATGCACTTGCTGAAGGATTCAACCTGAGCAGATAGCAATATCACATGGACCAAGTACTAAATCAAGTCTAGAAGACCACGTGATCAAGTGCTAGTTTTGAATATGAACTACTCTGCGCTGGCACACCGGTGCAACGATTCAACCGGTCGCAGGACCGTACGATCCTACTCGCCTAGCCGTCGGATGTTTCCCCTCACTTCATCCTCCTCTTATGTTGGTTGCCTCACCTGCAACGCCAATCACCCCGGCCATGGGGCCACCCACGCTCATCGGCTTGGCTGCCAGCCGCGGTGCTCGTCGCCCCGGTCGCCCACTGCCCCGGCCATGGCGCCACCAATGGTTGTCAGCCCGTCCGCCCGCCGAGGCGCTCGACGCTAGTGAGCTGCTGGTTGTAGCTTCGCTGCTCGGCGGTGCTGCCCATCCCCTCACCTCTCTCCCTCGCCCCTTCCAGAATTAATGGCGACGACGCCATGATTCACGTCCAAAAACAATGGTGGTAGCAAAAAATTGTGATGCTTCCAGCAAACTAGTAAACGGTGGTAGAAAAAATGAAAAACAAATTGAAGCTTCGCTTGTCGCAGCTTTGGAATTGCTGGTTCCAGCAAAATTAGATATTGGTTGAAGCGAAATTTCTTACCAGTTGTATCAAAAATAGCTTTGCATTTCTGGAAAAGCATAGGCTCCAGCAAAAAAACCAATGGTTCCAGCTAAAAAAGATGTTGGTTGAAGCAAAACTGCTCGCCGTTTGTATCAAAAATTGGTTGTCGATCCCATCGAAGAAAAAACCATCGCCGTCGTGGCTGGATGTAGCAAAATTTGTCTTTGGCTCCGACAAAATCATAGATTGGTTGTAGCAAAAAAACCGGCTAGAAAAATAGACGATGTCACAGAGATGGATGTAGCACAAATCCACAAAACACCGGTAGTAAGAAAAATCAAACACGGTTGTAGCAAAATGGTTCGCCGGTTCCAGCAGAAATTTAGACCGTTCCAGCAAAAAAGTACTTCCAAAATCTGGATTGTAGCAAAAAATATTGCTGATTCCAGCAAAATAAAACACCAGTTGTAGGAAAAAAATCTCCGCTTGCAGCTCCCACCGAGGCTTTCCAGCATCTCATCCGCTCATTCGTGATGTAGCAGCCGTTCCAGCACAGGTGGAGTCGGCGCTCGCCGGAGCAGCGCGGGGGCAGGTGGGGAGCGGTGCTCGCCGGAGCAGCATAGGGACAGGTGGGGAGCGTGCTCGCTGGAGCGGTGTGGGGGTAGGTGGGGAGTGGCACTCGCCGGAGCAGCGCAGGGGTAGGTGGCCAGCGGAGAGACAAGAGTGTACGGCACTGATGTCTACTACGCAACCTTCTTCTTATAGACGTTGTTGGGCCTCCAAGTGCAGAGGTTTGTAGGACAGTAGCAAATTTCCCTCAAGTGGATGACCTAAGGTATATCAATCAGTTGGAGGCATAGGATGAAGATAGTCTCTCTCGAACAACCCTGCAACCAAATAACAAAGAGTCTCTTATGTCCCCAACACACCCAATACAATGGTAAATTGTATAGGTGCACTAATTTGGCGAAGAGATGGTGATACAAGTGCAATATGGATGCTAGATATAAGTTTTTGTAATATGAAAATATAAAAATAGCAAGGTAACTAATGATAAAAGTGAGCATAAACGGTGTAGCAATGCGTTAAAACAAGGCCTGGGTTCACACTTTCACTAGTGGAAGTTCTCTCAACAAGGATAACATAATTAGATCATATAACAATCCCTCAACATGCAACAAAGCGTCACTCCAAAGTCACTAATAGCGGATAACAAACAAAGAGATTATGGTAGGGTACAAAACCTCCTCAAAGTTATTCTTTCTGACCGATCTATTCAAGAGTCCGTAGTAAAATAACATGAAGCTATTCTTTCCTTTCGATCTATCCTAGAGTTTGTACTAGAATAACACCTTAAGATACAAATCAACCAAAACCCTAATGTCACCTAGATACTCCATTGTCACCTCAAGTATCCGTGGGCATGATTATACGATAAGCATCACACAATCTCAGATTCATCTATTCAACCAACACAAAGAACTTCAAAGAGTGCCCCAATGTTTCTACTGGAGAGTCAAGACGAAAACATGTCCCAACCCCTATGCATAAGTTCACAAGGTCACTGAACCCGCAAGTTGATCACCAAAATATACATCAAGTAGATCACGTGATATCCCATTGTCACCACAGATAAGCACATGCAAGACATACATCAAGTGTTCTCAAATCCTTAAAGACTCAATCCGATAAGATAACTTCAAGGGGAAAACTCAATTCATCAGAAGAGAGTAGAGGGGGAGAAACATCATAAGATCCAACTATAATAGCAAGCTCGCGATACATCAAGATCGTGCCATCTGAAGAACACGAGAGAGAGAGAGAGAGATCAAACACATAGCTACTGGTACATACCCTCAGCCCTGAGGGTGAACTACTCTCCCCTCGTCATGGAGAGCACCGGGATAATGAAGATGGCCACCGGAGCGGGATTCCCCCCCTCCGACAGGGTGCCAGAACGGGTCTAGATTGGTTTTTGGTGGCTCCAGAGGCTTGTGGTGGCGGAACTCCCGATCTAAGTTATTTTCTGGTGGTTTCTGTATATGTATAGGGGGTGTTGGAGTCGGGAACAAGTAAAGGGGATCTCCGGGCTCTCCACGAGTTAGGAGGGTGCACCACTACCCTCGTGGGCAGCCCGGGAATCTTTTGGTCCTCCTCTGGTACTCCATGGGCTTCTCCTGGTTCAAAAACAACCTCCGCTGAGTTTCAGGTAAATTGGGCTCCGTTTGGTATTCCTTTTCTGTGATACTCAAAAACAAGGAAAAAACAAAAACTAGCACTGGGCTCTGGGTTAATAGGTTAGTCCCAAAAATCATATAAAAGTGTATATTAAAGCCCATTAAACATCCAAAACAGATAATATAATAGCATGGAACAATCAAAAATTATAGAAACGTTGGAGACGTATCAAGCATCTCCAAGCTTAATTCCTGCTCGTCCTCGAGTAGGTAAATGATAAAAACAGAATTTTTGATGTGGAATGCTTTTTAACATAATTTTCAATGTAATTCTCTTTATTGTGGCATGAATGCTCAGATCCGAAAGATTCAAGACAATAGTTTAATATTGACATGAAAATAATAATACTTCAAGCATACTAACAAAGCAATTATGTCTTCTCAAAATAACATGGCTAAAGAAAGTTCATCCCTACAAAATCATATAGTTTGGCTATGCTCCATCTTCATCACAGAAAATACCCAAATCATGCACAACCCCGGTTTCAGCCAAGCAATTGTTTCACACTTCAATTTTTTCAAACTTTTCAACTTTCACGCAGTACATGAGCGTGAGCCATGGATATAGCACTATAGGTGGAATAGAGTGGTGGTTGTGGAGAAGATAAAAAGAGGAAGATGGTCTCACATCAACTAGGCGTATCAATGGTATATGGAGATGCCCATCAATAGATATCAATGTGAGTGAGTAGGGATTTCAATGCAACGGATGCACTAGAGCTATAGATGTATGAAAGCTCAACAAAAGAAACTAAGTGGGTGTGCATCCAACTTGCTTGCTCATGAAGACCTAGGGCATTTGAGGAAGCCCATCGTTGGAATATGCAAGCCAAGTTCTATAATGAAAATTCCCACTAGTATATGAAAGTAACAAAACAAGAGACTCTCTATCATGAAGACCATGTTGCTACTTTGAAGCACAAGTGTGGAAAAAGATAGTAGCATTGTCCCTTTTTTTTCCTTTTTTCGTTTTCGTTTCCTTTTTATTTTTCTTTTTTGGGCCTTTTTTCTTTGGCCTCTCCTTAGTTTTTTTATTTGGGACAATGCTCTAATAAAGATGATCATCACACTTATATTTATTTACAACTCAAAAATTACAACTCAATACTAGAATAAAGTATGACTCTATATGAATGCCTCCGGTGGTGTACCGGGATGTGCAATGACTCAAGAGTGACATGTATAAAAACTATGCATGGCGGCCTTGCCAAAAATACGATGTCAACTACATGATCATGCATGTCAATATGACAATGATGAAGCGTGTCATAGCAAACGGAACGGTGGATGGTTGCATGGCAATATATCCCGGAATGGCTATGGAAATGCCATGATAGGTAGGTATGGTGGCTGTTTTGAGGAAGGTATATGGTGGGTGTTTGTTACCGGTGAAAGTTGCGCGGTACAAGAGAGGCTAGCAATGGTGGAAGGGTGAGATTGTGTATAATCCATGGACTCAACATTAGTCATAAAGAACTCACATACTTATTGCAAAAATCTACAAGTCATCAAAATAAAGTACTAGCCGCATGCTCCTAGGGGAAGGGTTGGTAGTAGTTAACCATCGCACGATCCCGACCTCCACACAAAGGATGACAATCAAAGAAACACCTCATGCTTCAAATTTGTCACACAACTGTTATCGTACGTGCATGTTATGGGACTTGCAAACCTCAACACAAGTATTTCTCAAATTCACAACTACTACTAGCATGACTCTAATATCACCATCCTCATATCTCAAAACAATCATCAAGTATCAAACTTCTCATAGTATTCAATGCACTTTATATGAAAGTTTTTATTATACTCATCTTGGATGCCTATCATATTAGGACTAAATTCATAACCAATGAAAATTACCATGCTGTTCTAAAAGACTCTCAAAACAATATAAGTGAAGCATGAGAGTTCATCTATTTCTTGAAAATAAAACCACCACAGCACTAAAAGATATAAGTGAAGCACTAGAGCAAATGACAACACTACAAAAAAGACACATCCGTGACATTTTGGGCTGTACGAAACTTTTTTCTGTCATTCTTATGACACTTCTATGGCAATAATTTTGACAAAACACGATATCATTATAGATGTGGTGGGGTCCTACTTCTATGACAAAAAATCATGACAGAAAATGGGCTTTTCGTCCTGGGCGGGCCGGAGACGCAGCTGCATGACATTCTTTGGGTCGTCCATGACGGAAAAAACCGTGGTAGAGGCGAGGGCGAGGAAAATATCGGGGTGTTCCTGGTTACGGTGGGTGGTCGGGGCCGAGCGATGCACGTTTCTCTCGTACACGCACGCGCGTGGGTGCGAGGCGTTGGGCTCTAACTGAACCCGAGCAAGGCGTTGGGCTCTAACTAAACCCGAGCGATTGCACTGCAGGCTACGCGTTACTGAACCTGAGCAATAGATCGATGGCTGTTAACTGAACCCGATCGAGTGATTCCTTCGCTACTATTGCTAACTGAAGCTGATCGATGCTTCCTCTGCATGAACAGTGAGCATTGCTGGGGGGGGTGGATAAACAGTTCCCGGTGGGGTTGGCTGAACTGGACCCCGTGGTGTTTCCTCTGCATGAACAGGACCCCGTTCGATCGAGCCGGTTGGGGTTGCATGAACAGGACCCCGTGGAGGGCTGTATTAACAGGACCACCCCATGGAGGGCAGCATGAACAGTAGACGGTGGAGGGCTGGATGAACAGTAGCCCGTGGAGGGGTGGTTGAACAGGAGCTCGTGGAGAGGGTTGGTTGAACAGTATCCAGTGGAGTAGTGCGCGGTGGAGGTTGAACAGTCGTAGGTGGAGGCTAGAGGAGGTCGACGGTGGATGAACAATAGCCCGTGGAGGCTGGAAGGGGTCGACGGTGGTGACGAATAGTATCTCGTGGAGTCATGTTTTGTAGTACGCCACACCCCTCCCAATGAACACGACCCCCGTTTCGACTGTAGCGCTCCAACACAAGTCCGTTACCTCCGCTTTGCGGTACGCCACACCCCTCCCGATCAACAGGACCCCCGTTTCGACCGTAGCGCTCCAACACAAGCCTGTTTCCTCGGTTTTGCGGTACGCCACACCCCTCCCGATCTATAGTACCCTTGTTTCGACCGTAGGAGGTCTGTTTCATCCGTTTTGCGGTACACCAAACCCCTCCTGATGAACATCATCCCATTTCGAACGTGGCCGGTCGAACACAAGGCCGTTTCCTCCGTTCTGTGGTACGACAGGCCTCGTTTCCATCGGCTGTTCTGTCCAAGCCCTCCCGATGAACACAACGACGCATTCCGTTCCGACCCAGCCGGTTGGCTCCCCATGAACACGACAACGACGCTGTTTCTCCATTCCGACCCAATCGTGTACATGATCCCTGGCCGTACGTATGCGTGAGTAGGCGTTCGGGACCCTGCACGTATGTACGTACATGGCCGTATTTTCTTTCTTGCACACTGGCCGCTATACGTACGTATACATGCTACGTGCGCACCTCTACTGCGACACGTGCGCGCCTCTACATCGACCAGTATGTACGTACACGTTCTCGCCCTTCGACCATGTGGGTCTCGACTGTCAGGCACTTCCTTGCGTGCGAAGATGTAGCTGGTGGGTCCCAGCAGTCTGGGGGGCAAATCGTTTTTTTGCCCGGACGCACTTCTTTGCGTGCGAAGATGTAGCTGGTGGGTCCCAGCAGTCAGGGGAAACGTTTTTTTTTCGCGAAATATGGTGGCCCGTCCGGTGGGTCCCCACTGTCAGGTGGAGGAATAAACATTTTTTTGCGCTTAATAAGGAGGCCCTTCCTTGCTGCGGCCGTGGACCCAGCTGTCAGCCTCTCCACGTACAGTACTCTTTCGATGGAAGTCGTTTCTTGAGCACGTTGACCACACCGCGCCGAGAGCACCAGGGCGGTGGACGACGGCGAGGCCTAGGAAGGGGACGGCGTAGAGCCCGGGAATACGCGGCAATGGAAGCCCGCGCGGAGAGGAGTACGAGGGTTCCCTGGTTCGGTTGCGGTGTGAGGCTACCATCGCCGCAGGGCCTGGCCAGCAGTGGGAATAGTAGGGGCGGTGAGGCCTCCGTCGCAGCAAAGCCGGCCATGGGAGGGAGGAGCACGTGGCATGACCGGCGCTGCTTTGGGCGGCTGGAGCAAGAAGACCAGAGGTTGAAGAAGCACTACAGCCGTTGGATGGACATCGTACGATCACTGGAGCTAGAATCGTTCATATTGACTAAGTTGACAAAGCACTCCGTCCCCGTCAACTTAGTAGGCCCACCAGTCAGCCACCCAACAAGGTGGGTCCCAACTAGCAGGGGGAGTATTCATTTTTTGTGCGTAATAAGGCGGCACTTTCGGTGGCTCAGAGCTGACAGCGGGGGGAACCTTTTTAGCGAAATACGGTGGCCCGTCCGGTGGGTCCCAGCAGTCAGGGGGGAAACTTTTTTTTTTGCCAAATACGGTGGCCCGTCCAGTAAGTCCCTGCTTTCAGGTGGATGAATAATTATTTTCCGCGTAATAAGGAGGCACTTCCTCGCGGCTGCCATGGACCGAGCTGTCAGCCTCTCCACGTACAGTACTCTTCCGATGGAAGTCGTTCCTTGACCACGTTGACGATGCCTCGCCGAGAGCACCAGGGCCGTGGATGACGGCGAGGCCAAGGAAGGGGCCGACATGGAGCCGGGGAAGACGCGACAGTGGATGCCCACGGGTAGAGGAGTATGAGGGTTCACTGGTTCACTGCGGTGTGAGGCTGCCATCGCCGCAAAATAACAGGGGGTGTGGGTGAGTAGAGGGATGGCCTGGCCAGCGGTGGGAGTAGTAGGGGGCGGTGAGGCCTCCGCCGCATCGCAGCCGGCCACGGGAGGCAGGAGCACGAGGCACGACCTGCACTGGTTTGGGCGGCTGGAGCAAGAAGACCAGAGGTTGAAGAAGCACTACGGCTGTTGGATGGACATCGTACGGTCACTTGAGCTAGAATCGTGCATATTGACTAAGTTGACAAAGCCCTCCGTCCCCGTCAACTTAGTAGGCCCACAACTCAGCCTGCTACTATACTGGGTCCCAGCTAGCAGGGGGGAGTATTCATTTTTTGCGATGGGTCCAAGCTATCAGGTGGAGGAATACTGTGGCCCTTTCGATGGGTCCCAGATGTCAGGTGGAGGAATCATTATTTTGCGCGTAATAAGGAGGCATTTCCTTGCGTGTGGCCGTGGTCCCAGCTGTCAGCCTCTCCATGTACAGTCCACTTCAGATGCATGTCGGTTGTTGACCATGTTGACCAGGCTGCGCCGAGAGCACCAGGGCAGTGGACGACGGCGAGGCCTAGTAAGGGAATGACATGAAGGTAGGGAAGACTCGGTAGTTGTTTCCCACACGAAGGGGAGTACGATTGTACGAGTGTTCACTGGTTCGTCTGCCGTCGCCGGAGAATAACAGCAGGTGTGGGTGAGTAGAGGGATGGCTAGGCCAGCGATGGGAGTACGATGGGGCGGTGAGGCCTGCGCGGCAGCACAGCGGACGCGGGGAGGAGGGAGCAAGCAGTCCCACCGGTGATTCTTTGAGCGGCTGGAGCGGGAAGAGCAGAGATTGAAGAAGCACGACGGCCGTTGGATGCACATCCAACAGTCACTGCTTGTGCGTCAACCTTTTTTTAGGAAAGCCTCAAATCTGTGGAAAACAGCATACAATCCATCTACCATTATTTCTAATAAATTACAGCCCATTTGCTAATTCTTAAGGGTTTTTTGAGCCCATATTCTTTTTGTTAGCATTACAACCCATATTATGGCCACAGTTAGAAAATTATACAAAATTTTGCATATTTCGGTGCGGTCCGAACTGTTTTGAATCCCGAAATTTCGAGTCACATTCAAACTGATTTTACAAATAAATGTATATCAATATAAAATCCAACAAATTGTCCATGCATAAAAATCAATGCAATTTAAAATCTTGAAATGAAAAACAAAAGAAATTTGAAACTAATTTCCGGTTTGATGTGTGTTAAAAATGTACAGCCCATTTCTCATTACTGATAGGCCATTTTCTTGGCCAGCCGAATGAAGTTCTCCTCGTCTTGAAAGATTTGCAGCCCAATAGGCCTGACAAATCGACTTACTTGGCAAATCACAAAAAAATTGGGCTGTGACCGTGGACCCAGCTGTCAGCCTCTCCACGTACAGTACTCTTCCGATGGAAGTCGGTCGTTGACCACATTGACCACGCCGCGTCAAGAGGACCAATGCGATGGACAACGGCGTGGCCTAGGAAGGGGACAATGTGGAGCCGGGGAAGACGCGGCAGTGGATGCCCACGCGGAGAGGAGTACGAGGGTTCACTAGTTCGGCTGCGGTGTGAGGCTGCCATCGCCGCAGAATAACAGGGGGTGTGGGTGAGTGGAGGGATGGCCTGGACAGCGGTGGGAGTAGTATGGGGGCGTTGAGGCCTCCATGGCAGCACAGCCGTCCACGGGAGGCAGGAGCAGGCAGCACGACTGGCGCTGCTTTGGGCGGCTGGAGCAAGAAGACCAGAGGTTGAAGAAGCACTAAGGCAGTTGGATGGATATCGTGCGGTCACTGGAGCTAGAATTGTTCTTATTGACTAAGTTGACAAAGCCCTCCGTCCCCGTCAACTTAGTAGGCCCACAAGTCAGCCTCCCACCATGGTGGGTCCCAGCTAGCATGGGGTATTCATTTTTTTGTGCGCAATAAGGAGGCACTTCCTTGCGTGCGAAGATATATTTGGTGGGTCCGACCGATCAGCGGATGGAACAGTTTTTCACAAAATACGGAGGCCCTTCCGGCGGGTCCCAGATGTCAGGTGGAGGAATCATTATTTTGCGCATAATAAGGAGGCATTTCCTTGTGCACGGCCGTGGACCCAGCTGTCAACCTCTCCCTGTACAGTCCACTTCCGATGGATGTCATTCGTTGACCACGCTGACCACGCCGCGCCGAGAGCACCAGGGCGGTGGACGATGGCGAGGCCTACGAAGGGAACGACACAGAGCCGGGGAAGACATGGCAGTGGCTGCCCACGGGGTGGAGAGTACGAGGGTTGACTGGTTGGCTGCCGTCGCCGGAAAATAACAGGAGGTGTGGGTGAGTAGAGGGATAGACAGGCCAGGGATGCGAGTATATGATGGGGCCGTGAGGCCTTCCCGGCAGCACAGCCGGCCACGGGAGGCGGGAGCAGGCGGTTCCGAAGGCGCTGGTTTGGGCAGTTGGGGCAGGAAGATCAGAGACTGAAGAAGCACGATTGCCGTTAGATTGACATCTAATGGTCTGACGCTGGTAGAGTCGATTGGTGACTAAGTTTCTTTTTTGATAAACCTTGTGTACGCATGAACTTAGTAGGCCCACAAGTCAGCCTCCAAATCTGTGGCAGACAACATAGAGCCCATTTTCTATTTTTAAATAATTTGCAGCCCATTTGCTAATTCTAAAGTAATTTATTACAGCCTATTTTCTGCCCAGGACCATGGTCAAAAAGTTCAACCTTATTTTGCATATTTTAGTGGAGTCCGAACTTTTGTAATCCTGAAATGATAAACATTTTTTAAGAACTTATTGATTTGCCAAAAAAATCATTTTGTTTTTATAAGAAAATAAGACGTTGGACAATTGAGTTGGTTTAAGGGAAAACCAGTGGTAAAAAAAATCAGCGCTGGGAGGGAAAACAACAACAAAAATAAGGATGTACATATGAAAAGTGAATTTTATGTATTTTCAATATAATGATACTTGTATATGAACTAGTAAAACTATAGGTAGAGATTAAAAAACGGATGTAGGACGTGCGTTTCAAGAGGAAAATAGAACTGTGATGTGTGTTTGATTCAGTAAAAAAGTGCCTGCGGATGTTGTAAGACAAAATATAACTAACGCTGGCGGGCCAGAGGCTAGTAGATACCTGCTGGATCTTTGTGCCCTGTTGTCGTCATGGGCTAGGCCTGTTAAAAACAAAACCAAGCCTGGGCAGTCTACAGCCCAGTTGAAACTTGCTCGACTTGAAAAACAATATACGTGCTCAATAAATGAGAGAATTCTGCAAGTTCAGACTGATAACTGGGATGCAGCAGGGATATTGTTTTTCATCGTGATAATAAGAGCATGCACTTGTTTCGAAAAATTTGGAGAACTGAGAATTCGAACGGCAGGTGCTTATGCTACCCATCAAATAAAAATCAGGTGCGTGAAAATTCGTTTTGAAACAAATGATTCAGCTTTATATCTATGTCGACCCTCGGCATGATGGTTGGAAGCAAATGCAAAGTTCATACCAAAAGATCGTTAACAACTATAACAACTTCCGAACGACAAGGTAGTACAAGTACCAATACCCAACTAACTTATAATATTTTTACTCCTGGCCCTAGTGTTCGTCTGGTAGAAAATCTTGCAGAGGACCAGCTCCCGCTCCTTCTCTTGCTCCAGGTCCCCGAGGTGGTACTGGTGCATCACCCAGTTGGTCCTCTGCTGGTCAAAGATCTTGTTGGTGTGCAGCACCAGAACCTTTTTGCTGCCCGTCTGCCGGCCGTTGACCATCACCGGCAAGGTATTACCGGTGTTGTGCCACATCGCGTGCATGCCATACTCCGACTGTATCTTGCCACGCGTCCACATGCCCCTTTTGAACACCTTGGAATTGCGATGGAAGAAATGCTTGCTTAGGCCACTCAGTGTGATACCTGCAGTATTGTCGAATACAGGTTTTAGTGTATGTAGTTGGCATTTTCATAACATCTTTGGCATGTTGCAGTCACTTGTTTCACTTTTTATTAACTGTCAATTGTAATTACTTCACCAGGTCTGCGTCTACAAAGAAAAATAGAGCTATAAACAAAGGAATATGTTTGTGCAAGTAGACGACTGATCGGTGTCTTACCTGGAAGTTTCTCAGGATGGGTGTAGCATATGCCGTGCTCGCTATCGATGGTTGGTATGAACAAATCGATGAGAGGGTGAGATCTCGCACTGTCAGCACTCACTTTGGCCTCAAGGTGATCGATCAGCTCCTGATCTGTGGGATCGAACTTGACGCCAGCCGACAGCACCGGCTAATCCTTCTTCGACTTGCATGGGTTAATTCCAGTTATATGGTACTCAATGTATGATCAATCGACTGTTTTAAGTGAATGATGAAAGATTTCGACAGATAAGTGGTACTCCAAATCTGAAGTCCAAAATACCCGAACACGCCGCCGGGATTCTTTTGTTACCTCACGCGCAGCGTGTTGTCACGTCAATTCAATGTGTGGACATGATGAATAATTTGACCGACGTATACTAGTACTGCTACTGTACTACTTACTAGTCGTATTTAGTGTCACATTTTAACCATAGGTTTAACTAACAAGTACGCACTTGGATTTTGCTAGTAGGCCTTTAGCCTCATATTTCCAATAGCTACAGCAGCAGAATACATGGCTAAGTCTACATATCAGTACGAATCAAATTGTGCATATTTGCTGTTAGCATGAACCACATCGCCGCATGTCGGGTTTGCAAAAGCCATCCATCGCATGGAAGCTTGATGCCTTTCACACACTGAAGATTATCTGGCAACAAGCTGTGTCGATGAATCTCTGGATATGGTGATTCATGAAACCCATGGTATGATGTGTAAACGCAGCCCCCCAAGCGAATGGAAGTTGCATAGCACGGTAATCATTGCCGGTGATATGATCAATGATTGGTTGGATGATCGGATAATTGAGCCTGAGGAACATGGAGTGGTTGCCAAGGTTGTAAACCCACCTCCAGTTGAATACGCCTGGCCCAACGGAGCTGGGATCTTTCTCGAACACGAAGCAGCCATAGCCATCAATGTCATGAACGCCCCAGGCATTGTACTGCATGCGGTTTGATGAAATGGTTTGGTCAATTTGGTACGTGCAAATGAGCATCAAATGACCACCATCAGCTGAACGAGCGATAAACCACCACCCATCAGCTAGTATGATTCCAGGTCCTAGAATCATGAAGGCCAGCGCATTTGCGTCTGCCGCAACAATTCAAACTGGAGACCAAAAGGACAAACATAAACAATCATGTTCAGAGTATGTGTGGAATTAAGATTATTATAACAGTGACACATATCATAGACAGAGAATTGCAATGCTGTGGTCATAATCATACCCCAAGTTAAAAATAAATAAGCCAATGGCTTTCATATTCTAGCAATATATCATGGTTCAAACATCATGTAACAATGAGAGGAAAACAGATATGACAGGGCCTACACATATTCTACCATAGCACTTGCTACAGTTATCATATCAACTCTAAGCAATAACACGCGTTGTTATAAAAATCCTGGAAATGAGAGTAACATATAGCAATCATGAGGTTATACTCATAATATCTATTCTAACAATCATTAGATACCAATTGTTCTCATATCAACTCTAACAATAACATTTGTGGTCGTAAAAATCTAGGAAATGAGAGGAACATATAGCAATGATGTGGTTATAGACATACTATATATTCTAAATTTGTAATAATGAACAGGCAATCGTATTCTTAAGGTAAAGATGAGATGATATAGAACAATTACACGATGATAGATTCCACCGGTATAGGCAGCCAATCTGTGCGTTGACCGCATAAACGATGCCATCGTGCACTATATCATCAGATAGAAGTGTTAGGTAAAGAGGGTGGACGATGAGCCATAACCATGTATGGCGACCGGATTCTAGATAGACTAATCCCATGTTGAACACGACAATGAGCTTGTAATCCATGTAGTCTTCTGATGGTGTGGGCACTTCGCAGATTACAACCTTCAGCGAACAGAGGTCGAGCCAAAAGCTCGACGCGTCTCGTGCGTAGTAGGCAGGAGTGTCCGGCGGGCCGCGAGGCTCGATGGCGGCGGTATCCAAAGATGGAAGGGTGATCTCTCGCTGGGTGTAGATATCCACGAGACGCCACGGACTACCGGATTGGTGGATGAGGATGATCTTGTTGGCCTTCATGCCCGCCCAGTAGTGGCTAGACATGAAGGACATGTGGACGGGTAGTGGTAGCATGTCGAGGGGCACCACGGCAACCTATGTAGGATCATCAAGTCGGTGTATGGGCCACCTGCGAGGATCGGGCATCAGCAAGCAGGGTGTCTTGAAAAGAGCCGGCCGGTTGCAGACGAGTAGATGGTACAAAGACACCAAGCATGCGACCAGACGGACGATGCTGAGTAGGTCCATACGATTACAGATCTGCCCCAAGAGAACATCGGGGAGGGAATTCCAATCGTGGCTCTGCGTTTCAGTCGGTTCTGCCATTGGGGTTTTCGATGCTTGCGAGCCAGCGGGGAAGTGGATTCGGGCTGGCGAGCGAAGAAGCTTCTCCTCGTGTGGCCGAGCAGTGAGCGGGGGGATATGGTATGCACGAGCTACCAAGGAAGATAACGCGGGCGGGCGAGCAGAGAGCGGGGGGAAATGGTGTGCGGCCGACGATGGAGAAGAGAGGAGGAAGAACAAGAGAGGAGGAAGAAGAGTGCAAGACGGGGAAGAAAGTGCATTAAATCTCAATTCTACTACTACTACCAGGATATACCGTCCTTCGGAGTGTAAATAGTTACACCGATGACATATGTATCTACCACAAGAGGGTCCATATGTCAGTTAATGGAGGACAGAAGCATGCTCTACTGGCAAACATGATGGCAGTACTGGGTAAGACCGATTTAGTAACACCAACACGCTAGTTCAGCTTATTAATTAAGTGTCCCATCTGCTGCAGCGTGTATTGTCACTTCACTGCGAAGACTAGTTGAATAGTTCTCTCTGACCGAGATTGGGAATAATGGATCGCGAAGACTTCCTTTCTACATTGTCCCTATGCCTCTACGCTCACTTCACTCATTTTGCTCCGTATGTAGTCACTTGTTGAAATATCTAGAAAGACAAATACTCTGTATTTGGGAACAGAGGGAGGATTTTACTCCGTATTTGGGAACAGAGGGAGTATCACCATATGTAGGGAACAGAGGAAGATTGAAATATGAACATGTCAATGGGAGGGAGTAAGCCCCATGCATGCATGCATGCATGCATGCAACATGCAACACTCACACGTACACATGGACGCACGCAATACTCACACACCCATGCGGCACACAGCACACGATGCAACACACACGCTCATGCTCAAGTGCTCAACCTACTCCCTACGTCCGTGAATGACTGTACATTTAGAGATTTACACATTGACCAGGGCATAATTAACACCCAAAAGTAACAGGCTTATGTGTGCATGCGACAATTGAGAGAAGAAGATTAAATGAAGGTCGTTGCATGTTGTAATTAAGTATAGACATGTAGCCTATTCCTAGAGCACAAGTTGGTGCATTAGTCAATCAATATCGATTTATATAAAAGGCTAAATGCATTGGAAGTGTACATGTACTACACTCTTTGTTTTCTAGTTGATTTCTTTGCTCTGCCAACTGACAGGTGGGACCCACAAACATGGTGACAGTTTAACTAGTCAACAAAGTGCCACATCGACTATGTGGCCGGTCAGTAGGGTGCAATACGGTGCTCTACGATGAGCTAGTGATCGTATAATCACCGCAAAACTATATATAGTTACCGTAAAGAGCGTATTGTTACATACGTTGACCGCCAGTGTATTTTTCTCGTTTCAAATTAAGCCATATTAACCGTAAAGGACGCAGTATGGACTAGTACTAGTACTGCTTTGATGTGCCCCGTCAACTCGCCGAACGAGGAGAATCTTGCTTACTACGCCTGTCCCTCGCCCACGCACGCGATGGTTCGCAGGATGAGGAGAGGGTTTTGACTACAGTGGCGTTTCCCTCTCCCTCTCCCTCACGATGGATGTGCAACAGTTCAATCCATGTCAGATTGCCAGAAGCATAATGTGTACGGTAATATCATCATTGTTGCACCTTCCGAAGAGACGAAGAGCCAAGTGCAAGGTTCACACGAGTACGAACTGTTGAACCTCCTGAAGAGGCAAAGAGCCAAGCGCAAGGTTTTATAGGAGTTGTCATCCTAGTAGGAGCGTACTACACAGAGTACAACTATAGCGAACGATGCTACTGTATGATGCTGCCACGTCACGTATATCCAAAGTTGTGCCACCTTTTTTTCTCAAAGAGCGTGTTGGAGCCCGTGCAACAACCACACAAGTTGCACGTACACCTAACACATTTACTTGTAATAAATTCTAAAGGACAAATGCCAGTATGCCACACAATTTCATCTCCAATTCATGTGATAAATTTGTGCACGACTAGTCTACATATATTCACAGCGCTACCGTTCACAATTTACCGTACTCCACTTACACGTTATAGATGGGCTACATGTCCTCCTCCAGGTTCCAGTCCCAGGTGTTCTTCATGGATGGCACGATCCATAGCGGTGGGCAACGGGAATCATTGTTACAGCTTTCTAGTCTGGTTCCACACGATGGAGACTCATCCAAGCTGAAGCGGCATAAATCAGGGATAGCGTGTCCCAGCATGTCGTGCATCCGGCGGTGCGCACTGAAGATACAACCATGCTTCATGAACGGCAGGCCTTCCGTGTCGTGCACGGAAGGTGGCATCCGCTTGACAATGGGGTAGCTGTCCCCAATGAAAAGCGAGTACTCTCCAAGAGTGCTCCTCGGCACCTACGTAGCATCATGGGGGTCGAACTCTGCGCCGTTCATCTGGTACACGCGGCATCTTGGATCTGGACACATGGTGGCGTACATAGTCAAGGTCCATGCTTAATAATCTTGTGCTCAAATATGGCGGTCAGTAATACTGTGCAGCAAACAGTACTACTCCCGGCGAGGGAGCGGTGGACTGTTCGAAGGATTGTCCCATAGAAGAACCTTCTCCTTGAGGACGCATGGAAGACCAACAAGCATGGCCTTTTCCCAAGCCATTTTAAGCATTGTCTTGAAAAAGTTGGTGCAGGAAGCACCGAGTCTTGCGACGGTAAGGACGTCGTAGCGGCGTGCGAGTTCTCCTTGAGGATCGTCATCCAAGGTCTCCCAGCCCCGACAAGGAGGAGAACCGCCTAGCGAATCCATGGGAGCAGCGACGAACTGCCTTCTCTTCGTGGGGAGGGGAACTGGCGAGGAGGAGATAAGAGCGTAGTAACAACAGGGCCTCGTCCCTTCCAACTGTAGCGAAGGGGTGAGGCTATTATTTATTACTAGTACTAGCATTATGGGACATTATGGGATTGCACTATACTGTAAATAATAGCACTAATAAGAAATTTTTGACACTAGCTAGTAGTTTTTGGCGTCGATTAAGAAATTTTGGGTATGTTTTTGCTATTTTTTGTACACGCCAACTAGTGTCAAAAAATATCTTACATTATGTGACGGAGGAGTACGTACTCATACTGCTTTCTCAACTAGTAGTGCGAGGGTACTACTAGTGCTATGTACTGTACATTATAGTGCACTAGTTTTGAACTCTTGAATCTCAGGGCCAAGGAGCTACAGTTGGAAGTGGAGGGTAATACTGTTCTCTAGAACCATCGCTGTACTCTCAATGCAGGGAAAGTACACCTGCGTAGTGGCCTAGTGGGTACTCTCGCTGCTCTATTCAGTCACTCCTCTCACGTAGCTGGCCTACTCAGGCCCTCCACTATGTAGGCCAAAACCGGTGCCAAATTCACTTTTTGAACATTTGGCACCGGTGTCCTACATTGCCCAGCCCATGCCATATAAAAATTTCAGGGCATCGATGCTTCTACTTGCTCCGATGCCATATTTCGTTGAGGCAATAAACAAAGCAGCCACTTTACTTTTGCATGCGAAGCACCACCAACACCACTAGCGAGACACTGATTTGAGCTGATATATTACTAGTTTATATCTAGGTGGGCCAGAGGTGGATGGATGCCAAATCCTTCACGTTGTGGTGCCGGTGCTAAATATTTTTCATTTGGCATCGAAGTGTATGTGGAAAACTTTTTAGGTTTCTGTCACCGAACACATAGTGGAGGGCCTCAGCCGCTCCTCTCACGGACACACTAGCAGCCTGTTTATTAGCGACGGTTACTGCGGGGGCAGAACATTTGAGTTATTTGATACAGCGAGACTAGGCTTTTCGCTTCCATTTGTGGAGGTGTAATGGATCTCGTCGAACTTTGTTAGTAGTTCCTTCTTTATGAATGAGTTGAAGCAAAGCTTTTGCCTTCGTTTAAAAAAAACACGTCAAGAGGAATTTCTTTTATAGTAGAGCCGATAATGGAGTAAAGTCCATGTGTGCAATGCCACAAGCTACAGAGTAGTAGTAGAGCACTTTACGTACAGAGCCATATTGCACAGTTCCCAAAGCCCCGCCAGGCTTTTCCGGCTCCTCGAGCTTAGTTGGGAGGCGCTAGTTTAAATATGCTACTAGCAGATGAGGAAGCTGCAAGCGAGGTGCGGCTAGGGTGAGCACTGGGAAGGAAAACCCGTTCACGTGGCTAGGCTATCCAGTGCACCCAGATTGTGGTGCCGCACGTCCGTTTGACTTCCAAACTCAAACTACTCGTGTAAAATATTGGCTCGCAGCGAAGTTACTATTAAAAAAAGGCCACCGTGCGTTCGGTCGGGATCGAACCCACAAAACGAGGTATAGACTCCTGCGACCACTAGTAGTACTCGTTGGAGTACAACGCAACCTAGAATCGCCTTGTGTCGCTAGTAGTACATTATTCCTTACAAGAAACCCCTAATAATGCAAGAAACCACTAATAATGCCAAGAAACTACTACCACTTGCATATGTGGCAGACTTAGGATAAGACCACCTTATCAACCATTGTACATGCTCTTAGCAACCAGCCCTACCAAGAAACGACTACTCTACAAAGTGCTGTTATAGGCACGTTTCAACCCATGGCCCTGTTTGGATACATTTGTTGTCAATCTAACCTTGCCATCCAAACACCACTTTGGTTAGAGTTAGTTCAGGGTTAGAATCTAACCTCTGACTTAGACTATCCAAACAGGGCCCACGTCGCCCATTAAGTCAACGCCTTCTATTCGACCGGGCGTTATGACTTGTGGGACCTACATGCCAGTCTGCACAAAAATTCCTGAGTGACCTCCTACCTCCGGCCCGTCCACCTAGTCATCCTCGGCCATGGGACACAGCTACTGCCGCCGGCAGAAGGGAGGTCAAAACCGCCGGCGGTGCGGAGCCCATCTTGCGGCAGCCCGGATGCCAGCTCTGTCCGGCGCTCGCGGCCGCTAGCTAGCCAAGATAGCTCCGTCTAGCTGCTTGTCTGCAAGGTTTTCTAGCTGGATTGGCAAGGCGGCGCGGCGGCTTGCTCGCGCGCGCCGCGCTAAGGCCAGCAGTCTGGCTCGAGCGAAGGCCAGCGCGGCGGCTTGCTCGCTCGTGAGTCACGCTCGGGCCAGCTTGCCAACCCATGCGGAGGCCAGCGCGGCGTCCAGCGCGTCCGGCGGAGTGGCGGCCAACTAGCTCATCACCGGCGCCACCGACGAACACGCATCAGTACTGTTTGAAGTAATGTTTAGGAAAAATAATGATTTGAGGGGGAATAACAGGATAGAAGGTCAGATGTGGGTCCCTCGTGTCAACGGTCAAACAAAATGTGTTGGTTTAAGCTACCTCGTCAGCACGGACGTGTGGGCCAACCCTGTCATAAATGGGTTTATCTAACCTAATCGGTAGGTAGTAGTTTTTGGCGTGGATTAAGAAATTTTGGGTATGTTTTTGCTATTTTTATACAATAGATTCTTCCTAGCGCTGGTTGAAAGTGATATTTTTTGTTAAATACTCTACACATTGTAAGTAGGAGTGCAAGTTAAGCTTTGGAACCCAATAAGCAAGGCTAGTTACATAGTGCATATGTGTACATGATTGAAAGTAAATATCAACCATGAGTGACTAATATCTTGATGGAAAACTCGAAACTATGGAATACTAGGGAAAAAATTGCATGGTTGGAAATACTGGCAATGTTCATGTGCGTTGCAACGAATCATAATTAGAATAATACTTATTCACAAACTTGATACAAAACACTCTAATCTTGATATACATTATCACTAGAGATATATTATGTTTCAATTAGAATATATTCCATGGGCTATTTTGGTGAGGTCAGGGAGGGATGTGGTTGGTTTTAAGATTCTAACTATGGGTTTTTCTGCAAATTGGTAGACAAGTGGGATGTTTGTGAGAAAAGGCAACAGCTTACCTCATAGTTGTTAGATGTAGATCTAATGGTTACAAATGACGGATGGCAGACACACCATCATCACCAACATAGTCTTCTGTAGGAGTACTAGCAAGATCCGTGCATTGCACGAAACATCAAGATGCATTTTTTATAAAAACACTCGTTGTGATTGACCCATGCAGCAGTAATCCCATGTGTAAAAACTAATGATATCTTGAGAACTAGGAGATAAGGTGAAGAGGAGTGGGGCGTGGTGGTGATTGGTAGTCGGACTGAGCGGAGGCATGGGGATTGATGACGCCGGCAGCGGCCACCAGGCCAGTTTGTTCCAGAGGCTTCCGTTCTTAATTGCTCAACAATGAGGTTGTTGGAGACAAGGATGAACGAGGGAAGGCCTTGTCTGCAAATGTGGAGAGGGGTGCGAGTATCTTTTAGTTTAATTTCCATCAGTCAGATATAGATCGGACGGTCTATATTGCAAGATGGCACGCGTACCATCATCACCAACTCAGTTTTTTTATAAGAGAAGAAATATAGGTATGGAGATACAAACGTATTATCGATACTTGTTTCCGTAAACTAGCATCTACATTCTATTCAATGCCTCAGCATGTGAGGCCTTAGCACAATGACTTCTCGACTGTGTAAAACAAAGGTTTTCCCGTCGCTGATAAGGAGGGGGTGACGGCGGTGCTCTTTTTGGCTTGCTCTACTCCTAGTAGTCATAGTAGGTGGTCTAAGCACGTGTAGATTTATTCTTTTTCACGTCTCGTGTTCGCCGTACTGCCACAATTGTTGATGAATAGACGGTAAGTTATTCACGGGGAAACCCTTGTTGAGCATGTTTGCGAGAGAGAGAGAGAGAGAGAGAGAGAGAGAGAGAGAGAGAGAGAGAGAGAGAGAGATAGAGAGAGTGTGTGCGTGTGTGATATGTGTAGAGACTCAGGCAATGATAACAGACTTTGTGTCTATGTGTGTGGAGGATAGAGAGACATGTACATGGGGCTTTGTGTTGTGTAACATGGAGATACATATACATAATTAGAGAGTGAGTGTCCGAGATACACATGCGGACATGGGGAGAGATGAGGATCTAGATTAATGGGTGTTTGTGCGTGTCTGTGTGTGTTTGTGCACGCGTTTGTGTGTGAGAGGGAGTGTGTGTATGTAGAGTAGAGACATCACTAATGATGTAAACCTAGTATAAGGGAAGGGGGAATGGTGTGACATGTGTAGTAGCGGGATAGCATGGGTGCAGACGGGGGGAGTAGGCTATGTGGAAGAGACATTGATTGTGTGTGGGAGAGGGGTGTGAGAGCGAGAGAGAGAGAGAGCTAGTGACAAAGAGAGAGAGAGAGTGAGAGAGAGAGAGAGAGAGATCTAGCGACGGAGAGAGAGAGAGAGAGAAAGAGAGGGGCGAGAGAGGGGGCGTTTGTGTCCATAAATGGCGTATAGATAGGGAGACAATGTTGATGTTGTTTGAAATTGGCCTATGTACGGAGATGCAAGGGAAGCGAGTCATTGTGTGTGTGATAGGGACTTCATGAGAGATCTAGAATAGATGGTATAGAGAACAATGTGCGAGATCGAGAACAATGATACATTAGGGAGCTATGGAAAGAGTCATGACATATATGTATACATGGAGGAGCTGGGGCGGGTCCGCATGTGGGAGGGATAGAAAGAGGAGAGTGGTGCACAAGGAGACAAAGTGTGCTTGTTTTGAAGTGGGGGTTGTGTGTGAGGTGAGTGTGCGAGAACCACATAACTAGGGAGATAGACGTTTGGGGGCGCCGTTTTGTGTGTATGGGAAATATACGCTCTACATAGTTCGTGTGCTTAGAAAAGAGAGATGCCGGGTGACCTAGCTAGAGAGTGGGGGAAGAGATGTGTGTATTCCCAAGAGACAAAGTGATAGAGACCTATATTGGGGTCGAGACTTTAGAAGAGAGAGGGGTGTTAATGTGCTCGTTTGTTGGTGTTTGGGGGAGAGAACGACTTCTGTGT
>LR738711.1:269279118-269333538 GCA_902687465.1 Secale cereale | reverse complement strand
GGGGGTTGGCTTCAGATAAAGAGTGAGGTGTCTATATTTGAGGGACTTTAGCATAATTGAGATATACATGGTCAATAGTGTGTGCACTCAAGGTTAATCAATTTGTTTCACATTTAGACTATGAGATAACGATACTTTTGAACATGCGTGATATACTTCGATGTACCTGAATTACAAACCTAAGATTGGAATTTTGGAATTTGACTCCATCATTAGCTTTTGTATTTCATTTAAACGGAGGTACATTTTTAAGCCGGGATTTCGTGATTGCAAATTCATATATCAAACCTAGAGATATACACATACGGGCATGTTCAAACATTATAATCATCCACTTTATTCATACACATACACATATTTGCTTTTGTCATCATATTTAGGATAAACACATTTGGAATTACATTTGAATTGGACCATATGATGGTATTTGCTTGTAGTAGCTCAATGATCCATATTTGAATTGAACGGAAAATCTAAGTTTCGAGTTGGAGACATTGATTTTCAAAACTTGCACTTTTTTGCGTGCAAAACAAACAAATTCTCGGCCATGATATCATAGTCGGCCGTACAAGAGCAGAATATAATTTCGGGCGCCAAAATCTTTCAAACTTCCCGCTCACATCGCAATATCTCGCGCCCGAAAGTTTAGCCCTGCGATATTCCTATTTTACCCCTGCCACTTGAACGGAAAAGGGCTGCTTTGGTAACTCCATTGTTTTCCCCTCTTTGCCCCCAACATTTTTCCCAGAGCCCCTCCCCTTCCCCTCCCCGACCGCCCCCCAACCACGCAAGCCGCCGAATCTAGTCCTCCACCGCAGCGGTGGTCCTCACACCCCGACGGATCTACCTTCTGCACCTTGGAACCCCCAACTAGACTCACCACTTCACCGAAGCCACTTCAGCGACTGGCTTTTACACCACTCCAGATCTCCTTGACCGCCATCATGGTCCACCGCACCGGATCTGCTTAATCGGCGACCTCGTCCACCATAGTGTAGGCCCTTCACTGACTCCCTCGTCCGTCCCTTCGCTGACCCTTCATACAAGCCCTCGTCCGCCGCAACAGACCCGCCTCACCGAAAGCACTGTACAACGCGCCCGTCGAAGCCTTCGTCCACTACACCGGACCCGCTCCATGGACGCCATATTCAACTCCACCGGCCCTGCTTTACCGACGCCGCAGCCTCATCAGGTTATTTTGATCTGTTCTCCTTTGGTTTTTCTCTTTATCGTGCAACTGTTCACTTACCACAGATGAGCTTTCTTGTATGTCGACAGGCACCGCAACCGTAGCACCGGAGCCGCTTCAGCGATGGCGACAGCCGGCCCAAACTCAACCGCACCACGAGCACCATCGACGATCCTTAGCTATCAAGTATGGCAACGATACCCGTACGCCGCCGAGAATCAGGTACTATTATCCAACGGCCGGCGCCTACGTTCACTTTCTTAGCATAAGCACCGCACCTTTGAATTCTTCAGGGCATCATTCAGTTTTTCATGAGACGCGTTATTCTGCTTGCACCTGTAGGGCCATACTTCTGGCAGTGAACATGTTACATGTGCTAAATTACATACCAGTGCACATATAGTTAATATGCTTTAGTTTTGTCCTAAGTATTACTGTACTTCCTAGATATCACTGCCTACTATTTTACTTCTTACATGCTATATATATGATAATGGTGTTGTTCTGATGCCACCTGTTGGTTCCATCAGACTGCTTCATGTTCTCTATGCTTAATTACACATCAGCAAACTAGCATGTGGTTCCGCTGGTTTTTGTTTGTTTTACCCTACATTTTCTGATGCTAGCTATTACATCACTGCTACGAGCCTCTGTTCATTACGTTTTTGTGTGTTCTTGATCTTCCCAAGTTGCATGACTAATTTGATGCTTCTATTAATTATGGAGCTGCCAACCCCATCAAGCAAAATATTTGTTCTTTTGGGGCCGGCACCTGGAACAAGCATAAAAATAGAGGGAAGCGGATATATTGTCGTGTATGCACACACCCTCCTTTCATTAGTTTAGATGAACCATTGATGATCAATTCGAACCAGTGCATGTGATTAAATTAATTTTACCTAAATAGAGCGTGCAGAATAAACTATAACAAGTAGATTTGCAACCACGGGATGCTGACGATATCTTCGAAGAACATTGCAACAGCAGCGAGGCTTCACATCAACATATGGTAAGCCAGTGTGTTTTAGTACATGTGAAATGTAATGCGTGTGGGCTGCTTTCTTGGCTTGTACCCTCAACCTGTAATCCTACAGAATAACAAATAGTTCAGTTGTCTGCTTTGCTGTATTGCTTAATTTGAATGCTTGTTTGTTACTTGTTACACTATACCTGAGTTGGCTAATATGTCAGCAGTGCGTGTTGTACTATCGTAAAGAAATGCATGCCTAGTTCATTTGAGTCCTTAACTTTTCCTCTGAACTTCATCACAAGACTGTCTTTGTAGTTTATATGAGGCCACACTGTTAAGTGCTTTCTCATATTATTTCAATTGCTTAGATGCCTTGGCAACTTAAATATAGCGGTGGTACACTCCCTTTCAAGTTTTCATCTTACCATTTTAATTTCTTTTCGGCTGATGCTGCTTCGAACCATTTAAATATAGCTTGCCATGCTCGGCAATAATTCGTATGTCGTTTACCATGTAAGCTTACTGCCTAGATCATGCGATAATTATCTCTTACTTATGTCCAGCGGAAACCTTTCAGGATGCCGTTCACACTAGGCCACAATGTACAACCCCAGAATCTATTTGTGGAAGCAGTGCGCCATCCATGTTACCAGATGGTAACAGTTCAGAGGCAACACCGCCGGAGAGCAGTCTGAGCACAAATACTATAGTTCTTGAGGCTCTACTAGAGGCAGAAAGAGATGGTGTGGCTCCCATGAATGAGGTAATTTCGATCTTGAAGCTGGAAATTACACAATTAGCTGCATGCATTATGCAAGCAACCCAAGAATTGGAGGAAGTAAGAATGTTGCATTTGAAGATAGAGGAGGTCATGCTGCTTCTGCTATCTGAAGCCGAGGGTAATCCCAGTTCTTCTTTAGATAGCAGTTGAAATTGTCATTAGATTATTGTACTTGCATGTTGTGTCATGTCTCTGAATGGATTATGTTGTAAGACCCCCTATGTTCTCCATGTGTTGTAATGATCCGAATTTTTTAGCTGAGGTAATCCTCAGTACTTTTATGATTGACATAAGGTGAACTGTTTTTCATGTGAGCATATTGTATTGGATGAAATAACTGTTTGACTCAAAGTGTATCCAACCTACTGAATTCGAAGATCACGACATTTCTAAATCATAATCAAATATAAAGGTGGAATAAATCTTTGTTGTGGTTTTGAAGAAATAAATAACAAAAAAAAGAATTATCTGTGGTTATTCGTAAATGAATATAAATTGGATTTGGATTTAGTTGCCAGGGCCCAGGGCGAACGTGAATGCTAATTCTCTCAAGTTTTGAACGAAGCTGCTAAACGCCCACTATCATTTGTGGGCTTCCCGAAGAAAGTGTTTGCGAGATGGAAATTACTGTCTATCCTGACACTTGACATCTTTATCGACCGAATGTACACTGCTGTTGTGGGGACCCCGACTTAAAAGTCGAGATCACCGAATGCACGTGTACAGTGATCCCAGAGATCAATGCTCACTCAACACACAAAAGCTGAATAACAAGAGTCTTACATCCATACATACCGTCTTACACAAATTATGACCATTATGGCCAAGTCTTACATAGATAAAGCCTCAAGGGCTGAATAGCAAATAAACTCGAATAGCGGAAGTCTTCGTAGATAAGTAGGACCCATGCCATCTGCCTTAACCCTACAGGCATTCTGACTGGGAAAGCGTCGTAGATCGCATGTTCGTCTCCATGGAATTCTTCTTCAAATTCCTGCTCCTCCATGCCTGGCCAATTAAATAACCAGTGGTAAGCCAATGAGTACTTTGAATGTACTCGCAAGCAACTCATGATTTGGTTCAAGGTAACAATGCAAATATACAACAACGAGCAATCTAGCTGCAAGCTAGATTAAATATTCTACCATCATTAAACATGCATCAATAAATTGGGTAACCTTGAAGATAGGTTACAGATATCAACATGATTAGGATTCAATTCAATGAGTCAAGTCACCACCTTGACTCAACACACTCATATATTTCCACCGAGATTGTAAAATTTTGGACATAGTTTAAGTAGCACCACCCAACTGTCCATGACCGTGGACACGGCTATTCGAATAGTTTTACACTCTGCAGAGGTTGCACACTTTACCCACAAGATCCGGGAAGCTTTCGTGTCACCCACGATCCCGCAGTACCTCAAGTACTCGGGGGAAGCACCCGGTCATTATCTTTCCCTAGACGACACTAACATAGAGTCCACTCGCTGGTGCACAACCCTTGTGTACAAACAGTGAATCATGGGACTTGCCCTCTTTACAATGTCACGCATACACGAAGGGACCAACGGTGTGTCCGGTGCCCTGTGAAAACAGTCATGGTCGCCTATCCAAGCACGACCCCGTCCCGGGAAAGACCTCAGGTCTTCCCCGTCACTAGTAATGTGGGCACCATGCTAGTATTGGCCTGAGTAATCAGTAATGCCCCGTCCCATAAGGGGTAGAGTGGTTGCACATGTTTGGTTGGGACGGTAGTCACACATAAATCTAATCCATCATTTCACCCACACACAAGATCTTTACTGGCACACCACTTCTTCCTCAAGTGATGACCTAACTCAACATCACCCTCGGGCATTAGGGGCACCCGACGGGGTTTTTGAAAAAAATGCAACCACGAAGGTTTCATGGCACACATGCATCACTAAGCATCACTACTAATCATTTGCATTGCATCTAAGCATATAGCATGATCATGAGTAAGGCATGCATCATGTGGTGGCTCTCAACTAGGTCACCACCATTACTCTTATCATCATGCATTCGGAAATAAATGGGTTCCGAGGAACACAAGGGTATCATGGTCAAAGGGGTACTTGCCTGGATTGGCTTGGTCTTCAAGGTCTTCAAATCCTTCCCCTCCTTCTTCTTCAGCAACCTCGTCAAATACGGTATCTAATCGTCGCAATAAACAACGGGAAAATAAGACCATAATAAAAACATAAAAACCAAAGTGCTCAGAAAAATGTGAACTTATTTTTATCAAATACTAGAGGGAAAACTAAGATGGCAAAAATTCTTAGTTTGAGTCATGGAGTGGCAGAATGGGGTACATGAATTTTTGAACACAGGTTTTACTGTTCAAATATGAATTTAAATTTGAACAGAACATAAAAGGTCCATGGATATGGATGAAAGTGACATCATAAAATAGGTTGGATTTTTACAAGTTTTTAGGAACTGGAATTAATTCATTTGGACAAATATTTAATCCTGTGGAATTATTTGAAAATCCCACAGAAAAGAAAAAGAAAAAGGGCCCTGTGCAACTGGGCCAGAACGGCCACAGTGCAGCAGGCCCAGGGCGAACAGCCCACCGCACGGGCGCCAGCGCGCGCAGTGCCAGGTTTTTAAACCTGACGGGCGGGGCCCGGCGTCAGTGAGAGGAAGGAGGGGCGAGGGCGAGGGGAGACTGATAGGCGGGGCCCGCCTGTCATCCCTAATCCTCCGGCAGAGGGCCGGCGAGCTCACCGGCGACGACTCGGGGCACGGCACGGCGAGCTGAGGGCAGGGTTGGATTCAGCGAGGTGTCGCCGATCTGGTGGAGGTGAAGTGGGTCGCCGGAGGGGCCTGGTTCGCCGGCGGTGAGGTCACACGGCGGAGGAGCTTCGGGTGAAGGTTGCTCCGGTCGATTCCGGCAGCTATAGAGAGGGAAAAGAGGGGGAAACGAATGAGTGAGGTGTCATGGTGCTAGATCGAGCGGGAGGAGTGGCTGGGACGGCCTGTACCGAGCAGACGACGGCGAGCCACCGCGGCGGAGCTCGAGCTCGATCTTGAGCTTGGGCCTGTAGCGTGCTTTGGAGCGCGCCTACTGCATGCCAGGGCATGCCGTTGGCTGGCTGGGCGCGTCCACCTTGTCTGGGGGGTCAGGCACGGAGTAAACAAACGGGCTGAGGCCTTGGATGCCTTGGCTATCCAATGGAAGAGGAGGGAGGCTGAGAGAAGGTGAAAACTGGGCTATCCAGCAAGGTAAAATGGGGTATTCATCCCTCAATTATGGAGCTCTGGTCATGGAAGGGTTACTAGAGGTAGAAGGTGACTAGGTGATGCTGTGGTAAAAAGTTGAAACAAAGGTTAATAGTAAAAGGGGGAAAACAATGGTTTTGGTAAAATGGCAGAAGGTGTTTGATGATGTTTTGGGCAAGCAAATGACTTACAATAGCCATGACACTTAACAGGATGAAATGGCACATAGATTTAGGCTCTTCCACCAAATTTGAGCTCATTTGGGCAAAGTTGCCAATGTAACTTTGGTGAACCCTAGAAATCAACAGAAATGGTTTCACCATGTTTGAGTCAAGCTAATCATCTCCCCTTGATGCACCACTTGGTGTAGTGTCATTATTTGGGGTTGTGATCATGCCCACAAAGTTTGAAGCCCCAAGTAAAAAGTTGGTAATGTAAAGTTGTTCAAATTTGAATTTGAACAGAAATGTTCTTGGGGTACTCTGATCAAGTTACCCTTCTCCAAAGCTTGTGCCATTTGGTCTAGGTGCCTTATTAGACCATTATAGCATGTGTACCAAGTTTGAGAGCATTTCGACAAGTTTGGCAATGTAAAGTTGCTCAAACTTCAAATATGGACAGAATGGTTTTGAGGGGTTTTGATGATGTTTTCTTGCTTCCCAAGGCATGGGGCTTGTCAAGATCATCAAGTATGTCATATATGAGATGATAGAATTTCCCTCGAATTTTTAGAGAATATTTCCTTTGTTCAATATTTTGAACATGACCAAGTGTTGAAACTCTTATATATGGACAATATATGTCCTATGAGTCTCCCTGAATTTTGGCAAATATTTTTGAAATAATTAAATAATTTTTCCCTATTAAAGACCATTTTTGGCCTTAAGAAAAAGCTTTTATTATAATAGGAAAATAACTTTTAAAATTATAATTTTGTGGTTTATGGGAGTCCTCTACCTAATAGGATTCAAATATACTTTTTGAAATAATTTTCTCACCCTAAATCAAGCACTTGAAGTGCAAACCTCAATTCAGGGGGTTTTTGGAAATCTAATTTTTGAAAATACAATTTGGCCAAATTAATTTTATAAGAAAATACTATACTGCTATAAACACTTGGTATGATCATTGGGCAGAAGTTTTGGGTAAGGAGATGAATTCTACAAGAGGGAGTAGTTGACTTTAAAGAGCACTTGAAAAACACAGGGTGAAGAACTTAATTCCAAATAAAAGCCAAATGATGCCAAAAAAAATTGCTGGTCCAAATTTTCATGCTTTATTGATGCAAATGACATGTTACAAAATGCAGGGTGTGACAGACCTACCCCCCTTACAAGAATCTCGTCCCTAGATTCCTAAACTAGGTCTTAAAAGAGATCGGGATACTCGGATCTAAGATAGTCTTCACGTTCCCAGGTTGCTTCTGCTTCCGTGTGGTTGCTCCATTGGACCTTGAAGTACTTGATGGTAAGGCTTCGCGCCCGTCGCTCTGCTTCATCCAGAATGCGAATGGGCTTTTCACGATAGGTCAAATCAGGCTGAAGATCAATGGCTTGGTGATCAACAACCTTGTAGAGATCAGGCTTGTTTGGAACTTGGAGACACTTCCTGAGTTGTGACACGTGGAATACGTTGTGCACATCGGATAACTTAGGTGGTAGTTCCAACTGGTAAGCCACTTCTCCTCGTCGTGCAGTGATCTCAAAGGGTCCAATGAACCTCGGTGCGAGCTTCCCCTTAACGTGGAAACGCTTGGTTCCCTTTAGGGGAGTCACCCGCAGGTACACATGGTCTCCGACATGGAAACTCATATCCCGGCGGTGAGTGTCAGCATAGCTCTTCTACCTTGACTTGGCTGCCTTCAAACGTTCTCTGACTAGTTGGACTTGCTCTTCTCCTTCGCGGAGAATATCTGGTCCAAAGACTAGCCCTTCTCCAGTCTCTGACCAGTTGAGGGGTGTGCGACATCTGCGTCCATACAACACCTCAAATGGTGCCATCTGAAGGCTCGACTGATAACTGTTGTTATAGGAGAACTTGGCAAAAGGGAGGCAATCTTCCCACTTGGCTCCATATGCCAAGACACAGGCTCGGAGCATGTCTTCGAGAATTTGATTTACTCGTTCTGTCTGACCTCCGGTCCGTGGGTGGAAAGCCGTGCTGAAAGACAACTTGGTCCCCAAGGCTTCTTGGAACTTCTTCCCGAACCTTGAGGTGAACTGGGTTCCTCGGTCTGACACAATCTCCTTGGGAACACCATGAAGGCATACGATTCTGTCGATGTAGAGAGCTGCCAGCCGGTTGCCATCATAAGTAGTCTTGACAGGAATGAAATGGGCTACCTTGGTCAAATGGTCGACTATGACCGAGATGGAGTCATGCCCTCTATTCAACCTTGGTAAACCACTAAACCAGTGATGAAGTCCATTCTGACTTTATCCCACTTCCACTCCGGAACCTTGAGTGGTTGGAGCAATCCAGCGGGTCGCTGATATTCAGCCTTGACCCTTTGGCACACATCACACTTTGCAACATAGGTTGCAATCTCTCTTTTCATCCCGTGCCACCAGAATCTTTCCTTCAAGTCTTGGTACATCTTGGTTCCTCCAGGGTGGATGGAATATGGAGTGTCGTGGGCTTCTTGCAGGATCAAGTTCTTCAGCTCCATCTTGTTTGGTACGCAGATGCGGCCTTTGTACCAAACAATCCCGTGCTCATCCTCGGAGAATCCTGGGGCCTTGCCTAGCTTAATCTTCTTCTTGATGCCTTCAATGCTTGAGTGCCCACCTTGCGCCTTCTTGACTTCGTCCATCAGGGTTGATTTGACTTCCAGATGATCTAGAAATCCAGGGGTGACCAATTCCAAACTGAATTGTTCCAGCTCTTCAAACAGGGTTGGCTGCCTCTTTTTAATTATGGCATTCAAGGAGCAAGCCTTTTTGCTTAAGGCATCGGCTACCACGTTAGCCTTCCCGGGGTGATATTGAACACTGAGGTCATAATCCTTGATGAGTTCCAACCATCTTCGCTGCCTCATGTTCAATTCCTTTTGGGTGAAAATGTACTTCAGACTTTTGTGGTCTGTGTATATCTCACACCGTTTCCCTAGGAGGTAATGTCGCCATGTCTTCAAGGCATGAACCACTGCTGCTAACTCGAGATCGTGAGTAGCGTAGTTCTCTTCATGAGGTCGTAGCTGCCTTGAGAGGTAAGCTATGACTCGACCTTCTTGCATCAGAACGCTTCCCAATCCTGTTCGAGAGGCATCACAATATATCACGAACTCCTTGTGAATATCAGGTGTTGCGAGAACTGGGGCGGTGGTCAATCTCTTCTTGAGCTCTTGGAAGCTCTCTTCGCATTTTGGCGTCCATTCGAACTTCTTGTCCTTCTTGAGGAGCTGAGTCATTGGCCGGGCAATGCTAGAGAATCCTTCCACGAATTTGCAGTAATAGCCCACAAGTCCGAGGAAGCTTCTGACTTCCTTGACGGTCGTTGGAGATTGCCATTGGGTCACAGCTTCGATCTTCGCAGGATCAACTGACAGTCCTTCTTCGGTCAAGACATGACCTAAGAATCCAACTTTATGTAGCCAAAACTCACACTTGCTGAATTTGGCGTATAGTTGGTGCTCTCGAAGCTTGTCTAGGACCATCCTCAAATGTTGCTCGTGCTCTTCTTCCGTCTTCGAGAAGACAAGAATGTCATTGATGAAGACAACAACAAACTTGTCCAAATATTCCATGAAGACTTTATTCATGAGATACATGAAGTAAGCTGGGGCATTGGTTAACCCAAAGGACATGACCGTGCACTCATACAGGCCATATCTGGTTACAAATGCCATCTTCGGAATATCTTGGGGTCTGATCTTCAGCTGGTAGTACCCAGATCTGAGGTCGATCTTGGAGAACACCTTGGCACCACTGAGTTGATCAAACAGATCTTCGATCTTGGGAAGTGGATACTTCTTCTTGATTGTATCCTCATTGAGGGAACGGTAGTCAATGCATAAGCGGATGGTACTGTCTCTTTTTGCCACAAACAGAACAGGTGATGCCCAAGGGGAGGCACTTGGGCGGATAAATCCCTTCCTCAGCTGCTCTTCCAGTTGCTTCTTCAACTCGGCTAATTCTTCCGTCCCCATTCTATAAGGCTTCTTATAGATGGGTCCTGCCCTGGGCATGAGCTCGATGATGAACTCAATGTCACGGTCAGGGGGCATTCTCGGTAGCTCATCTGGAAAGACATCGGGATACTCGCATACTACTGGTACTTGCTCCAGTCCAACTTCAGACAGACAGTTGACTTGAGCGGTTTGAGCAGAAGAGGAGTTGGAAGCAAACTTAACTTCGACTCCTTGTTCATTGGTCATAGTGACAGTCCGATTGGCACAGTCTAATAAGCCTTGGTTCTTACTGAGCCAATCCATCCCTAAGATCACATCCAAGCCTTGCGATCTTAGGATGATAAGGTCTGCTAGGAAGTCTACACCGTTAATGATAACACTGACTCCTTTACAGCCTATCTTGGCTCTCATCTCTGCTCCGGGGGTTTGTACCATGATGGGGTTATTCAGGGGTGTAGGGGTCATGCCACTTTCGAATGCAAATCTTTGAGTGACAAATGAATGCGTGGCTCCAGAATGAAACAAGACAGTTGCAGGTGTTGAGTTGACAAGGAACGTACCCAGCACGACGTCCGGGTCTTCCTGGGCTTCTTCAGCAGTGACATGATTCACACGCCCCTTCCCATGGTTAGGCGGGTTGCGAGGAGCTGGGTTCCTTGGTGGCATCCCGCGGCCTTGTCCTGGGTTCTGCGCATTGGGGCGCGGGGCATCAAGTTTCTTGTTGGGGCACACCCTTGAGATGTGTCCTGACTGACCACATCCAAAGCAAGTGACTTGGTTTGGATTATTGATCTTGTTGCCACCACTGTTATTGGGGTTGAAAGCTCGCCTTGGGTTGGCATACTGCTGAGGCTGGTAGTTGGCGCGAGGTGCAGGAGCTCATGGCTGCTGGTAGGTTGGCTTGACCGGGGCTGGCTGCCACGGGCGAGGCTTCTGGTTGCTGGAACTTCCCTTGCTGACCATCTTGCGCTTGCGAGTGTCTTCCAGAGCACGCCACTTATCTTGAAGCATGAGTGCTTTGTTCACCAGGTTAGGGAAGGTTGGGCAGTCGCACACGACAAGCGAGTACTGCTGAGTCTGATTGAGGCCTTCCATGAAGCGCTCCCTCTTTGCAGCATCAATGCTGACATCTTCAGGAGCATACCTTGAAAAAACACTGAACTTCTGCATGTACTCCTTGACAGTGCCACTTCCTTGCTTCAGGGCTCGAAACTCACGCTTTTTGATAGCCATGATTCCGGAAGGAATATGGGCCTTGCGGAATTCTGCCTTGAAGTTGTCCCAAGTGATGTCTTGCCCAGCATGGATGACCTTGAATCCATCCCACCAAGCTCTAGCAGTCCCCCCCGAGGCAGTGGGCTGCATAAGCCACCTTCTCGCGGTCTTCGGTGCATTCGACTAGCTCCAGCAAGTTCTCCATGGTGCGGACCCAGTCGTCTGCATCCAGGGATTCAGCAGTCTCGATGAAAGTTGGCGGTGAATGCTTCTTGAACTCTGCCAACGTGGAACGTCCATTGCCATTCCCTGCCAGCTAGCGGTTGTTGGTGACAGCTTGAGCAATCATCTGAAGGGCTGCAGTGTTCGCTTGGTGTTCCTCTCGGAATTCTTGGAGAAGCTGAGCCATGTCCATGTTCGGAGGAGGTGGTGGTGGTGGAGCTTGGTCGTTGGTTTGGTCGTGGCCGGCCTCTGATTGGGCGGATGCTCCGGCTTCAGGCTGCTAGGTAGTGGTACTAGTACGAGTTACAACAGGCATCCTGTTTGAGCGGTAAAAGGCCTCATGATTTGGGCGAGGGAAAGCAATAAAGATGGGTGCCTAGTAAGGGGGTGGGTGTGACACTAATCAAATCATGCAAGGGCCGGAAGGGCCAAACACATTCATAAAAATCCAAATGGGTGATGTAGTCGTTTACATATTCCCGAAGGGAGAATACGATGTACATCCAAACACAACAAAAACAAACACTAGATGGCTTCATATGAACCATACAAGGACTCGACTTCGCATAGGGCTTACACGACCTATCCTACCGTAGAGGTCACGAACTGGCATATCCGAGTTGCGAATAATGCCTAAGCGGCGGAATGCTCGATCGCGTATTCTGGCTCTTCTGGGTCTTCCTCCTTGTCTTCATCTGTCTGGGCCCCCTTGTCACTTGAGGGTGTGGGGAGTTGAGGAGCTAGATACGGCGGTGTTTTGTCGGTGGTGCAGGGAAAAGCTTGCGATATTCCCTTGCCATCATACGGAGTCACCGGGGTGGTTCTTCATCCTTGGAAGATACATCTCCTGAGGTCCTTCCGCCTCGGTACGCGATAGCGGACTGTCCGGGAGGCGCACCTTCCTTCTTGATTCTATCCGTCTTCTCTTGTGCTCGACGAAGAAGTGCCTTGGTCTTGTGAAGTTCTACTCGGAGCATCATCTATTCCGTGGCCAAATCTTGTACCAAGCTGTCGGCACATAGACTGAAGTAGGTCTGGAATCGAAGTGGGAGTCCTTCCTTCAGTGGAGGGGCTTGTGCACTGCTTTCATCTTCACCTTCCTTCCGGTTAGGCAAGAAGCGGGTTGTCATCTTGGCTGCCATCTCCGGAAGAAGCTCGCGGAGACGGGTTAGTGCCTTGAGTGCAGCAGCCTCAACAGCGAGAGGTAGTGTTGCCATCTGGGGTCCCTCGAAGAACCAACTTGTGGGAGGATCGTTTGCCTTCACGATCACTTCCACATGGTACTCCACCTCAGCGTCGTTAACCCAATGCTCATGGTAGGTGAGGATGGGTGCTCGGTGGAACTGGCACTCCTGGAGGCTATCCTCGAGAAGCAAGGGAAACCAAGTGGTCAGGTACTCTTCAGGTACAGCGGCCATCTACAAAGGTTGAATAGGAGAGGTTAATAAGCCGATGATATCTCAGGTTGGTAAGGTTTAGAAAAGAAGAGAGGTTCAGAAGGTTTCTAAATAGGGGGATCTCATCTAACTAATGCCCATGCTAACTAAGGCTTCCTACAGTCAGGATGGCTCTGATACCAGCTCTGTGGGGACCCCGACTTAAGAGTCGAGATCACCGAATGCACGTGTACAGTGATCCCAGAGATCAATGCTCACTAAACACACAGAAGCTGAATAACAAGAGTCTTACATCCATACATACCTTCTTACACAAATTATGACCATTATGGCCAAGTCATTCATAGATAAAGCCTCAAGGGCTGAATAGCAAATAAACTCGAATAGTGGAAGTCTTCGTAGATAAGTAGGACCCATGCCATCTGCCTTAACCCTATAGGCATTCTGACTAGGAAAGCGTCCTAGATCGAATGTTCGTCTCCATGGAATTCTTCTTCAAATTCCTGCTCCTCCATGCCTGGCCAATTAAATAACCAGTGGCAAGCCAATGAGTACTTTGAATGTACTCGCAAGCAACCCATGATTTGGTTCAAGGTAACAATGCAAATATACAACAACGAGCAATCTAGCTGCAAGCTAGATTAAATATTCTACCATCATGAAACATGCATCAATAAATTGGGTAACCTTGAAGACAGGTTACAGATATCAACATGATTAGGATTCAATTCAACGAGTCAAGTCACCACCTTGACTCAACACACTCATATATTTCCACCGAGATTGTAAAATTTTGGACATAGTTTAAGTAGCACCACCCAACTGTCCATGACCGTGGACATGGCTATTCGAATAGTTTCACACTCTGCAGAGGTTGCGCACTTTACCCACAAGATCTGGGAAGCTTTCGTGTCACCCACGATCCCGCAGTACCTCAAGTACTCGGGGGAAGCACCCGGTCATTATCTTTCCCTGGACAACACTAACATAGAGTCCACTCGCTGGTGCACAGCCCTCGTGTACAAACAGTGAATCATGGGACTTGCCCTCTTTACAATGTCACGCATACACGAAGGGACCAACGGTGTGTCCGGTGCCCTGTGAAAACAGTCATGGTCGCCTATCCAAGCACGACCCCGTCCCGGGAAAGACCTCAAGTCTTCCCCGTCACTAGTAATGTGTGCACCATGCTAGTATTGACCTAAGTAATTAGTAATGCCCCGTCCCATAAGGGGTAGAGTGGTTGCACATGTTTGGTTGGGACGGTAGTCACACATCAATCTAATCCATCATTTCACCCACACACAAGATCTTTACTGCACACCACTTCTTCCTCAAGTGATGACCTGACTCAACATCACCCTCGGGCATTAGGGGCACCCGACGGGGTTTTTGAAAAAAATGCAACCACGAAGGTTTCATGGCACACATGCATCACTAAGCATCACTACTAATCATTTGCATTGCATCTAAGCATATAGCAAGATCATGAGTAAGGCATGCATCATGTGGTGGCTCTCAACTAGGTCACCACCATCACTCTTATCATCATGCATTCGGAAATAAATGGGTTCCGAGGAACACAAGGGTATCATGGTCAAAGGGGTGCTTGCCTGGATTGGCTTTGTCTTCAAGGTCTTCAAATCCTTCCCCTCCTTCTTCTTCAGCAACCTCGTCAAATACGGTATCTAATCGTCGCAATAAACAACGGGAAAATAAGACCATAATAAAAACAAAAAAACCAAAGTGCTCAAAAAAATCTCAACTTATTTTTATCAAATACTAGAGGGAAAACTAAGATGGCAAAAATTTCTTAGTTTGAGTTTTGGAGTGGCAGAATGGGGTACATGAATTTTTGAACAGAGGTTTTACTGTTCAAATATGAATTTAAATTTGAACAGAACAGAAAAGGTCCATGGATATGGATGAAAGTGACATCATTAAATAGGTTGGATTTTTACAAGTTTTTAGGAACTGGAATTAATTCATTTGGACAAATATTTAATCCTGTGGAATTATTTGAAAATCCCATAGAAAAGAAAAAGAAAAAGGGCCCTGTGCAACTGGGCCAGAACGGCCACAGTGCAGCAGGCCCAGGGCGAACAACCCACCGCACGGGCGCCAGCGCGCGCAGTGCCATGTTTTTAAACCTGACGAGCGGGGCCCGACGTCAGTGAGAGGAAGGAGGGGCGAGGGGCGAGGGGAGGCTGACAGGCGGGGCCCGCCTGTCGTCCCTAACCCTCCGGCAAAGGGATGGATTCAGCGAGGTGTCGCCGATCTGGTGGAGGTGAAGTGGGTCGCCGGAGGGGCCTGGTTCGCCGGCGGTGAGGTCACGCGGCGGAGGAGCTTCGGGTGAAGGTTGCTCCGGTCGATTCCGGCAGCTGTAGAGAGGGAAAAGAGGGGGAAACGAATCAGTGGGGTGTCGTGGTGCTAGATCGAGCGAGAGGAGTGGCTGGGACGGCCTGTACCGAGCAGACGACGCCGAGCCGCCACGGCGGAGCTCGAGCTCGATCTCGAGCTCGGGCCTGTCTGGAGTGGGGTGAGTGACGCAGGGGGGAGATTGAGTGGGTGAGAGAGCCGTTGGTGAGGAGAGGAGGAGCTCGGGGGGTCCTTTTATAGGCGAACGGCGAGGTGCCGTGGACCTGTGCGCCGGCGAGCATCTGCTCGTTGCCACAGGGCTCGGGAGGCACTGGGGTGGTGTCTGCGGAGTTGCTGGATGAGGTCTAGGGCTGGGGAGAGGAAGAGAGGGAGCGGGGGAAGCTTCCAGAGCCGCGCGCGTGTGAGGCCGAGGACTGGAGCTCGAGGGCGGCCGGCGCGCGTGCGAGGGCATCCACAGGAGGGAGGAGGAGGGGGACAGCGCCAGGGGGTGTTGCGGACGCCGAGGCGCATCGAATGGCGCGAGGGGGAAGCACGAGGTGGTCGGGGGCGGCTGATTGGAGGAGGCTATAGTGCGGGCGTGCACTGTAGCATGCTCTGGAGCGCGCCTATTGCATGCCAGGGCATGCCGTTGACTGGCTGGGCGCGTCCACCTTGTCTGGGGGGTTAGGCACGGAGTAAACAAACGGGCTGAGGCCTTGGATGCCTTGGCTATCTAATGGAAGAGAAGGGAGGCTGAGAGAAGGTGAAAATTGGGCTGTCCAGCAAGGTAAAATGGGGTTTTCACCCCTTAATTATGGAGCTCTGGTCATGGGAGGGTTACTGGAGGTAGAAGGTGACTAGGTGATGCTGTGGTAAAAAGTTGAATCAAAGGTTAATAGTAAAAAGGGGCAAAACAGTGGTTTTGGTAAAATGGCGGAAGGTGTTTGATGATGTTTTGGGCAAGCAAATGACTTCCAATAGCCATGACACTTAACAGGATGAAATGGCACATAGATTTAGTCTCTTCCACCAAATTTGAGCTCATTTGGGCAAAGTTTCCAATGTAACTTTGGTGAACCCTAGAAATCAACAGAAATGGTTTCACCATGTTTGAGTCAAGCTAATCATCTCCCCTTGATGCACCACTTGGTGTAGTGTCATTATTTGGGGTTGTGATCATGCCCACAAAGTTTGAAGCCCCAAGTAATAAGTTGGTAATCTAAAGTTGTTCAAATTTGAATTTGAACAGAAATGTTCTTGGGGTACTCTGATCAAGTTACCCTTCTCCAAAGCTTGTGCCATAATAAGTTGGTAATCTAAAGTTGTTCAAATTTGAATTTGAACAGAAATGTTCTTGGGGTACTCTGATCAAGTTACCCTTCTCGAAAGCTTGTGCCATTTGGTCTAGGTGCCTTATTAGACCATTATAGCATGTGTACCAAGTTTGAGAGCATTTGGACAAGTTTGGCAATGTAAAGTTGCTCAAACTTCAAATATGGACAGAATGGTTTTGAGGGGTTTTGATGATGTTTTCTTACTTCCCAAGGCATGGGGCTTGGCAAGATCATCAAGTATGTCATATATGACATGATAGAATTTCCCTGGAATTTTTAGAGAATATATTTTTTGTAAATATTTCAAAAGCTTGAAATATCCAGAAAGGGATTCTGAGGGATTTGTCCAATATTTTGAACATGACCAAGTGTTGAAACTCTTATATATGGACAATATATGTCCTATGAGTCTCCCTGAATTTTGGCAAATATTTTTGAAATAATTAAATAATTTTTCCTTATTAAAGGCCATTTCTGGCCTTAAGAAAAAGCTTTTAAATAAAATAGGAAAATAACTTTTAAAATTATAATTTTGTGGTTTATGGGAGTCATGTACCTAATAGGATTCAAATATACTTTTTGAAATAATTTTCTCACCCTAAATCAAGCACTTGCAGTGCAAACCTCAATTCAGGGGGTTTTTGGAAATCTAATTTTTGAAAATACAATTTGGCCAAATTAATTTTATAAGAAAATACTATACTACTATAAACACTTGGTATGATCATTGGGCAGAAGTTTTGGGTAAGCAGATGAATTCTACAAGAGGGAGTAGTTGACTTTAAAGAGCACTTGAAAAACACAAGGAGAAGAACTTAATTCCAAATAAAAGCCAAATGATGCCAAAAAAATTTGCTGGTCAAAATTTTCATGCTTTATTGATGCAAATGACATGTTACAAAATGCAGGGTGTGACAGCTGTCGATAGGGGTAGACTAGTGAAAGGATCGATATGGTTGACTAGAGGGGGGGTGAATAGGCAACTACCAATTTTTAGCTTTTCTTAACCAATTTAAATTAAGCAACAAGGTAAGTTGTATAGATAAGCAACTAGGATGACAACTACAAGGAAAGCTTGCACAAGTAAAGGAAAGAAATAACCACAAGTGGAGCCGGTGAAGACGAGGACGTGTTATCGAAGTTCCTTCCCTTTGAGGGGAAGTACATCTCCGTTGGAGCGGTGTGGAGGCACAATGCTCCCCAAGAAGCCACTAGGGACACCGTATTCTCCTCACGCCCTCACACAATGCAAGGTGCCGTGATTCCACTAGTGGCGCCCTTGAAGGCGGCAACCAAACCTTTACAAACAAGGTTGGGGCTCTCTCCACAACTTAACTGGAGGCTCCCAACGAAACCCCGGAGCTTCACCACAATGGAATGTGGCTCCGAAGTGACCTCTTCCATCTAGGGTGCTCAAACACCCAAGAGTAACAAAATCCACACAAGAAAGTATGGGGGAATCAAGTTTCCTTTGGTGGAAGTGTAGATCTAGGTCTCCTCCTTCAATCCCTAGCAAATCAACAAGTTTTAGTGGCTAGGGAGAGAGATCAGGCAAGAAAGCTTCAATGGCATTAATGGAGGAGAGAGAGAGGCAAGGGGTATGTGGGAGGTAGGAGAAGGACCTCCTTAAATAGGGTCCCCAAGATTCCAACCGTTATGTGCAGAAATGCACTGGACCGGTACTTCTGCACAAGCCACCGGTACAACCGGTGTGTGAAGAAAACCGCAGCCATGGCACTAGGGCAGTACTTTCGGTGTAGCATATGGTAGTACCAGTCTTCCGGAGAAAACCGGAACTACCGCTCCACCACCGGTCAACTACTGCTTTGAGTCCAGAAGGTTTTAACCAAGGGCGGTAGTTGGGGCGGTGGTAGAGCCGGATCAACCTCTAGGGCAGTAGCTCCTGAGTGGTGGCAGTTAAAGTGGTACTACCTCTCTGAATACCGATAGTACCAGTTTGTCGAGAGGATACCGGTACTTTCGGGCCACCACCGGTCCACCATCGCACCCAGTACAGAAGGTTATCACCCTTGTGCGGTACTAGGGGCGGTGGTTTGACCGGAACTACCGGCCACCGGCATGACCGCTGCTAACACCGGTACTACCGCAGTAGAGGAGAATGCACACACACACACATAGAAACAAGGGGACCTCTCTCTCCTCGAAAGAAGGCAATATAGTGGGTGCATAGTAACTGTGTATGTGACTTGATTCACCCAATACCTTCCGATGTGGGTTCCCCCTTAATAGGAAACAAAAGGCATCGGAAACTCCGTCTTCGACATTTCCTTCAAGAGGGAAGGCCTAACCGTCTTGCGCCACACAATGTATACCTGAGTAGTACTTGACGCACAATTAGTCCACACATGTATTGTCATCATAGCCAAAACCCTAGGCAAGAGATGCCCTTACAATCTCCCCATTTTTGGTGAATGATGACAACCACATGAAAAGCACGGGGATCTATAACATGTAGGAGGAGCTCCCCCTGAGTGTGAGAACTTATTTAGAGTTTGCTTTTGGAATGCAAAAGTGCTCAAACTAGGATCAATGCTCCCCCTAGATTTTATAGACCAACCAGCGACCACAAACCAACAAAGTAGACAACAAAGCATATGATTGTAGAGAAAGAGCAGAGAGCTAAAGATTAAGTGCATAGATAACTAGATAACGGCACACATGTCTCACACCTTGCACAAGGTCACAACATAGGATAAGTCCACATGACATAAATAAAAGGTTCAATACGAGGAAGGAAACTGCAAGAAAACCCATGCAACTCCCGTGGCCTAATAACTCGCTCCCCCTTTGGCATCAAGCACCAAAAAAGAAAAGAGCGAAACTATCGCCCCAGGGCTCAGTAAAGCTCATCGCCTGTCGCCAGGGAATCATCAGAATCAACATCGTCAGAGCCCTCAGCATCCTCATCATCCTCAGCAGCCTCAGCCTCAGTATCCATAGCATCCTTAGTCACACGAGCAGTAAACATAGTGGGCTCGTCATCAGACCACTGACAGTTAGCCATACACCACTTATCCTCAGGAGTGATGCTCTTCTCAGAGCCACTCTTCACATCTGGCACATTGAGGTGCTTCATCATCTGAATCTGTTTGCGGCACGCCATCTTCTCAGACACATGGGCCTTGTAGAGCTTCTTCTGAATATGGGCCTGTAAGAAGAAGGTCTTCTTGACCTTGGCAGTCAGCTTCTCCACCCAAGAGGGCTTGGCCCCCGCCTCCAACTCAAAGTCCTCGTCATCCGAGGTAGAAAAAGTATCCTCCTCATTCCCCACATGGAAGCGAGGAGCAGCATGTTTCTTCTGCCTCAGCCACTTGACCTCATGCTCCGTGAGCCTATCAGGAGTAGTAAGAGGCACTCCAGGCCTCCGGACTTACCAAACTGAGTATAGGAAGCGCATCACAAAAGGAGAGTAGATAGGTACCTTGCGGTACCTGACACAGTTGTACATCTCCTCCCACATCCACTTAGACACATCGAAAGTGATGCCTTTGCCCCGCTTGCTCTTCATGGCCACAAGCAAATCCACTAGATATCCATAAATGCCATCTTGGTTCCCAACCTTGGGCAGCAGCACACGACGGAACACACGGTGAAGAATATCATAGACAGGCTGAAGATCATTTGATTTACCCACAATGCCACGGCCAGGGATATACAGAGGAGCAAGTTTCACCTTATCCATGGGGTTGGCTCGGTCGTGAGGATGGAGACCACCTTGACCCTCCAAACCAGTGTCAACATAGCCCAGAGCATTGCAGAAGGCACTCCACGGAACACGGAAGAACTCATCCCGGCACATAAAAGAAAGGTGATGCTGATCGTCACTTCCAAAGTGGACAGTAGCATAAAACTGATGGATAAGCTCCACATCACAATCACAGCGCAGCTCCATGAGCTTGATCAAGTAAAACTCCTCACATACCTCCAGAGCCTCCCCAAAGTAATTGAGGTTGTGCCTCCACCGCTCAAGGTCAATGGACCACATCCGGGTGAACTTGTTCTTGTGGTGCTCGAAGATTTCATACACAATTCTCATTTGCAATTCATTCCGAAACTGAGGGCTATTCCAGCGAGGAGTTGGTGGTCCGGTGTAAGGATCCTGAAAGCGAAACTTCTCCCAGTCCGGAAGCTTCCACTTATACATAGGAAGCGTTGCACGCTGCTTGGCAGCAACTGACTTCTCCCGGCGAGTGGTTTTGGAGGGGACCACTACATCGTGATCTTCTTCATTGTCTGATGTCCTCTTGCCGCTACGGGCCTTCTTCTTGGCAAACTGACCAGCACGAGAGCTAGAGCCACCTGCAAACGCACACGGAGAACACAGAGCAACCCAGCAAAGATGAGAGGAATCTACACAAGATCAGAAGAATAATTCACGAGTATGTAAGTAGAATAGAGACAGAGCATATATATTCAGAGCAACCGGTAGTTCCGGTTATTGAACCTGTAGTTCCGGTCCAGCGGTAGTACCGGTCGTGGGGACCGGTGGAACCGCTGAGAGCGGATCTGCCGAGTTGAAGGAGAGGAACTACCCGATCTCAAAACTAGATGCACTATGTCTATTACTAACTACGCACAAAGTGAATAAGGAGTCTATAAGGATCTCCCCCACAAAGGATTTAGCCAAAAAAGGGGGAACAATAGCATTGACCTAGAAAGAGGATTCAAGATAAGAACCCTAAAAGGATAAGAATAGGGCAATACTGGTATCCATGGGAGGAGATCGAGGAGGAGGCGGCCACCACGGAGCGGATCCGATGTGCTGGAGGGCGCTTCGGGGTAGTGGGCGGAGCAACCGGCGGCTAGGGAAAAGGAACAGAAGAGTGAAGGGGAAACAGAGAAACCCCTTCGGTCCGTGTTTTTTATACCCGCCCTGTTCAGCAGCCGGTAGTACCGGTCCGGGGACCGGTAGTACCGCTCGAGACGCTACCAGGTGGTTGGGGCGGTACTTCTGCGCGAGGCGATAGTACCTCTCACCAATACCGGTAGTACCGGCCAGGGGTATAGGTCAGAGTACCAGCGGTAGAACCGCTGGCTCTAGACCGGTACAACCTCTCGGCTACAGCCTGGTGGTAAAGCGGTAGAACCGCTGGTACCACCGGTTGTACCGCCAGGAAGCAACAGCCCACTCCAAAATAGCAAACTTGTGTACATTTGGAATAGATGGCTTGGATGAGGGGGCTTAGGATGGAGCTAGACACTATAGTATGATGGTGAATACTCCAAGACATTGGAAAATACACACACCAAAGAGCACTCAAAGGGCAAAACAAAAGAGAACCAACCAAGCCCGAGGGCGGTGGTCGGAGCCACCTATGTTTGAGACAAATGGTATGGCACCGCGAAGAATTATCCTTGGGCCCATAACCAAAGCTCGTCTTTGCAACACAAGTGTCATCATAAATGAAGAATGTGGAAGAGTAGATCAATTTATGCATAATGGGGGATGGAGAGTTCATTGAGAGAACAACACTCCCCCTATGTCCATGCCTACACCAAGATTAGACAATATGAAGAGTATGGTGGGGTGTGCATGTGCTCAAGCCACATTGCTCAAATCAATTATATTTAGCTCATGCCTTAACTCGCGAATTCTTGCTTCATCCAAAGGCTTCGTGAAGATATCTCCAAGGTTATCATGAGTGTTGACATAGTGAAGCTCGATTTATCCTCGCCGAATATGATCCCGGATGAAGTGATACCGAATCTCAACATGCTTCGTCTTGAAATGTTGCACCAGGTTAAGAGAAATCTTGATGGCACTTTCATTGTCACACCAAAGAGGCACTTTGTAACAAGTGACACCGTAATCCTTTAAAGTTTGCCTCATCCATAGAAGTTGAGCACAACAACTGCCAGCTGCCACATACTCTGCTTCGGTGGACGAGAGAGATACACAACTTGATTTTTGGAAGACCAACTTACCAGAGAGTAACCAAGGAATTGGCACCCTCCTGAAGTGGACTTCCTATCGACTTTGTCTCTCGCCCAGTCCGAATCAGAGAAACCTACAAGGTTGAAGTTTGCTCCTCTTGGGTACCATAAGCCAAAGTTTGGGGTATGAGCCAAATATCGAAAGATTCGCTTGACTGCCACAAAGTGACTTTCCTTAGGTGAGACTTGAAACCCTGCACAGGTTCCCACACTCAACATAATATCCGGTCTAGATGCACAAAGGTAAAGTAAGGAACCAATCATACAATGATATACCTTTTGATCCACCGCTTTACCATTGGGATCAATGTCAAGTTGGCACTTGGTTGGCATTGGAGTAGGAGCCGGTTTGACATCACTTAGATTAAACCTCTTGAGCATGTCTTGAGTGTACTTGGCTTGTTTGATAAAGATTCCTTCTCTTCTTTGCTTTATCTCAAACCCAAGGAAGTACTTCAACTCTCCCATCATGGACATCTCAAAATGTGTGGTCATGAGTGCGGCGAACTCATCATTGAAAGCTTTGTTAGGAGAACCAAAGATAATATCATCAACATATAGTTGGCAGACAAAAAACTCCCCTTTGACCTTCTTAATAAAAAGAGTGGGGTCGATTTTACCAATTTCAAACCCACGATCTTGTAGCAACTCGGTAAGATGCTCATACCACGCACGTGGGGCTTGTTTAGGGCCATAGACTGCCTTATCGAGTTGATACACGTGATTGGGGAACTTAGGATCCTCGAACCCTGGGGGTTGTTTGACATAAACCAACTCATTAATAGGACCATTAAAAAATGCACTTTTCACATCCATTTGTTGCAACTTAAAATTATGATGAGAAGCATAGGCAAGCAACAAACGGATAGATTCAAGGCGAGCAACGGGGGCAAAGGTTTCACCGTAGTCGATACCCTTGACTTGGGAGTAGCCTTGAGCCACCAGACGTGCCTTGTTGCGAATGACAATACCATGAGCATCCTGCTTGTTCTTAAAGATCCACTTGGTTCCAATGACATTATGGTTCTCCTTTGGCCTTGGCACCAGACGCCACACTTTGTTGCGCCCGAAGTTGTGGAGTTCTTCAGGCATGGCATTAAGCCAATCAGGATCTTCGAGCGCCTCATAGACCTTCTGAGGTTCAACACAAAAGACAAAATCTTGATCAGCACAATAGTTGCTAATTGTCTACGAGTGCTTACCCCCTTTGTGATGCTTCCAAGAATATTCTCCATGTGATGTTCTCTAGAAGCAAGCCTGGAGGCAACTTTTGCAGCACGACGCTCTAATTGCTCTTCAAGTGACAATTGAGGAGCATTGAGTTGATCATCTTGAGCGACGTCAAGAGCTTGATCTTGATCTTGAGATTTCTCTTGATCTTGATCTTGCTCATAGGAGAGAAGGCCTTGTGCATCATTTGGTGGCTCACCACCATCTTGTGATTGATCTTGCACTTGGCCTTGTTCGTTCGGTTGAGGGCCTTCACTTTGTTCTTCGGAAGCGTGTGGGTCTTGGGTTGATGATTGTTCCACATGGGTGGAACATTGTCCTTCTCCTTCAGCCACAAGGGGTTCCTCAATGGGCAGGATGTATCCAACACCCATTCTTCTTATGGCTTGAGGAGGAATTTCATCACCTACATCACAAGTACCACTTTGCTCCACTTGGGAGCCATTATTCTCATCAAACTCTACGTTACACGTCTCCTCAATGAGTCCATTGGACTTGTTGAGGACACGGTAAGCATGAGAGTTTGTAGCATAACCAACAAATATGCCCTCATGAGCTCTAGAATCGAATTTAGACAAACGAGCACCTTTCTTGAGGATGAAACACTTACACCCGAACACCCGGAAGTACTTGAGATTGGGCTTGTTACCGGTAAGAATCTCATATGGAGTTTTGTTCAGACCTTTGCAGAGATAGAGCCGGTTGGATGCATGACATGCGGTGTTGATGGCTTCGGCCCAAAAGTTGTATGGAGATTTGAATTCCGCCATCATGGTCCTTGCCGCGTCCATCAATGTCCGGTTCTTTCTCTCCGATACACCATTTTGTTGAGGGGTATAAGGTGCAGCATATTGATGTTTGATCCCCTCATCACTTAGAAACTCATCCAAGGTGTAGTTCTTGAACTCGGTGTCGTTGTCACTTCGGATCATCAAAATCTTTGCTTCATTTTGTCGTTGAGCTTCATTTGCAAAGATGATGACAGTTTGTTGGGTCTCACTCTTCATCTTGAAGAAGTATACCCAGGTGTTTATTGAATAATCATCCACAATCACCAAGCAATACTTTCTTCCCCCAAGACTATCAAAAGATGGAGGCCCAAAGAGATCCATGTGAAGGAGCTTTAAAGGTCTTTTTGAGTAGATTATAGTAGTGGGAGGGTGAGCCGTCTCATGTAGCTTTCCTTCAATACAAGCACTTCAAGCACGATCTTTGGCAAAGCTAACATTTGTTAGTCCACGGACATGGTCCCCCTTGAGAAGACTTTGCAAAGATCTCATATTGACATGGGCTAACCGGCGATGCCAAAGCCATCCCACATCAACTTGAGCCATTAGGAATGTCGCGGTCTTAGCGGGTTGCTCCGAGAAGTTCACCACATAGAAACCGTTCTCGACATGTCCAACATAGGCTACTTCAAGAGTCTTGCTCCACAAGAGGGCCACGGTATCAAGATCAAAGAATGTAGCAATGCCCATGAGTGCAAGTTGACGAACAGAAAGTAAGTTATATGCAAGGGACTCAACAAGCATGACTTTCTCGATCGTGAGATCATGAGAAACTACAACCTTGCCAAGCCCCAATACCTTAGAAGATGAAGCATCACCCCATTCGACGTTGGTGGCCATGGATGAACCTAGATGGACGTCCACCACCAAGTCTTTGCTACCGGTCATATGATTTGTGGCTCCACTATCGAGCAACCATGATCCCCCACCGGAAGCAAACTCCTACAATAGATCAATGCTTGGATTTAGGTACCCATTTGGTAATGGGTCCTTTGAGGTTTGTAACAAGGGTCTTAGGTACCCAAATAGACCATTCAATGTACTCATAAGAAGAACCAACAAATTTAGCAAAGACATGACCATCACTAGCACGACATAAAACATAAGAAGGATTAAAGTCGTCGGCCATGTTTGATGGTATGGTGGGATTTTTCTTGACTCCACCACCCTTCACATTGTTCTTCTTCTTAGACACACCCTCTCCTTCTTTCACAAAGGTTTGAAGGAGAGGGGGAGGTAGCTTGCTCTTGTCGTTCTTTTTCTTCTTGGGCTTGGGAGCAAACCCAATTCCTTCCTTTGCCACAACCTCCTTTCGATTACTCAAAAGATTGTTGAGGTTCTTCTCACCTTGTATACATGTCACGAGGCCTTTCTCAAGTTGCTTCTTCAACTTGGCATTTTCTTCAATAAGATGTACATGCTCGCAACATGGGTTAGTAGCATTTGCATTATCAATCAACACCATGCGAGGAAAGATAGCTTTTTCCTTGGTTAGCGAAACTTGGAGTTGATCATGAGACTCCTTGAGAGAAGCATGTATACCTTTCAAGGCCTTGTGAGCATGGTCAATCTCACGTTTTGCCTTCTCGGAGTTAATCATACGAGAGACAACTAAAGCATGATCGAGATCTTTCTTTAATTTAGCATGATCATCGTTGTGTAACTCCTCAAGAGCCAAACGAAGACCACGCTCTTCCTCTAGAGCATTAGAGAGATCCGATATCTCATCGACATAGTCTCGACCATGTCCTTCCATTTTAGCAATGGTCTCCTCGTGAGCCTCGATCATGTCATTGGCCTCACCGAGTTGTTCCAAGAGAGCAACAAAATGCTTCTTGGGTTTGTGTAATGCCCCAGATGTAACACTTTTCAATTATGGAAATATATGAAACTTTGACTTCATCAATTCCATTCTGGGCTCTTCTTTCATTTCGGGTTTCTTCGTGTGGTCGTGTGCGTGTGTGCATTTCATCCATGTCATGTTATCATGTGCATTGCATTGCATTCATGTTGTCACTTGCACCCGGTCCCACTCGTCTCTTCCCGTTATCCGTTTCGAGTTCCGACGCTCACACACGTGCTCGTGGCACACCCGAGTTCTTCTTTCGTGTGTGGCCGTGTAACGATCCTGGAATGAGGTGAGACTTGTCATGCGTTGTTGTTTTGGTACGTGTAGGCCGCCTGTCAAGTTTCGTCGCGTTTGGAGTTCGTTTGGTACTCCAACGGTTAACCTAGTGGGCTAAAAGAACCTCTTTTTAAAGGCCCAAGACCCCCTCCACAACAGCCCACAAACCCAGCACAACCACTCCCATCCTCTCGGTCGTCGGATCGTGATCGCGTGGCCGAAAACCGCACCCCAGTTGGAGTCTCCTAGCTCCCTATGCCTATAAATTAGCCCCCCACGTCCATTTTCCGGATCCAAACCCTAGCAAAACTCCTCCCGCAGCCGCCGGACACGTCCAGCCTGATCCGGACGTGTCCAGCCTCCTCCACCGCCGCCACGTGGCAGCGCGCTATTCGCCGCCGCCGCTGCGCCCACATCCCCGCCGATGGGCCCGTGCGGCCCGATCCGGGCCCCCCGGCCCGCGCGACCCCGCGTGCCTCTGCCGCTCGTCCCGCGCATCGCCCCGCCGCCGGTGCGCCACCGCGTCGCCGCCCCGGCCGGCGAGCCGCCGCCGGCCTCGGGCAAGACGCCGCCGCTGCCTCCTGCAACCTCTGCCGCGCCCCGCCCTTCCTCCAGATCTGGCCGCCCCGGGCTCCAGCTAAACGGATCCGGCGGGTCCCCGGCCTCCTCTCGATCGCCTCGCCGCCGGCGGGAGGCGCCGCTGCCGCCCAGCCTCGCTCCCGATCCAGATCGGGTCGGGAGGTCGACGACCGCTCCGGCCTCCTGCGTGGGCCTCGCCCAACTCCGGCCTGGGCGTCCTCCTCGGCGACGTGGGCCGGCCCAACTGCTCTTCCTCCTCTCCACGTTTTGGGCCAAGGCCCGTGGTGAGTGCCCCTCTATTCCCCGCCCCGTGCATGAGATAGCTATCCAGCGCTCTGTGTTTTTTTCCTCTGATAAAAACTGCCAAGTCTTTTATGTCATAATAATGTTGCATCTTTGCATGGTTGTAACTTTTAGTGTGCTTGTCCAAATTGTGCATATGATATATCAAATGATCGTGGTGATGTGCTCTACATTTTGTTCCATTGTGGCATGCTTGTTTGAGTTCATCTAGAGGTCCTAATCTTCGTGACAAGAGTGCTACTTGTTATAAACTGTTGTTACTTGTTAACCTGATGCTATGTTTGCGTGATGCCCCACTCAAATCCATGCTAGTTTTGGAGTGGCCAATGATCTTTCCTTCTTGTCCATGTTTTTGTCTATCCATTCATGCCCTCACTTGCACATATGGCTTGTTCTAGCTTATTTATTTCTTGCTCTCAAGTTGCTATAAATTATATCTGTCAGGTTTTTAACATGATAAATTTGGTGTAGCTTGTTGCTAATGATCCATGCCTCCTATGGAGTTGCTCCAATGGAGTTGTTTGCTGTAGAACATGTCTACTTCATGTAAATGCTTATTGTAATCATGTTTGGGTGATGTAGAGTATATATTTCTTGCTCCAAAGTTGCTATGTGGCTGTTAATTCCAGCTTTGCATTGTATCTTGTTTCGTGTGTATGTGTTGAACCGTTGCTCCGTTTTGAGCGTGCCCTACATGAAACTTGTGTGATTTTGCATGTAGAATCATAATATCATGTTGTTTACATGTTTGGAGTGTGTTTTCGTGATGTTTGGGTGCATCTTGCACCGTTGCCATGCTTGTCGTGTTTTGCTCATATCTTCTAGACCGTAGCTCCGAATTAAACAAACTTTATATGAAACTTGACTAGAATTTCATGTAGATCATCATGGTGCATGTTAACTTGCCATTTAACAACTTTAACTTAAGGTTTGTTCAGATCTGTACCAATTTCAAAATATGCATACGAGGACTTACCGGATTTGCTATGTGATGATTCCGGCCTCATTTAAACTTGTTGTTTTGTGTTGTTATTGTGTGCTTCATTCCTTGCCGTGTAATGCATCATACTTGCATCATGTTGATTGTGCATTGCACCTTGTTTGATTTCGTGCCATGTTGCGTTCTTGTGTTGAGTAGAGTCGGGAGCCGAGACCGAGAACGAGGTTACTACCGAGGTTGAGAACGAAGAGCCGTCTTACGATCCCATCGACGACTCGACAGGCAAGATGACCTGACCCAGATATCATTACTAACTTTGCCTATTACTAGATGCCTCGCTCTTTAGCTCATTGGCTTGATGCCCATGTTTGTAACCATGAATATGTCTAACCACCCAACCTAGCAAACCTTTGTTTTGCTACGTAAGCTTCGCTCAGGCCCTTCTTATAGCATTGCTACTTGCAGGAGAAGATATGAAGTTTCTTGCTTCATGTTGATGTTATTGTTGGGATATCACACTATATAATATGTCACCTAAATCATCTATATATTGTTAATGGGTGGAAGGCTAAGCCTCTTGCTTGGTGTTTTGTTCCACTCATGCCTCCCTAGGAACCGTATAAACCGGTGTTATGTTCCTTGATATTGCGTTCCTCACACGGTTGGGGTTATGGGACCCCCTCGATAAACCGCTTAGGGCTAAAGCTTTTGCAGCAAGTCCCAACATTGGTTCTACATTTGCCTAACAACTAAAATTTGCATAGGGAGTTATAAACCCTTTTCTTAATCAACAACCCGTGCCAGTGCTCCACATGAGTGTTGGTCCAAACTGGGGAGTCTGCGGGAACACCTCGAGGAAACTCAAGGGCTGGTAAAAACCTGTAGAATCGCCCATCCGGTCGTGGCCTGAGACGAGATAAGCGCGGATACTATCAGGGTGTCGGCACGCCGAGAGGATTTGCTGGATTAGTTTTACCTTAGTCGGAATATCTTGAGCACGGGATTCCGAGAATACTCGGGCCTTCCCACCTTGGAGTTGCGACTCCGCAGATCGTGAGCTTGTGATGGGCTAAGTTGGGACACCCCTGCAGTGTTTGATCTTTCAAAAGACATGCCCGTGGTTATGTGGCAGATGGGAATTTGTTAATATCCAGTTGTAGAAAACTTGACACCATGTCAGAATACACTACTAGCGTGAGTAACCGTGACGGTCATTTTCCGAAGGGGTTTGGGAAGTGAACACGGTGGGGTTATGTTTGACGTTCTTAGATAGGATCACTTCGTGATCACTTTGACGCTCGTGGCACTTCTCTTCTCGCTCTAAACACGTAAGCTAGTGCTAGTGTAGCTGCAACCTTTGTTCTTCAGCCTTGTTCCACACCCAAGGCTTAGATAGTTTTGCTACCCGGGAACGGGATTGCTGAGTCCTCCGTGGCTCACAGATTCTACACAACACCAGATGCAGGTACTATGGTGAACTACACAGGTGACGACACAGAGCTGTACTGGGAGTTTGATGAAGAACGTGGGCGATACTACGTGTACTATCCCGATGATCAATAGTGGCTTCTACTAGGGGCGATTCGGACCTTGTGGCTTTATTTATTTGGTATCTTTCATTTGGATCTTCGTCCGTAGTCGGACTGTGATGTTATTTGGATGATGATTGCTTAATGTAATGTATTGTGTGACGTGGCGAGTGTAAGCCAACTACTCTTTTGCAATTTCATCCCTATTTTACATGAGTCGTGCAAAGATACCATACTTGAGATCACTCTAGTATGAGCTTATACCTTTAAGTCGTGCCTCGACACGTAGGAGGTATAATCTCATACTGGGCATTACAGTTTGCCCTTCTATTTACTCATAAACAACTCAAATTCATTCTCTTTCTCCTTAGCTCCCTCACTCTCATCAATACAATCCGTCAATGAAGGATTAGTGATGATGGTAGTGTTGATGTTTGGAGTTACCTTGTTGGTGGCCTTAGCCATGAGACACTTGGTGGTGATGTTCTCATTTGGTGAGTCGAAGAGAGATGAGCGAGGAGTAGCTGCCATAGCAATTGTGGCCATGGTGACCATCTCATCATCTTCATCATTATCATCATCCTCAACATATTCTTCTTGGGCCACCAACCCTTTAGGACGGGTCTTCTTGTTGAAGTTGTTCTTGTTGGGATAAGACTTGGCCTTATCCTTCCGGATAAGCTTGCCTCCAAAGTCTTCTCTTTTCTCATATGGGCAATCTACAACAAAGTGGCTCACATTCCCACAGTTGAAGCAAGTCCTCACTCGTTGCTTGCCCTTGTTGCCACTCGAGTTGTTCTTGTTGAAGTTGGGCCTTGAGTTCTTCTTTTTGCCCCAAAATTGCCGTGAGGCAAGAGCCATGTGCTCATGATAGACATATTTGGTGTCCTCGGGGCAACACTCATCGTCATCCTCCTCCTCCTCTTCTTCCACACAAGCCTTGGCCTTCAAGGCAAGGTTAGGCTTCTTTGATCGTTGAGCTCTTAAAACCGCATTGTCGGCAGTCTTGTCCAAGATCCTCATGGCAACGAACTCATCCAACACTTCTTTTGATGACAAAGTGTGGAAGTCCGGTCTTTGGCGAATGACGGAGGACATGGCCTTGTGGTAAGGCATCATGGCCTTGAGAAACTTGCGCTTGATCCAATTGTCATCCGTGTCCTTGCTCCCATGATCTCGAAGAGAAACCACAAGAGTGGTTAATCTCCGATAAAGTTCATGAGGATCTTCATCTTCGATCATAGGAAACTCATCGGCTTCATCTTGCACAACTTCATAGTTAGAGCGTTGAATGCTTGCGCTCACCTTGTACATGGAGCGAACATGCTCCCAAGCTTCCTTGGCCACGGTGAAGGGTCGAAGATGTGCAATGTCTTCGGGAGGGATAGCATCTTGAAGTATGTAAAGAACGGACTCGTTGAATTGATGATCCACAGCTTCTCTCGGAGTTAAATTGTCGGGATCACGTGGATAAAAACCTTGCTCAATGATTCTCCAAAGATTAGTAGAGCAATGATTTAAATGACGTTTGAAGCGAAACATCCAAGTAGAAAAATCAAAAAAATTCATAAACTTAGGAGGAGGCCCAACGGAATTTAAATGCGGTGCGGGAATGGGTCCTCCATAGTGGGTAGGAGGAGCGGAGTGGACAAAGATCCCACTCCCATTCTGAGTAACCGGGGCTTGTTCACTACTAGCTTCTCCCTTGTCGGGAGTAGCCTCCGACACGATGGTAGCAGGACGAACCACTTCCAACAGTGTGGTGGATAATTTAATCCCCTCAAGCAATTCCTTAAAGATGCCTTTGACCTCGGTCGCTAGTGATTCTTTCAATGTGGTCATAGCCACATTGAACTCCTCACGAGAGATCGAGGCTCCCCCATCGGACGTAGGCAAGGACGGAGTTCCACCAGAATGTTCCTCCGTCTCGACTATGTTGTCACCCATACTCTTTGGACGGTCAAGTCCTTAAAAAGAGACGATGCTTTGATACCAATTGAAAGGATCGATATGGTTGACTAGAGGGGGGTGAATAGGCAACTACCAATTTTTAGCTTTTCATAACCAATTTAAATTAAGCAACAAGGTAAGTTGTCTAGATAAGCAACTAGGATGAAAACTACAAGGAAAGCTTGTACAAGTAAAGAAAAGAAATAACCACAAGTGGAGCCGGTGAAGACGAGGATGTGTTATCGAAGTTCCTTCCCTTTGAGGGGAAGTACGTCTCCGTTGGAGCGGTGTGGAGGCACAATGCTCCCCAAGAAGCCACTAGGGCCACCGTATTCTCCTCACGCCCTCACAAAATGCAAGGTGCCGTGATTCCCCTAGTGGTGCCCTTGAAGGCAGCAACCGAACCTTTACAAACAAGGTTGGGGATCTCTCAAAAACTTAATTTGAGGCTCCCAACGAAACCCCGGAGCTTCACCACAATGGCATGTGGCTCCGAAGTGACCTCTTCCGTCTAGGGTGCTGAAACACCCAAGAGTAACAAAATCCACACAAGAAAGTATGGGGGAATCAAGTTTCCTTGGGTGGAAGTGTAGATCTAGGTCTCCTCCTTCAATCCCTAGCAAATCAACAAGTTTGAGTGGCTAGGGAGAGAGATCGGGCAAGAAAGCTTCAATGGCATTAATGGAGGAGAGAGAGAGGCAAGGGGTAGGTGGGAGGTAGGAGAAGGACCTCCTTAAATAGAGTCCCCAAGATTCCAACCGTTATGTGCAGAAATGCACTGGACCGGTACTTCCGCACAAGCCACCGGTACAACCGGTGTGTGAAGTAAACCGCATCCATGGCACCAGGGCGGTACTTCCGGTGTAGCGCATGGTAGTATCGGTCTTCCGGAGAAAACCGGAACTACCACTCCACCACCGGTCAACTACTGCTTCGAGTCTAGAAGGTTTTAACCAAGGGCGGTAGTTGGGGCGGTGGTAGAGCCGGAACAACCGCTAGGGCAGTAGCTCCTGAGTGGTGGCAGTTAAAGCAGTACTACCGCTCTGAACACCGGTAGTACCTGTTTGTCGAGATGATACCTGTACTTCCGGGCCACCACCGGTCCACCACCGCACCCAGTACAGAAGGTTATCACCCTTGTGCGGTACTAGGGGCGGTGGTTTGACCGGAACTACTGGCCCCCGGTACTACCGCTGCTAACAGCGGTACTACCGCAGTAGAGGAGAATGCACACACACATAGAAACAAGGGGACCTCTGTCTCCTCGAACGAAGGCAATATAGTGGGTGCATAGTAACTGTGTACGTGACTTGATTCACCCAATACCTTCCTATGTGGGTTCCCTCTTAATAGTACGGATTTCCTACGACCAAGGGAAACAAAAGGCGTCAGAAACTCCATCTTCGATCTTTTCCTTCTAGAGGGAAGGCCTAACCGTCTTGCGCCACACAATGTATACCTGAGTAGTATTTGACGCATGATTAGTCCACACATGTATTGTCATCATCACCAAAACCCTAGGCAAGAGATGCCCTTACAACTAGTAACTTTAATCAGACGTGACATGACGGCCTCTGAGCCCATTCAGACAAGGTGGGCGCCAAACGTGGGTGGCAAAACACATTTGATTCAAGCTTGTCCAAAAACATGTGTCTCTCCCTCCATTTCCCCATTCATCCACGGTGGGCGGCAAAACAAACTCTCGTCCGAAATCGTTGTAGGCTAATATTTTAAATAGCAGCAGATGTGTAACTTCCCTCAGACGTGAAACAACCGCCCTACCTGTCAGCCCCGTTCGTACACCGTGGGCGCCAACTGTGGGTGGCAAAACACCCTCTCCTCGCCCGAAATCGTTACCGGCAAATATTTGGGAGATGCGAGATTACCGTCCTATCCCCAACCGACGTGATGTCCGGAATTTTAAACGGGGGATAAGTTCGTAACTTTGCCACATTTCAGACAAGTGCGTCCCAAAGTTTGAGATCCCCCCCTCCATTTCCCCATTCATACACCTTCGGCGCCACGACAACCTCCCCACTGCGGCCAGCCTGCTCCGTCCACCACCCCATCCTCCACCTTGGCGGAGCCGCTACCCCTACCCCATTGTCCACTGCAAGAGATGGACGTATCTCATCCACGGCGCCGGACTAGGATCCTTTCATCGCTTCGTCTCGCTTCATCGGCGCCGTAGTCCACTTTGCCGTTGCCGCTCCTACGACCGCCTCGTCCACGATAACATAATTTATCCCCCAACCCGGCCATCTGCCATCTAAAGTCTTCTTCCCCGCCGCCGACAGCCATCGCACCCGCAGCACCCTCAACGTATCAGCAGGGACCTACACGGCGTTGCAAGAGAGGTGATACTATTCCATATGTGCTTAAGTTATTGATCTTGCCCGAAAAATAGATCTTAAATTGTTTACCGTACTTTTCTTGTCCGTACCAAATCGTAGTGGCTAGTTGAATGCAAACATTGGTTGCGAAGTAGCTTTGTCCGGTTTGCACCTTCAGATTCGCCATGTCATGGTCACTATACTCATAAAGCTTATGGTTTCCCCCCTTTATATTCACTACCATCATCGTAGGTGCTTCACTGCTTCATGTCGTGCTAGCACTGCTCCTCAAGACCTCAACCCATCAAGCGAAACAACATGCCACTCATAATTCCAAAGCTTACGTGTTGAAATACGAATCTCATATGATGCTCATATTACTAAAACAGAGAACCTTTAATTGGTCACCTAATGTTCCTATATTCGTTTCGAAAAGCATGTGCGCCACCCACTGGTCCAGCTAGTTCCACTTTCCCGATTTTACTCTTGATGCTTAGGGTTTTCCCCTTTATCTACTCAACCATGATCTGCGTAGGTGCTTTATGTCATACTAGCATTACTCCACCCTTCAAGCTAAACAACACAACACTCAAAATTCCAAAGCTTAGTTGTTCAAATATGATTGTGATATGATACTAATATTAGTTAACAGACACATTTAATTGGTTAGCTAAAGGTCCCACTTGAGTTTCCAAATGCATGTCGCGACATATAGAGAGACAGCAGAATTACATTTCTTTGTCACTTGCTGACTATACTTTCTTGTCCATACCAAATCTTAGTTGTTATTTCAAAGCAAATATCGGTTGCTAACTACCCTTTGCGCGGTTTGCAGCTTCAGATCTGCCATCCCACTGCCACGATCAATACTAGACTCATCATGCTTATGGTTTCCCCATTTTATGATGACCACGATCAGCCTACGTGGTTCGTGTCGTAATAGCACTGCTCCACCCATCGAGCTAAACAAGCTTAGTTGTACAAATTCAAATATAATATTATGCTGATGTTAGTAAAACTAGGAGATGTTTAATTGGTCAGCTAAATGTTCCTACTTTAGTTTTGAAATGGATGTGAGCCACATATGGAGAGACTGGAAGGAATAGTATTTCTCTATGCGCTCTGGTTCATCATGGGTGGCCAACCGACATTGTATAGAAAGACTTGTAATATCTTCAATCTGCTTGCTCTTCTGCTCTTCTTTAAGATGATCCTCTTATCTTGCAGTCGACTCATCAGGTCGAGTTATTCTCCCTTAGTATATTTTGAATCTGTCAGGTCAGGTCGACTTATTCTTCTTTACTATATGTTGAACCTGTCATCTGCGAAGTATTATCACTTCTGGAGCTCTCATATTTTGAGTAGTAGGCCACATTATATTAATGCACACACCAAATTACAGCATGCATGGCACCTCTTAGAAGAATTGCAGAGATAACACAAAGGGGTTTATAGGGAGGAAGTATTGGATTAGAATCACTTCTGCATTACAAAGATATTCTCACTTGTTTTTATGTTTTCATGCCTATCAACTATTGAACATTATCAATATGAATATGAGAATGGGCGCATGAGAGGAATATTGCGGAACAATCCACCAATGTTGGGGATATCGCTTATCGGGAACTTATTGGTCGACCCATGATAAGGGGTAAATCGGCCAGTTTATCGGCATATCGGCCGATTTATGGGCATATTGGCTTATTTATCGGCCGATTTATCTCATCGGTCACACAACGGTAAGCGATAAATCGGCCGATTTATCGGCATATTGGAAGATATCTTGAACAGTGCAATCCACTGGCTAACAAACTTGGCATGGTGGAGGATGGCCTATCTTATTCACCCATCAAGGTGCATGCTCTAACTTGGCAAGGTTGTATTGGTCGCATATATTTTGCATCTGACCTCTTGCATTACTTCTACTTTGTTACACCATCTGCTTAGTTTAAGCATCATATATGAGTATATGTCATACCTATCCATTTTCTGCACCTATTCCATGTGTCGTCATACTATGTTTTTCCAGTCAAATGTTGTTCTTTCGTAATAGATGTCCAAAAGGAAGAGGGTGATTGCAGATCCTCAAGGAGTACAAACTAGGTATTTGGAGAAGGTAGTGATACCTATTAAATCAGATAGATCAGCAGCCATAGAAAACACAAGCCCAAATGTAATAGACTTTACCCCTACTCTAGTGGCCAAACCCCTATTAGAACTGCTGATAGCTCAGCGTCAGGTACTGTCTATGATATCAATTCAAATTTTGAACTCCTAAATATCTGCATGTGCCTTATCTTCTCTCTTGTATAAAAACTAATTTCAGATGAATATCCATTCTCAAAGGATCATAGGCTCTCACGACAATACTGGGCTCTGCATTGCTCTTGTCAGTACCTCTTACCCTTTGTCAGCATACTAACACTCATTGCTGTTTGATTATGTAGCATCACTGTAAATGTTCGCTTCTTTATCCTCCCTTTGGTTTAAATTATAAGATCTATATTTACTCTTAGATAAATGTAGAATTAGCACAATGGTTATGAAGTTTTGGATTGCTCATGTAAGTACCTGTTGTCATGTACTCCCTCTGTATCGAATTAATTGTTGATCAATTGGATGTATTTAGAACTTAATAGTGCTAGATACATCCATTTGAGCGTCAACTAATAACGGATGGTGGTGGTATTACTGTACATGCATCACGAGATAGTTGATTGTCTAGCATTACTCTGCATCTTATCTGCCCTGCCCTCCACTTTCTTCAAATTATCATATCTACATTTACTCTTACCAAAATGTTGAATAAAGCCAATGCCACTTTACACGTTGATGTCTGCATTCCTCTTGTCAGTACCTTTCGCCTTGTAACACTGTACTTAATTAATTACTATTTGATTGTGTATCATCAGTCTGCACCTAAGCTTCATTATCCTCTATTTCTTCCAATATTATTTGATCTATATTTACTGTTTGCAAAATGTATAATAATGGCAATGCTTATAAAGAATTTTCTTTGGGGAATTATTTGAATTGTCTTTCCATCAACATGGAGAAGGGCTTTGTCCAACCCGTGTTAACATGTAATGTAAGTTCATCCTTCTCAAGCCTTCAAACTTTGTTCTAGTATAGATTTGGATAGGCATCATTTCCTCCACTTCTGTTTACATCTGATTGGATGTTTGCAACAACTACCAGTTTTAAATTGTAGTTGTAAAAACTTGTTCCTTATGCAGAACAGATCCATTTATTTTCTTATATAATTGTGAAACCTGTTACGTGTCTCCTTGCTTCTCTTTCAGAGTCGTATCTCTTATGTCAGGCAGAACTTTAGGAAAGATAGTGAGCCAAACCATCTTGAGGACAGCGAGATGACCCCAAGGTCCTGTCTTGATGAAGACAGTGAGTTGAAGCTACTCACCAGCAGGTGTGAGACAACCTTTGTGCAGTCGCTGCCTCAATCAGTTCGACTTCTTTAAAGCGGAAAGGCTTCCTTCAGCTCAGCTCCGACTTGAAGTCAAAGATGTAATGAAGATGTCAGGGGACTGCCTTGCACACTATGGTGCCATACAGCTAGGGATGAAGCATCTATCGTTGACACAACTAAGGTCTCATCAGCTTGTTCGGCTGCTTGTGGGGCCCGGGCTTGCTAGATCTAGTGCCTTCTGAAGTGCTCTCAGTTTTTTATATTGTTTTGTCCGTGCGTTTATATGCACTGGTGGCGACCTTTGATGCCCAATGTATGAAATTTGCGGTCATGTTGCGCTTTATTATCACCGGTAGCGAACTTTGATTCCCAGTGGATGTAATATGCCGTAATTTCTTTGTTGTATAGTATAGGTTTATTCTTTGGTCGGTATGCTGTAATTTAGGCTGGATGGTTCAGTGGATCTCAGTGTTGTCGGTCTTCAGGCCGGCACGTTACTCCTATGGTCCAAAACGTGGGCCTATAATCATCTTGGGCCATTAGCAGGTCTAAACCTATAGTAGTTTCCCGCCTTTAATAGGCCATGGGCTACATATTTACTGTAGTGACACTGGGCTTCCTACGGGCCGTAGAAACAATGGGCCTTCTACGGTCCGTAAAAACAATGGGCCTTCTACGGGCCGTATAAACAATGCGCCTTCTATGGGTCGTATCATCAATGGGCCTTAGACGGGTCGTATGATCGATTGGCCAAACATGGGCCAAAATTAGACCGCGTTATGGCCGTAAATGGGCTAGAGTTGGAGTCGTCCGTGCATGGGCCGACCATAACGGGCCGTCATTAATAGGTCGTATTTGATGACGCTATGAAAACGGCCCAACGTATTAACGGGCCTCAAACGGGCCGACTGTACCCATGGGATGAATTTGGCCCACAAGTAGAAAATGGCAGTAACCAGTCGTAAGTAACCGAATGCTGGAAATCAGCCCAAGAATAAATGGGCCCTGAGAAGGCCGAAAGATAATATGGGCTGCAAACGGCCCAATGGATTAATGGGCCGTTAATGGGTATAATGTGATACACTGTTCATTACGGCCAGTTTCACCACGGGCCGTTAATGGGCCAAGAATAAATGGGCCCTAAGAAGGCCGAAAGATAACATGGGCTGCAAACGGCCCAATGGATTAATGGGCCGTTAATGGGTATAAAGTGGTACACTGTTCATTATGGGCCAGTTTCACCATGGGCCGTTAATGGGCCAAGAGTTACAAAAGGGCGACATACGGGCCGAAAGACGTCATGGGCCATACATGGGCCAAAACTTAAAATGGGCTGGAATCATATTGGACGGCCCAGATGATGCTACTGGGCCTAATTCGGATAGGTAGTAATGGGCCCTGGGTTAGCGGGCTGTAAATGGGCTATATGCGGACAGGCCGTTAACAGGCTTGTCGTGGGCCAGCCCGCCACCTTTTGACCAAGTCAAACGGGCTGGCCTTTTCACAGGAATGGGCCTCTGTTGCGCCATGCCACGTGTCGATGTATCATAGGCGCTTTGGGTCCAATGAGAGGATGACATATGTCCCAATGGTGAGCCGACTTGTGTTTCCTCCAGCCAATGATGATTTCACACGTGGAAAATCCCCATTGGTCGGGGCTGTTAATGGGTTATCGGATCCAAAACCGGACCCGATAGCTTAACGGTGTTCCGTTAAGGTGGATGCCACGTGTCGGACACCCTGGACGAAAGCACTTCTGTGACGCGTGATTTATCGTCATGGAAGTGGACACTTCCGTGATGATAATTTTGGTAATGTCATGGAACACTTCTACGACAACACAACTATGACTATCTTGATTTTGTCATAAAATTGTCATGGATGTACATGCATAATAGAAAACGTGACCAACTGTGACAAACACGTATCATCACGGAAGTGTATTTTTTTTGTAGTGCAAACTACTCCGAAACATATAGCTGAAGATCAATGAGTAGTTGAATAATTATGTAGCTATGTGAAGACTCTCTAACATTTAAGAATTTCAGATCTTGGGATATTATTCAAACTGCAAGGAAAACAAAATAAGTAGACGCTGCAAGCAAAACATATATCATGTGGTGAATAAAAATATAGTCTCAAGTAAAGTTACCGATAGACGAAGACGAAAGAGGGGATGCCTTCCCGGGGCATCCCCAAGCTTAGGCTTTTGGTTGTCCTTGAATTTTACCTTGGGGTTCCTTGGGCATCCCCAAGCTTAGGCTATTTCCACTCCTTATTCCATAGTCCATCGAATCTTTACCCAAAACTTGAAAACTTCACAACACAAAACTTAACAGAAAACTCGTAAGCTCCGTTAGTATAAGAAAATAAAACCACCACTTGGGTACTGTTGTGAAATCATTCTAAATTCATAATGGTGTAATATCTAATGTATTCCAACTTCTCTATGGTTCATATCCTCGGATACTACTCATAGATTCATTGAAATAAGTAAACAACACATAGAAAACAGAATCTGTCAAAAAATAGAATAGTGTGTAGCAATCTGTAACTTTCGAACACTTCTGTAACTCAAAAAATTCTAAAATAAATTGGTGGACGTTAGGAATTAGTCTATTGATCTTCTGTAAAAAGACTCAACTCAAAAGCACTCTTTTGTAAAAAAAATGGCAGCTAATCTCGTGAGCCCGAAGTTTCTGTTTTTTACAGCAAGATCGCAAAGACTTTCACCCAAGTCTTCCCAAAGGTTCTACATGGTACTTTATTGAAACAAAAGCTATTAAACATCATTACTAGAGTAGGTTAATAATGTGAACACACAAAAACATTAGGGGTAATTATTGGGTTGTCTCCCAACAAGCGCTTTTCGTTAATGCCTTTCTAGCTAGGCATGATGATGACAATGATGCTCACATAAAAGATAAGAATTGAAATATAGCGGGAGCATCATGAAGCATATGACTAGCACATTTAATTCTAACCCACTTCCTATGCATAGGGATTTTGTGAGCAAACAACTTATGGGAACGAGAATCAACTAGCATAGGAAGGGAAAACAAGCATAGCTTCAAAACTTTCAACATATAGAGAGGAAACTTGATATTATTGTAATAGGTCGAAACATATGTTCCTCTCTCATAATAATTTTCAGTAGCATCATGAATGAATTCAATAATATAAACATCACATAAAGCATTCTTTTCATGATCCATAAGCATAGAAATTTTACTACTCCCATCATAAGCAAAATTCTTCTCATTCATGGTAGTGGGAGGAGCAAATTCAACAAAATAACTATCATGTGAAGCATAATCCAATTGAAAATAAAAATCATGATGACAAGTTTCATGGTTATGTTTATTCTTTATAGCATACGTGTCATCACAATAATCATCATAAATAGGAGGCATGTTTACATCATAATAAATTTGCTCATCAAAACTTGGGGGACTAAACATATCATATTCATCAAACATAGCATCCCCAAGCTTTTGGCTTTGCATATCATTAGCATCATGGGTATTCAAAGAATTCATACTAACAACATTGCAATCATGCTCATCATTCACATATTTTATGCCAAGCATTCTATGTAATTCTTCTTCTAGTATTTGAGCACAATTTTCTTTCCCATCATTTTCGCGAAAGATATTAAAATGATGAAGCATATGAGGCAACCTTAATTCCATTTTTTGTAGTTTTCTCTTATAAACTAAACTAGTTATAAAACAAGAAACTAAAATATTCGATTGCAAGATCTAAAGATATACCTTCAACCACTCACCTCCCCGGCAACGGCGCCAGAGAAGAGCTTGATGTCTACCACGCAACCTCTTCTTGTAGACGTTGTTGGGCCTCCAAGTGCAGAGGTTTGTAGGACAGTAGCAAATTTCCCTCAAGTGGATGACCTAAGGTTTATCAATCCATGGGAGGCGTAGGATGAAGGTGGTCTCTCTCGAACAACCCTGCAACCAAATAACAAAGAGTCTCTTGTGTCCCCAACACATCCAATACAATGATAAATTGTATAGGTGCACTAGTTCGTCAACGAGATGGTGATACAAGTGCAATATGGATGGTAGATATAGGTTTTTGTAATATGAAAATATAAAAACAACAAGGTAACTAATGACAAGAGTGAGCATAAACGGTATTGCAATGCGTTGAAACAAGGCCTAGGGTTCATACTTTCACTAGTGGAAGTTCTCTCAACATGGATAACATAATTAGATCATATAGCAATCCCTCAACATGCAACAAAGAGTCACTCCAAAGTCACTAATAGCGAAGAACAAACGAATAGATTATGGTAGGGTACGAAACCACCTCAAAGTTATTCTTTTTGATTGATCTATTCATGAGTCCGTAGTAAAATAACACGAAGCTATTCTTTCCGTTCGATCTATCCTAGAGTTCGTACTAGATTAACACCTTAAGACACAAATCACCCAAAACCCTAATGTCACCTAGATACTCCATTGTCACCTCAAGTATCCGTGGGCATGATTATACTATATGCATCACACAATCTCAGATTCATCTAGTCAACCAACACAAAGAATTTTAAAGAGTGCCCCAAAGTTTCTACGGGAGAGTCAAGACGAAAACGTGTGCCAACCCCTATGCATAAGTTCACAAGGTCACTGAACCCGCAAGTTGATCACAAAAACATACATCAAGTAGATCACGTGATATCCCATTGTCACCACAGATAACCACATGCAAGACATACATCAAGTGTTCTCAAATCCTTAAAGACTCAATCTGATAAGATAACTTCAAAGGGAAAACTCAATTCATCACAAGAGAGTAGAGGGGGAGAAACATCATAAGATCCAACTATAATAGCAAGCTCGCAATACATCAAGATCGTGCCATCTCAAGAACACGAGAGAGAGAGAGAGAGAGAGAGAGAGAGAGAGAGATCACATAGCTACTGGTACATACCCTCAGCCCCGAGGGTGAACTACTCCCCCTCGTCATGGAGAGCGCCGGGATGATGAAGATGTCCACCGGAGAGGGATTCCCCCCTCCGGCAGGGTGCCATAACGGGTCTAGATTGGTTTTTGGTGGCTCCAAAGGCTTGCGGAGGCGGAACTCTTGATCTAGGTAATTTTATGGAGATTTCTATATATATAGGGGGTGTTGGAGTCGCGAACAAGTAAAGGGGATCTCCGGGCTGTCTAAGAGGTAGGGGGGCGCGCCCCTACCCTCGTGGGCAGCCAGGGATCTTTCGGTCCTCCTCCGGTACTCACTGGGCTTCTTCTGGTCCAGAAACAACCTCCGTTGAGTTTCAGGTAAATTAGGCTCCGTTTGGTATTCCTTTTCTGCGATACTCAAAAACAAGGAAAAAACAAAAACTGGCACTGGGCTCTGGGTTAATAGGTTAGTTCCAAAAATCATATAAACGTGTATATTAAAGCCCATTAAACATCCAAAACAAATAATATAATAGCATGGAACAATAAAAAATTATAGATACATTGGAGACGTATCAGGCAGCAGATACTCACTCGGATGGGGATAAAATTTGTGTGGCCAGCTGTAAGCAGTTTCTAGCGCACGCGGACGATTTTTTCATGGGCGCATGAGCGTGGGAGCCGGCTGAAAGTTCGGCCGGACCGCCGACTCTAAACATTTACCTTTTGAATACTAAGGATATCACAGACTTCAAAATCTGATATTTCTTAGACATATATGAAGCACTACTACATCAGATCACATCATACATCTGCGTTGGACTATGTCCAAACGTTATCCAGTATCAGCATCTGTGTTCCTTCGATAAAAAAATATCAGGTGATATCCCTCTAAGTATAATTTTGGCACATATTCCTTTTTGTCAAAGAGCAATTATTTTGGTTTGCGTATTTTTGTTCGTAGGACAATTGTTCACTACAAGAGTAAAGATCATGGATATGTGGCTCGTGCTACTATTACCATGCGCTAGCCTCTAACCGTGCCATCAAGCTTGATGAATGTATAAGCCGCCGTTCTACAAACCGGTTTGACATCAGCTCACCCGTCCGTATGGCTTAACGTGCCCGCGATTGACTCGCCTGTCTGCACCGGCTTACAACACCGTGGCCGACTCATCTATCCGTGTCACCTTTGATGCTACGGTTGTCTTTACCGTTTGTGTCTTGCTGCCTGGTTTACATCAACACACCGAGTTGCACCTGTCTGCATGGGATGTTTATCGAGTATAAAGTCTGTCACTGCTTGGGTAGCCCTTTTTTCTTCCAACAACTCTGGGGCAAATTATCATGTATTATCAGCCGCCGTCTGCACTGGATGGCTCAATGGGCAGGCGCACAAGTCGCCGCCACTACAGTTTGGTTAACTTCAAACAGCCAGTTGGAAGGAACCATTGGCTGAGTTGCTAACACGGCTCATACAGAATCATTTATAAACCGCCACAGTCACCTCAACTTTCTATGGATTCACGTCGTGCTATCAACACCAATGATATACACCTTATGCTATGGTCATCTATGGAGAATCTCAAGCCAACTCCTGGATTAGTCTTAAGACTCGGGGGCTACAATGATATGACTCAGCAAGTCTTGCCAGTTTTAGCAAATTCAAAAACCCCAGGACAATGAAGGAAAACATAACACAGCCCCAGAGGCAACTGCCCTATTGGTGAAAATTTCAAAACCGTCAGAAAAATTTCCGGCTCAAAATGAAGATTCTGGCTCAATATCTGGTTCCAAATCAGGCTCAAGGAAAAACTGCCTCTCACAAAGCACTGAAGCTCAATATCCGCTTCCAAATCCAGCTTAAGGGAAATATGTCTCCCACGAAGCTCTGAAGCTCTCAAATCTGGTTTAAAATTCCGGCTTAAGAAGAATATACATCTCTCACAAGTTCGAGTTCTCAGGAAAATTACAGGGACCAAAGAGAGTCGGATGCATAACACAACTCAAACATAGGTCCCCAACGAGTACAATTCGTAAGTATGTCACTTGGGGGATTCCTGTTCAAACTTAGGCATATTCGACCAAAGAGAACATAGCGTTAGTACCATCTTGACCAGGTTATCTTGTTCAGACATAGGCGTATTCAACCAAAGAGGACATAACCTTTTCGGGTCATCCTACCTGTATACCAGCTGCTTCAACTCCATCAGGTCATCCTGATTGACCCGCCGAACTCTTAGCAATCAATCTTTTACGGCGTATTCGACCAAAGACTTGAGCTTGCTAAGGTTAAAATGCCGGTTGTAATGTGAGAGCATGGCTTATAGATAGTCAGGATAGATCCAGGCTGCTAAAGCCGCCTTCATTGAAACTTGGTTAAACCTGCCTGTTTTGCTCGATGCTGCTCCGACCTCGTGTACTCTCGATAGTCATATTTGGACTTATCCAGGTTCAAACATCAATTGGGTCGCCTGAGAGCCGGCTATAGAATGCGAGGATACTCCAGTGGCTCAGGCTAGTTTCATTGAAGTATTCTGTCATCATACACATACATCATCATACATTGCATCATACACATACATCATCGTATATTGCATCATACATTTCATCATCATTACATCATCATAGCATGCATCATATATGCATAGATATACTGGTTTATATTGCAGGAACCGGTTTACAAATCAGGTTATATTATTCAAATCTTTAATAGCCAACATGGCTGGATTTTTTATGGTTATCAATAACCAATATTATGATTGAGGTTTTGAAAGTGGCTTTCTCGTAATGGCTATTATCTTATCAATGGATATGATTTATTCTACAATGAAAGGAATAGTCCCAAGTCGCTACAGGCTTACGACCTGGCACTTGGGGGCTACATTATTCAAGTTGAGATTACATCAAATATGCAAGTCCCATGTCACTACCAGCATGCACCATGGCACTTGGGGGCTAATCCAAAGTAATTTTTCGCTCACATTATTGAAGACCTGATTCATCACATTGTAATGAGCCGGCCCTTGGGGCTACCAATTGCTCCTGTCAACAATTCAAGGTACACAAATCTTAATCCATTATATTGAAGGATCCACTGCTCAGTTGGTAAAGCACAAAGCTCTTAACCTTGCGGACGTCGGTTTAAGCCCCATGACGGGGGTTACATCATATGATGTTCTTTTCAAAGAAGTATATATAAAGTCCCAGCTCAATATTACCTTACTGAACCGGCCCTTGGGGGCTACACGTTGTTGTTCAAGTCTACATGATCATATTTACAAAGCCCCTGCTCATTATTGCATAATGACCCGGCCCTTGGGGGGCTACACTGGTTGAAGTTTTTATGAGCATAAGGCAATTACAAGTCCCAAGCTGCTGCAAGCATGACAACCCGGCACTTGGGGGCACATATGTGGAATATTCAGTTTTGACTAGTGTCTTAGATGAACAATCTGGAGTTCTTCATGGTTGCCACATTTATATTGAAGCAAGTCTAAAACTATCACTATGTTCTCCACTTAAGACTTGGGGGCTAAAGGTAATATGCATATAAAGGAGGAACGTCTTCAAATTCTCATTTTTGAGAAAATCAGGAAGATTAATTGTGTGACCCGACGTTGGCAACAATCATTACCCGGTGTGTATAACAGTCATAACCCGGAATCATTAGTTTTTATAACCCGGCATTTTTGGCAATGATAAACCGGTAAGTTCTACATCTTCAAGCCGGCTGAATATCATATGAGTATTTCAAAGACCAATATTTTTTGTTAAGCATGGGGAGCCGAATCAAATGAATTATTCTTCACAATATTTCACTGTGAGAAACCAACATCAGAAAATTGATTATGAAGCTGGCCTATTGACCCGGATTTTTCAGAAAAAGTGCCCAGATTTTTTGCATTGGTAATGTTTGAACACGTCTGCTAAGAAGATTTGCTATGAGATCATGGATATAAATAAAGGAGGAAATGACAAGGACTTAAAGATGATCAAGTGCCGGCTTAGAAGAATTTTTAACCCGGAGCACAGCCTGTCAAATTTGTTCTTGTGTTTATTGTGCAGAATCAGTTTAACATAGATAAATCCAAATTAAACTGGGGCTAATGTCGGGGATATACCCCGCGGTGTAACCCGGCCGAACTTGGCGTTTCATCATAACCCGTTGGAGGACTGGAGACTCATGGGTCTGGCGATTCACTGGTCTGACGATTCACGAGACTGGCGATTCACGAATGACCCCGACGGCGGGTCAGATAAAGGACTAGGCCCAAGGCACAGAAGGTCGGTTCTTGTTATGGTGGGCTGGCTTACGAGGAAAGGCATAAGGAATATTCCTTTACAAAGGAAGCAAGACTAGGACACCACTTGTAATAAAGTAATCAGAGTCCTACTAGGACTAGTCATGTAACCCGCCCCTTCAACATATATAAGGAGGGGCAGGCCACCCCAAGAGGGACAAGAAAAAATATATAGGGCTAGACACAACTAGGAGAGCCGGAGATACAGCGACTCCCTCATGAGCATAATGACACCTAGCCACAAACAACATGTAGGGCTATTACCAGATGATGTCTCCCAGGGCTCGAAGCTGTCTAAATCCTTGTCTTCCACTGCGTCTCTCGATTACGATCAACCCCTCTCAAGCTACTACATAGATGCATTGGCCTCATGACTAAGTCCTCACCCTAGGACATCTGCCGTGACGAATCCACGACACCCGCGATACATCAAGATTGTGCATCTCAAGAACACGAGAGAGAGAGAGAGAGAGAGAGAGAGAGAGAGAGATTAAACACATAGCTACTGGTACAAACCCTTAGCTCGGAGGGTGGACTACTCCCTCCTCATCATGGTGGCCGTCGGGATGATGAAGATGGCCACCGGTGATGATTTCCCCCTGCGGCGGAGTGCCAGAAAGGGCTCTAGATTGGATCTCATGGATACATAAGCCTGCGGCGGCTGGAACAAAATTTCTTTGACTTCCCTTGGGTTTTTTGAATATTTGGGCATTTATAGAGTGAAGATGTGGTGCGTGAGGCCACCGAGGTGGGCACAACCCACCTGGGCGCACCTGGGCCCCTAGGCGCGCCCTGGTGGGCTGGGCCCAGGCGCACCCTGGTGGGTTGTGCCCCCCTCGGTGCTTCTCAGGCCCACTGGAAGTATTGTGGTCTATAAAATATTCACAAAAAGTTTCTTGGTGCTTGGACTCCGTTTGATATTGATTTCTTGTGATGTAAAAAACCAGCAAAAAACAGCAACTGGCACTGGGCACTGGGTCAATAGGTTAGTCCTAAAAAATGATATAAAGTTGCTATAAAATGATTGTAAACATACAAGAATGATAATATAACAACATGAGTACTTCATAAATTATAGATACATTCGAGACGTATGAATGAGCCCCTCTGGGCTTGATGTTACAGTGGACATCACGAATGACAACAAAGCGTCCCGGAATTGGCATAGCCAAGGATTCATTAAGACGCAACAAGACCACTGTAAAATCGACCGTGACAAGCGAATCACTAGATGTCGGACCCCAACCTAATATCATGCATTTGTCGGAAAGATATCCTAGAGCTACTTGAATTCCCACCTAATAACTCCCGAAACTTTCTGGTTATGCAATCTGGTGTTGGGGATACATGGGAAGCAGAATATCTCACCCAACTAACAAGCCCTACAATCCAGCTGTATCCATTCAGCGACACATAACCAGGAAAACTTCGAAAATCGTGTACCTCAGACCTTCAAAAAGCATCCCCTATACTAGCTGTGGCAATACTCCCGAACTATCTCCCCAACACTGGGTGACGTTGGGTTTATCTCACCACCAACATGCATAGAAAAGTTTTTGATGTCGGTGACCTCTGGTATTCCGGAACTGAAACGATACACATTGTGACGACAACACCTTGGAGCTCAACTCACCGGGTCCAATCCAAACAGTCGGGAGGCACCAAGATAGAATTCTCGTCACAAATATATCGGAATGATCGCAAAAATACCCGCGTGATCCTAAAAGAAATTGTGAAAAAGAGGAGAGTGAAGTCAATAATTCCACGTCAGGAGTCCTCACCAGAGAGACGAAGGGGATAAGGAGTAAAAGAATTCCTACTCTTTGATATATATATATATATATATACCAGGATGCGGCTATAGCTCCCATGTGTCGAGGCACGACTTAGAGTCATAAGCGCATTCTGGAATGGTTGCAAGAGTGGCATCTTAACACAATCCCATGTAATGAACGTGAAGATAGAGATAAATAGCTGGCTTACACTCACCACATCACACAATTATCGAATACTTATACAATCATCTAGAATGAACACAAAGTCCGGCTATGGACGAAATCAAACAAAAATATAACCACCCATGCTATGCCCGATCGGCCCTAGAAGGAACCACTATTGATCATCGTGGTATGTCACGTACATATGCCCACGCTCTTCAACTAACTCCCGTTGGAGCTCCTGACCATCGCCTGCATCAAACTCAACTGCACCTGCACCTGTTTTGTAGTAAACCTTGAGTCACGAGGACTCAGCAATCTTGTTCCCGAGTATCAAAACTACCAACGCTTATAGGTGTGGAGAAGGTATAAAGTGGGTTTGCAGCAGGAACTAAGCATATATGAGGTGGTTAGCTTACAAACTTTCAGAGTGATATGAGAAGCTACGCAAACGATCATAATCTAGTAATGATCACTAAGTGATCCTGACTACGTACGAGTCATACATAACTCCACCGTGTTCTCTTCCCGAACTCCCTCGAAAAGAGACCATCACGGCTACGCACACAAGTTATGTATTTTATTTGAGGTTTTTTTGTCAAGTTTTCTACAACCCGATATTAACAAACTCCAATCCGCCACATAACTGCGGGCACGGCTTTCGAAAGATCATGACCCTGCAGGGGTGTCCCAACTTAGCCCATCACAAGCTCTCACGATCAGCAGAGGTAAAACCTCCATCTTGGGGACAACCGGGCAGACTCGGAATCCCAGTGCACAAGATATTTCAACGATGGAAAAACAAGTCCTGCAAGACCTCCCGACGTGCCGACACCCTGATAGGAGTTGCGCATATCTCGTCTCAGGCCATGATCGGATGAACACTAAGTACAACAAACGAAGATCCCAGTAAACTGGGTGGCACCGCAAGTGGCTCTAGTTTGGACCAACACTCATGAGCAGCACTGGCCCGGGTTGTTAATTAAGTCCTTGGGTGCTAGCCGGTCCCTATGCATGTTTTTAGTTATTAGGAAAATGGTAAAACCAATGTCGGGCCATGCTGGAGGAGTTTTATTCAAAGTGAACTATCAAGGGGAGCCCATAAACCCCAACTGTGTTAGGAACGCAAATCAAGGAACATAACACCAGTTTATCGAAACTTAAGGCGGCATGAGTGGAACAAAACACTGAGCAAAAGGCCAAGCCTTCCACCCATTGCCATATATATATGTGCATTACTTAAATATGAGATATTATGATATTCCAAAATATCCATGTTCCGACATGGAGAAATCTTCAACTACACCGGCAACTAACTACGCTATAAGAGGGGCTGAGCAAAAGCGTATCATAGCCAATCAACGGTTTGCTAGGAAGGTAGTTAGAGGTTTTCATGGCAATGTAGGAGGCTGGCAATCAAATAGGTAGGAAGCACGACATAGCGAAAGAGCGATACAACTAGCAATGCAAAGATAGAGGTGATAAGAAGAATGAGTCCAAGAATAGAACGAATGGGCATAGTCGAATGAATCCTCACAATCCGCAACGTTACCAGAAATAAGAAGTAGCACCGGAACTAAGAAGTAGCACCGGAAAGAAGCAAACGACATGGTAAACACACAAGCATAAACATGCATAATGCATAAGCAAGTATGATGCATGTACGTTTTAAATAGGCATGACATGGCAAAGTGCATCAAGTAATACTACAAGTTAAGTGGAGCTCAATATGCAACGAGTTGCATATTGACGGAACACCACATTCAAACATTTAGTTTAATGTTGTTCATGTACACAACAAGTTTAAATGTTGGCTAACATGGCAAGAGGTGCAACACAAATAAACTATAATATCTCAGAAATTTAAATGGGGCCAGAAACAACATACAACAATTCTGGCAAAATCCCCATGTGCATATTTCAAATTTGGTAGTGTTTTTCCTAAACCATATTTTAGAGTTATTAAACAGCAAAATAAAGTGCACCAAGTTCTTCTATGGATTTTTCTACCCCAAAAACTTATAAAGCTTATTTAAAACCGAGCTACTGTTATTTAGTTAATAATTAAACTAATTTAGCATGTTATTTAAACAAACAAATGCAAACGGCCATTTAAACATTTTAAACATGCATGGCAGCTCGATATTATGAAACTAGATGAAGTTCTAAGCATTTTACATGTTTAAAATATTTTAATCCGATGCACGGTTTGTGAGATATGATATGCATGAACCGTAGGGTTTTTTCTGTAAAACTGGAGTTCTCTGGATAATTAGACAAATATATGGAAGGAAAAAACGAGCGCTGGGCTGAAACTGCACAGACTGGGCCAACAAGCAGGAGGGCCCGTGGGGAGCTCACCCATGGGCCAGGCCCAGTCGAAGCAGAGGCTCGGCAGGACGGCTGGGTGGTCTGGTGAGGTAGGGGCACGGTCAACACGAGCGCCTGACTTGGGTTCAATGCAGAGGAGCTGAGCGCGGCTTTGGTTGCTCATAGATGAGGATGAGGCAGGGTTCGCGCGAGGCGACTGGTCAACTTGGGACGACCAGGGTCGCTCGATCCGTTTGAGTGGGATGCAGGCGGCAGCGCTGAAACGCAGAGGCGCGAGACGTGGCGCGAAGAAGGAGGTCCGGTGCGGCGGTGCAGTCCAGAGCGTCGGATCTAGCCAGCGGTGACTTGCAGTAAGGGCGGGAGGCGATGGGGAGGAGCAGACGAAGCTCCTGCAGGGCCGCGTCCATGGCGATCTGGTAGAGAGTACCAGAGAGAGGGAGGGATTTGAGAGACGAAGTGAAGAAACGATGGGACCCAAGGGAAGAAATGGAGCAGGCAGGGGAGCGGGATGGCCTGATGGAGGTGGGGCCTGCTCCGGCAGGAACTGTTGCTGCTTGTGGGGTTGTTTTGGGCAGGGCCTTGAGTACGGGCGTGCTATGAGAGGAGGCTGGGAACGATGTCGAAAGCGGAAGGCCGGCGCTTGGTTGTGTCGGCGTCCTGGGAACCAGGGTACCCAGACTTGCCTATCTGCGGGCCGCGACGCGCTCCTACAAGCGGCCTGGTACGGCCCAGCTGATCGACCAGCCGTCCAAGACCCTCGCGAGGGGGCTAAGCCTCGTGAGGAGAACGACGTCAAGACCCCCTCAGAAGCGGCCTCGGCAAGGTGCTCCGGAGGGGCGGAGAATCCAAGGCCAAGCTTGCCTCAGGAGGAGGCAGTGATGTCAGCAGTGACGCACCGCTCCAGCGGGTGCCAGCGTCCGCCAGCGGTGGAGTTGCCATTTCGGTGCAAAGGGGACAGCGCAGCCACGGGTTCTCGAGGAATGGGACAAAGGTTTCCCCTTTAGTGCAACAAGACCGAACACCGCAAGGACGACAAGGAGGATGTCACCGTCGAGCCCACCATCGCGTCACCGCCTGATCCTTTTGCAGGCGAAGACCGCTTTTGTCATGATAGGAACGTCCTTGTGTTCCCGCTCAAAAATGACCGTTGTGGGATCCCTTCCCGCCTAAACATTTCGGGGAAGAGGACCCTGGCCGCCTCTATAAGTAGCTAGGACCCCCACTATGGAGGGGAGGTCGAACCAAGCCTAGCCAAGTGGAGCAGATCCATAAACTCCGCCACCACGCAAAGGAGCAAGAACACTTGCCTCCTGACCCTCCTGAGCTCGCCTGCCGAGCTCAGGAACCACTATACTAGCTCATATTCCAGCCCTCCTGAGGCCAATCCACCAAAGCAGGAAGTAGGGTTTTACACCACACGGTGGCCCAAACCTGGGTAAACTCTTGCGTACACTATCTGTTGTTTGCTTGAATCCCTTCACCAAGACGAGAGCGAGACGCTAGGTAGACGTGAGCGGGAGAGATCTTCGTTCACGCCCCTGTGTTCGAACTTCTTGGGTTTTGCGGAGCCCTAAATCCGACAGGTTGTTGCGGGGGCTCCTTGGTAGTGGCTTGAACGGATGCCAACATGGGATCGAGGAAGGTGCGGCTAGTTAGGGAAAGAGGGGGTTGCGGCTTGCTGGTGATTTCGGTGGCGCGGAAAACACGGGAGGTGGTCGGAGGCTGCGGTTGGAGGGGGCGTGGATCTGAGATGGATGGTGGTTGGCTCGGTGGGAAAGTCGAGGAGGAGCCAGGCGGGCTGGCGGCGGCGGGCGGAATGGACAGATGGGACATCTCGGGACTAAGGTTTGGTCAGATTAAATAGGTAGGTGGACTAGCTTAGGGGCTAAACGGACCCTCCGATCAAGATCGGACGGTCAAGAATAAATGTGTAGGGAAGTCCAAATGAGAAATCGAAGATGTTTTAGGGATGTTTGGGGATGATTCAGACCCATCGGTAATGACGGCCCGGATCGAGTTCGGGGAAGTTTTTCGGACGCGCACGTGAGGGGGGGTTTAGTTGGGCTCATAGAACAAGTGTAACATCCCAAATTTTCAATTTGGAATGTTATACACTAGATCATCAATGCATATCATATTTTCTTGCTTTTGGTAGATCCTAGAAATTCTATGCAACTCAAGGACCCTCGGAGAGAGTTGCGGATTTCGTTATTTTCATATGTGAGGTTTCTCAAATTTTGAAAATAGGATCATTGATTTTATTTATTTTATCTTCAAGTATTTCGAAAATGAAAATATGAGAGAGGGAGTAAAATGACTCTCCCAACATAAAGAAATACTGAGGATTTAATAAAAAAATCAAATAAGTTTTATTTTGGTGTTTTTGTTATTTTATTTGAATTTAGGAAAAATTGCACGTTTTCAAAAATGCATTTAGGGCCAAGAAAAATGTTCATCTTGTTCTAAATATTTCATTTAGATGGTGAAAATTTGTTTTTGCATTTTTAGAATTTTATTTTATTTTCTAGAATTTTTCGTAGATTCGGCGATTAAAACAAAAGTTCCCGTGCCCGACTAGGCCGAAGGCCCAACCGAGCCAGGCCGGCCCGCATCGCCCGCCGCCTTCCCCGCGCCGCGCCGGACTCCAGTCTGAGCCGGACTCCTCCGCCAGCGCCGCCGCCTTGCCCCCTCCTCCAAGTCGCAGCCCCCCCAATAAATACCGCCGCCACCCCGCCACCTCGCCCCGCCTCGCCTCCCGCAGCCGCCGCCGTGTGCCGCCGCCGCCGCCTCCCGCCGCAGCCGCAACAGCCCCGCCACCCCACGCTGCCCCGCCGCCGCACCGGAACCCCGCCGGAGCCCCGCCGGAGTCCGACGAGGTAGCCCCGCCGCCTGCCGGTTTTCTTAAGAAAACCGATCCGTTT
>LR738711.1:269250002-269274155 GCA_902687465.1 Secale cereale | reverse complement strand
CGCCTCACCTCCCGCAGCCGCCGCCGTGTGCCGCCGGTGCCGCAGCAGCCGCCGCCGCTGCCGCCAGGAGCCGCAGCCGCCCCGCCACCCCACGCTGCCCAACTGCCGCACCGGAACCCCGCCGGAGCCCCGCCGGAGTCCGACGAGGTAGCCCAGCCGCCCCCCGGTTTTCTTAAGAAAATCGATCCCTATTTCGTTTTTTTATTAGATCGTTTTTTTTTCGGTTTAGCTTTTTACGAGCGTTCGCCCGTTCATTCATTTTAGCGAACGCTTTTGTCGTTTAGTTTTAGTTAACGAACGTTCGTTCGTAAGGCTGTTCGTCAGTTTTTCTTTTCTCGGATTTTCGCGGTTATTATCTGATCGCGATTTCTGATCCAATCTTCGTTCTAGTTTATCTTCTCGCTCGTTTATCGGAACCAGGCGATTCAAGCGCCTGGAGTTTCGTCTCGAAACCCTCTTTCCTTTTAACCTAGTTGACCAAGTTCTTGCTTCTGAAAATTTGGACTTAGGTCCATATTGGTAAATGAACTTGGTTCTTTTCGTCGTTTGACTTTCGTTGTTTCGTTTGAGTTGTTTTTTTTTTACTATATTTGAGTTGTTTCTTTTGCCAACCAGAGTTCTTAAGTTGAACTTTTTTGTTAGATCTCTTATTTCAGTTTTACCCGTGCATTAGATGAGTACTTATTGTATGCTTGTTTGTTTGTGATAGAGTTCCCGGAGTGCGCCGCTTGCTACTTTGAATCTCTAGGTTTCGCGGATCAGCAGCAAGGCAAGTAACACTATGATCATACTTTCCAATACCCAGTTTTTACTGCATTAGTTATATCCTCAAACACATTGCATGAGTAGGGTCTTTAACTTGTGGGACTGGGAAGTTGATTGAGGTAGAACCTATTAACTGCATTATTTTTAAACCCTTGGGAGTTACTTCTACGTTATGCTTAGGTTGTCATGCTATGCTAGTAGACGTGGATTGGGTGAGTGTATCCATGACAGATGTGAGATTGTTAAATTAATGGTTTTACTTAAGGTGGCAACTTGAACACACATCTGGGTGGATTGAGGCACCTGGATTTCCAGCGATTGCGTGTTTTTCTTTATGGACCGCCACCTAGGCTCAAAGGGATCATAAGGTACTTCATACTAGAAACTTCCTTGTGTAGCCACAAGCTATTATGGGCTCTACCATAGTTGATTAAGTCGTGCGAACTCTTAGATTGGTAGACTAGCAGATGTAGGGGATGTAGGTTGGTACTGTCTACCCGATCGTAAGGTACTAGCGCTTCCTAAAGACTATGTCTCGGTCATCTGTATCTCAAACATCATGTAGTGCGAGAATCTCAACGGAGGAGATCGAGTCCTGTGGCGAAAGTGCGCAAACCTCTGCAGAGTGTACAAACTAATCATGATTAGTCGTGTCCCTGGTTAAGGACGTCTTGAGTATCTAGTACTTGGATTATCATGTGTATCTCATCACTCTAAAAACTAATTTGTTGGGCTAATGATTACTTTAATTGGGATTGAGTTGGGTGAACCTTCTCAATGACGTTTCAACTACCATGATAGTAAAAAAAATATTCCTTTGTAGTAGGGAAAAACTGGCTTTATGCAAAATTGTAACCATAGAGCTTTCCACCAGCCATATATGCATGTAGTATTGCTTTACTTTTTCGTTACTCTCTATGTGTTACTTCGCCAGCATATTCCAAGTGCTGACCCGTTTTCGGGCTGCAACGTTCATGTTGCAGACTTTTCAGACGACGAGTAAGGTGCTTTTAGGTCGTGGTTCTATACTCAGTGATGCCATTGGAGTTGATGGACTCACTTATCTTCCAAGCCTTCCGCTGTTATCGTTGTTAGATGGCCTTAAGCCATTTTTATTGTAATAAGTTCATTGTTGGAACTTTCGATGTAATAAGTGTGTGATTGCTACTCTGTTATAAATCCTTCAAGTACTGTGCGTGTCAGCATTACTGATCCAGGGATGACACTGATGCACAGAGATCAGACTGTTTGAGGTCTGGTCGCTACAACAAGAGAGGAGAGAGCGGTCTGGTTGGTCTGAGACAAGGTCGACAAAGACAAGGGGGCCTGACAAAAGGTTAACGGAGACAAAGAGAGAAGCGGCAACTACAAACGACTACTAGTTTTTATGAAAACATGCCAATGCAATGCACATGATGCCATGATGAACTGTAACAAGCAACATAAATCGCACGGTGACAACAAAATAACTGGAAGGCTTCTAAAGTGTCGGTCTTGGGGCGTCACACTCCTGACCAGGTTCCACCTCGAGACAGCGGCGTTCCATCCCGAAAGTCCTCTCTTTATTTTTTCAAGGCCAAATGTGAATATATACCAGAAGATGGTCGCTAGAAGTGGGCCAGGTGGCCCACTACCCACCAGGGCGCGCCAGGGGGGTGGTGCACCCTGGTACCTAGTAGGAACCTGGGTGGCCTCCTCCACAATCCCTTTTCTACATTATTTTTTTATATATTCCAAATAATTCTCTGTAAATTTTCAGCCCATTTGGAGATGTGCTGAATAGGTATCTCTGACGCAGCTTTTTCAGGTCCAAAATTCCACCTGCCGATATTCTCCCTCATTGTGTAAACCTTGCAAATTATGAGAGAAAAGGCATTAGAATTACTACCCAAAGTGTTATAATGGATAAAAATACTAGAAAATAATAGTAAGAAAACATGATGCAAAATGGTCGTATCAACTCTGTCGGTGTGCAAAAAGAGCGGTACACTTTTTGTACCCCTATGACTGTGCACGGGCAGTGTGAGCCACGAGCACCACCTGCCGCACCAAGCAAGGCCAGGGAGGTAAGTCGGGGTAAGACTGAAGCCCAAGAGAACAAGACCACAAAGAGCAAAGGGACGAACCAGATTCCCCCGGCAAGATCCTTGCCGTGAGCCAGTTTCAGCAGCCCCGGCAAGATCCTTGCCGGGGCCGGCTTTAGAAGCCCCGGCAAGACCCTTCCCGGGGCCACTCGCCCCACGCCCACAGAGCGAATCACCCTTGAGTCCGCTGCCCCCATGGGGCAAGGATTCGGGAGATGTCCCCGTAGTGACATGCAGATCTTTGTGAAGACATTCAAGATCAGATACACACTAAGAAGACGACGACCCTTGGCGGTATCGCAGCCAAGGAAGACCACAAGACCTCCGTCAAGTACCTTGCCGGGGATGACAGCAGGCGCCGCGGCAAGACCCTTGCCGTGGCCCCGGCAAGGCCCTTGCCGAGGAAACCCGCAGGGCCACCATCAGGCCCGCACCAACTAAACCACCACCGCCTTATGCAGCTGCCGACCCAACCGGCTGGGCAGGCACCTGCGTGGCGACATGCAGATCTTCGTGAAGACCCACCATTGCGTCACCTCAGCTGCATGCCTGCCTACATGGCACCTCAGGCACCGCTGGCCAGGGCGCGTGTCAACACAAGAAGGAGCGGCGGCGGACAAGACAGGCCTCTCCCCCGTCCCCGATAAAGCAAGGACACCTAAGCAAGATGCATTAAATGCGCCTTGTCATGTAATGCGAGGGATAAGCCTCGCATCAGTGTACCCTTTCCACCTCCTGTGTGCCACTGTGGCAAACCCTTTCTCTATAAAAGGAGGCCCGAGGCGACCAGGAGGAGGATTCGGCTTTTTGGAGCTCCTCACGCACCATAGCTAGCTGAAGAACACATATATACAATCCACCCTAGCAGGAGTAGGGTTTTACGCATCCTCGTGGCCCGAACCTGGGTAAAGGAACCGTGTGCTATCTGTTGGATCCGCTCTTCTCTCAACCCCGCGCCCCGCAACCGTAGTAGGGATTCTTGTGATCCCATAGGTGTCGATCCAATACACCGACATCTTTGGCGCGCCAGGTAGGGGGCGCAGTCGTGAGAATCAGCTTTAGCAGTCAGTTCGACGCTTCTCCATCATCATGGCGCCCAAGAAGAAGACGACGGTGGCGGTTGGCCAGTCGGAAGCCGGACAGCCCATCCCAACGCGGGCGAGCAGCGGACCGGTTGCGGAAAGGACCCGGGGCGCTGCTCGCGAACACCAACACCCTTCCAGCAGTCGGAGTTTGGGAGGTGGCAATGTTTGTGCGCCTGGTAACGGGCCACACACTGCCAAATCCAAAGACGGAGCTAGGCCCTCCGCGGGTAGCGCGGGGCCCTCCAGGATCGCTGCCGCATCACCCGAAGGCGATACGAGGGCCTCCAGGACGCCCACGCCGGCGACGACGGCATGCTCCTCCCAAGCAGTGCGCGACGAATGGTGTCATCACGCTGAAGATCCCGGGCGTCGCCGCGGGAAGAGCCCCGAGCGCCACTCCCGAGACGTAGAAGACATGCCCGCTCACCGAAGCGCTGGTGAAAACGGCATGCGACCGCGGGATCGTGATGGAGCTCCTCCTGACATGGTTAGGGGTCGAAGCGCGTCGCGGTCCGTGCAGCTCTCGCTAATGCTAACCCCAACAGAAGCCCTGGCTCGCGCAGTTGCTCCTCGACTTTCCTCCTGTTATGGGGAAACTCGACGAATGGAGAGCCACCATCCGAAGACTTGTCGCGTTCGCCAACAAGGATGAACCAAGCCCAGCGAGGCCCCCGGGTCGACGTTCCGAACGGGTCCCACGCACCAGCGGCGGGAGGACCGGCAGCACCGCAGCCACGGTGCATTCGCCTCCTCCTCGCCTGGTACCGCGTGTGTCGACTCGTCGAGACGTCGCGGGTGACGCCATCTCCATAGCATCGTCCGACCCACGGACCCACGGCGACCAGCGTCAAGTTCTTCAGGAGCGACCTCATGAAGACGCTCGAACCATTATCGAGCTCCGGCGCGGAGCGCGCCACCAGTCAGATAGGCGAGCAGGGCCTGCTGTGAGCCGCCCAGCACCGGAGAGCCCTGGAGGCCTACCTTACGAGGTAGGCTATCCGGCTTTTACCCGTGAGTTGCGGCAGTTCCAGTGGCCCACTCACCGCACCTTCAAGACTGACGTTGGCGAGAAGTACAACGGCAAGACCCACCCGTCGGAGTTCCTCAGCATCTACACCATCGCGATGCAAGCTGCCGGAGCCCGCGACGATAAGGTGCTCGCGAATTACTTTCCGTTGGCTCTTAAACCCAACGCCATGTCGTGGTTGATGCACTTGCCGGTAGACTCTATTTCCTCCTGGTCAGACTTGTGCCATGAGTTCATTGGCGCCTTTACTGGAGGTCACCAAGCCCATGGCCAAGCAAGTGACCTGCATGTCATACCCCAGAAGGAAGGCGAGAGTTTGTGCAAGTATATACAGAGGTTCAGCCGGGTATAGTACAACATCCCTAATGTTCACCCTGCCGCCGTCATCAGCGCGTTCCATCAGAACGTGCGTAACCGCAAGATGCGTGAAGAACTGGCGATGACCAAGGTGAAAGATGTGGCGGAACTCTATGTTCTTGACAGATGTGCCCGGCTGAAGAGGGAAGGAAGTACCCCGGCGAAGATGCCGGCGCGGAAACCGACTCTTCAAATGAGGATACTGCCGCCCTGGCGAAGAAAGGCCGGCACCGCAACGGGAAGCGCAAAGGTAAAGCCATGCTTGCCGTCGAGGGATCTGATGACACCGGCTCCACCAAGAAAACCAGGGCGGGTGACCCCGGCAAGGAAATTGCCGGGTGTGTCGCCTGCCGGGCCTTGGCGGCTGCCGAGAAGCCAGGAAACTCTGGCAAGCGATACTTCAAGATCCATCGCACCAAAGGCCATTATCTCCAGGACTGCCGACAGGTTGAGCTCCTTGCAGAGAAGCAGAGGGCTGAATATGAGAGGAGGGACAAGGAGAAGGGCCATAACGGTGCTGAAGGGTCCGGCAAGAAGCGCGACGACCAAGCAGGCCGTCGCGGCAAGGATAAACAACAGGAGAGGCCCGCCCGGGGCCGTGACAGAAGTCCCAATAACGATGATCACGAAGAGGACGACGAGTCCGGCGACCAAGAATTTCGGAAAGCTACGGAGGCCATGTGCGTCGATGGCGGCGCCTCGCTGCATACTTCTCACCGCCAACTTAAACAGTGGGCGCGTGAGATTACAGCGGCGGAGCCGTCGTCCGGTGCCCAATAGCCGCTGAAATGGTCCAGCACACCTATCTTTTTTTATACTGAGGATCACCCTGATCGCTCTACTGCGGTCGGGTGCTTGCCATTGTTGGTTTCACCGACGATACGCAACCTCAAGGTGACAAAGATGCTAGTCGATGGCGGGGCCGGTCTGAACCTACTCTCACCCACCGTAATCGAGAAGCTGCAGATTCCCGACGGAGACCTCGAAGAGATGGGCACGTTTCAGGGGGTCAACCCGGGGAGAAGTCAACCAAAGGGAAAGGTCACGCTGCCCGTGACTTTTGGAAGTGATCTGAACTACAGGACAGAAAGGATCGTGTTCTATGTTGCCAAGATCCCCTTGCCTTACAACGGGATCCTTGGCCGCCCAGCGTTGGCCAAGTTCATGGCAGTGTCACACTACGCCTACAACACCCTGAAGATGCCAGGGCCTATGACGATCATCACCATCCCCTCCGATAAGAAAGATGCGCTGATTTGCACTGACCAACTATACCAGCAGGCAGTTGCAGCAGCTGCCGCCACGAGGGCACTTGCTCCTGCCACTGGAGCCCTGGGAGGGAAGAAGAAGAAGACCGGTGATACCTCGGACACCCACTCCGGCAAGCGCACCTCTTCGGAGTGTTGTGCTCCCGTCGAGGACGTGCCAGAGAGCTCCACCGGCAAGAAGAAGACCGATGAGACCTCGGACACCCACTCCGGCAAGCGCACCTCTTCGGAGTGTCGTGCTCCCGTCGAGGACGTGCCAGAGAGCTCCACCGGCAGAAACAAGAAGTCCAGGGCCACACCACCGAGAACCAAGAAGGTTTTCGTCAAGGAAAACGGCACGGGAGGGGCTTTCACCATAAGCTCCACCCTTGACGACAAATAGGAAGACGCGCTCGTCACCTTCCTGCGGGCGAATATCGATGTGATTGCATGGCAAGCATCCGACATCCCCGGCGTTCCCAGGAAGATGATTGAGCACCACCTTGCTGTGTGTCCTCATGCGCGGCTCGTCAAGCATAAGGTCAGGAAGCAAGCTTTGGAACGACAAGAGTTCATCACAGAGGAGATCCGGAAACTGGAAGCAGTGGGTTTGGTAAGAGGAGTGCTCCATCCAACGTGGTTGGCCAATCTAGTGGTAGTGCGCAAGGCGAATGGGAAGTGGAGGCTGTGTATTGATTACACGGATATCAATAAGGCTTGCCCCAAGGACCCCTTCCCGTTGCCGCGCATCGACCAGATTGTTGACTCCACAACTGGGTGTGACCTGTTGTCATTCCTCGATGCCTACTCCGGCTACCACCAGATCTTCATGGCAAGAGAAGATGAAGAGAAGACAACATTCATCACCCCATGTGGTACGTACTGTTTCGTATGAATGCCTTTCGGGTTGAAGAGTGCTGGCTCGACGTTTGCTAGGGCAGTCCAGATTGGTTTTGAACCCCAGCTCCATAGAAATATGGAGGCTTATATGGACGATATAGTGGTCAAAACCAAGAGCAGGGCAACCCTTATACTGGATTTGCAAGAAACATTTGTAAACCTACGCAAGATCAACATCAAGCTGAACCCTGAGAAATGCGTCTTCGGCGTCCCGTACGGCAAGCTTCTCGGATTCTTTATGTCACAGCGTGGGATAGAGGCCAATCCGGACAAGATCAAAGCTATAGAACAGATTGAAGCACCCAAATGGGTCAAGGATGTGCGTCGGCTTGCTGGCTGCGTTGCCGCCATGAGTAGATTCATTTCCAAGTCTGCCGAGCGCGCCCTTCCCTTTTTCAAAATTTTGAAAAAGGCGAGCCCAATGGAGTGGACGCCAGAAGCCGAAGCAGCATTGCAAGATTTGAAGGGGTATCTTTCCTCCACGCCAGTACTAGTTGCGCCTAGGCCACAAGAACCGTTGCTGCTATACTTGGCGGCAACAAACCAGGTGGTCAGCGGCGCACTAGTGGTGTAGAGAGAAATTGATGATGAGGTGATAGCAGCGACAGAGCCTGATGCCATTGGTGCAGAGACGACTCCGCCGGTTGGAGTGCAACCATGGAAGAAAATGATGCAGCACCCGGTCTACTTTGTTAGCACCCTCCTGGAGGGGGCTAGATCAACGTACTCCGGTGTGCAGAAATTGCTCTTCGGCCTTCTTATGGCCTCGAGGAAGCTGCGTCACTATTTCAAGGCACCCGAGATCACTGTCGTCACTCGCCTCCCTCTGCAGCGGATATTGCACAATCCAGATGCAACGGGAAGAATTGTAGAGTGGGCACTGGAGCTGTCCAGCTTTGGTCTCAAGTTTGAAAGTACCTCGACGATTCAAAGCCGAGTCCTGGCAGAGTTCGTTGCAGAATGGACCGCGATGCCTGATGAAGAAGTCTAGGAAACTGCTATCCCCGGCAAAGAGGCGAGTTGCGACTGGATCATGTACTTTGATGGAGCTTTCTCCTTACAGGGCGCCGGGGCTGGCGTACTGCTGGTCGCGCCCACTGGAGGGCACCTCAAGTACGTGGTGAAGATGCACTTCCCCAGGGAGGTATCAACGAACAATACTGCTGAGTATGAGGGGATGCTTGCTGGTCATAGGATCGCGGCAGACCCCGGAATCAAGAAACTCATTGTCAGGGGCGACTCGCAGCTTGTCGTCAAACAAGTCAACAAAGATTACCAGAGCCCATTGATGAAGGCCTACGTCGATGAAGTGAGAAAGCTGGAAGAGCGTTTTGATGGTATACAGGTGGAGCACGTTCCCCGAGCAGAGAACGATATCGCCGATTACCTGTCAAAGCGCACTGCCCTCAAATTACCTGTGGAACCAGGTACCTTTGTGCTTCAGCTTTCTCAGCCATCCGCTGATCCATCAACAGAGCAAAACAAGAGGAGGAAATCAGGGCCCGACAAGTACTTTCCTGCCGAGCACCCCGGAGCCGCTGGCAAGGATGTTGCTGGGGACACGGAGCCCGCCACGAGACGGCTAGCTCCGGCATAGCGTCAAGCTCTTGCCGTCGAGACAGCCGCTCCCATGGCGGAGGAAATGCCATTAGTCCTCGTCGTCGAGCTCCAGGCTCCAGCGTGGGCACAGCATACCGTCCGATTCCTCTAGACTGGGGAACTTCCTGAGGAGCAGGAAGAAGCGGAGAAAGTAGCCCATCGGTTTGCTATGTACCAGTTCGTCGATGATGTCCTGTACAGAAAGAGACCGAACAGCGTGAAATTGAAGTGTATCCCTCGAGAGGAAGGACTGGGGCTATTGGCAGAGATACCTGGAGGCATATGTGGATCCCACATAGGGTCAAGAGCCCTCGCCGGCAAGGCATTTTGGCAAGGCTTCTTTTGGCCCACTGCCCTCCAGGATGCAACGACACTGGTCACCAGGTGTGAAGCGTGTCAGTTCCATTCAAAGAAACTTTATCAACCAGCTCAAGCCCTTCAAACCATTCCTCTCTCCTAGCCCTTCTCGGTCTGGGGGCTCAACATACTAGGCCCTTTCCCCCGAGCTGTCGGGGGCTTTGAGTACTTGTACGTCGCAATCGACAAGTTCACAAAGTGGCCAGAGGTGGAGGCAGTGAGGAAGGTCACCCTCAGTCAGCCGTCAAGTTCTTCAAGGGACTAGTGTGCCGTTTTGGTGTACCCAACAGGATCATCACCGACAATGGCACGCAGTTCACGAGCCGCACCTTCATGCATTATATCCAAGAATTCGGCAGCAAGGTCTGTTTCGCTTCCGTTGCTCACCCAAGAAGCAACGGTCAAGCTGAGAGGGCAAACGCTGAAGTGCTGCGAGGCTTAAGGACAAAGACCTTTGACAGGCTGCACAAGAGTGGAAGGCGCTGGATTGATGAATTGCCGACGGTTCTTTGTTCGATCAGAACGACGCCAAATCGAGCCATCGGCCACAGACCCTTTGCCCTAGTATACGGGGCAGAAGCAGTTCTCCCCACTGAACTCATATACAGGTCACCTCGAGTGCTCGCTTATGATGAGCTTGAGCAAGAGCAACTGCGGCAAGATGACGCAACGCTCCTTGAGGAAGATCGTCTTCGGGCGGCTGTGAGAGCAGCACGCTACCAGCAAGCCTTGCGCCGCTACCATAGCCGCAAGGTCCATGCCCGAAGCTTTGAGGAAGGCGACCTTGTTCTTTGGCGCGTTCAATCGGCCAAGAATACCAACAAGTTGACGCCGAAGTGGGAAGGCCCTTATCGGGTAATACGAGTCACCAGGCCTGGCGCAGTCCACCTGGAGACCGAAAATGCCGTTCCGGTGAGCAATTCCTGGAATATTGAGCATCTTCGCAAGTTTTACCCATAAGGCGCGGCTTGCCGGCCCCCTTGGCAAGCCACCTTTTGTACAAGCCTTGCCGGCAAGGCATGTAACCCTTTGTACAAAGCCAGGCGCAGACCTTGTTCATAAATAAATGAAGCGCTGGCGCCCTAAGTTATAGCATGCATGCTAGGTCGAGTCTCATCCTTGGTTAGGGTTGATAGTGCTTAGCGGCGGCTAACCCCTAGCTTGAGGACGAGTTTGCATCCCTTTGTCTTCCTTTTATCTTCTTTGGTTCACAGGATGCACAGATATCCTTGCCGAAACCACTTGGGGAGAAAAAAAGGAACATATCAGCATCAAGGCCCCGGCAAGCCAGTGTTGCCGGGGGCTGCAAGAGCAAAGATTCACCCACGACAAACCAGGGTTGTTGCGGGCTGCAGCTTCAGATAAATTCTCCATCCCTTGTCATGCATTCCATTATGGGCTGAGGTATGTGAAACCTCGTTTTTTTCTTAAAACTACCGTGCTCGCCTAACTCTAGGCCCTGGGGCTCGTTCCTGTGACCAAGTTGAGTTGTAGTCGCGGCAGCAAAGGGGCAAAACGAGGAGCCTAAACCCACTTCATCCCTGCCTCCGCAAAAGGCGTGAGAAAGGTCGAGCGAAGTGGGGAGACGGCAAGGCCTGTTGCCGGGCTAGAAAATGTTTATCTTAGAGATATCAAGGATTTATTCCTTGTCGTGGGTTTCTCCCACAAACAAATGACCCGGCAAACAACCCTTTTTCATTAAAAACATTCCACTCAGGTAAAGTCCATAGGGAATGAAAAACATGAACGAGGGGATTACAAGTTTTAAATTTAATAGATGCCCGAAGGCCTACAAACTAAAAAGAGATAAGATGCCCGTAATGCCTTTCTTGTCCCTCTCCTCAGGAGGTAGGTCAAGGAGGCGAGAAGGGCAAAAGGAGCGCTTAGGTGAGCTATGGGTGGCAGAAGACACCAAGAGAACATCTTGGTGGCCGCCCAAAGGCTGGATGGTGATGGCAGCGCCGGAAGCAGAGCTCGAAGACGAGGTGGCAGGACGTCAGTACGCGTCGAAGGTGTCGGTGCCCGCGTACTCCGACATGGCGACCTTGCCGACCGCCCTCTTCCTCTTCCGCAGCCTCCCTACGCCAGCCGCCAAGGGGACGGCCCCGAGAAGTTCAAGGAGCCGGCAACACGGATGATGGGGTCGCCGGTGCCACTAGGAGCGGTGCCCGACACCTAGTCGGACCCGTCCTCCTGCCGCCTACCACCCTCGTCATCGCTGCCGCTGTCCTCCTCGTCACTCTCGCTCGAGGAGGAATCTTCGTCATCGGAAGAGCTCTCCACGCAGCACCTTGCACGCGTCCCGAAGTGCCCGAAGACCTTGACGGAAAGAAGGCCACCCTCCATTAACTTAAAATGGAGAGTGAGCCCATCCGCCAAGCTGTGGATACGAGCAAACGTCTTCCATCCCTGACGAAGGTACATCACATGAGGAGCAGGGAAGTCAACACGGACCCGCGTGCCACTGATCTCGCAGCCCCTCATGTGCAGTCGCAACGACTCCGGCGGATCCAGCTCCATCTCCCACGCAAATGGAGTCGGGAGACGAAGGCGACGGCACGTCGGCCGACGCAACCTGACGAAGAACTCGCAAGGGTCATCCCCAACATGGCCCTCCATAGGAGGAGGAGCTGCTGGCGGGGGCAAGGCCGACGGGCCACCCCGTCCTCCTCTTCCCCGAGCGCCCCGGCCTCGCCCACGGCCTCGCCTCCTCCCCCTTCCCCTCGCGGCCGGCTCTGCCACCTCGGGTGCAGGAGAAGGAGGGGCGCGTTGTTGAGCGGCGACCCTCGCCGCCACCGTTGAAGGGCCGGGATTTTCTCTCTCCATGACGAATGGAAGAGAGGAGCATGATGTCTACACACGCTTCTATTCTTGTAGACTACGTTGGGCCGCCAAGCGCAGAGGTTTGTAGGACAGCAGCAATTAGTGGATGACCTAAGGTTTATCGAACTCAGGGAAGTAGAGGTCGAAGATAGTCTCTCTCAAGCAACCCCGCAACTAAGATACAAGAAGTCTCTTGTGTCCCCAACACACCTAATACAACTAGGAGTTGTATAGGTGCACTAGTTCGGCGAAGAGATGGTAAAATATGGATGATAGGAGTGGCAAAGCAAAGTAATATAAATCTGTAATAAAAAGTGCAGCAAGCAAACAAGTGGTAAACGTGAGCACAAATGGTATTGCAATGGTGGAAACAAGGCCTAGGCTTCATACTTTCACTAGTGGCAACTCCCAACAACATTAACATAATCGAATCACATGATATTTCCCATAATGGAGACGCACTCGGAGGTCATTCCTTTGTGGTCAAGAGAGGACGAGAATTATGTAGGGCTACAAAAGCACACCTCTAAGTTCGTAGTTCTCAATCTATGGATTTCCCAATGTCACCACGGCCATCCAAAGAGAGTACCATAATCACCACAACATATCTCAAGGATAGTCAAAGACAAGCACCAAGAGACTCTCAATCTTCAATCAACACACAAAAGAGGAAATGTCTCATGAAAATATTCTTCTAATCCATGTCCAATAGACCGCTGTCACCTTGGTATCGGGGATTATACTAGATAAAGACAAGTGAGTACATCAATCCAATACATAGAGGAAGGGGAAATATCATAGGATCACCCTAGATTAACATAGCCTATGATCACAACGAAGATCACATCATGGGAGAGAGAATTGACCACATAGCTACTGGTAGAAACCTTAGCCCCGAGGAGGAACTACTCCCGCATCATGGAGGGAGGAAGCAACGTCGATGGAGATGAATCCGGGGGCACTTCCCCGTCCCGGCAGGATGCCGGCACAGGAATTCTGGTCCCCCGAAACTTGGTGGCGATGGCGGCGGAGATCGGAATTGCTTCTGGAGAAAAGGGTTCTGGAATCAGGGTTTTCGCGACGCGAGGAATATATATGCGAAGGGGGGTCATCAGAGGCGGAGAGGGGGCCCCAGGCGCTCCCCCTTGGCGGCCAGGGGTGGGGCCGCCCCGGGTGGCCGCCTGGGCCACCCTGGCTCCCCTCTGGCTCCACTTTGGTTTTTCTCAAAGCTTCCTGTACGCTGATTTTTTCTGTATTTTTCCCGGAATTTTTGGAGCACTCTTAATATGGGGGAAATCTGAAATAGAAAAACAGCAGAAAACAGGAACTGGCACTGTGGTGCACTGAGTTAATAGGTTAGTCCAAATATGATCAAAAGTGTATGGAAGTGTATCAAAAGCATAGCAATATCACCCAAAACATGCATGGAGCAAGCAGAAATTATAGATACGTTTGGGACGTATCAACATCCCCAAGCTTAATTCCTGCTCGTCCTCGAGTAGGTAAATGATAACAAGCATAATTTCTGTGGTGACATGCTACCAAAGAGTCTTTCACAGTCACATGACAAATGCTTATTGAGATAATGAATCTTTAGTAATTAAGTTGCCTCATGAGAATATCACAAAGAACTGAAAGTTTACAATATGATACTCAAACACCCAATAGATTTGTAGTGAGCATGGTGTGCAAACATGACAAAGTGATACCTCGCTTGCCCCCTTTAGTGAAGCAAAACATAAATGCAGGAGCACCTCCGAAGTTTAAGTGACGACTAGATACAATGATTTCAGAATAAGTGATATCACAATTATGCAGAAGACAATGGTACTTTGGGACAATGCACATTACACTCAGAATGACAATCATGCTCTCAATAGTTGGTGCTTTGAAGAAAGAAGGTGGAGACTCTCGAACCGTGGATTTTGATGGCAAGGTTGAAAACCCATGGCTGGAAGCAAAGACTAAACAAGTACCAGAGCTCGTGGTTTTAAAAACAGAGATAAAAAGCTTTTGGGAGGTGCATAATTCGTCAACGAATGCTAGTAGATAACCCAATTACTTCTTATGCTGGACAAGTTTCGAGGAACGGCTCCCACGCGGGGACGATCACATCCCCTTAATCTCCTTTGTTTATCACTGCGAGAGTTTTCTAATTTCTCATGAACAAAGCGTGAAGGAGGGTTTGTTTGTTGCTATTATCTTTTGTGGGCTGGGCGCACTCATGCCAGTCCCTCCTCGTATTAGGGGTTTGCAGATTAGACATGCAATCCCGGGGTAAAATTTGTCTAACACAAGAAGATCATGAATTACCTACTATTTCCTCATGAGCTAAAACAGAGGCACAAAAGAGAAATGCTTTTGAATAATTTTGAGATGGTACAAGAAAGTCTTCGTTAGGAATGGCAATACCATATATAGGAAGGTATGGTGGACTCATATGGCATAACTGGTTTCAAGGATTTTGGATGCACAAGTAGTCAGTCCGCTTAGTACAGGTGAAGGCTAGCAAAAGACTGGGATCGACCAACTAAGAGAGCAATGACGGCCATAATCATGCAGAGCGACAAAGCAACATTGAATCGGGCATGGAAGTTATATCACTACTCAGAAATTAAAGATCATCAAGGCTTGATAGACTTTCTTTACAGTCTTAAATATGCGTGAGCATATGCCAAGTCAATCAAAATAAATTCTTGGAGGAAGATATCACTAAACCATACCACATCATAGGCAAACAAATCATGCTGGTACTTCAATAACACATTAAGAACCCCCAGCTATTTGAGACTAACCATGAGAAAACATGAACTACTAAGCACCATTATGCACATAGCATTTTTATCATAGACATATCAACCAGTGCCACAGAAGCCAACTCTCTTAACAAGATTAGCATGATAACTCAAGAGAGTTCCAGAAGCAACAACCTAAACAAAAGCTCTTAAAAAGATAAGCATGAAAACTAAGAGCTAAGCATGACAGCAGCTATGAAAAGATAAAGAACACACACAAGAAGATACACATGCAAGCCTATGTTGTGTTCTACAGTGGAGTGGAGCGTGTTTCTCTCCCAAACAATGAAGGCTAGGATCCAACTTGTTAAGAACAGCAAGCAAAGCTAAAGAAAACTAAAAAGGAAACTAAGAGCAAGACGCTCCAAGCATAGCACATAACGCATGAAGTGTTTAAAATATAGTGGAACGAAAGACGAACTGATAATTGTTGATGGAGAAGGGGATGCATGGGGGTATCCCCAAGCTTAGACGCTTGAGTCTTCTTGAATACTTCTTGGGGGTGCACGGGGGCATCCCCAAGCTTGAGCGTTTGACCCTCCTGAATCTTCTTTTATCATCTTCCCTCGCACACTTGAAAACTCCTTTCATACATAACTCATCATAATCTGATTAGCGAGGTTAGTACCCACAATAAAATAATTTTTTCCCTACTGGAAATAAGGATAATCTTGAAGAGCTACTGTTTCTCAAGATTGCCAAAAGGTTTTTGCACAGAAAAAGCAAGCCCAAGGTTTGCAAAACGAAGAAAAGGCAAAACATGACATAATCTGTGAAAAACAGACCAGCAGGTAGTAAATAATTTTTTCGGGGCACTTCTGCAACTCAAATGAAAAAACTCAGAACAGACGCTCGAAAGCCAATTGTATAGAGCACCCTGTCAAAAAAATTCAGATCAAAAAGATGATCTGGTGATTTTATTCGAATTTTTCTGTCCAAGGACAGAATCTGTTTTCTGGACAGCACGTCACAACTTTTGAACTTTCTTGCAATCGGAGGCAAGACTTGGCACAAAGCTGCAAAATAAAGATACAATGATGTTGCTACAGTAGTAACAAATATCAAGACCACTAAAAACTGAAAGAACAAACTGAAAGCAAAGATAACAAGGGTTGTCTCCTTAGAGCTCTTTCTTTATAGCCATAAAGATAGGCTTAAGACTTTAATGATGCTCTCGTAGGAATAAGAGTTGAAGAACAAAAGAGAGCATCAAGAAGCAAATACCAAACACATTTAAGCCTAACATGCTTCCTATGCATAGGAATATTGCAATAGAATAATTCATTGAAGCACAAAGCAATAAGCATAGGAAGACAAAACAAGTGCAGCTTCAAAACCTTCAACATAAAGAGAGGGAACTTGATATTATTGAAATATCTATAAGCATATGTTCCCTTCTCATAATAATTTTCAGTGGGATCACGAATAAACTCAACAATATAAGCATCACATAAAGCATTGTTACCATGATCCACATGCAAAAAGGTACTCTTACTCTCCACATAAGCATAATCTTTCTCATTGGTAATAGTGGGAGTAGGACTATCCTAAACAACTTGAACACTATAGATTAATTGTGTATTAGGAAGATGGTGTTCAACAAGGGAGTAATTCCCTCCATGATTATGACAAGTTTCATAAGGATAATTTCTCCTTGTGTCATAGGTACCTTTATAATCACTATAGATTGGAGTTATAACATCATCATAGTAGAGAAGAGCGTTATCATTGCTAGCAACTATATTTGTAATCATGTTGTCTTTATTCTTACTAGCAAAAGAATTATTAATTATCACATCACTAGTGGGTAAAGGATTTGCAATCCTATCATCCCCAAGCTTAGAGCTTTCCATATCATCACTTTCAGAGTTGGTACCAAAAAGATTGATCAGAAGTAGCATTATCATCATTTTCCCAATCACAATAAGTAACATGCATATCATAATCAAAATCATCTTCAATAGTACCTACGGACGTATCATCAAGATGATAATTAAGGCAATAAACTTCACCTTCTTCTTTAAACTTACAACCGTTAGGATAAAAGTTGATGGGAGGAATATGCTCAGGCCAGGTTGATACCCATTCTTCTTCCTTCTTGCTCCTCTTCCTCCTCTTCTTCTTTTTCTTCTTCTTCACCTTAGGAGGGAGTGGTTGGAGATGAAGCTTCTCCACATATCCTGGTTTATCATTAGAAACAATAGGGGAAACTTGGGAGAAACTCTCCTTTTTATTAGCAGAAATATAAGAGACATTTTTATACTTTGGTAAAGTTCCCTCCTTTCTAATCTTACTTATGTAATCATTTTTATGGCAATTTTGCAAAGTGTTTTTTATTCCTATGGCATTAACATCTAGCCAAGAAGTCTTTTCTGATAACTCTTCACACATCAAAAATAACATAAGCTCATCATAAAGATCAGGGGTGATCATGTTATCACACAACTGGTTAACAGTTATGTTTTGAAAGTGCATGCATTGAAAATTAAAGTGACCCTCTATACAGCAAAGTTCACAAGTAAAAGGATAAAGGTCACACAATTCTCTAGCAATTTCATTTAAATCTTTGACCCAAGTGATTGTTCTTTCATGCTTATGTTGCTTACAATACTTCTCTTCTTCAATCATAGGCCTTTCACAAGGTCTATCCACTCCACAAAAATTAACATGCTTATATAAAACTTCATTTTTAGGAATTGGATCATGCATGTTGCAATCATCATGAACAATTTCATTTTCTTTGCAAATCTCTTTAAAAGGTTCATGATGCTTGATCCAATCCTCCTTATGCATATTAAGATGTGAAGCAAAAGGTTTGAGGAAATCAACAAGGAGTTGAGAATCAAGCCCAAACTTAGCACTAAACTTATTAAAAATTGTAGTTTCAACAAAGGACTTAATGCAATCATACTCATAAATTATACCTGACTCTTTACCTTTGTCGATCTCCCAATCTTCAGTGTTGTGTTGAATTCTTTCAAGGAGTTCCCATTTAGCATCAATCTTTTCGTTTGTGAAAGAACCCATAGAGGAAGCATCGAGCAAATCTTTATCCTGTCGAGAGAGCCTGGCATAGAAATTAGTAATAATCATATCTTTGGGGAGCCCACGGTTAGGACATTTTAGCATTAACTTTTTCAGTCTCCCCCAAGCTTGAGCTATGCTCTCTCCGTCATGAGGATAGAAATTATAAACATAATTCCTATTCTCATGGGCTTCATGAAGAGGATAAAACTTGGAGTAAAAGAGAGACTGGATCTCTTCCCAATCCAGCAGGTGAGAGTCATCTAGTAGCCTATACCATTCCAATGTTTTTCCTTTCAGTGACAAGGCAAATAATGTCCTCATGGCTCCATCTCTTGTCAAACCTGAAATCTTAAACAACTCACAAAGTTCTGTAAGTTTCAACAAATGAATACTAGGATTGACTGTCCCATCATAACAATCATTCCTAATTATTTCAATTATCCCAAGTGGTATTTGGAACATGATACATTCAGTAGGTGGAGGAGACTTCTCTACCACGGGTGTGGTAAAGCAGCCTTCCCCAAGCAGCGAACTAAGAGTGCGGTTTTCCATAAACATAACTAGTGAAACTAAAAACAAGAAACGAAAAGATTCAATTGCAAGATCTAAAGATATACCTTCAAACACTTACTTCCCCGGCAACGGCGCCAGAAATAGCTTGATGTCTACACACGCTTCTATTCTTGTAGACTATGTTGGGCCTCCAAGCGCAGAGGTTTGTAGGACAGCAGCAATTTCCCTCAAGTGGATGACCTAAGGTTTATCGTACTCAGGGAAGTAGAGGTCGAAGATGGTCTCTCTCAAGCAACCCCGCAACTAAGATACAAGAAGTCTCTTGTGTCCCCAACACACCTAATACAACTAGGAGTTGTATAGGTGCACTAGTTCGGCGAAGAGATGGTAAAATATGGATGATAGGAGTGGCAAAGCAAAGTAATATAAATCTGTAATAAAAATGCAGCAAGCAAACAAGTGGTAAACGTGAGCACAAATGGTATTGCAATGGTGGAAACAAGGCCTAGGCTTCATACTTTCACTAGTGGAAACTCCCAACAACATTAACATAATCGAATCACATGATATTTCCCATAATGGAGACGCACTCGGAGGTCATTCCTTTGTGGTCAAGAGAGGACGAGAATTATGTAGGGCTACAAAAGCACACCTCTAAGTTCGTAGTTCTCAATCTATGGATTTCCCAATGTCACCACGGCCATCCAAAGAGAGTACCACAATCACCACAACATATCTCAAGGATAGTCAAAGACAAGCACCAAGAGACTCTCAATCTTCAATCAACACACAAAAGAGGAAATCACTCATGAAAATATTCTTCTAATCCATGTCCAATAGACCGCTGTCACCTTGGTCTCGGGGATTATACTAGATAAAGACAAGTGAGTACATCAATCCAATACATAGAGGAAGGGGAAATATCATGGGATCACCCTAGATTAACATAGCCTATGATCACAACGAAGATCACATCATGGGAGAGAGAATTGACCACATAGCTACTGGTAGAAACCTCAGCCCCGAGGAGGAACTACTCCCGCATCATGGAGGGAGGAAGCAACGTCGATGGAGATGAATCCGGGGGCACTTCCCCGTCCCGGCAGGATGCCGGCACAGGAATTTTGGTCCCCCGAAACTTGGTGGCGATGGCGGCGGAGATCGGAATTGCTTCTGGAGAAAAGGGTTATGGAATCAGGGTTTTCGCGACGTGAGGAATATATATGCGAAGGGGGGTCACCAGAGGCGGAGAGGGGGCCCCAGGCACCCCCTGGGCGGCCAGGGGTGGGGCCGCCCCGGGTGGCCGCCTGGGCCACCCCTGGCTCCCCTCTGGCCCCACTTTGGTTTTTCTCGAAGCTTCCTGTACGTTGATTTTTTTCTGTATTTTTCCCGGAATTTTTGGAGCACTTTTAATATGGGGGAAATCTGAAACAGAAAAACAGCAGAAAACAGGAACTGGCACTGTGGTGCACTGAGTTAATAGGTTAGTCCAAATATGATCAAAAGTGTAAGGAAGTGTATCAAAAGCATAGCAATATCACCCAAAACATGCATGGAGCAAGCAGAAATTATAGATACGTTTGGGACGTATCAGAGCAGAAGCTGAAGGAGGAAGAAGATGGAAGAGTGCGGGGCGCCGTACCTTCCCTCCCGCTCTTTATAAAGGGGCGGGGCTGGGGCTCGACTGCCCCGCTCGGCCAATCAAGACACGGAAGGCGCAGGGAGCCAGGACCGACCCGCCGCCCCAACCAGCGACGGCCCGGTTTCCCGCCTCCACCGTTTGCCACCCCGAGCGCATGGGAGACACGTGGCGGACGTGCAGAACCAAGGGGACGGGTGAGGCAACCTCTCCCCACCCCGTGATCGTGGGGAGTGGGCGCCTTGAGGACCGCGCCTCGGCCCCATTCAGTAAATGGGCCGCGCCTCCACGCCTACCCCCGTTTATGGGGAAGGTGCGAAGCCGCCTCTTTACTGCGATGTGACGCATGCCTGCGGAAACCGCCCCGCGCATGCCGCCCACGTCACGCACGCCCCTTTGCACCGCGCCACGCGCGTAGATCATGGGAGGCGCAGCGCGCGGGAAATCTTACGACGGTAAAAACCGTCCCGCCTGCCCGTGCACCGTTCTGGGCCTAGCCCAACAACGCGTCGTGCTTATGTGTGGCCCAGGCCCGGGGGCTCCTATCAGTGTGCAAAAAGAGGGGTACACTTTTTGTACCCTTATGACTGTGCACGGGTAGTCTGAGCCACGGGCACCACCCGCCGCACCAAGCAAGGCCAGGGAGGTAAGCCGGGGTAAGACTGAAGCCCAAGAGAACAAGACCACAAAGAGCAAAGGGACGAAGCAGATTCCCTCGGCAAGATCCTTGCCGGGAGCCAGTTTCAGCAGCCCCGGCAAGATCCTTGCCGGGGCCAGCTTTAGCAGCCCTGGCAAGACCCTTGCCGGGGCCACTCGCCCCACGCGCACGGAGCGAATCACCCTTGAGTCTGCTGCCCCCATGGGGCAAGGATTCGGGAGATGTCCCCGTAGTGGCATGCAGATCTTTGTGAAGACATTCAAGATCAGATACACACTAAGAAGACGACGGCCCTTGGCGGGATCCCAGCCAAGGAAGACCACAAGACCTCCGGCAAGTACCTTGCCGGGGATGACAGCAGGCGCCGCGGCAAGACCCTTGCCGAGGACACCCGCAGGGCCACCATCAGGCCCGCACCAACTAAACCACCACCGCCTTATGCAGCTGCCTACCCAACCAGCTGGGCAGGCACCTGCGTGGCGACATGCAGATCTTCGTGAAGACCCACGATTGCGCCACCTCAGCTGCCTGCCTACCTACATGGCACCTCAGGCACCGCTGGCCAGGGCGCGTGTCAACACAAGAAGGAGCGGCGGCGGACAAGACATGCCTCTCCCCCGTCCTCGATAAAGCAAGGACACCTAAGCAAGATGCATTAAATGCACCTTGTCATGTAATGCGAGTGATAAACCTCGCATCACTGTACCCTTTCCACCTCCTGTATGCCACTGTGGCGACCCCTTTCTCTATAAAAGGAGGCCCGAGGCGACCAGGAGGAGGATTCGGCTTCTTGGAGCTCCTCACGCCCCATATATAGGTGAAGAACACATATATACAATCCACCAAAGCAGGAGTAGGGTTTTACGCATCCTCGCGGCCCGAACCTGGGTAAAGGAACCGTGTGCTATTTGTTGGATCCGCTCTTTTGTCAACCCCGCGCCCCGCAACCGTAGTAGGGATTCTTGTGATCCCATAGGTGTCGATCCAATACACCGACAAACTCCCCCAAGCTTAGACCTCGCTTGTCCTCAAGAGAAAACCAATATCGAGAATCATGTCCACATGTTTAGAGACAGAGGTGTCGATAAAAACATAATACAGATGTAGAAGTGATACTTCTCCATCGTATCTACTTTTCCTAATGCATTTTTTCTTGTTTTGAACTCTAATTTGCATGAGGTGAATGAAACTAACCCGGACTGACGGTGTTTTCAGCAGAACTACCATGGTTTTTTTATTTGCAGAAATAAAAGTTATCCGAATTGGATGGAACTTTTTGGAGATTTATTTCATAATAAAATAAAAATACTGTAACCAGAACTATTGGAGGCGGGGTTGGCTAACCACAAGACATCAGGGCGCGCCACCCCCTCCAGGTGTGCCCTGGTGGGTTGTGTCCCCCTCATGGCCCTATGACTCTAATTCCAACTCCATAAATACCTATTTTTCGAGAAACAAATAAGGGAGGAAGTTTCATCGCGTTTTATGATACGGAGCCGCCGCCACCTCCTGTTCTTCATCGGGAGGCCAGATCTGGAGTTTATTCGGGGCTCCGGAGAGGTGAATCTTCGGTCTTCATCATCACCAACCCTCCCTTATCGCTAATTCCATGATGCTCCCCACTGGGAGTGAGTAATTCCTTCGTAGGCTCGCTGGTCAGTGAGGAGTTTCATGAGATTCATCCTGTAATCGATTTAGTTTTGTTAGGGCTTGATCCCTAGTATCCACTATGTTCTGAGAATGATGTTGGTATGACTTTGCTATGCTCAATGCTTATCACTAGGGACTGAGTGCCCTGATTTCAGATCTGAACCATTTATGTTTTCACCATTATATCTATGTTCTAGGTCCAATCTTGCAAGTCATATGCACATGCTACGTGTTATGATCGTTAAACTCCGGGGTGACAGTAATCGGGATACCGTAGTTTTAGTAGTTCATGTATTCACTATGTGTTAATGCTTTGTTCCGGTTCTCTATTAAAAGGAGGCCTTAATATCCCTTAGTTTCCTTATGGACCCCGCTGCCATGGGAGGGTAGGACAAAAGATGTGATGCAAGTTCTTTTCCATACGCACGTATGACTATTTATGAAATACATGCCTACATTATATTTATGAACTGGAGCTAGTTCTGAATCGCCCTAGGTTATGACTGTTATATGATGAATATCATCCAACAAATTCACCGATCCAATGCCTACGAGTTTTTCACATACTGTTGTCGCTAAGTTACTATTGCTATTGCTATTGTTACTACTGCTATCAAAACTATCATATTACTTTTCTACTTATCACATAGTTGCAGATATTTAATCTCCAAGTGTGGTTAAATTGACAACCCAACTGCTAATACTTGCAAATATTATTTGGCTCCCCTTGTGTCGAATCTATAAATATTGGTTGAATAATCTACCTTTGAAAACTGTTGCGATCCCCTATACTTGTGGGTTATCAAGACCTTTTCCTGGCGTCGTTGCCGACGAGCATAACTATATTTGTTGAGTCACTTGGGATTATTATCTATTTATCACTATTAAGAATCAGAAGGACACTAGACCCAAGATCTTTCCCTCAAAGACAGGTGGAGGTAAGGAATTGCCATCTAGCTCTACACTTGATTCTCCTTCAGTTATAAGTAAGCTTGCGACACCACCACCTACTATTAATCCTGATATATCGCAAGTTATTGATGATGCTACTTCTTCTATGAATGATGCTAGTACCTTGCTTGATAAGATTGTCCCACTAGGAGAATTTCTTGTGAACAACTTGTGTCGATGCAACAAACCCTGGGTCTATTGCCCAGACTGTGCACGGGCGCTAGAGCAAGACTGAAGCACTAGCCCAAGTCAGAGTACAAGAAACAAAGAGATCCATAGTACCAGCTCAGAGAAGGGAGATCAAGGCCAAGCCAGAGAAGCAAGATATCACCAAGAGACAGGCCTCCCATGCGAGGCAGGCGAGCCCGACAAGGGGCGAGGCCACTAATACGTCTCAAACGTATCTACTTTTCCAAACACTTTTGATATTGTGTTGACCTCATTCTTGCATGATTTGGACTAAACTAACCCGGACTGACGCTGTTTTCAGCAGAGCTGCCTGTATGGTTTATTTGTGTGCAGGAAAACGGATTTTTAAGCATCTCAGAAAAATCCACGAAAAATCACGAAAAATCCACGCACCCGAAGAAACAAAATGCCAGAAGTGGGGCCAGAGGGGGGCCAGGGGGTGCCCAGGCGCCCTGTGGGCGCCCCCCCTGGGCCGCGCCGGGGGGGG
>LR738711.1:269027251-269249961 GCA_902687465.1 Secale cereale | reverse complement strand
ATGGGTGGGGCCCACACCCCCTGGTGCCCTACTTTAGCCCGTATTTTTTCCTCCGACGCAGAAACCCCAGATCGGAAGTCCTTTCGCTGTTTTTCGTCGCGGAGCCGCTGCCACCCTCTGTTCTTCTTCGGGAGGGATAATCTGGAGGCTGATTTGGCCTCCGGAGAGGGGAGATCGTCGCCATCGTCATCATCATCACCACTTCATCATCCCTCCATGACTTCCCCCTTCATGTGTGAGTAATTCCCTTGCTGTAGGCGAAGGGGATGGTAGGGATTGGTTGAGTTAGATCATGTAATAGTTTGTCAGATTGTTGGGGGCATGTTTCCTATCATCTAGTATGGTGTTTATCATCTTTGCTACAACTTGTTATTCTTAATGCTTGACACTTAGGGCCCGAATGCCATGATTTTAGATCTGAACCATATGTGTTTGCATGAATATATTTGTGTTCTTGATCCTATCTATGAGTTGTATGCACCTGTTACGGTTCGGAACCGGCGATCCCAAAGGTGACCGCTTGGGACACCAAAGGGGATGGTCCGTAGTTTGAGGATCACATGTATCCATTGAGTTCATTGCTTTGTTCCGGTGCTCTTTGACAGGAGCACCTTAATATCCATTAGTTCCTTTTGGCCCCGTTCGTAGCGGGATGGTAGGACAAAAGATGTTGTGCAAGTTCTTATTGCAAGCACGTACAACTACCTACGGGATACATGCCTAATGTTTGATATTTGCCTAGATGATCATTACATTTCCGTGTGCCGTGCCCCGAGTTAGAAACTATCTCATCCATGCAACTCCCAACCATCCATCTCCCTAGCCTACAGTATTTTAAACCTTGCTTGTCACTAGTTGCTACTTTTGCCATTTACTACTACTATTTGCTTTTGCTGTTTACTTTTACTATTACTATCATCACTATCATATCACTGTTACCACTTATCTTTTGTTTCAAGTTAGTATATTTCAGGTGCGGTTGAATTGACAACTCAACTGTTAAAGCTTATAAATACTCTTTGGCTCCCCGTGTGTCGAATCAATAAATTGGGTTATTCTTACCCGCGAAGACTATCTCGATCCCTTACGGTTGAGGGTTATCAAGTACCGTTTTTTGGCGCCGTTGCCGGGGAGCATAGCAATATTTACAAGTCTACTTGAGGTATCCTACCTGCTGCACTTTATTCACTATCGGTAAGAAAGGAGACCCCAAGGTTCCGATCTTACGATCCACTACAAAAAGAGGTACTGCTCTGAGCACTAGTGCTACACTTGATTCACCTTCTGTCATGAGTAAGTTTGCCTCACCACCACCACATGATGCTCCTGCTGAATCTGTTACTATGTCTGATACACTTGATGATGCTTCTACTACTTTTGATGATGATATTAGTTCACTTGGTTATGCTCTTGAGAAACAAATTACTGCTGCTGCTGAAAAATATGGAATTGAACTTCCTATCACTCACTACCCTATTGGTGAGACTTATGATTTTCCCGAATTGAGTAAACTACAGGAGAGGCTCCTTGATGATGATTACTATATACTTGATGAAGATTTATGCAAGGAACTGCCAGAGTTTGCCGGCTCTGACCCTGAAACTATTAAGAAAATATTTGAAAAACACTCGTTGAAAAACAAAACCGTTCCTAATCCTGAATTTGCTACATCTCCTATATGCATTGATGATCCTGATTTTGATTTCTCTGTTGATCTTTCACTTATACCTATGGTTGAAGCTGACCCCTTTTATGGCAGAGAAAATGATGATGCTATTGCACACCTAACTAAACTTGGTGAACTAGGTAGCCTGTTTACCACAGATGAGAAGATACGCTACTTTTATGTGACCAAGCTTCTTCCTTTCTCGTTGAAGGAAGGTGCTAAAGCATGGTATGATTCACTCCCATGCGGTTCTATTAAGAGTCCTCAGGACTTAGCTCACTCTTTTGTTGATAAGTACTTTCCTGCTCATATGCAACATGCTGCTTTACAAAGAATTTATAACTTTAAACAATTGCAGGATGAGTCCCTCCCTAAAGCTTGGGGGAGGTACTGCGGTTTGATTCAGGCTAGACCAGGACATGGAGTTCCTAAGAATGAATTAATTGATATATTCTATGCTGGTCTAACTGATGAATCTAGGTCCTATCTGGACAGTTGTGCTGGTTGTGTTTTCAGGAAAAGAACACCGGACGACGCGAAAGATTTAATGGGCAGGATTGCCAAGAACTATGAAGATTGGTCCGTCCCTGAACCACCTCCACCAACAAAGAAGAGGGGCATGTTTGTCCTAAGCCCCGAGGATATGCGAGAAACAAAGAAGTCTATTAAAGAGAAAGGTATTAAAGCTGAAGATGTGAAGAATCTACCCCCTATTGAGAAGCTGTGTGAGCCTACCACTCAGCCTCCTATGGTAGAGGTACACTCTCTTTTAGATTTCAACGCAAGTGACATCCCTCATGGTAAACCTCCTGATCAATGTTTATATGAGTTTGATAATTTTATTATGAAACAGAATCATTTTAATGAGAGGATAGAAAGTCAGTTGCATGACAATTCCCTTGCTATCAAAAAATTGCTTAGTGTTTTAGATAGAACAGTTAATGATGTTCAATGTCTTGTGAAGCATTTTCATATGGTTCAAACTCAGCTTGATCAAATTTCTAATGTGCAAAGAGATTTGCTTGCTAACAATGCCAAACAAGATAAATTGCAGGCTTTTGGGATTAAGACCCGAGGAGGAACTAGTACTCAAGATCCTCTTTATCCAGAGGGACATCCGAAGAGAATCGAGCAAGATTCTCAGATGCAGGAAGAAGAAATTGTTGTCTCTCCAAATAAGAAGAAGAAACATAAAGAGACTGACAATTCTAATGATCCTATTGCAGATGAAGAGCCAGCTATTGATCCCAACAGTGTATCTATTTCCGATGCTGAGACTGAAGATGGTGCTGAACCTGAAGGTAATGATAATGAGAAGAATGATCCGCCTGAAGTTCGAGAGGAGGAAGCACCTGACAAACGTAAGAGGTACACCAAAGAAGACTTCATCGCAAGAAAACATGGGAAGGAGAAAGAACCATGGGTACAGAAACCCATGCCCTTTCCAGGTAAGTCCATCAAATCTAAAGAAGAAGAGCATTACAATAAGTTTTGTGAATGGATTAAACCTCTTTTTCTTCAAATTCCCTTAACTGGTGCTATTAAGTTAATTCCTTATTCAAAATATATGAAAGATATTGTCACTAACAAAAGAAAAGTTCCTAATGATGCAATATCTACTATGCTTGCTAACTATTCTTTCAGTGGAAAGATTCCTGAGAAGCTCGGTGATCCAGGTATACCCACCATTCCTTGCTCCATAAAGAATAATTATGTCAAAACTACTTTATGTGATCTTGGAGCGGGAGTAAGTGTTATGCCTATCTCCCTTTACGAGAGGCTCTGTTTAGAGAAACTAATTCCTACAGATATCTCCCTTCAGATGGCTGACAAGTCAACCGCTGTTCCGATAGGTATTTGTGAGGATGTTCCAGATGAAGTTGCTAATTGTTTAATTCTTACTGATTTTGTTGTGCTTGACATGCCCGAGGATGGGAGCATGTCCATTATTCTTGGTAGACCTTTCCTTAACACCGCAGGTGCTATTATTGATTGCAACAAAGGGAAGGTTACCTTTCATGTGAATGATAAAGAACACACGGTATATTTTCCGAAGAAGTCCGACAGGAGGCATGCCCTCAAATCTATAGAGAATATCGAGACCGTGAAAATTGGAGAATGGGACTGTCCACTACATGTGCCTCACAAATACAAAACTATCATGGTAGGGACAATGTCCATCAAGGTAAAAGTTCAGTGATTACTTTGTAGGAGGTGATACTTTTTGCTCTATATATCGCTTGTTTGTTGGTAAGACTTGATCAACCTTACTAGTAAACGTGTTTTATATGGATAAAAAGTTGAGGTTTCTATGTTTTCATTTGTTTTTAGTATTGTCCTACTTGCTGTACCAAGTATCTATGTTTTTGAAGCTTCACAATACTACTAACTACTTCAAGTTTTCAGAGAGTTTCGCAGCTTTTTGAACTTCGAAAAAATTTCAACAGTGAAGTTTTCAGAAAAATTCCAGAAAAATTATATTAAAAATTTCCACAACGGGAGAGACCCGGAAAGTCCTGGGGCCAGCCATGGGGGGCCACCAGTGGCCCAGGCGGCCAGCTGGCGCGGCCCAGCCCCTGGCCGCGCCCACAGGGCGCCTGGGGCCCACGGGACCCCCTCCAGGTACTTCTTCTTCCCCTCTCTCTCTCTTTTTCCAGAAACCCGAGTTCTGGTCTTGTTCTTGCTGTTCTTGGGGGGCGATTCTTCGATCTCTCTCTACAGCCCATCATTTGAGCTGAAATTTTGAGCAAATACTCCCTGGTATGTGACTCCTCCACTCCTCCAATTAGATTTTTGATTGGTGGCCTCATTTGTGAGTATTTAGTACGTCTTGGTGATGTAGAGATGAGCTTGCATGCATGTGTAGAGAGTTATTTTCCAAGTTTTGATGCAAGTCTATGCCTTGGGCAAGTGAGTTGAGTAGTTTGCCTTAGCTCACTTTGTTTTAATCCTCGTTTTTGTGAATTGTAAAAAATTTCAGAAATGATTTTATTAGGAAGGGCAAAAGGATGGCTTGAGAAGAGGAGGCCCGCACACTCCGATCGAGTCACTAGGGCCGCATCGTCACCAACGACTGCCAGGGTGAGCTATAATGAAGATCATGTGCCCCTGGAGTTGTTGGAAGATACAAGTCCAGCACGTGCGATGACATATCCATGTGACGAATTCATGGAAGCTGCGGGAATCAAGGATGAGCTTTATAATCTTTGTGCTAATGCAGGTTTGACACGGCTCGTCACCAGCCGTGTTACTCAGTATCAAAAACTCACCTCCATTTTCATTAACAGTTTTAGATATAATCCTGAATCAGGTGCTATTGAGTTTAAAATTTATAATGATCTTATCACCATGACTTTGGGAAATTTTTGTGAAGTAATAGGTGTGCCGAACGTTGGGAGGACGGCAAGGATGGCCACTCAGCCCTCCGAGCTGAAAACCGTCATCAACTCTCTCTGCAGCATGGGTACGAGGGATATTCATCGGTCGAAGATCTCCAGTATCTTGTTTCCTCACCTCAGGTATTTTGCATATTATATTGCTAGAGGGGTGTTAGCTCGTGACAACACGAGCATCATTTCTTCTCGGGATATTGCTATCCTGGCAGCAGCCCTCTCAGGGAGGTCTTGTTGTAATATTGGTACCTTAATTGCTCGACGCCTTGCTATGAACGGTAACAAGGGGGACTTATATGGTGGCATTTATGCCACACTTATCTTAGAGCATCTTGGAGGCACCCCACATCCTGATGATACTCCTTTTACTTATTTAAGCTTTGATCTTGCTGCTATGAAAAGGCATAAGTTTGTTACCATGGGTTCTGAGCTTGATAACCTTGTTTATATCTTGCGTTTTGGAACTACCGCGGAACACGAGATCCGTCTACCTGCAACTCTTTTGTTTGATTTTTCTCGCAGGAACGGATGGTCCTTTGATGTTGTCCAGTTCGATGAGTTCATGGTCCAGCATCAGTTCCATAACCCCATGGAGGGGGTTGTGCCCGACGAGGAGAGGCACGGTGAGATACCACATTTTAAGGATGAGACCGCCACCGAGTTTGGTGAAGGGTCTTCCTCTGTTTGGCGCTCGGAACCTTCCTCGTGGGAGACTCCGAGGTGTTCGGTGTACGCGCCATCATCCTTCTACGACCCTTGGTCTCACCACCATACCCCTGGAGCAGGAGGCTCCTGGGGGCAGTAGCTGCTACCAACTTAGGCCAAAAGCCTAAGCTTGGGGGAGTACGTGCCCTTCTCACTTTTCCATTGTATTATCCGTTTTATTCACTTTGATCTTTTTGAAGTTTTTACCCGTTCTTCTTTATTCCTCTATTCGCAAAAACAACAAAAAGATTTTCTCTTTCTTTTGCTTTGTTTTCAACTTTTGAAAAACCCAAAAAGATTTCCTTTCTCTCTTTAGTTTTGCTTTTTTTTCAGAGATCAGCTCGATTCCATGATGGCATTTGATTATATTTCCTACGTTCGATCGTGCAAGTGACAAGCAAAATTGACGAAGATCGACTAAAAGGAAGCAACAAGGAAGACCGGTATGAACTCTTATTGTTTCTAGTTTTGTACATATGCCTGTACTTATAATCTAGAGACCAGCTTGTAGCGACATAGTGCTATGTTTACAATGCTATTCCAGTGGTTCATGCTTTCCTTGTGGCTAGTCTCGAATAACTAGAGTATATAATGTGTTATTGAAATGATCTACATGCATTGCACTATTCATAGTCTGGTATACTAAGGTGGTATTTCCCTTTAGAGAATTTTTGGATTGACTTGGCACATGCTTACACATGTTTAAGACTAAAAAGTCTACTTTGCCTTGATGATCTTTGAGTTTTAGAATAGTTATATCACTTTCATGCCCGATTCAATGTTGCTTTGTCGCTCTGCATGATTATGATTGTTATTGCTCTCTAGTTGGTCGCTTCCCAGTCTTTTGCTAAACCTCCACCCGTACTAAGCGGAATGACTGCTTGTGCATCCAAAACCTTTAAACCTGTTATGCCATATGAGTCCACTATACCTTCCTATAGATGGTATTTACCTGCCATCCCTAACGAAGACTTTCATGTACCACCTCGAAATTAATCAAAAGCATTTCCCTTATTTGTGCCTATGTTTTAGCTCATGAGGAAGTAGTAGTTAATTCATGATCTCTTTAAGTTGGACAAGTTTCACCCCTGGATTGCATGTATAATGTGCGAACAACTAATATGAAAAGGAACTGGCATTGAGTGCGCCCGGCTCAGAAAGATAATATAACAAACAAACCCTCCTTCACACTTTGTTCATGAGAAATCAGAAAACTTTGGCAGTGATAAACAAAGGAGATTAAGAGGATGTGATCGTCCTCATGCGGGAGCCGTTCCTCGAGACTTGTCTAGCTTAAAAAGTGATTGAGTTATCTGCTAGCATTCGTTGACGAAATATGCACCTCTCAAAACATATTTACTTCTGTTTTTTAAAACCAAGAGCTCTGGTACATGTTTAGTTTTTGTTTCCGATCACGGATTTTCAACTTTGCCAATAAAAGCCACGGTTCGAGAGTCTCACCTTCTTTCTTCAAAGCACTAACTAGGAGAGCATACTTGTCATTCTGAGTGTAATGTGCATTGTCCCAAAGTATTACATTGTCTTCTTCATACTTGTGATATGATTTATTCTGAAATTCTTAGTTCTAGTCTCCTTTAAAACTCTGGAGGAGCCTCTGCATTTATGGTTTGCTTCACTCATGGAGGCTAGCGAGATACCACCTTAATATGCTCAAGCTATGTGCAATGTGATCTTGTCTTGATTTTCAGTAATATATTGTTTACTCTTGATTATTTATGACTGGTCACTCGAAAGAAGGATTGCTCCTTGCATTGTTCTCATAAGTAATGTTTTAATACTTGCTGAACTCTTTTCGTAGTACATGCTTATATACATCTAATGAAGCAAAAGAGTTTGTCAAAGTTTTCTTTGTCGCGTCCAGTTCGTTGAACTGAATTGCTTGAGGACAAGCAATATGCTAAGCTTGGGGGAGTTGATACGTCTCAAACGTATCTACTTTTCCAAACACTTTTGGTATTGTTTTGACCTCATTCTTGCATGATTTGGACTAAACTAACTCGGACTGACGTTGTTTTCAGCAGAGCTTCCTGTATGGTTTATTTATGTGCAGGAAAACGGATTTTTAAGCATCTCAGAAAAATCCACCAAAAATCATGAAAAATCCATGCACCCGAAGAAACAAAATGCCAGAAGTGGGGCCAGAGGGGGGCCAGGCGGTGCCCAGGCGCCCTGTGGGCGCGCCCCCCCCCCTGGGCCGCGCCGGGGGGGCGCCTGGGTGGGGCCCACACCCCCTGGTGCCCTACTTTAGCCCGTATTTTTTTCTCCGACGCAGAAACCCCAGATCGGAAGTCCTTTCGCTGTTTTTCGTCGCGGCGCCGCCGCCATCCTCTGTTCTTCTTCGGGAGGGCTAATCTGGAGGCTGATTTGGCCTCCGGAGAGGGGAGATCGTCGCCATCGTCATCATCATCACCACTTCATCATCCCTCCATGACTTCCCCCTTCATGTGTGAGTAATTCCCTTGCTGTAGGCGAAGGGGATGGTAGGGATTGGATGAGTTAGATCATGTAATAGTTCGTCAGATTGTTGGGGGCATGTTGCCTATCATCTAGTATGGTGTTTATCATCTTTGCTACAACTTGTTATTCTTAATGCTTGACACTTAGGGCCCGAATGCCATGATTTCAGATCTGAACCATATGTGTTTGCATGAATATATTTGTGTTCTTGATCCTATCTATGAGTTGTATGCACCTGTTTACGGTTCGGAACCGGCGATCCCAAAGGTGACAGCTTGGGACACGAAAGGTGATGGTCCGTAGTTTGAGGATCACATGTATCCATTGAGTTCATTGCTTTGTTCCAGTGCTATTTGACAGGAGCACCTTAATATCCATTAGTTCCTTTTGGCCCCGTTCGTAGCGGGATGGTAGGACAAAAGATGTTGTGCAAGTTCTTATTGCAAGCACGTACAACTACCTACGGGATACATGCCTAATGTTTGATATTTGCCTAGATGATCATTACTTTTCCGTGTGCCGTGCCCCGAGTTAGAAACTATCTCATCCATGCAACGCCCAACCATCCATCTCCCTAGCCTACAGTATTTTAAACCTTGCTTGTCACTAGTTGCAACTTTTGCCATTTACTACTGCTATTTGCTTTTGCTGTTTACTTTTACTATTACTATTATCACTATCATATCACTGTTACCACTTATCTTTTGTTGCAAGTTAGTATATTTCAAGTGCGGTTGAATTGACAACTCAACTGTTAAAGCTTATAAATACTCTTTGGCTCCCTGTGTGTCGAATCAATAAATTGGGTTATTCTTACCCGCGAAGACTATCTCGATCCCTTATGGTTGAGGGTTATCAGCCACCCCCGGAAGCAGGTAGCAGAAACACTCCGGCAGGGCCTTCCGGGGGCCCGCGAAAGCCAATCCGCCTCACCAAGCACTCAAACACGACCCACGTCGTCAATCAATGCGGTGTCAGGCCGCAAGATGATTAAGTGGCAGCCATTAGCCACATGGCGGCTAGTTCCTACAAGAAGAACCCACATATGACACCCATCCTGCGACATGTCATAAAGACAAGCGCGGAGCTGGCGAAGAAGCCTGACAAGTCTTGCCGGGCAGCCCTTGATGTGACACTAAGCGGTGCATTTAATGCACCCTATCAGCCTGCAAAGTTATGTATGATAGCACTGTTTGCCACCATGTTAGTGCACAATGACTACTTTGCCACTGTGTTCGCCCCTTGATCTATAAAAGGAGGCCGATGGCAACCGTAGAAAGGGTTGGAGACTAGAAAAACCCACACCTCCATACGCGCGTAGGCACTGTTGCCCAAGGGCAACCCTTGCCGGGCAAGTGTACCATGCTCCACCACCATTCCATCATCAATCCACAAAGCAGGAGTAGGGTCTTACACCTTGCGGTGGCCCGAACCTAGGTGAATTGTTTGTGTGTGCTCCCCGACATGCTGTCGTGCGCTGGTATGCTCTTTGTGCAATGCGACGTCCCCCTACCGAACCAACCTGGGGCCTTCTGGTCCCATAGGTGGTCGTGGACTTCCCGAAACATCTTTGGCACGCTAGCTAGGGGGCTCACTTGCGCAAACCTGAAAGTGTGCGCAGCGCGTCATCATCATCATCATCGCTATCTCCATCTTCGATGACGCCACCAGCTCTGGCGCCCAAGAAGAAATCCGGCGCGAGGCTCCTCGACGTGAGCAACCCCACAGAGCCCATGCGCGCGACGAGGAGAGCTGCCAGGTGATCCCGCATCCCCATACAGGGGCTCGCGGGCCCCCTGGCCCGCAGCACCAAGACCGCGCGCCACAGGAGGTGGTGGCGCCAGCACCCCAAGAACCAGCGCCGCATGCGTAGGGGGCGCCTGCGATCATGAGCGTGGCTGGGTGTCACGCCCTAGCTCCTGAGCTACGGCGCCTCGTCTTGCCCGGCAAGTTCAAGCCAGACCTGCCTCCACGCTACGACGACACCACCGACCCCACAGAGTTCCTCCAACTCTACGAGCTGAGCATCGAGGCGTCCAACGGCACCGAGCAGGTGATGGCGAACTGGTGCCCCATGGCTCTCAAAGATGGCGCACGCTCCTGGCTCCTGAACCTTCCCGTGGGATCCATCTCCTCCTGGCAAGAGCTTCGCGAGCGTTTCATCGCCAACTTCCAAAGCACCCGCGGCCGAGCCCCGGCAGCTGTTGATCTGCGCCGCGTGAGGCAGCAACCGGGAGAGACCCTACAAAAGTACATCCAATGCTTCAACACCATGCGCCTCCGGATCCCTAGAATCTCGGACGAGGCGATCATCTCGGCGCTCTCCGACGGCGTCCGCGACATCAGGATGAGGAAGGAGCTCGCCATTCACGAGGACCTATGCACTCCCTTGAGATGTTCAAGCTCGCGGCAAAGTGCGCCAAGGCGGAGGAAGGACACCTCTCCCTCCAGAAGCTGCCTGAGGCGGAGGCGGACGACAAGAAGACCAAGGCCAAAGAATTAAAGCGCAAGGGACCCGCCGTGCTGGCTGCGGAGCCAGAAGTGAAGCGTGGTTGCGGCTACGATGACCTCCCGAGAGACAATCGACCGTACTACGTCTTCCACAACGTCCACAGCCACAACACTAACGACTGCCAGGAGCTCAGGGCGAGGCCCGGCGGGCACGTCGGGCAGCGCCCTGAGCGCGACAACCGTGGCTACGGCCGTGGAGGAGGCCGAGGAGGAGGATGTTGGGACGGCAAGAACTCACGCCAGGGGTGGCGCGAACAGCCTCGTAAAGACCACTGGCAGGAGCAGCCTCGTGACGCCCCTGGCGCGACCAACCTCGTGAGGGTCGCCCTCAGGGCAATGGAGGCTTGCCTCCGCTGTCGCCACCGCCAAGAAGGAACGACGACGACCGCCAGGGAGACGGAGCAGGGAGCTTCCAGGAGCCATGTACAGGTGCATGCATCTTGGGAGGAGCCCATGCTCCGGCTTCCCAACGCATCTTCAAGCAGTTTGCCCGTGAGGTGAACGCAGCGCTTCCCAGGCCCGACGCCGCGCGCAACCTCTGGTGGACCAAGCAAGTCATCGCCTTCGACCCCAAGGAATAGTTCAAGTGCACTGCGGCCCCAGGCGCCCTCCCGATGCTCTGCACCCCGACCATCAGCAACGTCCTCGTGACCAAGACCCTCATCGACGGCGGAGCAGGACTCAACGTCCTCTCCGTCCAGACCTTCGAGACGCTCCAGGTTCCCTATGATCAGCTCCACCCGACCAAGCCATTCTACGGAGTCACGGATGGCTCCACACTCCCGATGGGGCAGGACCGCCTTCCCGTCACCTTTGGTGACCGCGACAACTACCACACCGAGCTCATCGACTTTAATGTCGCCAACATCCACCTCCCGTACAAGGCCATCCTTGGGTATCCTGCCCTCGCCAAGTTCATGGCGGTGACCCATCACGGCTACAACGTCCTCAAGATGCCTAGGAGCGGCGGAGTCATCACGATCGCCTCCGACGAGAAGGAAGCGGTGCGTTCCCTGGAGCGTGCCTACCAGACCGCGGTGATTGAATGCTCCGATGAGGATGGAGCCATCCTCGCCCTGCAGACCGCCCCCAAGAAGAAGAAGAACCTGCGCGTCAATGGACCTCAGGACGCAGGGGCTCCTGACGGCCTGGCCTCAGGACTCGCGCCTGCTGACGAGGCGCCCTCCACCCTCGCATAGGGGGGCGTGCCCGATGCCCCTTACATAACGGGCTCGGGGGCTCTCCTCTGGAGTGTCTCTGGACTGACCGGCGTTTCGAGGGAGGTGTTCGGGCACCACCTGCAAGCGTGTCTTGAAGCGCGTTTTTGTGAGCCCAGCGTGAACTGCTCAGCGCTGGGGGCTCAGGACTTCATTAGCCAAGTGACCGAGCGACCGCTTCCGCGTCTGCGTTGACATCGCGGGTCTCGGCCGAGCCGCCTCTCAGGAGCCCTTCTGGCCGATGGTGTTCGGCCGGAGGAGGGCCCTCCCCTGCAGCTACGTCCACACACTCTTCGGATTCCGCAACGCAGCTGCCACGTTCCAGCATCTCGCATAGCAGGCCTTGGGGACTCAGGAGGCTTAGTGGCAGGCGGTCCGGGCGGAGCAAGAGCAGGACCCGCGCGACAACTGAGAGCCTTCGGAGCCCTTGGGCCTCAGGAGCCCGGCGATCCTCAGGAGCAACCCGCATGGCTCGCGTCTTCAGCTACCCCAACTCTTCTTCGACAGGTATCTGGTGACGCTTCAGGTATCCAATCGAGGGCGCCCCTTGGGCTGCATCATCCTCGGACTGCTGGGGGATGTTCCCCCGCAGTTGTCTCTCTTTTTGCATGATCAAGGCTAGTTGTTTCTTTTCATTCACGTTATCTGCATGCTTGGCGTCCTAACCGCCACTAAGGTCATGAGCCCTTGTGAGCCCACTCACGACCGCCCCATAATCAAGGACTGGCACGACGTCTGTGCTCGGGTCCGTCCCTGCAGCATCGCTAAACCCAAGGGCTGAGCTCTATCTCGCGACCCGTGACGTCACCTCCCATGGTCCTTGGTGCCTTGTTCTCGCATGGGCTAATCATGGATGGGTAAGTAGTGGCCCGTGGCGGGTGCCTCGCTCATGCTCACGTGGGAACCACGCGCCGGTTGTTTTTCTTTTGGATCGTTGCATGAGAAGATTGGGCACGACGTCTATGCTCGGGTCCGTCCCTGCAGCTTCGACAAATCCAGCGGCCGAGCTTTGTCTTGGGAGCCATTCCCGTGATGTCACCTCCTGGGGTCACTGGTGCTGTGGCCTTCTCATGCGATACCCTCTAGAGATGCACTCGGCGCAGGTCAACACAACACCACTCTTTTCACATTTTGCGGAAGAAGACTCAGGTGCAACCCGCCTCCGGGCAGGGTCTCGTGAGTGATGCATAAGCTCATGAGAACTTCCTCAGAGTCGTTCAGCTCGTCCTGAGGAGGGCCCATATACACCTTGGCTGTCCTACCGTTCAAGCCACGTGTCTAGACAGTGTTGTACACGCCTCGGAGTCTCTCCCGGTGGAAGGCTCCCTCCCACGGTCCAGTGGAAGTACCAAGCTCTGCGCTGGCAGATCCAACCGAGGAGCGGTTATGCCCATGAACCAGTGGGAGCACCAAGCTCCGCACTGGCCGCTACGACCGAGGCACGGTTATGCCCACACTCCACGCAAGTGTGGTAGCTCTATGCTCCGCGCTAGTTATAAACTACTAAGGGCGGCCCCTAGTGGTCGCACCAACCTCAGGGAGCTTTTCAGCTCACGACGCTCATAGCTTCTCCTTGGATGGGTGTCGTGAGGGGGGCTAGGAACGGGGGCTATGCTCAGGTCGCGCCTGGTAGACGCCACCTTACCAGGTGCCCAGACACCTGGCCTTCTCGCGCCCCCATCCCAGGCGAAGGCTCGTGGGCCAGGTATGGTGCTCATTCTCCTTCATGAGAGCCGTTCGTACGTCAAAGGGGACCCGAGGCATCGCGACCCAGGGGCCTAACAAGCCACGTAGCCCCTCATCCCGTGAGTCTAGTTATGACGATAACCCGGTCACCCGGAGGGCTCAATGGCGATCGAGGTATGCGCGGGGTTGGGCCCTGCCGACGCAGAACGCAAACGGGATCGCTTGAACGTCAAGGGGGACCCCTGGGCATCGCGACCCAGGGGCCTCACTAGCCACGTAGCCCCTCATCCCTTGAGTCTAGTTATTACGATAACCCCGGTCACCTGGAGGGCTCAATGGCGATCGAGGTATGCGCGGGGTTGGGCCCTGCCGACGCAGAGCACCTAAGCAAACAAGAAAGGAAGCAAGTGAAGGAAATATGCCCTAGAGGCAATAATAAAGTTATTATTTATTTCCTTATATCATGATAAATGTTTATTATTCATGCTAGAATTGTATTAACCGGAAACTTAATACATGTGTGAATACATAGACAAAACAGTATGTCCCTAGTATGCCTCTACTAGACTAGCTCATTGATCAAAGATGGTTATGTTTCCTAGCCATAGACATGAGTTGTCATTTGATCAACGGGATCACGTCATTAGGAGAATGATGTGATGGACAAGACCCATCCGTTAGCATAGCACTATGATCGTTTAGTTTAACTGCTATTGCTTTCTTCATGACTTATACATGTTCCTATGACTATGAGATTATGCAACTCCCGAATACCGTAGGAACACCTTGTGTGCTATCAAACGTCACAACGTAACTGGGTGATCATAAAGATGCTCTACAGGTGTCTCCGAAAGTATTCGTGGTGTTGGCATAGATCAAGATTAGGATTTGTCACTCCGAGTGTCGGAGAGGTATCTCTGGGCCCTCTCGGTAACACACATCACAATAAGCCTTGCAAGCAAAAGACTAATGAGTTAGTCATGAGATGATGTGTTGCGGAACGAGTAAAGAGACTTGTCGGTAACGAGATTGAACTAGGTATAGAGATACCGACGATCGAATCTCGGGCAAGTAACATACCGTTTGACAAAAGGAACAACGTATGTTGTTATGCGGTTTGACCGATAAAAGATCTTCGTAGAATATGTAGGAGCCAATATGAACATCCAGGTTCCGCTATTGGTTATTGACCGGAGATGAGTCTCGGTCATGTCTACATAGTTCTCGAACCCGTAGGGTCCGCACGCTTAACGTTTGATGACGATCGGTATTATGAGTTCATGAGTATTGATGTACCGAAGGTAGTTCGGAGTCCCGGATGATATCACGGACATGACGAGGAGTCTCGGAATGTCCGAGACATAAAGATTGATATATTGGACGACTATATTCGGACACCGGAAGTGTTCCGGAAAAGTTTCGGATTTATCGGGATTGCCGGAGGGGGTTACCGGAACCCCCTACGAGAGGGGATGGTCCATAGTGGGCCTAAAGGGAAAGAGAGAGGCAGCCCATAGGGCTGGCCGGCGCCCCAACCTAGGGTTCCTAGTTGGACTAGGATTGGGGGGGGGGGCGCCACCTCTCCTAATCCTTTCCCTCTTCCTTCTTTTGGTGAATCCTACTAGGAATAGGATTGCAATCCTATTCCTAGTAGGACTCCTTCCCTAGCCGCACCAGAAGAGGTTGGCCGGCCTCCTCCCCTTGCTCCTTTATATACGGGGGCAGGGGGCACCCAAAGACACACAAGTTGAATTGTTTTAGCCGTGTGCGGTGCCCCCCTCCACAGAATCACACCTCGGTCATACCGTCGCGGAGCTTAGGCGAAGCCCTGCGCCGGTGAACACATCATATCCGTCACCACGCCGTCGTGCTGACGAAACTCTCTCGTGAAGCTCAACTGGATCAAGAGCTTGTGGGACGTCATCAAGCTGAACGTGTGCTGAACGCGGAGGTGCCGTACGTTCAGTGCTTGATCGGTTGGATCGCGAAGAAGTTCGACAACATCAACCGCGTCACTTGACGCTTCCGCTCCCAGTCTACGAGGGTACGTAGACACACTCTTCCCTCGGTAGATAGATCTTGCGTGATCGTAGGAAAATTTTAAAATACTACGTTCCCCAACAGTGGTATCAGAGCCATGTTTATGCGTAGATGATATGCACGAGTAGAACACAATGAGTTGTGGGCGATACTAGTCATACTGCTTACCAGCATGTCATACTTTGCTTCGGCGGTATTGTGAGATGAAGCGGCCCGGACCGACATTACGCGTACGCTTACGCGAGACTGGTTTCACCGTTACGAGCACTCGTTGCTTAAAGGTGACTGGCGGGTGTCTGTCTCTCTCACTTTAGCTGAATCAAGTGTGGCTACGCCCGGTCCTTGTGAAGGTTAAAACAGCACATACTTGACGAAACATCGTTGTGGTTTTGTATGCGTAGGTAAGAACGGTTCTTGCTAAGCCCGTAGCAGCCACGTAAAACTTGCAACAAACAAAGTAGAGGACGTCTAACTTGTTTTTGCAGGGCATGTTGTGATGTGATATGGTCAAGACATGATGAGTTATACGGTTTTGTATGAGATGATCATGTTTTGTAAAGTTATCGGCAACTGGCAGGAGCCATATGGTTGTCGCTTTATTGTATGAAATGCAATTGCCATGTAATTGCTTTACTTTATCACTAAGCGGTAGCGATAGTCGTGGAAGCAATAGTTGGCGAGACGACAACGATGCTACGATGAAGTTCAAGGTGTCAAGCCGGTGACGAAGGTGATCATGACGGTGCTTTGAAGATGGAGATCAAAAGCACAAGATGATGATGGCCATATCATGTCACATATTTTGATTGCATGTGATGTTTATCTTATTATGCTTCTTATTTTGCTTAGAACGACGGTAGCATTATAAGATGATCCCTTACTAAATTTCAAGGTATAAGTGTTCTCCCTGAGTATGCACCGTTGCGAAAGTTCGTCGTGCCGAGACACCACGTGATGATCGGGTGTGATAAGCTCTACGTTCAAATACAACGGGTGTAAGCCAGTTTTGCACACGCAGAATACTCGGGTTAAACTTGACGAGCCTAGCATATACAGATATGGCCTCGGAACACTGGAGACCGAAAGGTCGAGCGTGAATCATATAGTAGATATGATCAACATAAGATGTTCACCATTGAAACTACTCCATCTCACGTGATGATCGGACATGGTTTAGTTGATTTGGATCACGTGATCATTTAGATGACCAGAGGGATGTCTATCTAAGTGGGAGTTCTTTAAATTAATATGATTAAATTGAACTTTAATTTATCATGAACTTAGTCCTGGTAGTATTAGCATATCTATGTTGTAGATCAATAGCTCGCGATGTTGCTCCCCGTTTTTTTCATATGTTCCTAGAGAAAACCAAGTTGAAAGATGTTAGTAGCAATGATGCGGAATTGTTCCGTGATCTGAGGATTATCCTCATTGATGCACAGAAAAATTATGTCCTTGACGCACCGCTAGGTGATAGACCTATTGCAGGAGCAGATGCAGACGTTATGAACGTTTTGAAAAAGCTCGATATGATGACTACTTGATAGTTTAGTGCACCATACTTTACGGCTTAGAATTGGGACTTCAAAAACGTTTTGAACGCCACGGAGCATATAAGATGTTCCAAGAGTTGAAATTAGTATTTCATACTCATGCCCGTGTCGAGAGGTATAAAACCTCTGACAGTACTTTGCCTACAAGATGGAGGAGAATAGCTCAACCAGTGAGCATGTACTCAGATTGTCTGGGTACTACAATTACTTTAATCAAGTGGGAGTTAATCTTCCAGATAAGATAGTAATTGACAAAGTTCTCTAGTCACTCTCACCAAGTTAGTAGAACTTCGTGATGAACTATAAATATGCAAGGGATGACGAAAGGAATTCCCAGCTCTTCACGATACTGAAGTAGGCGAAGGTAGAAATCATGAAAAAGCATCAAGTGTTGATGGTTAACAAGACCACTTGTTTCAAGTAAAGGGCAAAGGGATAAAAGGGGAACTTCAAGAAGAATGACAAGCAAGTTGTCACTCCCGTGAAGAAACCCAAAGCTAAACTCAAGCCTGAAACAAGTGCTTATACTGCAAAGGAAATGGTCACTAAAAGTGGAACTGCCCTAGATACTTGGCGGATAAGGAGGATGGCAAAGTGAACAAAGGTATATTTGATATACAGATTATTAATGTGTATTTTACTAGTGTTCATAGCAACCCCTCGGTATTTGATATTGGTTCAGTTGCTAAAGAGTAGTAACTCGAAATGGGAGTTGCATAATGAACAGAAACTAGTTAAAGGATGAAGTGACGATGTATATTGGAAGCAGTTCCAAGATTGATATGATCATCATCGCACACTCCCTATTCTTTCGGGATTAGTGTTGAACCTAAATAACTGTTATTTGGTGTTTGTGTTGAGCATGAATGTGATTTGATCATGTTTATTGCAATACGGTTATTCATGTAAATTAGAGAATAATTGTTGTTCTGTTTACATGAATAAAACCTTCTATGGTCATACACCCAATGAAAATAGTTTATTGGATCTCGATCGTGTGATACACATATTCATAATATTGAAGCCAAAAGATGCAAGGTTAATAATGATAGTGCAACTTATTTGTGGCACTGCCGTTTAAGTCATATTGGTGTAAAACGCATGAAGAAACTCCATAATGATGGACTTTTGGAATCACTTGATTATGAATCACTTGGTGCTTGCGAACCATACCTCATGGGCAAGATGACTAAAACTCCGTTCTCCGGAACTATGTAGCGAGCAACGTATTTGTTGGAAATCATACATACTGATGTATGCGGACCAATGATTGTTGAAGCTCGCGGCGGGTATCGTTATTTTTTGACCTTCACTGATGATTTGAGCAGATATAGGTATATCTACTTAATGAAGCACAAGTCTGAAACATTTGAAAAGTTCAAAGAATTTCAGAGTGAAGTAGAGAATCATCATAACAAGAAAATAAAGTTTCTACGATCTGATCATGGAGGAAAATATTTGAGTTACGAGTTTGGTCTTCATTTGAAACAATGTGGAATAGTTTCACAGCTCACGCCACCCGGAACACCACAGCATAATGGTGTGTCCGAACGTCGTAAACCGTACTTTATTGGATATGGTGCGATCTATGATGTCTCTTACCGATTTACCACTATCATTTTGGGTCATGCATTAGAGACAGCTGCATTCACGTTAAATAAGGGCCTCATCTGAATCCGTTGAGACAACGCCTTAAGAACTGTGGTTTGGCAAGAAACCAAAGTTGTTGTTTCTTAAAGTTTGGGACTGCGATGCTTATGTGAAAAAGTTTCAACATGATAAGCTCGAACCCAAACCGGAGAAGTAAATCTTCATAGGATACCCAAAAGAGACTGTTGGGTACACCTTCTATCACAGATCCGAAGGCAAGATATTCGTTGCTAAAAATGGATCCTTTCTAGAGAAGGAGTTTCTCTCGAAAGAAGTGAGTGGGAGGAAAGTAGAACTTGATGAGGTAATTGTACCTTCTCCCAGATTGGAAAGTAGTACATCACAGGAAATTGTTCCAGTGATTCCTACACCAATTAGTGAGGAAGTTAATGATAATGATCATGAAACTTCGGATCAAGTTTCTGCTGAACGTCGTAGATCAACCAGAGTACGTTCCGCACCAGAGTGGTACGGCAACCCAGTTCTGGAAATCATGTTACTAGACAATGATGAACTTACGAACAACGAGGAAGCGATGATGAGCCCAGATCCCACAAAATGGCATGAGCCATGAAATCTGAGATGGGATCCATATATGAAAACAAAGTATGGACTTTGGTTGACTTGCCCGATGGTCAGCAAGCCATCGAAAGTAAATGGATCTTCAAGAGGAAGACCGACGCTGACGGTAATGTTACTGTTTACTAAGCTCGACTTGTTGCGAAAGGTTTTCAACAAGTCCAAGGAGTTGACTACGATGAGACTTTCTCATCCGTAGCGATGCTTAAGTCTGTCCGAATCATGTTAGAAATTGCCACATTTTATGAAATCTGGCAAATGGATAACAAAACTGCATTCTTTAATGAATTTATTAAAGAAAAATTGCATATGATGCAACCCGAAGGTTTTTGTCCATCCTAAAGGTGCTAACAAAAATGTGCAAGCTCCAGCGATCCATCTATGGACTGGTGCAAGCATCTCGGAGTTGGAACATACGCTTTGATAAGTTGATCAAAGCATATAGATTTATACAGACTTACGGTGAAGCCTGTATTTACAAGAAGTGAGTGGGAGCACTACAACCTTTCTGATAAGTATATGTGAATGACATATTGTCGATCAGAAATGATGTAGAATTTTCTGGAAAGCATAAAGGAGTGTTTGAAAGGTATTTTTTCAAAGAAAGACCTCGGTGAAGCTGCTTACATATTGAGCATCAAGATCTATATAGATAGATCAAGACGCTTGATAAGACTTTCGATGAGTACATACCTTGATAAGATTTTGAAGTAGTTCAAAATGGATCAGTCAAAGAAGAAGTTCTTGCCTGACTTGTAAGGTGTGAAGTTGAGTAAGACTCAAAGCCAGACCACGGCAGAAAAATATATAGAGAATGAAAGTCATTCCCTATGCCTCAGCCATAGGTTCTATAAAGTATGCCATGCTGTGTACAAAACACGTTGTGTACCTTGCCAAGAGTTTGACAGGGAGGTACAATAGTGATCCAGGAGTAGATCACTGTACAGCGGTCAAAATTATCCTTAGTAATTGGATGACTAAGGAAATATTTCTCGATTATGGAGGTGATAAAGAGTTCATCGTAAAGGGTTACGCCGATGCAAGCTTTGACACTAAATCCAGATGACTCTAAGTATCAATCTGGATGCGTATTGAAAGTGGGAGCAATTAGCTAGAGTAGCTCCATGCAGAGCATTGTAGACATAGAAATTTGCGAAATACATAGGGATCTGTATATGACAGACCCGTTGACTAAACTTCTCTCACAAGCAAAACATGATCACACCTTATTACTCTTGGGTATTAATCACATAGCGATGTGAACTAGATTATTGACTCTAGTAAACCCTTTGGGTGTTGGTCACATAACGATGTGAACTATCGGTATTAAATCACATGGCGATGTGAGCTAGATTATTGACTCTTGTGCAAGTGGGAGACTGAAGGAAATATGCCCTAGAGGCAATAATAAAGTTATTATTTATTTCCTTATATCATGATAAATGTTTATTATTCATGCTAGAATTGTATTAACCGGAAACTTAATACATGTGTGAATACATAGACAAAACAGTATGTCCCTAGTATGCCTCTACTAGACTAGCTCATTGATCAAAGATGGTTATGTTTCCTAGCCATATACATGAGTTGTCATTTGATCAACGGGATCACATCATTAGGAGAATGATGTGATGGACAAGACCCATCCGTTAGCATAGCACTATGATCGTTTAGTTTAACTGCTATTGCTTTCTTCATGACTTATACATGTTCCTATGACTATGAGATTATGCAACTCCCGAATACCGTAGGAACACCTTGTGTGCTATCAAACGTCACAACGTAACTGGGTGATCATAAAGATGCTCTACAGGTGTCTCCGAAAGTATTCGTGGTGTTGGCATAGATCAAGATTAGGATTTGTCACTCCGAGTGTCGGAGAGGTATCTCTGGGCCCTCTCGGTAACACACATCACAATAAGCCTTGCAAGAAAAAGACTATTGAGTTAGTCACGAGATGATGTGTTGCGGAACGAGTAAAGAGACTTGCCGGTAACGAGATTGAACTAGGTATAGAGATACCGACGATCGAATCTCGGGCAAGTAACATACCGTTTGACAAAAGGAACAACGTATGTTGTTATGCGGTTTGACCGATAAAAGATCTTCGTAGAATATGTAGGAGCCAATATGAACATCCAGGTTCCGCTATTGGTTATTGACCGGAGATGAGTCTCGGTCATGTCTACATAGTTCTCGAACCCGTAGGGTCCGCACGCTTAACGTTTGATGACGATCGGTATTATGAGTTTATGAGTATTGATGTACCGAAGGTAGTTCGGAGTCCCGGATGATATCACGGACATGACGAGGAGTCTCGGAATGTCCGAGACATAAAGATTGATATATTGGACGACTATATTCGGACACCAGAAGTGTTCCGGAAAAGTTTCGGATTTATCGGGATTGCCGGAGGGGGTTACCGGAACCCCCTACGAGAGGGGATGGTCCATAGTGGGCCTAAAGGGAAAGAGAGAGGCAGCCCATAGGGCTGGCCGGCGCCCCCACCTAGGGTTCCTAGTTGGACTAGGATTGGGGGGGCGCCACCTCTCCTAATCCTTTCCCTCTTCCTTCTTTTGGTGAATCCTACTAGGAATAGGATTGCAATCCTATTCCTAGTAGGACTCCTTCCCTAGCCGCACCAGAAGAGGTTGGCCGGCCTCCTCCCCTTGCTCCTTTATATACGGGGGCAGGGGGCACCCAAAGACACACAAGTTGAATTGTTTTAGCCGTGTGCGGTGCCCCCCTCCACAGAATCACACCTCGGTCATACCGTCGCGGAGCTTAGGCGAAGCCCTGCGCCGGTGAACACATCATATCCGTCACCACGCCGTCGTGCTGACGAAACTCTCCCGTGAAGCTCAACTGGATCAAGAGCTTGTGGGACGTCATCAAGCTGAACGTGTGCTGAACGCGGAGGTGCCGTACGTTCGGTGCTTGATCGGTTGGATCGCGAAGAAGTTCGACAACATCAACCGCGTCACTTGACGCTTCCGCTCCCGGTCTACGAGGGTACGTAGACACACTCTTCCCTCTCGTTGCTATGCATCTGGTAGATAGATCTTGCGTGATCGTAGGAAAATTTTAAAATACTACGTTCCCCAACAGCAAGCATGGAAATCATCTAGCTATTACAATAACACCAAGTTTTTCAAATTCAAACAAAGTTCTTACGCCTCCCCGAGGCACTCGCACTCTTCTCTCTGGACAGGAACAGATCATGCATTTCCAAGCGCATCATCACCGGTCTCCACCTCCTTGGTTGCGGTAGCAGTGGCCTGGAGGAACGCCTCCACCTGCTCCGTGACCCTTGCCCCCAGGGCCTTAGAGCGACCAACGTGACCTCCTCATGAAGACAGCTGGACACAGAACCTCGCCTCGTAGGAAGGGTAATAGAAAATCAAGTGCCACCACCACCTGACCATAGGGGATCGCTAAGATAAGTTTTCAACACCGCATCTACTCGAGTACCTACACCTCCATCCACTATAATCGCGAATCCGCTAGGGCATGAAATCCCTTCTCGACGAACCGGTGGGCGGTTTCCTGCACGCCAGGAGGGACCTCCTGAGCATCGCGCCTCGGGGGCTCTTACCGGACCCTGGGTCACTCACCTCCTGGCCTTGACCACGGCATCGCGACCTGGAATACCAGCGCAGGCTGAGGCTTGTCTGGGGAGTGGGTCTCACAGGCGTAGGGCCCTAAACTACCGCCGGGACAGAAGGAAGGGAAAGTCATGCTTTAACAAAGGGTCTCATGAAGGACATAAGTTTATAACGCCAGGCAATAACAAAAGTATTACAAGAATCTACACACCTTCATGAGCCTTCCATGATGTCCCGCAGGAACTAAGCTAAGAAGGTCACTCTTGAGGAATGCGGCTCGAACTCCTTCAACAACGACGGCGCCGAGAGGACACCGTTTCCCTCCGACGATAGGAGCAGCGACTTGGCGGCTCGTAGCTCTCGTCGGAGCTCGAGGCCATCTCAGGGGTAGCGTAACTTCTACCAGAAGGGTCAGAGGCGCAACCAATGGCGAGTGCCTCGCTGCCTTGACAGCATGAGGAATGGTCGCCGGGGAGCCCGTTCCCCGCGCCACACGACAGCTGGCGGCCGTCCGCCCCGAAGACTTTGAAGGTCATCGAGCCCATCCTATCCAGCGCGAAATGAAGAATGTGCCTCGCGGCGGGGCACAGGCGCGGCACACCACACCCCAACCCCAGGTCATGAAAACCTGGCCAGAGGAGATCACCTCCACGTTGGCATACGAAGGAGGAAGGCGACACCCCTCGTGCCTTAGCTGCATTGTCACCCGGCCGTGAGCCGGGAGCACCTCCCTCAGGAATGGAGGAAGAAGGATCCATGAATGCGGAGGGGCCCCCGCCCACACGATGAACTCGCGGGCATCATCCTGAGAATGGGACTGCAGCAGGGAGTGAGGAGTCGCCCATCTCTCCGGGCGACTGATGGCGCCACCCCTGTCGCTGTCTCTGCTCCGTACGCCTGCCGCTGGAGCATACAAGGGAAACGAAAATCCTGGTGGCGCCTGCGTGCACCATGTGCGGGCGTCCGACGGCCTCAGGGACGCACTCGGAGAACTATGGTGACTCTTCTTCGGGGGGGGGGGGGCGCTCATGCTCTACCATCGGGCTCTTCCCCTTCTCCGCGGCCGAGAACCTGCGAATCGGCGTCGTGGAAGCCCTTGGAGTAGTGGAAGCAGCAGGGATCGGTCTGCAACATTCGAGTGAGAGGTGTGGTGCCTCACCCCCTATTTATAGACCAAGAAGATCAACCGGCGACCACTCACGCGTAGCCGTAATGGCCCCGCCTCCCGCACCAAGTTGTCAAGTCGCACGATTGCCAAGACTGCGTGGGAAGCGGAGTCGCCCACGTCCCATCCAACCGTCACGCGCCAGCCTGGCCCGCAACCTTTTTGGGGCCCGCGGTGCTTCGTCATCGACTGAGGCTTTGCCCCGAAGCCAACTCCGCGCGCACCTTGGGCCCGGGGGCTACTGTCAACCTCCTGGGAACCAGGGTACCCAGACTTGCATGTCTGCGGGCCGCGACGCTCTCCTACAAGCGACCTGGTACAACCCAGCTGATAGACCAGCCATCCAAGACGTTCACGAGGGGGCTGAGCCTCACGAGGAGAACGACGTCAAGACTCCCTCAGGAGCGGCCTCGGCGAGGTGCTCCAGAGGGGCGAAGAATCCAAGGCCAAGCTTGCCTCAGGAGGAGGCAGTGATGTCAGCAGTGATGCAACGCGCCAGCGGGTACCAGCGTCCGCTAGTGGCGCACTTGCCATTTTGGTGCAAAGGGGACAACGCAGCCGCGGGTTCCCAAGGAGCGGGACAAAGGTTTCCCTTTGGTGCAACAAGACCGAAGACCACAAGGACAACAAGGAGGATGTCACTGTCGGGCCCACCACCGCGTCATCGCCTGATCCTTTTGCACGCGAAGACCGCTTTTTTCAGGATAGGAACGCCCTTGTGTTCCCGCTCAAAAATGGCCGTTGTGTGAACCCTTCCCGCCTAAACATTTTGGGGGAAGAGGACCCTGGCCGCTTATATAATTAGCTAGGACCCCCACTATGGAGGGATAGGTCGAACCAAGCCTAGCCAAGTAGAGAGATCCATACACTCTGCCACCACGCAAGGAGAAAGAACACTTGCAACCTGACCCTCTGAGCTCACCTCCTGAGCTCAGGAACACTGTACTAGCTCATATTCCAGCCCTCCCGAGGCTAATCCACCAAAGCAAGAAGTAGGGTCTTACACCACGCGGTGGCCCGAACCTGGGTAAACTCTTGTGTGTTCTATATGTTGTTTTCTTGAATCTCCGAGGGCGAGACGCTAGGTAGACGCGAGTGGGAGAGATCTTCGTTCACGCCCCTGTGTTCGAACTTCTTTGGTTTTGCGGAGCCCTAAATCCGACAATCTTGATCCTTGGTAGCTGTGGGGTGGTCCTGTGAGACGGTTAGGCAACCTGTGCCGAATGAATTTCCTGAGGCGATCAAATGAGAAGGCCAGACACCAACGACCCCAGGAGGTGACGTGAACGGGGCCGGCCCGCCAGACAGAGCTCAGTCGTTGGATTTATCGACGCTGCATGGACAGACTCGAGCACAGGTGCCGTGCCCATACTTCTCATGCGAAAAATCCCGAAGAAAGACAAATGACACTCGGCTCCCATGGTGGAGGGGCACCAGGGCGTACGACATTCGAGGTATCAAATACCGAGCTGGCATATAATAAGCATGAAGCAACTCACGGAAAGAGGCAAACTAGCTCTGGTAATGCGAATGCGATACATGCCACAGGGACGAACCCATGCGGCCTGGGATGATGCAGCCCAAGGGGTGCCCCAACAGACTAAGAAAAATATGCGAACGGATACACGTCACAGGGGCAAGCCCGTGCGACATGGGGATGATGCAGCCCGAGGGGCGCCCCCAACTGAACAAACTGAAACAAAGTCACCGGCACCGATGATGGAGAGATGTTGATGTAGCTGAAGATGCTCGATGTAGATGTCACTCCTCATGAGCCACCTGACTCCGGGATCTCGCGCGCATCCTGATGTTCCGAGAGCTCGCGAAGAACCGATGCCACTTCTGCCAGGATCTCCTGATCCCTGGCCTCGCGAGCCGCCAGGACTTCCCGCATGTGGCGTTGGTACAGGGCCGCCGGGTTCGGCAGGCGGAAGGGCATGCAGACGTAGGTGTGAGGTGGGCCCTCGCACCGGCCCAGCTGGGATGGCCAATAGAGCTCATGAGATGCGACTCTGTTGAGTCCTAGGCCGTTGATGCAGACACGCAGTCCGTCGCCCAAGCCTGGGATGACAGGTGCACTACGTGGTGTGGGGTGGCGCATGCGATGGTGATGGTACCACGGCTTCCCGGCATCTTGAGGACGTTGTAGCCATGGTGGGTCACTGCCATGAACTTGGCCAGGGTTGGACAACCAAGGATGGCGTTGTATGGAAGACGAATGTGAGCGACGTCGAAGTCAATGATCTCGGTGCGGTAGTTGTCATGGGTGCCACAGGTAACGGGGAGCCGGACCTAACTGATTTGAGTGGTAGAGCCGTCGGTCACTCCCGAGAAAGACATGGTAGGCTGCAGCAGGTCATATGGCACTTGAAGAGGGTCAAACGTGTCGACGGAGAGAACATTGAACCCAGCACCGCCATCGATGAGGGTCTTGGTGACATGGACGTTGCTGATGATGGGTGAGCAGAGCATTGGGAAAGCGCCTGTGGTTGCTGCTACTTCTCGAGCTTGCGTTGTATTCCCTCCAAGAGGAAAGGGAGTGCTACTTCTCGAGCTTGCATTGTATTCCCTCGAAGAGGAAAGGGAGATGCAGCACTGTAGCGTAAGTATTTCCCTCAGTTTTTGAGAACCAAGGTATCAATCCAGTAGGAGACCACGCGCGAGTCCCTCGCACCTGCACAAACAAATAAGAACTTCGCAGCCAACGCGATAAGGGGTTGTCAATCCCTTTGCAGTCACTTACAAAAGTGAGATCTGATAGAGATGATAGTTTATATTTTTCGTTTTGTTGGTTTATAAGAACAGCAAATAAAAGCGATAAAAGTAAAGTAGATGTAGATTGATATGTTGAGAATAGACCTGGGGGCCATAGTGTTCTCTAGTGGCTCCTCTCATGATAGCAATATTCAACGGCGGGTAAACAAATTACTGTCAAGTAATTGATAGAAAAGCAAATAATTATGAGACTATGTACGCATGATCATTTTCTATAGGCATCACGTCTAAGACAAGTAAACCGACTCCTGCCTGCATTTACTACTATTACTCCACACATCGACCGCTATCCAGCACGCATCTAGTGTACTGAGTTCATAAGAACAGAGTAATGCCTTAAGCAAGATGACATGATGTAGAGGGATAAACTCAAGCAATATGATATAAACCCCATCTTTTTATCCTCGATGGCAACAATACAATACGTGCCTTGCTGCCCCTACTGTCACTGGGAAAGGACACCGCAAGGTTGAAGCCAAAGCCAAGCACTTCTCCCATTGCAAGAACTATAGATCTAGTAGGCCAAACCAAACCAATAATTCGAAGAGACTTGCAAGGATATTATGAGCACACATAAAAAGTTCAGAGAAGAACCAAATATCTTTCATACATAACCTTGATCATAAACTCACAATTCATCGGATCTCGACAAACACACCGCAAAAAGAGATTACATCGAATAGATCTCCACGAAAACCGAGGAGAACTTTAAATTGAGATCCAAAGAGAGAGAAGAAGCCATCTAGATACTAGCTATGGACCCGAAGGTCTGTGGTAAACTACTCACAACTCATGGTGAGGGCGATGATGATGATGAAGAAGAACTCCGTGATGGATCCCCCTCCGGTGGAGCTCCGGAACAGGCTCCAAGATGGGATCTTCATGGGAACAGAAGGTACGGCGGTGGAATTAGGGTTTTCTCTCTGTTATGACGGTTTCGAGGTACGTAGGTATATATAGGAGGAAGGAGGGCACCGGGGGCCATACGTGGGATCCACGAGGCAGGGGGGCGCACCCTACGGGGGGGCGCCCCCAACCCTCGTGGGCACCACGTATGCCCTACTCCATGGTTCTCAAGTCTCCCGTGCGTGATTTTCTCCAAAAATATCTCTCCCGAAGGTTTCATTCCGTTTGGACTCCGTTTGATATCCCTTTTCTGTAAAACCCTGAAACAGACAAAGAACAACAATCTGGACTCGGCCTTTGGGTTAGTAGGTTAGTCCCAAAAATAATATAAAAGTGTATGACAAAGCCCATTAAACATCCAAAACATCATAAATAATAGCATGGAACAATCAAAAAATATAGATACGTTGGAGACGTATCAAGCATCCCCAAGCTTAATTCCTGCTCGTCCACGAGTAGGTAAATGATAAAAACAAATTTTTTGATGTGGAATCCTAATCAACATAGTTTTTCAATGTAATTCTCTTAATTGTGGGATGAATGTTCAGATCTGAAAGATTCAAGACAAAAGTCTATATTGACATAAGAAATAATAATACTTCAAGCATACTAACAAAGCAATCATGTCTTCTCAAAATACTATGGCTAAAGAAAGTTATCTGTGGGGACCCCGACTTAGAAGTCGAGATCACCGAATGCACGTGTACAGTGATCCCAGAGATCAATGCTCACTGAACACACAGAAGCTGAAATAACAAGAGTCTTACATCCATACAAATAGTCTTACACGAATTATGGCCATTATGGCCAAGTCTTACATAGATAGAGCCTCACGGGCTGAATAGCAAATAACTCAAATAGCGGAAGTCTTCGATAACGGGTAGAACCCATGCCATCTGCCTTAACCCTACAGGCATTCTGACTGGGATAGCGTCCTAGTTCGCATGTTCGTCTCCAAAGAACTCTTCCTCATATTCCTGCTCTTCCATGCCTGGCCAATTAAATAACCAGTGGCAAGCCAATGAGTACTTTGAAGGTGCTCGCAAGCAACCCATGATGTGGTACAAAGTAACAGTGCAATTGAACGACAATGAACAATCTAGCAAGGGCTAGAATAATCATTCTACTATCAAGTTTATGCATCAATAACCTCGCGTAACCTCGAAGACAGGTTACCGATATCAACATGAATAAGATTCATCGAGTCAAGTCACCATCCTTGACTTATCACACTCAACTATCACCGATGAAGTAAAATTCTGGACATAGTTTAAGTAGCACCACCCAACTGTCCATGACCGTGGACACGGCTATTCGAATAGTTTTACACTCTGCAGAGGTTGTACACTTTACCCACAAGATCCGCGGAACTTCCGTGTCATCCACGACCCGCGGTACCTCAAGTACCCGGGGTAAGCACCCGGTCATTACCTTTCCTTAGACGACACTAACATAGAGTCCACTCGTTGGTACACGGCCCTCGGGTACAAACAATAGATCACGGGACTTGCCCTAATTTCAATGTCACGCGTACCCGAAGGGACCAACGGTGTGTCCGGTGCCCTGTGAAAACAGTCATGGTCGCCTATCCAAGCGCGACCCCGTCCCGGGAAAGACCTCAAGTCTTCCCGTCACTGGTAATGCGGGCACCATGTTAGTATCGACCTAAGTAATCAATAAAGCCCCGTCCCATAAGGGGTAGTGTGGTTGCACATGTTTGGTTGGGATGGTAGTCACACATAAATCTAATCCATCATTCCACCATGCACATGATATTACCGACACATCACTTCTTTCTCAAGTGATGACCTAACACATCATCACCCTCGGGCATTAGGGGCACCCGATGGTTTCATGCAAAGTTTTCAACTATGAAGGTTCATATCACACATGCATCATATAAGCATCATGACCATCTATTTGCATGTCATCTAGCACTTAGCAAGATCAAGATCAAGCATGCATCATGTGGTGGAATCAACTAGGTTACCATCGTAACCCTAATATCATGCATCGGAAACAAACGGGTTCCGAGGAACAAGTGTATCATGGTCAAAGGGCTGCTTGCCTGGATTGGCTTGGTCTTCAAAGTCTTCAAACCCTTCTCCTTCTTCTTCCACAGCAACTTCGTCAAATACGGGATCTATACGTCGCATAATAACCACGGGAAAATAAGAATACAAACAAAACAGAAAAATCAAAGTGCTCATAAAAATGTCAACTCATTTTTGTAAAATACTAGAGGAATTTCTAAGGTGGGGAAAAATCTTAGTTGGAGTTTTGGATTTACAGAATAGAATCTATTGATTTTTGAACAGGAGTATTACTGCCCAAATTTGCATTTAAATTTGAACAGTACAGAAAAGTTTCATGGATCTGAGTGAAAGTGGTACCATTAAATAGGTTGGAATATTACAAGATTTTAGGAGTTGGAATTATTTAATTTGGACCATTATTCTTTTCTGTAGAAATGTTTAAAGCATTTACAGAAAAGAAAAAGGAAAAAGCGTCCTGTGCATTGGGCCAGAGAAGGCCACAGTGCACGGCCCAGACGGACCGGCCCAGCCGCACGGGAGCCTGCGCGCGCACGTCAGGTTTTTAAACCTGACGGGCGGGGCCCGTGGGTCAGTGGCAGAGAGGAGGGGGGAAGAGGTGTGGGGATGACAGGCAGGGCCCGCCTGTCATCTCCAACCTTGCGGCCACGGCGACGGCGAGCTCACCGGCGAGGTTCCCGGCCACGGCGACGGCAACGGAGGGCAGGGATGAACTCAGCGTCGTGTCACGGATGCAGGGGTGGTGGTGCGGCACGGCGGGGAGGTCTGGTTCACCGGCGGCGAGGTGGGACGGCGGAAGCTCGTCGGAGGGTCGTGGTTCTGGTCGTTTCCGACTGCCACAGAGAGGGGTAACAAGGGGGAAATGGTCAGTGTGGCTTGGTGGTTCTAGATCGGGCAAGAAGAAGAGCGGGGAAGGCCCGTACTGCGGGATCACCGGCGGCCCGACACGGCGGAGCTCCGGTCGATCCCGAGCACTGGGACGACCTGGGGAGGATGCTGCGGGACTCAGTGGAGTGTGGTGGAGCTGCTGATGCTGTTGGAGAGGCTCGGGAGGGGCTATTTATAGGAGCTCGACGGAGGCCCGTGGTCCAGTGCGCCGGCGAGCCCCGGCTCGAGGCTACAGCGCACGGGAGGCCAAGGGAGTGAGTCCGTGGAGTTCCTGGACGATCTCCACGTCTAGTAGAAGTGAGAGGAGGAGCGGGGGAGCGTCAGGAGCGTGCGCGCGTGCGAGGCAGAGGAGTGGCCGCCGCGGGCGGCCAGCGCGCGTGCGACGACGGCCACTGGAGGGCGCAGGAGGAGGGGGGACAACGCCGGGGAGGTCGCGGACGTCGAGATGCCTCGACTGGCGCGAAGGGGAGGCCCGAGGCTGTCGGGGTCAGCGATTGGCCGGAGCCACCGTGCGGAGGTGCACTGTTGCACGCTCCAGAGCGTGCGTATTGCTGGCATCATCGCGCTCTTGCCGTTTTGGTCCAAACCAGCGTGTCCAACAGTATCTAGCACGTTGAGGAAAGAGTAAAGAAATGGCCTGAGGCCTTGGATGCCCTGGAGATGCTGAGAGAGAGTGAGGGTGCTGGTGAATTGGTGAAAACTTGCTGTCCAGCAAGGTAAAACAGGGCTTTCACCCCTCAATCATGGAGCTGGGGTGCTGGGGAGGTTACTGGGGTAGCTAGTAACTTAATGATCATGTGGTAAAAAGTACAGGCCATGGAGAAGAGTAAAAGTGATCAAGTTGGAGGTTTTAGCAATTCTGCAGAAGGTGTTTGATCAGTGTTTGGTCAAGTAAATGAACTCCACTTGACATGGCACTTGACAGGGTTGAAAGACATGAGAAAATAGGGTGCTTCACCAAATTTGGGCTCATTTGAAGAAACTAGCCAATGTAACTTTGGTGAACCCTAGAAATCAACAGAAACAGTTTCATCTTGATTGAGTCAAGCTAATCATCTCCCCTTGATGCACCACTTGGTGTAGCATCATTATTTGGGGTATTGATCATGCCCACAAAGTTTGAAGCTCCAGATAAAAAGTTGGTAATGTAAAGTTGTTCAAATTTGCATTTGAACAGAAGGGGTTTTGAGGTGATCTGATCAAGTTGCTCTATTCCAAATCTTGTGCCAATTGGTCTAGATGCCTTATTAGGTCATTCTAGCATGTGCACCAAGTTTGAGAGCATTTGGACAAGTTTGGCAATGTAAAGTTGCTCAAACTTCAAATATGGACAGAATGGTTATGAAGGGGTTTGAGGATGTTTTCTTGCTTCCCAAGGCATGGGACTTGGCAAGATCATCAAATATGCCATATATGACATGATAGAATTTCCCTGGAATTTTTGGAGAAAATTTCCTTTGTAAATATTTCAAAAGCTTGAAATATCCAGAAAGGGTTTTTAGATGGTTTAGCCCATTATTTTGAACATAACCAAGTGTTGAAACTCTTATATATGGACAATATATGTCCTTTGAGTCTCTCTGAATTTTGGCAAATATTTTGAAATAGTTAAATAATTTTCCCCTATTAAAGACCATTTCTGGCCTTAAGAAAAAGCTTTTAAATAAAATAGGAAAATAACTTTTAAAATTATACCTTTGTGGTTTCTGGGAGTCCTATGACTACTAGGTCTCAAATAAACCTTTTGAAATAATTTTCTCACCTTAAATCAAGTACTTGCAGTGCAAATCCCAATTCAGGGGTTTTTGGAAAATTAAATTTATAAAATACCTTTTTGGCCAAATTAATTTTGTAAGAAAATATTATACTGCTATATAACACTTGGCATGATCATTGGGCAGAAGTTTTGGGTATGGAGATGAATTCTACAAGAGGTCATAGTTGACTTTAATGAGCACATGAAAAAGCACATGAAGAAAACTCAATTCCAAATAAAAGCCAAATGATGCTAAAAAAATTTGCTGGTCCAAATTTTCATCCTCCAAAGTTACAAATAACATGTTACAAAATGCAGGGTGTGACAGACCTACCCCCTTACAAGAATCTCGTCCCCGAGATTCCTAAACTAGGGCTTAAAAGAGGTCGGGAAACTCGGATCTAATATAGTCTTCTCGTTCCCAGGTTGCTTCTGCTTCGGTGTGGTTGCTCCACTGGACCTTGAAGTACTTGATGGTACGGCTTCGCGTACGTCGTTCTGCTTCGTCCAGAATGCGAATGGGCTTCTCGCGGTAGGTCAAATCAGGCTGCAGATCAATGGCTTGGTGATCCACATCCTTGTAGAGATTGGGCTTGTCTGGAACTTGGAGACATTTCCGGAGTTGTGACACATGGAATACATTATGCACATCGGATAGCTCAGGTGGTAGTTCCAACTGGTAAGCCACTTCTCCTCGTCGTGAAGTGATCTCAAAGGGTCCAATGAACCTTGGTGCGAGCTTCCCCTTGACATGGAAACGGTTGGTTCCCTTTAGAGGAGTTACCCGCAGGTACACATGGTCCCCGACATGGAAACTCATGTTCCGACGGTGAGTGTCAGCATAACTCTTCTGCCTTGACTTGGTTGCCTTTAATCGTTCTCTGACTAGTTGGACTTGCTCTTCTGCTGCGCGGAGATTATCCGGTCCAAAGACTAGTCCTTCTCCAGTCTCCGACCAATTGAGGGGTGTGCGGCATCTGCGTCCGTACAACACCTCAAATGGTGCCATCTGAAGGCTTGACTGGTAACTGTTGTTATAGGAGAACTCGGCAAACAGGAGACAGTCTTCCCACTTGGCTCCATATGCCAGGACATAGGCTCGGAGCATGTCTTCGAGAATCTGATTGACTCGCTCTGTTTGACCTCCGGTCTGCGGGTGGAAAGCTGTGCTGAAAGACAACTTGGTTCCCAAGGCTTCTTGGAAATTCTTCCAGAACCTTGAGGTGAACTGGGTTCCTCGATCTGACACAATCTCCTTGGGAACACCGTGAAGACTTACGATTCGGTTGATATAGAGAGTTGCCAGCTGGTTGCCTGAGTAGGTAGTCTTGATAGGAATGAAATGGGCCACCTTGGTCAAATGGTCGACTATGACCCAGATAAAGTCATGACCTTTATTCGACCTTGGTAACCCAGTGATGAAGTCCATTCCGACTTTATCGCACTTCCACTCAGGAACCTTGAGTGGTTGAAGCAATCCAGCAGGTCGCTGATATTCAGCCTTGACCCTTTGCCACACATCACACTTTGCAACATAGGTTGCAATCTCTCTCTTCATACCGTGCCACCAGAATCGTGCCTTCAAGTCTTGGTACATCTTGGTTCCTCCGGGGTTGATGGAATACGGAGTGTCGTGGGCTTCTTGCAGAATCAGCGTCTTCAGCTCGGTGTCATTTGGTACGCAGATGCGACCTTTGTACCAAACAATCCCGTGCTCGTCTTCGGAGAATCCTGGGGCCTTGCCCAGCTTCATCTTCTTCTTGATGCCTTCGATGCTAGTGTGTCCATCTTGAGCCTTCTTGACGTCGTCCAGCAGGGTTGGTCTGACTTCCAAATGATTCAGAAATCCAGGGGTGACCAACTCCAAACTGAATTGTTTGATCTCCTTAAACAAGGCTGGCTACCTTTCTTGAATAACGGCATTCAAAGAGCAAGCCTTCCTGCTTAAGGCATCGGCCACCACGTTAGCCTTCCCAGGGTGATACTGAACACTGAGGTCATAGTCTTTGATGAGTTCCAACCATCTCCGTTGCCTCATGTTCAATTCCTTTTGGGTGAAAATGTACATCAGACTTTTGGGGTCTGTGTAAATCTCACACCGTTTCCCTAGGAGGTAATGCCGCCATGTCTTCAAGGCATGAACTACTGCCGCTAGCTCAAGATCGTGAGTAGCGTAGTTCTCCTCATGGGGTCGTAGCTGCCTGGAGAGGTATGCTATGACGCGGCCTTCTTGCATCAGAACGCTTCCCAATCCGGTTCGAGAGGCATCACAATATATCACGAACTCCTTGTGAATATCAGGTGTTGCCAGAACTAGGGCGGTGGTCAATCTCTTCTTGAGCTCTTGGAAGCTCTCTTCGCATTTTGGCGTCCACTCGAACTTCTTGTCCTTCTTGAGTAGCTGGGTCATTGGTCGTGCAATGCTAGAGAATCCTTCCACGAACTTGCGGTAATAGCCCGCTAATCCGAGGAAGCTTCTGACTTCCTTGACGGTCGTTGGAGATTGCCATTGGGTTACAGCTTCGATCTTTGCAGGATCAACAGATAATCCTTCCTCGGTCAAGACATGACCTAAGAATCCAACTTTATGCAGCCAGAACTCACACTTGCTGAATTTGGCATACAGTTGGTGCTCACGAAGCTTGTCTAGGACCATCCTCAGGTGCTGCTCGTGCTCTTCCTCCGACTTCGAGAACACAAGAATGTCATCAATGAAGACAACAACAAACTTGTCCAAGTATTCCATGAAGACTTTATTCATGAGATACATGAAGTAAGCCGGGGCATTGGTTAACCCAAAAGACATGACCGTGCACTCGTACAGGCCATATCTGGTTACGAATGCCGTCTTCGGAATATCTTGGGGTCTGATCTTCAGCTGGTAGTACCCAGATCTGAGGTCGATCTTGGAGAACACCTTGGCTCCGCTGAGCTGATCAAACAGATCTTCGATCTTGGGAAGTGGATACTTGTTCTTGATTGTAACTTCATTGAGGGAACGATAGTGAATGCATAAGCGGATGGTACCGTCCCTCTTTGCCACAAACAGAACAGGAGATCCCCAAGGGGAGGCACTTGGGCGGATAAATCCCTTCCTTAGCTGCTCTTCCAGCTGCTTCTTCAACTCGGCTAATTCTTCCGTCCCCATTCTATAAGGCTTCTTATAGATGGGTCCTGCTCCGGGCACGAGCTCGATGATGAACTCAATGTCACGGTTAGGGGGCATTCCCGGTAGTTCATCCGGAAAGACATCAGGATACTCACATACCACCGGTACTTGATCTAGCCCAACTTCAGACAGACAGTTGACTTTAGTGGCTTGAGCGGAAGAGGAGTTGGGAGCAAACTTGACTTCGACTCCTTGGTCATTGGTCACAGTGACTGTCCGATTGGCACAGTCTAACAAGCCTTGGTGCTTACTGAGCCAATCCATCCCAAAGATCACATCCAAGCCTTGCGATCTCAGGATGATAAGGTCTGCTAGGAAATCTACACCGTTAATGGTAATACTGACTCCTTTACAGCCTATCTTGGCTCTCATCTCGGCTCCGGGGGTTTGTACCACCATAGAGTTATTCAGGGGTGTAGGGGTCATGCCACTTTTTAATGCAAATCTTTGAGTGACAAATGAATGCGTTGCTCCAGAATCAAACAAGACAGTTGCAGGTGCTGAGTTGACAAGGAACATACCCAGCACGACGTCCGGGTCTTCCTGGGCTTCTTCAGCAGTGATGTGATTCACACGCCCCTTCCCATGGTTCGGTGGATTGCGAGGAGCTGGGTTCCTTGGTGGCATTCCACGGCCTTGTCCCTGGTTCTACGCATTGGGGCGCGGGGCATCAGGCTTCTTGTTGGGGCACACCCTTGAGATGTGTCCGGGCTGACCACATCCAAAGCAAGTGACTTGGTTTGGATTGATCTTGTTGCCACCACTGGTATTGGGGTTGAAAGCTGGCTTGGGGTTGGCATACTGCTGAGGCTGAGGATTGGCACGAGGTGCAGGAGCTCTTGGCTACTGATAGGTTGGCTTGGCCGGGGCTGACTGCCACGGGCGAGGCTTCTGGTTGCCGGAACTTCCCTTACTGACCAACTTGCGCTTGCGAGTGTCTTCCAAAGCACGCCGCTTGTCTTCAAGCATAAGTGCCTTGTTCACCAGGTCAGGGAAAGACGGGCAGTCGCACACGACAAGCGAGTATTGCAGAGTCTGATTGAGGCCTTCCATGAAGCGCTCCCTTTTGGCAGCATCAGTGCTGACATCTTCAGGGGCATACCTTGACAGAACACTGAACTTCTGCATGTACTCCTTGACAGTGCCACTTCCTTGCTTCAGGGCTCGGAACTCGCGCTTTTTGATAGCCATGATTCCAGAAGGAATGTGGGCCTTGCGGAATTCTGCCTCGAAGTTAACCCAAGTGATGTCTTGTTCAGCATGCATGACCTTGAATCCATCCCACCAAGCTCTAGCAGTTCCCCCGAGGCAGTGGGCTGCATAAGCCACCTTCTCGCGATCTTCGGTGCATCCGACTAGTTCCAGGATTTCCTCAATGGAACGGACCCAGTCATCTGCATCCAGGGGTTCTGCAGTCTCGATGAAGGTTGGCGGTGCATGCTTCTTGAACTCTACCAACGTGGAACGTCCATTGCCATTCCCCGCCGGCTGGCGGTTGTTGGCGACAGCTTGAGCAATCAGCTGGAGAGCTGCAGTGTTGGCTTGGCGTTCCTCTCGGAATGCTTGGAGAAGCTGAGCCAGGTCCATGCTTGGAGGAGGTGGTGGTGGAGCTTGGTCGTTGGTTTGGTCGTGGCCTGCCTCTGGCTGAGAGGATGCTCCGGCTTCGGGCTGCTGGGTAGAGGTACCAGTACGAGTTACAACAGGCATCCTGTTGGAGCGGTAAAAGGTCTCATGACTCGGAAGAGGGAAAGCAAGATAGATGGGTGCCTAGTAAGGGGGTGGGTGTGACACTAAATCAAATCATGCACGGGCCGAAAGGCCAAAACACATCCATTAAAATCCAAATGGGTGATGTAGTCGTTTACACATTCCCGAAGGAAGAATACGACATACATCCAGACACAACAAAAGCAAACACTAGATGGTTTCATATGAACCATACAAGGACTCGACTGCGCATAGGGGTTACACGACCTATCCTACCGTAGAGGTTACAACTGGCATATCCGAGTAGCGAATAATGCCTAAGCGGCGGAATGCTCGGTCGCGTATTCCGGCTCTTCTGGGTCTTCCTCCTTGTCTTCATCTGTCTGGGCTCCCTTGTCACTTGAGGGTGTGGGGGAGTGGAGGAGTTGGATACGACGGTGCTTCGTCGAAGGTGCAGGGAAAAGCTTGCGATATTCCCTTGCTGTCATCCGGCGTCGCCGAGGTGGTTCTTCACCCTTGGAAGACACATCCTCGGAGGGCCTTCCGCCTCGATATGCGATAGCGGATTGTCCAGAAGGTGCTCCTTCCTTCTTTATCCTATTTGCCTTCTCTTGAGCTCGACGAAGAAGTGCCTTGGTCTTGTGAAGTTCTTCTCAAAGCTTCATTGATTCCGAGGCCAAGTCTTGTGCCAAGCTGTCGGCACACAGACTGAAGTAGGTCTGGAACCGAAGCGAGAGTCCTTCCTTCAGTGGAGGGGCTAGAGCGCTGCTTTCTTCTTCACGTTCCTTCCGGTAAGGTAAGAAGCGAGTTGTCATCTTGGCTGCCATCTCCGGAAGAAGCTTGCGGAGACGGGTTAATGCCTTGAGTGCAGCAGCCTCGACAGGGAGTGGTAGTGTTGCCATCTGGGGTCCCTCGAAGAACCAACTTGTGGGAGGATCGTTTGCCTTCACGATCACTTCCACATGGTATTCCACCTCAGTATCGCTCACCCAATGCTCAAGGTAGGTGAGGATGGGTGCTCGGTGGAACTGACACTCCTAGAGGCTATCCTCGAGAAGTAAGGGAAACCCAGTGGTCAGGTGCTCTTCGGGTACAGCGGCCATCTACAAAGGTGGAATAGGAGGGGTTAATAAGCTGATGAAATCTCAGGTTTAGAAAAGAAGAGAGGTTCAGAAGGTTTTTGAAAAGGGGTCTCATCTAACTAACGCCCATGCTAACTAAGGCTTCCTACAGTCAGGATGGCTCTGATACTGGCTCTGTGGGGACCCCGACTTAGAAGTCGAGATCACCGAATGCACGTGTACAGTGATCCCAGAGATCAATGCTCACTGAACACACAGAAGCTGAAATAACAAGAGTCTTACATCCATACAAATAGTCTTACATGAATTATGGCCATTATGGCCAAGTCTTACATAGATAGAGCCTCACGGGCTGAATAGCAAATAACTCAAATAGCGGAAGTCTTCGATAACGGGTAGAACCCATGCCATCTGCCTTAACCCTACAGGCATTCTGACTGGGATAGCGTCCTAGTTCGCATGTTCGTCTCCAAAGAACTCTTCCTTAGATTCCTGCTCTTCCATGCCTGGCCAATTAAATAACCAGTGGCAAGCCAATGAGTACTTTGAATGTACTCGCAAGCAACCCATGATGTGGTACAAAGTAACAGTGCAATAGAACGACAATGAACAATCTAGCAAGGGCTAGAATAATCATTCTACTATCAAGTTTATGCATCAATAACCTCACGTAACCTCGAAGACAGGTTATTGATATCAACATGAATAAGATTCATCGAGTCAAGTCACCATCCTTGACTTATCACACTCAACTATCACCGATGAAGTAAAATTCTAGACATAGTTTAAGTAGCACCACCCAACTGTCCATGACCGTGGACACGGCTATTCGAGTAGTTTTACACTCTGCAGAGGTTGTACACTTTACCCACAAGATCCGGGGAACTTCCGTGTCATCCACGACCCGCGGTACCTCAAGTACCCGGGGTAAGCACCCGGTCATTACCTTTCCTTAGACGACACTAACATAGAGTCCACTCGTTGGTACACGGCCCTCGGGTACAAACAATAGGTCATGGGACTTGCCCTAATTTCAATGTCACGCGTACCCGAAGGGACCAACGGTGTGTCCGGTGCCCTGTGAAAACAGTCATGGTCGCCTATCCAAGCACGACCCCGTCCCGGGAAAGACCTCAAGTCTTCCCGTCACTAGTAATGCGGGCACCATGTTAGTATCGACCTAAGTAATCAATAAAGCCCCGTCCCATAAGGGGTAGTGTGGTTGCACATGTTTGGTTGGGACGGTAGTCACACATAAATCTAATCCATCATTCCACCATGCACATGATATTACCGGCACATCACTTCTTTCTCAAGTGATGACCTAACACATCATCACCCTCGGGCATTAGGGGCACTCGATGGGTTCATGCAAAGTTTTCAACTATGAAGGTTCATATCACACATGCATCATATAAGCATCATGACCATCTATTTGCATGTCATCTAGCACTTAGCAAGATCAAGATCAAGCATGCATCATGTGGTGGAATCAACTAGGTTACCATCGTAACCCTAATATCATGCATCAGAAACAAACGGGTTCCGAGGAACAAGTGTATCATGGTCAAAGGGCTGCTTGCCTGGATTGGCTTGGTCTTCAAAGTCTTCAAATCCTTCTCCTTCTTCTTCCGCACCAACTTCGTCAAATACGGGATCTATACGTCGCATAATAACCACGGGAAAATAAGAATACAAACAAAACAGAAAAATCAAAGTGCTCAGAAAAATGTCAACTCATTTTTGTAAAATACTAGAGGAATTTCTAAGGTGGGGAAAAAATCATAGTTGGAGTTTTGGATTTACATAATAGAATCTATTGATTTTTGAACAGGAGTATTACTGCCCAAATTTGCATTTAAATTTGAACAGTACAGAAAAGTTTCATGGATCTGAGTGAAAGTGGTACCATTATATAGGTTGGAATATTACAAGATTTTAGGAGTTGGAATTATTTAATTTGGACCATTATTCTTTTCTGTAGAAATGTTTAAAGCATTTACAGAAAAGAAAAAGGAAAAAGCGTCCTGTGCATTGGGCCAGAGAAGGCCACAGTGCACGGCCCAGACGGACCGGCCCAGCCGCACGGGAGCCTGCGCGCGCACGTCAGGTTTTTAAACGTGACGGGCGGGGCCCGTGGGTCAGTGGCAGAGAGGAGGGGGGAAGAGGTGTGGGGATGACAGGCGGGGCCCGCCTGTCATCTCCAACCTTGCGGCCACGGCCACGGCGAGCTCACCGGCGAGGTTCCCGGCCACGGCGACGGCAACGGAGGGCAGGGATGAACTCAGCGTCGTGTCGCAGATGCAGGGGTGGTGGTGCGGCATGGCGGGGAGGTCTGGTTCACCGGCGGCGAGGTGGGACGGCGGAAGCTCGTCGGAGGGTCGTGGTTCAGGTCGTTTCCGACTGCCACAGAGAGGGGAAACAATGGGGAAATGGTCAGTGTGGCTTGGTGGTTCTAGATCGGGCAAGAAGAAGAGTGGGGAAGGCCCGTACTGCGGGATCACCGGCGGCCCGACGCGGCGGAGCTCCGGTCGATCCCGAGCACTGGGACGACCTGTGGAGGAGTGGATGATGCTGGGGGACTCAGTGGAGTGTGGTGGAGCTGCTGATGCTGTTGGAGAGTCTCGGGAGGGGCTATTTATAGGAGGTAGACTGAGGACCGTGGTCCAGTGCGCCGGCGAGCCCCGGCTCGAGGCTACAGCGCACGGGAGGCCAAGTGAGTGAGTCCGTGGAGTTCCTGGACGATCTCCACGTCCAGTAGAAGTGAGAGGAGGAGCGGGGGAGCGACAGGAGCGTGCGCGCGTGCGAGGCAGAGGAGTGGCCGCCGCGGGCGGCCAGCGCTCGTGCGACGACGGCCACTGGAGGGCGCTGGAGGAGGGGGGACAGCGCCGGGGAGGTCGCGGACGTCGAGATGCCTCAACTGGCGCGAAGGGGAGGCCCGAGGCTATCGGGGTCAGCGATTGGCCGGAGCCACCGTGCGGAGGTGCACTATTGCGCGCTCCAGAGCGTGCGTATTGCTGGCATCATCGCGCTCTCGCCGTTTTGGTCCAAACCAGCATGTCCAACAGTGTCTAGCACGTTGAGGAAAGAGTAAAGAAATGGCCTGAGGCCTTGGATGCCCTGGAGATGCTGAGAGAGAGTGAGGGTGCTGGTGAATTGGTGAAAACTTGCTGTCCAGCAAGGTAAAACAGGGCTTTCACCCCTCAATCATGGAGCTGGGGTGCTGGGGAGGTTACTGGGGGTAGCTAGTAACCTAATGATCATGTGGTAAAAAGTACTGGCCACGGAGAAGAGTAAAAGTGATCAAGTTGGAGGTTTTAGCAATTCTACAGAAGGTGTTTGATCAGTGTTTGGTCAAGTAAATGAACTCCACTTGACATGGCACTTGACAGGGTTGAAAGACATGAGAAAATAGGGTGCTTCACCAAATTTGGGCTCATTTGAAGAAACTAGCCAATGTAACTTTGGTGAACCCTAGAAATCAACAGAAACAGTTTCATCTTGATTGAGTCAAGCTAATCATCTCCCCTTGATGCACCACTTGGTGTAGCATCATTATTTGGGGTATTGATCATGCCCACAAAGTTTGAAGCTCCAGATAAAAAGTTGGTAATGTAAAGTTGTTCAAATTTGCATTTGAACAGAAGGGGTTTTGAGGTTGGTAGGAGTTAACATCACGCGATCCCGACCCCCCACAAAGGAGGACAATCAATAAATAAATTATGCTCCAACTTCGTCACATAACGGTTCACCATACGTGCATACTACTGGAATCCAAACTTTAACACAAATATTCCTCAAATTCAAAATTACTCTACTAGCATGACTCTAATATCACCATCCTCATATCTCAAAAAAATCATCAAGCATCAAACTTCTCATAGTATTCGATGCACATTATATGAAAGATTTTATTATACCCATCTTGGATGCCTATCATATTAGGACTAACTTTATAGCCAAAGCAAATTACCATGCTGTTCTAAAGGACTCTCAAAATAATATAAGTGAACCATGAGAGATCAATAATTTCTATAAAATAAAACCACCACCGTGCACTAAATGATATAAGTGAAGCACTAGAGCAAAATTTTCTAGCTCAAAATATATAAGTGAAGCACATAGAGTATTCTAATAAATTCCGATTCATGTGTGTCTCTCCCAAAAGGTGTGTACAACAAGGATGATTGTGCTAACTAAAAAGAAAAAGACTCAAATCATACAAGACGCTCCAAGCAAAACACATCTCATGTGGTGAATAAAAATATAGTCTCAAGTAAAGTTACCGATAGACGAAGACGAAAGAGGGGATGCCTTCCCGGGGCATCCCCAAGATTAGCCTTTTGGTTTCCTTGAATTTTGCCTTGGGGTGCCTTGGGCATCCCCAAGCTTAGGCTCTTGCCACTGTTTATTCCATAGTCCATCAAATCCTTACCAAAAAACTGGAAAACTTCACAACACAAAACTTAACAGAAAATCTGATGAGCTCTGTTAGTATAAGAAAACAAACCACCACCTTAAGGTACTATATTGAACTCATTCTTTATTTATATTGGTGTTAAACCTACTGTATTAAACTTCTCTACGGTTCATACCCCCCCCCCCCGATACTACTCATAGATTCATCAAAATAAGCAAACAACACACGAAAAACAGAATCTGTCAAAAACAGAACAATCTGTAGCAATCTGTAACTTTTGAATACTTTTGTAACTCTAGAAATTCTAAATTAAATTGGTGGACGTGAGGAATTTGTCTATTAATCATCTGCAAAAAGAATCAACCTAAAAGCACTCTCCAGTAAAAAATGGCAGCTAATCTCGTGAGCGCAAAAGTTTCTGTTTTTTACAGCAATATCGCGAAGACTTCACCCAAGTCTTCCCAAAGGTTCTACTTGGCACAAACACTCATTAAAAGAAAAAACCAAATCTAACCAGAGGCTAGATGAGTTGTTTATTACTAATCAGAAACAAAAGCCAAGAACATTAAATTGGTCTGCCTCCCAACAAGCGCTATCATTTAACGCCCCTAGCTAGGCATTGAGATTTCAATGATGCTCACATGAAAGACAAGACTTGAAGCATAAAAAGAGCATCATATAGCATGTGAAAATCACATCTAAGTCTAACATACTTGCTATGAATAGGTATTTTATAGGAAAACGAATTAGCAAGATAATCAAGATCTAGCATAAGCAAGGAAGAAGAAAGAGCCAATAGCAATCTCAACATGAAAAGAAGTAATTTAGTAACATGAAAATTTCTACAACCATACTCTCCTCTCTCATAATAATTACTTGTAGGATCATTAGATAATTCAACAATATAGCTATCGCATAACATAATCTCAACATGATCCACATGCATGGGAAGTTGACACTCATCCAAAATAGTGGGATTAACATTAACTAAAGTCATGACCTCTCCAAACCCACTTTTATATAAAAAAATCATAAGATTGAACATTCTCCAAATATGTGGGTTCTAAAGTTGACACTCTTCCAAACCCAGTTTCAATATTCTTACAAACATTATTATCAATCTCATATATATCATGGTGGGCTTAAATAAGTTTTCAGGATCAAAAGAAGCACCACCCCAATCATGATCATTGCAACAAGTAGTGGGCATAGCAAAATAAGCATCCCCAAGCTTAGGGTTTTGCATATCAGTAGCACAATTGACATTAATAGAATTTATAATAGCATCATTACAATCATGCTTTTCATTCAAGGAGCTATCGTGAATCACTTTATAATCTTCTTCTTTCAACACTTCATCACAATTTTCGGACTCACAAATTTCAAGCAAAACCTCATAAAGATAATCTAGTGCACGCAGCTCACTAGCAACTGGTTCATCATAATTGGATCTCTTAAAAAGAATAGGAAGTGGACGAGGATCCATAATTTAGCAAGTGAATATGCAAGCTAATAGAGGGCACATGGCAACACAAGCAAACAGAAAGGTGAACGGAAAAAAGGCTAAGGCTTTCGAAAATCGTTTTAGAGGTGGGGGAGAGGAAAACGAGAGGTGAATGGAAAATTATGTAATGCGAGGGATAAAAATTTGTGATGGGTACTTGGTATGTCTTGACTTGAGCATAGATTTCCCCGGTTACGGCACCAGAAATTGGCAAGTTGACAGGAGATCAAATCTTGACTTTGACTTGGCGTAAATTTCCTCGGTAGCGGTGCCAAAAATCCTTCTTGCTACCTCTTGAGCATGCGTTGGTTTTCCCTTGAAGAGGAAAGGGTGATGCAGCAAAGTAGCATACGTACTTCCATCAGTTTTGAGAACCAAGGTATCAATCGAGTAGGAGACTACAGGCAAATCCCTAGTACATGCACAAACAATTCAGAACCTTGCAACCAACGCAATAAAGGGGTTCTCAATCCCTTCACGGCCACTTGCAAAAGTGAGATCTGATAGAGATAATAAGATAAATATTTTGGGTATTTTTGATGTATAGATTGAAAAGTCAAGATTGCAAAATAAACTACGATAAAAATAGCTAGTTGACGGAAGATTAATTTGATGGAAAATAGACCCGGGGGCCATAGGTTTCACTAGTGGCTTCTGTCAAGATAGCATATTTTACGGTGGGTGAACAAATAATTGCCAATCAATTGACAGAAAAGTGCATAGCTATAAGAATATCTAGGCATGATCATGTATATAGGCATCACGTGTGTGACAAGTAGACCGAAATGTTTCTGCATCTACTGCTATTACTCCACACATCGACCGCTATCCAGCATGCATCTAGAGTATTAAGTTCATAAGAACAAAGTAACGTACTAAGCAATATGACATGATGTGGAGGGATAAACTCAAGCAATATGATATAAACCCCATCTTTTTATCCTCGATGGCAACAATACAATACGTGCCTTGCTGCCCCTACTGTCACTGGGAAAGTGAAAGTGCAGTATATCGACTAGAGGGGGGGTGAATAGGCGATTTTTGTGAAATGCTTCAAAACATGGTAGTTTCGAAGACAAAGGGTAAATCCAATCCTATTTGTATGCAGCGGAAAGTAGACTATACTAGACAAGCCATAGTCAGGTATTCAGTAAAGTGAAAGCATGAAGACTAATAGCAGCTAGGCAGTAAGGATCAAGAGGGAAGAAGGAATGAAGCCAATCAGAACAAGTAGTCACACAGTGAAGTCAATCAGATAAGGCAGGCATGCAATAAATTCACAACGTAAGACAGTAAGTAAAGGGAAGGAAAGGATAGAACCAGTAGCTCGGGGAAGACAGTTATTTGTTAGACCAGTTCTGGTTGCTGTGACACCTGTACGTCTGGTTAGGGAGGCTGAGATTCAACTCAGAAGACCGCGTCTTCACCTTATTCCCCTTGAGCTAAGGACACCTAGTCCTCGCCCAATCACTCTGGTAAGTCTTCAAGGTAGACTTCCAAACCATCACAGACTTAGTTCACCGGTGATCCACAATGACTCTTGGATGCTCAGAACACGACGCCTAACCGGCTGGAGGAAACACAGTCCTCAAGTGTAATAAGTCTTCAGGTCACACAGACAGAAAGACTTCAGTGATGCCTAACACTCTTTGGCTCTGGGTGTTTTGGCTTTGTCCTCGCAAGGATCTCTCTCTCAAATTCTTCGGAGGTGGGTTGCTCTCAAACGACAAAAGCCGTGCAATAACTCTGAGCAGCCACCAATTTATGGTGTAGGGGGTGGGCTATTTATAGCCAGTGGGCAACCCGACTTGATTTGTCCGAAGTGACCCTAGGTCACTAAGGAACTGACACGGTCAGATTTCAAACACACACACACCAACTTTACTTGGGCTACAAGTAAAGCTGACTCATCCAGCTCTGGATAAGATTTGCTCTCATTGTCTTCGCTCGAAGACATAGGATTTGGTTGAGCATCACTTCAGTCACTCTGACTTAGTTCACTTGGACCCCACTTAACAGTACGGTGGTTCCTATGACTCAACAAAGAAGAAAAGGAAACAACGAAACATCTAAGTCTTCGAGCTCCATAGTCTTCACACAATGTATTCTCTTGTCATAGTCTTCAATAAGATTATCTTCATGTACCACCACTGTTGCCAATGTCTTAATACATTTTTAGGGGTCATCTCCGGTAGGTAAACCGAATCAATGAGGGACTACTACCTGTGTTATCCTGCAATTCTCACAAACACATTAGTCCCTCGACCAGGTTTGTTGTGAATACTCCAAAACCAACTAGGGGAGGCACTAGATGCACTTACAATCTCCCCCTTTTTGGTGATTGATGACAAACTGGTTGAAGTTTTCAACGGGGATAAAAGTATGTGAAATTTTAACGGATAAAGGTATTGTCTTCGTAAGTAGCAAAAGGCTCCCCCTGAAGATGTGCATATAGTTAATTTGCCTTTGAATGCAAATGCACATGGCAGGTTATACTTGTTTAGATCCCCTTCAACTTATGAAGACAATTCATCATGCACAATTGATATGTCGAATATAATGATATGCATAATGAGAAATGGACGTCTGCAAAAATGACTAAGTGCGTAATATAACATAGCACATGCAGAATTTATCATCGCATTACAGAGTAGCAGAAAACGTAGCAGACGACCATGAGTTTAAGTGTTACAACTCAAAGAACCAAATGTAGCAAAAATGAGAGTTGTAAGCACTAGGAAAAATATAAAGCACCCACCCATATGGACCCGCTTGAAGACTATCAACTCATATGTTTCTCCCCATTTTGTCAGTAAGGACCAAAAAGGTTTGAAGACATAGAGCCTCTACTCGTTCCCAGTTGGAGCAGGAGAGGATGCAGGGTCGGCCTTGGTGTTTGGCGGTGTAGAAGTAGTTGGTGGAGTGTCGAAACGCACCGATGTAGGTGGTAGTGAGGTAGCATCATCTTGATCATCTATCACCCTGGCGTCAACCGTTGCAACGGAGGAGGAGTAGTCAGAATCTTCAAATGATGGAGTTCGACGCAGAACATCATTCCTTGGAGGAGTGTGATCAAACTTGAATCTTTCTGTGAAGCCATCGTCTTGAAGATCCGCTTCAGCACTCAGCAAAGTTAAACTCTTCCATGACTGCCGACAGGTTTCATGAGCAACAAAAGCATTCTTGGTGGCAAGATTGCGAATGCGATCGACGTCCACCAAGAGGCTTTGCATCTGACGCTTCAGCCAGTAGTGATGCTTATCCTGTTTCTGATGGAGGGCAACCAGAAGCTCTCGGTTATTGAGAACACGAGAATGCTTCTGAGGCCTTTGGGCAATGGTGCTATCAGTGGCTTCAGTTTCAGCATGTCGAGGAAGACAAGTACGGCCAGCCAGAGGATAAACGCGAGAGACTGCTGGAACTCCTTCAATTTGCTGAGTGAAGCTCTGGTGATCAGCGTTGTGAAGACTAACAGGCTCTTTGGCAGGCTCTTGGTATATAGCTTCAGCTGACATATCAACTTCTGGCAAGAATATATGATGGTTGCGAGAAGAAGGCTGATAGGTGATAGCTGAATGAAGCTTGATGAGGCGCATAATCCATGGAGCATAGAACTTCAGACCAAACAGATCAGAGCCCGACACAGCCAACTGCCGGATGAAGAAATATTGAGCATTAAAGCTGATGCCATTGAATATATAGAAGACCAATGTCTTCATTGTGCCTTCAAGCTTGGCTAATGAAGAATGCCCTTTGACAGGCCATAGAGTACGCCTGATGATATGCTAGATGGTGCGTGGCAGATACTCTAGGTCTTCAACAAAGAATTCCTTTGGATATTCAGCATCGCTGGGAAAGGGCTTCATCATGCTCAGCATTTGGCTCATGTTGGGCTTGCGCTTCTTGAAGATACTCTCCAAAGCTTCATTGTGCAATTGACAGCTAGGTTCATACAATTCTCCTGGAGTGGGCTGGCCAGTAAGCTCAATGAGATCAAAGGCTTTGGCTTCATGATGGACATTGCATGTCATCCACTCAAGGACCCATGTGTTCGGATCCCTGCTGTAGCCTCGAATGTGGAGGGTTGCATAGAATTGCAGAAGCAGCTCTTCATTCCTATGCTTCTTGTCAGTCATAAAGTTGAGCAGGCCAGCATCACGGAAGCAATCAAGAGCTTCCTCCAGACAGGGCAGTCCAGCAATGGCTTCAGTGTCAAGACGCATATGAGGGAAAATGCGCCCTTGATCATAGAGTACTCTTGAGTAATAACTGCGTCGCTCATGGCTCCAGAACCTATCTGATGATATTCTTGGCTTGGAATAGGGGTTCTTGGCGCTGTCAAAGAATGTGTTGTGCACAGTGAAGCTATTGGCATTGAAGGACACTTGAGAGGTGGAAATACCTGGAAACCTTGGCAGTCTTGGCTTAGGCTTCTGGACTTGAGGCATGTGCTCAACATGATGGTCAAATTGAGGACCAGCAGCATGCGGTCCAGCAGCAGGTGGTGGAGTCAGAATGGGCCATCGGACAGTGATGAGCTGATCATCTTGGTTGTAAGCTTGCTCAATTGTATGGGGCCTTGGAGGCGGGACAGGAGCAGAGGCAGAGCCTTCAGGCTGCTGATTTGTTTCAGGTGCAGCACTTGCTTCAGGCGCCATCACTTCAGGCACCACTATGACTTCAGGTGCCACATTGGCTTCAGCCATGACCATGTCATTGGCTTCAGTGTTGGTGGTGGCAGCCTCTGAATTTGTAACCTCCACTTCATGAGCTGGAGGGTCGGACACGTTCTCCTCGAGAACAGGGGGTGTGGCAGCACATGCTTCTTCTTCTTGGGGTTGTTCTTCTTCGGCTGATGCAGCCGGAATATGTTCAGCCGCTTTGGCTTCAGATTCTGAGAGGTTCACAGTGGGAGTAGCTTCAGGAACTGATTGTTGCTCTTCTCCTTCTGGAACACTTGGGGTAACGACTTCAGGCCTTGGTCCTTTGCGAAGCCTGCGAAATGCTAGCGACGCCTGAGGGGATGGAGTTTGTTGGGCCTCAAAATCTTCATCTTCAAGCACCGAACTGGTGACTTGAGTTGGTTGGGGAGTTGCTGGTGTATCTTGTTGGTGATCAGCCCACGAGTCATCCTGTGCAATTGGCGTCAATGGACGACCAATGCTGATGTGTTCACTGTTTGTAAGAACAGGCGAAGATTCCGCGTTGTACTCGATCTGAGGAAGGACTTCATCATCTTCAACATTGTCATGAGGACCAATGTCTTCAGTTGCGGTGGGGTCAACAGCTGGAATGTCTTCAGCCTATGTGGGAGGAAGCTCATGGACTGTCATGCGACGTTCTTGGTGTGTAGATGCGGGGCGAGCAACTGATATGGGCTCGACAAAGATGGGCTCTGTTGAAGCAGCCTTGTCCTTCTTTGTCTTGCGCTTCTTGGTGGGTGGAGCATCATCGGTTTTTTGCTTGCCCTTGCGAGCTTCAGCTTCAGCCACCTTTGTCTTCTTGAGCTCTGAAGCAGCTGTGGTGACCTTAGGCTTCGTGCCAGTCATGCTGGCAGGGAAGACAATGCTAGGCATTTCCTGCCTGGATTCTTCAGCATCGGGCACAAGTTGCTTCTTCTTCTTCTTGGCAGCCATCCTAGGGTCAATGCCAGGACGCCCAAGGGCCTTGCGCTTTTCAGCTTCATTATATGCTTGAACGCATTTGGCAGCCAAGGCCTTGATTCGCTCACGAGAACCTTTGGCTTTGTCACGGCTCTTGTGTAAGGATTCCTTGAGCTCATGCATCATGACCTTGAAGTTCCGAATCTCTTGGACGATGAGCTTGTCCACATGCTTCTTGAACTGGGCCTTTTCATAATCAATCTTTTGCTTCAGCTCAACAATTCTCTGAGCAAGAGCTACCTCAGAAGCAATGGCTCCATGGAAGGAGACGCTGAGGCCAACTGGAAGCTGCAGATCGTCGAAGCTGAGGTTGGGGGTGTCAAACCATTCATCAATGAAATTGTTTAGCACTTCCATGTCGAAGAGCGGCAAATCATTGAAGATTTCTGCGTCTTGCTTGCTCTTGATCAATTGCTCTAGAGCATTGTCACCTAGATCTTCATCGCCCGAGAGATCAAAGGCTTCATTGGCAGTCTTCAGAACAGCCTAAGGAGTGAGAGCTGGACTGGGGTTGTGCGAGGGCTTCTTCCTTAGATGTCTGCTCTTGGAGATGCGAGAGTGCTCCTTAGACTGCACACTTGGTGCTGGTGGAGCAGTGGCCAAAGGCTTCACTCTAGAAGCAATTGGTGGAGTGGTCTTCGAAGCCTTGGATTTCTTCTTCTTGGGCTTCGGAGTTGCAGGCGCTTCATCAGAATCAGCGTCATCTGCAGGTTGATCCACATCCGCCCCTTGAACCCTGATGTGACTGATGAGGCCTTCTAGGTTGTAGATAGGCCCAACCAGGTTTGGTTCAGCTTCGCGCGTGCCATCAGCACGGGGCGCAGAGGGGCCAGGATTGAAGTCCAATCCCAAGTTCTTCTTGTTCTCTTTGGCTGAGTTCTTGGCATATGAAGATTGCGCTTGAACAAATTGTCGTCGCGACACCAGAGCATAGAAGAAGGATCGGTGTCAGTTGGTTGTGGCCCTCTGACCATGCAAGGGTAGAAGCCTTGAGCAATGGCTTCAGCTTGAGTCTTGGGTGGAATATTTTTATAGGTAATATCTCCCCATGGACGCTTAATGGCATTCTTTTCAGCATACTCTTGGGTCACAAACCTGTACTTGAACCACTGTTCAGCCCAATATCTTCGAATCCATTGGATTCGTGTCTTCCTCTGATTAAAATCCTCCTCTAGATCAGTCTTGTACATCTCACTTAGATCAGGAGGCAAATCTTTAGAGGTGTTGCCACGGCGCTGTCTTCCACTCTTCCTAACTGACTTGTCAGTTGCCATTGCTTTCAATCAGAAAGGCTTCAAACTGAATGGCTGCAACATTGGCAAATGCTTCGGTCTGTTGGTCAGACAGGAACTGGCTTCAGGAGAGTGAATGTGACGCTGCCAGAATTCTGCAAATGAAAGCAGACTATGAGAACCAAGGGATTCTCCCACAGACATGTACCTGTGATAGCATTAGAGATGCGAGGGAAGGGGAAGAGGTCATATGCATTCTCAGAAGCTTTAGAAGATAAATCAGTTTAGAAGACTTTGACCTCATAGCGCGAAGACATTCACTTATATGATGAGAGTTGGTTCCAGATTTGTACGAATCCATGAATACGTAGAAGTGAGGAATCTAACTATATTTGAAGCATATGTGAATGTACTAGCCAAGATATGAGATGCAGACAGGATAGATCTATATATGTGCAGGCAGAAACTTCTTGTGGTAAAAGCGATGAATCTTTCTGGGTCAAGAAGATGGTAAAAAGAGAGTTTAATTTACCACACGATGAACTGCTTAGACGGAGAGGAATTGGATGCCGAGTAGTTCGATCTTCCGTGCCCTAACTTGGCGACGGAGGACAGATACGACGACGGCGGAGTAGACGATGTCCGCGGCCAGCGTGAAGACGGCGTCGACGAGGTCGCGGCAGCGAAGCGCTTCCTAGTCGGCGTCGTCGAGAGCTAGCGGAGGCGCTAGGGTTGGTCGAGGTGGAGAGGTGGTAGAAGAATTTTTGACCGTGATGGGACGTGCATTTATAAGCATGGGAGACGGCACAACGCAATTACTCAGGTGCCCCTGGCGGTTCACATCTGAGGGACACGTGGCCGACATGTAACACATTGGGAGTTGTTCCATGATCCCACGTACGCCACGACTGTCGGAGTGGTCGTTCCGGCTTCTCCGGGTTTCAGGCATAAAGGATGGAGCATTAAAATCAGATTTAAAGTTTGTCTCCGTATCTTCTGCTGACAAGGACGCAGAGAAGATATTCGACGGCTCCAACAGAATGCTTATGATTTGGATAGATAGAGTTTGAGGTGAGGAAGCATAGAGAGGTTAGGGTCCGATCACATTCACTTAGTTCAAAAGATTCAAATAAGAAGACTTAGCTATAAGTGAATGTTGTAGAGGACAGAACACAAGTCTATATTTGTCCTATATGAAGACAAAAACAAGTGTGAAGACTTTGCAAATGTAATGCCACGAGAAACACTTCAAACAAAGATTTGGTGGTGGCGTTACCCACCGTATAGGAAGTATTAGACCCAGACACGGCGCACAATTATCGTGGCGCTCCGAAGTCAAATTCCGCGTTAATGTATTCACACTTAGAATGTAAGTCTTCATTGATTGAAGATATACTTTACTTCGTGTGTTGCACGTCTAAGTCATTAATATGCATAAGTGTTAGGATGTGTGCCTGATTACAGGACATTTGAGGATTCTAAGATATTTAGCTCACACCGTAACTTGCAAAACCTTTTCTCATCCAAGGGCTTTGTGAAGATATCTGCCAGTTGCTCTTCAGTGTTGACGTGTATGATATCAATATCTTCCTTCATGACAGGATCTCTGAGAAAGTGATGATGAATTTCAATGTGCTTTGTCTTCGGGTGCTGAACTGGGTTGTTGGCAATCTTGATAGCGCTTTCATCATCGCAGTAGAGTGGCACATGCTTCAGATGGACACCATAGTCCTTGAGCGTTTGCTTCATCCAGAGAAGCTGAGCGCAGCAAGATCCAGCAGCAATGTATTCAGATTCAGCAGTGGAGAGTGATACACAGTTGTGCTTCTTTGAAGACCAACAGACGAGAGATCGTCCTAGAAAGTGCCATGTGCCTGATGTAGACTTGCGATCAACTTTGTCACCAGCATAATCAGCATCTGAGAATCCAAGTAGATCAAACTCTGAGCCCTTTGGATACCATAATCCTAGTGTTGGGGTGTAAGCCAAATATCGAAGTATTCGCTTCACAGCTAAGTGATGCGACTCCTTTGGTGTCGCTTGATATCGAGCATACATGCAAACACTAAGCATAATATCTGGCCTAGATGCACATAAATAAAGCAAAGAACCAATCATGGAGAGGTATACCTTTTGATCGAACTCTTTACCATTTGCGTCGGGACCCAGATGGTATTTAGCTAGCATAGGCGTCGAGTACCCTTTGCAGTCTTGCATTCCAAACTTCTTCAGGCAGTATTTAAGGTTCTTCTCTTGAGATATGAAGATGTCGTTGCTTTGCTGACGAATTTGAAGACCAAGGAAGAACTTCAGCACACCCATCATGGACATCTGATATTGTTGTTGCATCATGTGACCAAACTCATCACTGTATATTTTGTCAGTGCAGCCGAAGATAATGTCGTCCACATAGATTTGGCAGACAAACAGTTCATCATCATATGTCTTCGTGAAGAGTGTGGGATCTAGGGATCCAGGTTTGAAGCCTTTGCTCTTCAGGAAGTCTTTGAGTGTTTCATACCAAGCACGAGGCGCTTGTTTGAGGCCATACAGTGCCTTGTTGAGTTTGTATACCATATCAGGACGTTTTGGATCTTCAAAGCTAGGTGGTTGTGCAACATACAGCTCTTCTTCAATCCTTCCATTGAGAAAGGCACTCTTTACATTCATTTGATACAGAAGTATGTTGTGATGATTTTCATAGGCTAGCAGTATACGAATAGCTTCAATCTAGCCACAGGAGCAAATGTTTCATCAAAGTCAATCCCTTCAACTTGAGTGTATCCTTGAGCAATGAGACGAGCTTTGTTTCTGACAACTTGACCATGATCATCTTGCTTGTTGCGATAAATCCATTTTATGCATATTATGTTGTGCTTGCGAGGGTCAGGACGCTTGACAAGTTCACACACGTTGTTCAGCTCAAACTGTTGAAGCTCTTCTTGCATTGCTTGAATCCATTCGGGTTCCATAAAAGCTTCAGCAACTTTCTTGGGTTCAGATATTGAGACAAAAGCAAAGTGCCCACAAAAATTTGCAAGCTGTGTTGCTCTTGAACGAGTAAGTGGACAAGGTGCATTTATGCTGTCAATTATCTTCTCAACTTGTACTTCGTTTGCAACACGAGGATGAGGTAGACGAAGATTTTGCTCATGATGTACATTGTCATCAGGAGGGTTGTCTTCAGGCTGAGCATTGTCGTCAAGTTGATTTGGAGCAGAAATGATGAGTTCCTCGTCAGGTTGTGCTTCAGAAGGCATGATCTCACCGGTTCCCATTAGCTTGATAGATTCATTTGGTGAAGCCTCATCTAGCACATTTGGCAGGAACTCTCTTTGTGAACCATTTGTTTCATCAAACCACACATCCATAGTTTCAACTACTTTATGGAGAAAGATGTTGAAGAATCTGTAAGAGTGTGAGTCTTTTCCATATCGGAGAATGAAGCCTTCATGTGCTTTTGGTGCAAACTTTGACTTGTGATGTGGATCCTTGATCCAGCACCTAGCTCCAAATACTCTGAAGTAACTTACGTTAGGCTTCTTTCCAGTGAGGAGTTCATAGGACGTTTTCTTCAGAAGCTTGTGAAGATAAACACGGTTGATGATATGGAATGCAGTATCAATAGCTTCAGGCCAGAACCTTCTTGGTGTCTTGTATTCGTCGAGCATCGTTCGAGCCATCTCAATTAAGGTTCTGTTCTTGCACTCTACGATGCCATTCTGCTAAGGTGTGTACGGGGCCGAGAACTCATGAGTGATTCCCATTGTATCCAGATAAATATCAAGGCGGGTGTTCTTGAACTCAGTGCCATTGTCACTTCTAATATGCATGATCTTGACGCCATAGTTGTTCATGGCACGGTTGGCGAAGCGTTTGAAGACATCTTGCACTTCAGTCTTGTAGAGAATTATGTGCACCCATGTGTACCTTGAATAATCATCAACAATGACGAAGCCATAGAGACAAGCTGTGGTAGAGAACGTGGAGTAGTGAGTAGGGCCAAATAAGTCCATGTGAAGCAGCTCGAAGGGTTTGGATGTCGTCATGATTGTCTTCGAGGGATGCTTCGCCCTAGTCATCTTCCCAGCTTCACAGGCACCACATAGATGATCTTTCTTGAACTTGACGTCCTCTATGCCTACGACGTGCTTCTTCTTTGCGAGAGTGTGCAAGTTCCTCATGCCTGCATGTCCTAGCCTCCAATGCCAGAGCCAGCACTCTGAAGCTTTTGCTAGAAGACATACGGCCATCTGCGGTCCAGCTGAGAAATCTACCATATACAGATCACCTTTTATGTATCCTTCAAATACTAGATACTTGTCGGACTCCATTAGTACAAGGCAATGAAATTTACCAAATATCACAATCATGTTTAAGTCACAAAGCATTGAGACAGACATTAAGTTGAAACCAAGAGATTCAACAAGCATGACTTTATCCATGTGCTGATCTCTTGAGATTGCAACTCTACCTAGACCCAACACTTTGCTTTTACTAGTATCAGCAAATGTGATGTGACTCTTGTTAGATGGACGTAAGTTTGAGTCCATGAGAAGACTTCGATCTCCAGTCATATGATTTGTGCATCCGCTATCCATAATCCATTCTGAAGACTTTGGTGTCACTCCCTACAATGCAGTTAGGAGGATAGGCTTCACCAAAAGCCATTGTGAAGCATAAACATTTGACGTACAAGTGGATTATGAAAGCTTAGTTCCATGCTAGGACTGATAAGATGATTTGCAAGTGATTAATGAGCAGAATGGATAGTAAATCATTTGGGCATTTGATCTTGTGCCCTACAAGTGTTTTAGGTCCCCAGCAATAGCATCAGACTCCTTTGATTTTTAGGCTGGAGACCTTTCCCTGCAAGAGAAAGTTAGTTCTTCTTAACCACCCACATCTTCAGGGGTGGCTTAGAAGCAATGAGTCTAAGAGAAGCATCTGAGAATTTTGGCTTTGGAGCCCAAGCAAATAATCTTGCAGGAGGAGGATAATACTCATAAGAATAAGCAAAAAATTCTTTGTTGTATGAATATAGCGGTTTGAGGAAACACGCTCATATTCATGGGTCTGAGTATAGTTTTCCTGCAAAACATTGGCGTTAGGGTGACTCAGGTGAGTCTTTTGTCTGTATGAAGCCTTAGGACCATATGAAGCCTTTGTTCTGGGGTTTGTCTTCTTCCCAGGTGGTGTCATGATAACATTTGCTGGAAGTTTCTCAAGACAACCTTTGGGTACCCAGATCTTCTTCATAGGTGGCCCGTTCCTGCAGTTAGAACAAATATACCTGGCAAACACTTCACCATTTTGATTCTTAAACAGTTTATAGTTTGCATCAAAGGATTCATCAATGATAGTAGGATTAGCACAAGTGAAGCCAGATAGGGTAGATGGATCCACTGACGGTTCCTTTGCAGTAACCCATGTGGTTTTGGGATACTGCTCAGGCTTCCAGTATGGACCATCAACATTCATTTTCCTGTCGAACCCAACACCCTCTTTCCTAGGGTTTCGGTTCAGTATCTGTTGTTTGAGGACATCACATAGAGTTTGATGCCCTTTGCGGCTTTTGTACATCCCTGTTTCAAGTAAAGTCTTCAACCTAGCATTTTCATCAGCAATAGTAGTGGTATCCTCAGTAGAGGGGTTAGTTACCACATCAGTAGTTGAAGATATTGCAACAGTGGCAGCAGTAGAACATTCAGCAACAGATGTAGCGTTATCATGCTCAATGCATTTTAGACATGGTGGTTTAAACTCTTCCTAAGTGGAGCTGATCAGTTGTGCGCAGAGTGACTCATTTTTGTTTTGAAGATCTTCATGAGCCGCTTTCAATTTCTCAAGTTCTCGCTTCCTTCGAAGGTAATCGTGGGAAAGCTTTCCCTGAGTTTTTGAGAGCGATTCATAAAGATCTTCAAGTTCCTCGTACTTAACATGAAGATTTTTTATGTCTTCAATTAAGGACTGAGAACGGGTCATTTCCGCGTCCAACAGGTCATCGCTTTTGTCTAAAAGTTTTTGAATATGTTCAATGGCTTTCTGCTATTCAGTGGAAATTTTAGCAAGTGTTTTGTAGCTAGGTTTTGATTCACAATCAGAGTCATCTTCACTAGATATTTGAAAGTAAGCATCACGTGATTTTACCTTGGCACCGCATGCCATGAAGCTGTAGGTCGGAGCAGAGTCATCGTCGTCATCATCAATGTTGGGGACGGGGCCAATGTCTTTAGTGTTGAAGATGGACTTGGCAACGTAGGCCGTGGCTAGAGCCAGACTTGCGGCACCAGAATCGGACTCCTCCCCACACTCCACCTCCTCTTCTTCAGAAGAAGACTCCTCCTCTGAATCCATCTCCTTGCCAACAAACGCACGAGCCTTGCCAGATGAATTCTTCTTGTGTGATGAATACTTTGATGAAGACTTGGAAGAAGACTTTGAGTATTTCTTCTTTTTCTTGTCATCAGAATCATATTCCTTGCTTTTCTTCTTCTTCTTCTCATTGTCCCACTGAGGACACTCAGAGATGTAGTGACCAGGTTTCTTGCACTTATGGCATGTTCTCTTCTTGTAGTCATGAGTAGAAGCTTCGTCATTTCTTGAGCTGGATCGTGAAGACTTTCTGAAGCCTTTCTTCCTAGTGAATTTTGGAACTTCTTCACAAGCATGGCAAGCTCCTTTCCAATATCTTCAGGATCACCAGAACTGCAGTCAGATTCTTCTTAAGATGAAGAAACAACCTTTGCCTTTAAGGCGCGAGATCGGCCATAGTGGGACCATAGATGTCACGTTTCTCAGATAGCTGGAACTCATGTGTGTTGAGCCTCTCAAGTATGTCAGGCGGATCGATAGTCTTGAAGTCATGGCGTTCTTGAATCATCAGGGCAAGGATATCAAATGAGCTGTCGAGTGATCTCAGGAGGCTCTTGACGATTTCATGCTTGGTGATCTCAGTGGCGCCAAGTGCCTGAAGCTCATTTGTGATGTCAGCGAGACGATCGAATGTGTGCTGAACATTCTCATTGTCATGTCTCTTGAAGCGATTGAAGACATTGCGAAGGATACTGATCCTTTGATCTCTCTGGGTTGAGACGCCTTCGTTGACCTTTGAGAGCCAGTCCCAGACATCCTTTGACGTTTCCAGGGCACTTACACGACCATATTGTCCTTTGGTCAGATGACCACAAATGATGTTTTTGGCCGTTGAATCCAGTTGAACGAGCCTCTTGACATCAGCAGGGGCGATCCCTTCACCAGTCTTGGGAACGCCGTTCTTGACGACAAACCAGAGGTCCACGTCAATGGCTTCAAGGTGCATGCGCATTTTGTTCTTCCAGTAGGGATATTCGGTGCCATCAAAGACGGGCACGCAGCGGAGACTTTGATTATCTCAGCAGTCGACATAGCTAAAACTCCACGTGGTTAAACCGAATCACACAGAACAAGGGAGTACCTTGCTCTAATACCAATTGAAAGTGCAGTATATCGACTAGAGGGGGGGGGGGGGTGAATAGGAGATTTTTGTGAAATGCTTCAAAACATGATAGTTTCGAAGAGAATGGGTAAATCCAATCCTATTTGTATGCATCGGAAAGTAGACTACAATAGACAAGCCATAGTCAGGTATTCAATAAAGTGAAAGCATGAAGACTAATAGTAGCTAGGCAGTAAGGATCAAGAGGGAAGAAGGAATGAAGCCAATCAGAACAAGTAGTCACACACTGAAGTCAATCAGATAAGGCAGACATGCAATGACTTCAGAACATAAGACAGTAAGTAAAGGGAAGGAAATGATAGAACCAGTAGCTCGGGGAAGACAGTGATTTGTTAGACCAGTTCCAGTTGCTGTGACAACTGTATGTCTGGTTAGGGAGGCTGAGATTCAACTCAGAAGATCACGTCTTCACCTTATTCCCCTTGAGCTAAGGAGACCAATTCCTCGCTCAATCACTCTGGTAAGTCTTCAAGGTAGACTTCCAAACCTTCACATAATTCGTTCACCGGCGATCCACAATGACTCTTGGATGCTCAGAATGCGACGCCTAACCGGCTGGAGGAAACACAGTCCTCAAGTGTAATAAGTCTTCAGGTCACATAGACAGAAAGACTTCAGTGATGCCTAACACTCTTTGGCTCTGGGTGTTTTGGCTTTGTCCTCCCAAGGATCTCTCTCTCAAATTCTTCGGAGGTGGGTTGCTCTCAAACGACAAAAGCAGTGCAATAACTCTGAGCAACCACCAATTTATGGTGTAGGGGGTGGGCTATTTATAGCCACTCGGCAACCCGACCTGATTTGTCCGAAGTGACTCTGGGTCACTAAGGAACTGACACGTGTTCCAACGGTTAGATTTCAAACACTCACACGCCAACTTTACTTGGGCTACAAGTAAAGCTGACTCATCCAGCTCTGGACAAGATTTGCTCTCATTATCTTCGCTCGAAGACATAGTATTTGGTTGAGCATCACTTCAGTCACTTTGACTTAGTTCACTTGGACCCCACTTAACAGTACGGTGGTTCCTATGACTCAACAAAGAAGAAAAGGAAACAACGAAACATCTAAGTCTTCGCGCTCCACAGTCTTCACACAATGTATTCTCTTGTCATAGTCTTCAATAAGATTATCTTCATGTACCACCACTGTTGTCAATGTCTTCATACATTTTTAGGGGTCATCTCCGGTAGGTAAACCGAGGGACTACTACCTGTGTTATCCTGCAATTCTCACAAACACATTAGTCCCTCAACCAGGTTTGTCGTCAATACTCCAAAACCAACTAGGTGTGGCACTAGATGCACTTACAGAAAGGACACCGCAAGATTGAACCCAAAGCTAAGCACTTCTCCCATTGCAAGAAAGCTCAATCTAGTAGGACAAACCAAATTGATAATTCGAAGAGACTTGCAGAGATATTAAATCATGCATATAAGAATTAAGAGAAGAATCAAGTATTGTTCATAGATAATCTTGATCATAAACCCACAATTCATCGCATCTCGACAAACACACCGCAAAAAGTATTACATCGAATAGATCTCTAAGAAGATCGAGGAGAACTTTGTATTGAGATCCAAAGAGAGAGAAGAAGCCATCTAGCTAATAACTATGGACCCGAAGGTCTGTGGTAGACTACTCACACATCATCGGAGAGGCTATGGTGTTGATGTAGATGCCCTCCGTGATCGATTCCCCCTCCGGCGGAGCGCCGGAAAAGTCCCCATGATGGGATCTCATGCGTACAGATGGTTGCGGCGGTGGAAATAGGGTTTCGTGGTGCTCTTGGATGTTTTCAGGGTATATGTGTATATATAGGCGGAAGAAGTACGTCGGTGGAGCTAGAGGGGCCCACGAGGGTGGGGGCGCGCCTACCCCCTGGGGGCGCCCTCCTGCCTCGTGGCAACCTCGATGCTTCCTTGCCGTGCACTCCAAGTCTCCTAGATTGCGTTTGTTCCAAAAACGATCCTCGCGAAGGTTTCATTCTGTTTAGACTCCGTTTGATATTCCTTTTCTGCGAAACACTGAAATAGGCAAAAAACAGCAATTTGCACTGGGCCTTTGGTTAGTAGGTTAGTCCCAAAAATAATATAAAAGTGCATATTATAGCCCATTAAACTTCCAAAATAGGTAATATAATAGCATGGAACAATCAAAAATTATAGATACATTGGAGACGCATCAATGCGCCGCCATTGCAGGGGGCGCACGGTCTCGACGTGGTGGTGGTGGGAGCGTAGGAGCTCCGCCTTGCGGCCGCTGGACCTCTTGATAGCTTCCTTCTTCATGCACGGGCGCCCCACGCGGTGGGTCGCTCCGCGGGGCCGCATGCCTTGGAGCATGGACAACGTCTTGACATGGAGGTGGCGGTGGCACTTCATCGGCCATGTCTCCCGCGTAGGGAGGCGGGCGAGGCAGCGAGAGGGACGGGACAGGAGAGCCCCCAGCGGCGGTGACAAGCTCGGCGATGTGTTCCAGCCAGTCCTCATAGAAGTCGTCGATGGGGCGGTAGTGAAGGAGCTCACGCGCCATGAGTAGCGCAGCATGCGGGTCCGTGACGTCCGTGGGACGAAGAGCCGGCTGGGTCAGCGACGGGGTTGTGGTGTGTCCATCCCGCCGCACCGAGGGGTGCAGCGATGAGGCCTGCTGTTCGTGCCTCGTCGGGCCAGTGTCTGTGTTGGCAGCGGGCGATGGAGAACGGCGGTGAGGTCCACCGGTAGGAGCTGTATGAGCGACACAGGCGGTGAGGGCGGTCCGTCGCTCAGCACAAGCCTGGCGAGTGTCAGCCATGGAAGCGGTGGAGCGGTTATGCGTCGACCGACGAAAGAGAGGATTCGGCACACCCCTACCTAGCGTGCCAAATGTCGGATTTAGGGTTCCGCAAACCCTTGAGAGGATTGAACTCTAGGGTGCGCACGAAGAACTCTCTCTGCCCAGCATGCTCGCCCTATGATTCCACAGCCTAGCTCGTCGGACTCAAAGAACAAGGGACATAGAGGATTATACTGGTTTGGGCCACCTTTCCATGTAATACCCTACTCCAGTGTGTGTGGTGGATTGCCTCGTGGAGCTGAGGATGAACTAATACAATGGATGAACAGCCTCCACAGGAGAGGTGTTATTGGGCTCGAATGAACTTGTGGTATGGTCCGGGTGGAATGGATCCGATCCAGGGTGGAATGGATCCCATGGTGGTGGCTAGGTCCTATTTATAGTGGCCTTGGTCCTCTTCCCAAATATCGGTGGGAAGGGATCCCACAACGGCCAAATTTGAAAGGGAACAGCTAGTACAATCTATCCTAACAAAAGTGGTCTTCGCCTGCCAAAGGCTCTGGTGGTGACGTCGCACCGGGCTCCACGATGACCTCCATTCTGTTGTCCTGACGGTCTTTGGTCTTGTTGCACTGATATGGAAACCTTTACTTGATTCCTCGGGACTCCGCGCCTGCGCTTGCCCCCTTGGCACCAAAGGGGGAACTGGTACACTACGCCCGGTGGTGCCCGCCTGGTCTTGGTCGTCATGGCTCACGTCACGTGGACCTCGCAACGTGCGCCTTGCATAGATATCTCTGCTCCTCCGTAGCCAGCCTAGCGAGGCTGCCCCCAGGGAGGCCTTGCCTTGTCCGCCTCGTGAGGCTTGGCCCCTTGCGAGGGTCTTGAGCTGTGGTTGCTGAAGCTAGGCTGTACCAGGCCGTCGATGGAGCCGCACCATGGGCCGCGGGTCGGCAAGTCTGGGTACCCCTGTTCCCAGAACACCGATAGTAAATAAGAAGGCCTAACTGTGTGAAATTGAAGTGTGTGTGTCGGGAGGATGGAAAGGAACTGCTGGCTGAGATTCACAGAGGAATGTGCGGCTCCCACATTGGATCAAGGGCATTAGTTCAGAAAGCATTCCGGCAAGGATTCTATTGGCCCACAGCCCTCCAAGATGCAGTTGAGCTCATCACGACATGTTAAGCATGTCAGTTCCATTCCAAGAGAATACACCTGCCTGCCCAAGCTCTTCATACAATCCCTCTCTCATGGCCATTTTTGGTCTGGGGGCTCGATATCGTCGGCCCTTTCCCCCGAGCAATCGGAGGCTTTGAATTGTTGTTCGTCGCCATCGACAAGTTTACAAAGTGGCCGGAAGTGCCTGCCGTGGGAAAGGTGACTACTCAGTTAGTTATCAAGTTCTTGAAAGAACTGGTGTGTCGTTTTGGAGTTCCGGCAAGGATTATCACCGACAACGGCACCCAGTTAACGAGCCACGCCTTCATGCAATATGTTCGTACCCTCGGATGCGAGATCTCGTTTGCTTCTATGGCACACCCCCGGAGCAATGGACAAGCTGAGAGGGTGAACGCTGAAGTGCTCCATGGACTCAAGACAAGAACTTTCGATACGCTGCAGAAGCACGACACGTGGTGGATTGAGGAGCTGCTGGTAGTTCTCTGGACCCTCAGAACGACACCAAACCGAGCTACAGGGTAGCCTCCCTTCTCCCTGGTATACGGGGCAGAAGCATTTATGCCCACGGAACTCATTTCCGGGTCTGCTCGAGTGCTTGCCTACGATGAAGTAGCACAAGTTGAGCACCAGCGTGACGATGCTATGCTACTCGAAGAGATCGTCTCCGGGACGCTACGTGTGATGCACGCTACCAGCAAGCCCTGCATCACTATCACAGCCGCAGGGTTCGTGCCCTGAGTTTTGAGGAAGGTGACCTTGTCCTTAGGCGCGTTCAGTTCGCCATGGGTACAAACAAGCTGTCACCAAAGTGGGAAGGCCCTAACCGGGTGGTATGAGTCACCAGATCTGGCGCAGTCCGTATGGAGACCGGAGATGGCACACAGTTTCAAAACTCATGGAATTGAGCAACTCCGCAAGTACTACCCGTAAGGCACGGTTGTCCGGCCCTGCCCAACAGCCACCTATCTGTACAGACCTTGCCTCAGCTGCATGTAACCCCTTGTACAGAGCTGGGGCGATGACCCCGTGCAAGAGAAAATACAGAAGGCCCCCAACCAAGATTGCATGCATGCACCATCATACCCAGATCACTTCATAAGTATTTCATGAGCATTTGCATATGCATATAGATAGGATTGCATCCTACATTCATTCTCATTTTCATGGAGTTGCAGGTTCCTACCGTGGACTTGGCTTCGACAAGGAGTTGAGAAGATTGCCCGACACTGCAATCCCTGACAAGCCAAAACAGATAAGTTTAACCTCTTGTCCTTTAGTGTTCTATAAGCTATAACTTGTGCATGAAAAAACCCCGCTGCACTCTCTTGAAACTGAGGTGCTCCCATCCCAGACTCGAACGTTGCTTCGAGTGAGATGGTTGTACTGGCCATTGGTGAAAGGGAGTTGGCGGGGGCTGGCCACTCTGTCTGTTCCCCGGTAGACGAAGTTCTCCGGCAAACAAAGAGGGTGCCGGCAAGGTAGCTTGCCGGGAAAACTCGTTTTATTACAATAAAGAGGCATCCCACCTCTGCATGGACATACACATGCACGGGTTCCCGACAAGGTCTATCTTTTCATTCATATGCTGATAAAAGTACAAGCATTACAGAACACAAAGATGGACTCGAAGGATTACATTATTTGAATTAAAATTTGGCATTTGTCTACAGGTTTAAGATTGAAAAAAGATAAGTGAACCGTAATCCCCTTCTCTATCCCTCATTCCCCAGATACTGCAGAAGGAGGGGAAGTGGACAAAAGGAGCGCCCGGGCGGAGGTGGCGGTGAAGGGATTAGCAAGAGCGATTCCCTGATGACCGCCACCAGGACCGGCAGAGCCCGGCAGGGTGGACGAAGCCGGAGTCTATGAGGAATCCTGCCGGGGATCCCATCGAAGGACTACTGGAAGAAGAGAAAGGATGCCAAGGAGGAAGGGAAGAGTTGGGGCCAGGACGACGGGCCACTAGCGCAAGTACAAAAAGTGCCAGTGCATTCGTATCCCGCCTCAAGGCCTGCCTCCCGATCCCTCCATCCCCCTTCGTCTCCCCGCCATCACCATTACAGGGAGATGCACCGAAGGCTGAGTGCCCATTACGGCCTGCGGGTGGCGTGCACTAAGGAGCTACGGGGAGCAATGGGGAAAACCCGACGCCTCCCTTGAGGAAGGAACAAATAGTAGCGACGACGCCACTACTTTTCTCGGTGGGCAGGAAGAAGCTCCCTTCCCTTCAACAGCTTTGGCTCCACTGGAAGGAGCAGTGCTGGGGGCGCTAACATCCCCGAGTGCTGCACCTCGGGTGGTGCACGCAAACCTGGGGGATTTTATCAGCAAAAAAGGCGAGCTCCGGCAACCCATAACCAAGACCGAACACCCTCTCCGGGAAGACAGCAAGCAGCCCGAGCAGCCGAGGGACTAGAGGCACGCTGCTCCCCACCTTGGCGGGCAGGAAGGTGTGCCCTTTGTCAACATCAGCCCCGAGGCTTCCGGGAAGGACGGTGCTGGGATTGCCAACAATCTCCAGCCCTGCCTCCCGGTCGAGCTTTGGAGAAACTGAAAGGCTCACTACGGCAAGGACCAAGCTCACTCCCCGAGCATCAACACCAACATGAGGCAATGATAGCCCCAAGCTGGAGCCCGGGGGCTGGCACCAGGCTCTCCTCTTCAACATAACCAGCAAAGGCAGAAGACAGGAGAGGAGGAATGCAGATATGGATGGCCATGCCCTCCTCCGCTCCTCCCTTTTATAAGCTGGGCGAGGTGGAGGGCTGCTCCATCAATGGGCGGCCACCGTCCTCCTCCACCAATTCACGACGGCTAGGCCCTCGCCATGATGCTCTCCCACGCAACGCATCTTCGTTACCTACCCCGCGCGATGCATGCCGCCTCCGTGGCTCATGATAAGGGCGTGGTGGGAAGGGTAAATTGGTAGTTTCCACCCAGTGCGTTGAAGTCATTCATGGGCCATTATTGGAGCAGCCCCACCATTGTTGGCTTTACGCGACGCACGGAGAAACCGGAAACTAGCCAGGATCCAGGACTAACGAAGAAGCAAAAAGAGGACCTCAAGAGAGCGGCCTCTCTAGCAACTCTGCCTATGCACTTATTAGGCCCTACACCGACGACGCTCAGCAGCGCGATCGGGGCAGGCCCGGGGGCTTCTATTGGTTCAAAAAACCCTGGGTCTATTGACCAAACTGTGCACAGGCGCCAGAGCAAGACTGAAGCACCAGCCCAAGTCAGAGTACAAGAAACCAAGAGATCCAGAGTACCAGCTCAGAGCAGAGAGATCAAGGCCAAGCCAGAGAAGAAAGATATCGCCAAGAGAAGGGCCTCCCTTGCTAGGCAGGCGAGCCCGACAAGGGGCAAGGCCACCCCCGGAAGAAGATAGCAGAAACACCCCGGCAGGTACTACCAGGGGCTTGCAGAGGCCAGACCGCCTCATCAAGCACTCAAGCACGACCCACGTCGTCAATGAATGCGGTATCAAGCCGCAAGATGATTAAGTGGCAGCGATTAGCCACATGGCGGCCAGTTCCTACAAGAAGAACCCACAGATGACACCCGTCCTATGGCGTGTCATAAAAACAAGCGTGGAGCTGGCGAAGAAGCCCGGCAAGCCTTGCCGGGCAGCCATTGATGTGACACTAAGTGGTGCATTTAATGCACCCTGTCAGCCCGCAGAGTTAGGTATGAAAGCACTGTTTGCTATCATGTTAGTGCATAATGACTACTTTGCCACTATGGTCGCCCCTTGATCTATAAAATGAGGCCCATGGCAACCGTAGAAAGGGTTGGAGACTAGAGAAACACACACCTCCATACGCGCGTAGGCACTGCTGCCCAAGGGCAACCCTTGCTGGGCATGTGTACCATGCTCCACCACCATTCCATCATGAATCCACCAAAGCAGTAATAGGGTCTTACGCCTCGCGGCGGCCTGAACCTGGGTAAATTTCTTATGTGTGCTCCACGATGTGCTGCTGTGTGCTGGTCTACTCTTTGTGCAACGCGACGTCCCCCGGCCGAACCAGCAAGGGGCCTCTTGGTCGCATAGGTGGCCGTGGATATCCCGCGACTACTTGCTAGAATTAAAAATACTTAGAATCCTAAAACCAATTAAATTACTGAAACTAATGAAGTCTTTGGAATTAAAAATTATGATACACATATTTGATCAAGCTCTCGTAGATATGAATTGCCTAAGATACCTAAGGGTTATGTTATGGATGAGCAGATAGTAAGAGACTTTCTTGCTATGATAGGGATAACCTTAAGAAACTATTATGAAAATTGAAAGAAAAATCTTTGAATGCTAGAATTAAATATGATCCTAAGTTTGCTACTTCACCTATCTTTGTTTCCGATAAGGATTATGAATTCTCAGTCGACCCAGAGTTGATTACTTTGGTTGGATCTGATCCTTTCCATGGCTATGAAACAGAAACCGTAGTGGCACATCTTACTAAACTTGATAATATAGCCACCCTTTTTGCTCATGATGAGAAAATAAGCTATTACTATATTCTCAAGATATTTCCGTTCTCATTAAAGGATGAAGCAAAGACATGGTACAATACTCTTGCTCCTTGTTTTGTGTGTAGTTGCTACCTCTTGAGGTTGCACTGGTTTTTCCCTTGAAGAGGAAAGAGTGATGCAGGAAAGTAGAGTAAGTATTTCCCTTAGTTTTGAGAACCAAGGTATCAATCCAGTAGGATACTATATGCACAAATCGCCAAATACCTGCACAAACAATCAAACAATTTGCACCCAACGCAATAAAGGGGTTGTCAATCCCTTCATGGTTATTTGCAAAAGTGAGATCCGATAGAGATAGATAACTTGTGAAGTAAATATTTTTGGGTTTTTGGTTTATAGATTGGAAAGTAAAAGATTGCAAAATAGTAGATTGAAACTTATAAGATGTAAAATAGAACCCAGGGGCATAGGTTTCACTCGAGGCTTCTCTCTTGATAGCAAATATTACGGTGGGTAAACAAATTACTGCCAAACAATTGATAGAAAAGTGCATAATTATGACAATGTCTAAGGCAATGATCATGAATATAGGCATCACGTTCGTGTCAAGTAGACCGACTCCTGCCTGCATCTACTACTATTACTCCACACATCGACCGAAATGATTCTGCATCTAGAGTATTAAGTTCATAAGAACAGAGTAACACATTAAGTAAGATGACATGATGTAGCGGAATTAACTCAAGCAATATGATGAAAACCCCATCTTGTTATCCTCGATGGCAATAATACAATACGTATCATGTCCCCTACTGTCACTGGGATTGAGCACCGCAAGATTGAACCCAAAGCAAAGAACTTCTCCCATTGCAAGAAAATCCAATCTAGTTGGCCAAACCAAACCGATAGTTCGAAGAGAATTACTAAGATATCAAATCATGCATATAAGAATTCAGAAGAAACTCAAATAATAATCATAGATAATCTGATCATAAATCCACAATTCATCGGATCTTGGCAAACACACCGCAAAAGAAGATTACATCAGATAGATCTCCAAGAACATCGAGGAGACCATGGTATTGAGAATCAAAGAGAGAGAAGAAGACATCTACCTACTAGCTATGGACCCATAGGTCTGTTGTAAACTACTTACACTTTATCAAAAGGGTAATAGGGTTGATGTAGATGACCTCTGTGGTCGATTCCCCCTCCGACAGAGTACCGGAAAAGGCCTCCAGATGGGATCTCACGGAAACAGAAGGTTATGGCGGCGGAAAAGTGGTTTCGATGGATGTTCTAATGTTTTTGGAATATATGTGAATTTATAGGCGGAAGGAGTAGGTCAGGGGAGGCAGAGGGGCCAACAAGGTAGGGGTGGCCTACCCCCCAGGGCGCGCCCTCCACCCTTGTGGCCGCCTCATGGATCCCCTAGCATGTAGTCCAAGTCCTCTGGATGTTTTCTGGTGCAAAAAAAAACCTCGCCAAGTATTGTTCCGTTAGGACTCCGTTTGATATTCCTTTTTCGCGGAACTCAAAAACAAGGAAAAAACAAAAACTAGCACTTGGCTCTAGGTTAATAGGTTAGTCCCAATAATAATATAAAATAGCATATTAATGCATATAAAATATCCAAAACACATAATATAATAGCATGGAACAATAAAAAATTATAGATATGTTGGAGACGTATGAAGCATCCCCAAACTTAATTCCTGCTCGTCCTCGAGTAAGTAAATGATAAAAACAGAATTTTTGATGTGGAATGCTGCCCAACATATTTATGAAGGCAATTTTTCTTTAATGCGGAATGAATGTTGAGATCCATAAGACTTAAAATAAAAGTTTATCAATATCAAAACAATAATACTTCAATAATACTAAAAAGTAATCTACGAAGCTTCAAAAATAACATGGCTAAAGAAAGTTATTCGTACAAAATCATATAGTCCTCTTAACACAAAGTATAAATCATGCCTATCCCGGTGTCAATCAAGCAATTGTTTTCAAACTTCAACATTCTTTAACCTTTTGAACTCCTCACACAATACATGAGCGTGAGCCATGGATATAGCACTATGGATGGATTAGAAGGTGGTAATAGACAAAAGGAGGGAGAAAGTCTCACATCAACTAGGAAAATCAATGGACTATGGAGATGTCCATCAATCGATATCAATGTGAGTGAGTAGGGATTGCCATGTAACGAATGCACTAGAGCTATAAGTGTATGAAAGCTCAAAAGATAACTAGTGGGTGTGCAACAACTTGGTTGCTCATGAAGACCTAGGGCATTTGAGGAAGCCCATCGTTGGAATATACAAGCCAAGTTCTATGACGAAAAATTCTCACTACTAATATATGAAAGTGACAACATAGGATACTCTCTATCATGAAGAACATGGTGCTACTTTGAAGCACAATTATGGAAAAGGATAGTAACATTCTGCCTTCTCTCTTTTTCTCTCATTTTTTAGGCTCCTCTCTTTTTTTGGAGACCCTTTTCTCTTTTTTTGGAGACTCTTTTGGCCTCTTTATTTATAACCTCACATGGGACAATGTTTTAATAATGATGATCATCACACTTTTATTTACTTACAACTCGATACTAGAACAAATATATGACTCTATATGAATGCCTCCGGTGGTGTACCGGGATGTGCAATGACCAAGAGTGACATGTATAAAAAATATGAACGGCGGCTTTGCCACAAATACTATGTCAACTACATGATCATGCAAAACAATATGACAATGATGATGCGTGTCATAATTGTTGGGGATCGTAGCAGAAAATCAAAAAATTTCCTACGCATCACCAAGATCTATCTATGGAGTAACCTAGCAACGAGGGAGAGGGGAGTGCATCTACATACCCTTGTAGATCGCGATGCGGAAGCGTTGCAAGAACGCGGATGGAGGAGTCGTACTCGCTGCGATTCAGATCGCGGTTTATTCCGATCTAAGCGCCGAACAACGGCGCCTCCGCGTTCAACACACGTGTAGCCCGATGACGTCTCCCACGCCTTGATCCAGCAAGGAGAGAGGAAGAGGTTGGGGAGGACTCCATCCAACAGCAGCACGACGGCGTGGTGGTGGTGGAGGAGCGCGGGACTCTAGCAGGGCTTCGCCAAGCACTGCGAGAGACGAGGAGGGAGGGAGATAGGGCTGCGCCAAGCGACAGAGGTCAAAACCGTGTTATGGGCAGCCCCAAAAATCACATATATATAGGGGGAAGGGAGGGGCTGCGCCCCCACTAGGGTTTCCCACCCCTAGGGGTGCGGCCACCCTAGATCCCATCTGAGGGTGGCGGCCAGAGGGGGAGAGGGAGAGGGGGGCGCACCAGATTGGGCCCTAGGGTTTGACCCCTCCCCTCTTGGAGGCGCCTTGGGCCCTGGTGGGGGGGCGCACCAGCCCACTTGGGGCTGGTCCCCTCCCACACTTGGCCCACGCAGCCTTCTGGGGCCGGTGGCCCCACCCGGTGGACCCCCGGGACCCTCCCGATGGTCCCGGTACGCTACCGATAGCACCCGAAACTTTTCCGGTGACCAGAACGGGACTTTCCATATATGAATCTTTATCTCCGGACCATTCCGGAACTCCTCATGACGTCCGGGATCTCATCCGGGACTCCGAACAACATTCGATAACCGCGTACATACTTTCCCTATAACCCTAGCGTCATCGAACCTTAAGTGTGTAGACCCTACAGGCTCGGGAACCATGCAGACATGACCGAGACAACTCTTCGGTCAATAACCAACAGCGGGATCTGGATACCCATGTTGGCTCCCACATGCTCCACGATGATCTCATCGGATGAACCACGACGTCAAGGATTCAATCAATCCCTTATACAATTCCCTTTGTCTATCGGCATAGTACTTGCCCGAGATTCGATCGTCGGTATACCGATACCTCGTTCAATCTCGTTACCGGCAAGTCTCTTTACTCATTCTATAACACATCATCCCGTGATGAACTCCTTGATCACATTGTGCACATTATGATGATGTCCTACCGAGTGGGCCCAGAGATACCTCTCCGTCATACGGAGTGACAAATGCCAGTCTCGATTCGTGCCAACCCAACAGACACTTTCGGAGATACCTGTAGTGCACCTTTATAGCCACCCAGTTACGTTGTGACGTTTGGTACACCCAAAGCATTCCTATGGTATCCGGGAGTTGCACAATCTCATGGTCTAAGGAAAAGATACTTGACATATAGAAAAGCTTTAGCATAAGAACTACACGATCTGTGCTAGGCTTAGGATTGGGTCTTGTCCATCACATCATTCTCCTTATGATGTGATCCCGTTATCAACGACATCCAATGTCCATGGTCAGGAAACCGTAACCATCTATTGATCAACGAGCTAGTCATCTAGAGGCTCACTAGGGACATGGTGTTTGTCTATGTATCCACGCATGTATCTGAGTTTCCTTTCAATACAATTCTAGCATGGATAATAAACAATTATCATGAACAAGGAAATATAATAATAACCAATTTATTATTGCCTCTAGGGCATATTTCCAACAGTCTCCCACTTGCACTAGAGTCAATAATCTAGTTCACATCGCCATGTGATTAACACTCACAGGTCACATCGCCATGTGACCAACATCAAAGAGTTTACTAGAGTAAATAATCTAGTTCACATCAATATGTGATTAACACTCAACGAGTTCTGGGTTTGATCATGTTACGCTTGTGAGAGAGGTTCTAGTCAATGGGTCTGCAACATTCAGATCCCTATGTACTTCGCAAAACTTTATGTCATATCATAGATGCTGCTACCAAGTTCCACTTGGAGCTATTCCAAACTATTGCTGCATTATACGTATCCGGTATCTCTACTCAGAGTTATCCGGATAGGTGTTAAGCTTGCATCGACGTAACTCTTTACGTCGAACTCTTTATCACCTCCATAACTGAGAAACATTTCCTTATTCCTCTAAGGATAATTTTGACCGCTATCTGGTGATCTACTCCTGGATCACCTTTTGTACCCTCTTGTCAGACATGTGGTAAGGCACACATCAGGCGCGGTACTCAGCATGGCATACCGTATAGAGCCTATGACAAAAGCATAGGGGACGACCTTCGTCCTTCCTCTTCCTTTTGCCGCGGTCAAGCTTTGAGTCTTACTCAACTTCACACCTTACAACTCAGGTAAGAACTCCTTCTTTGACTGATCTCTATTGAACTCCTTCAAAATCATGTCAAAGGTGTGTGTTCTTTTGAAAGTATCATCAGGCATCTTGATCTATCTCTATAGATCTTGATGCCCAATTATATAAGCAGCTTTATCCAGGTCTTCCTTTGAAAAACTCCTTTCAAACAACCCTTTATGCTTTCAAGAAATTCTACATCATTTCGGATCAAAAATATGTCATTCACATATACTTATCAGAAATGTTGTAGTGCTCCCACTCACTTTATTGTAAATACAAGTTTCTAACAAACTTAGTATAAACCCAAAATCTTTGATCACTCCATCAAAGCATATATTCCGACTCCGAGATGCTTGCTCCAGTCCATGGAAGAATCGCTGGAGCTAGCATACCTTTTAGCATCACATACGACCTTTCCTTACGAAAACTGGTAAGGAAACTTGTTTTGACATCCATCTGCCAGATTTCATAAATGCAGCTAATGCTAACTTGATTCCGACGGACATAAACATCGCTACGGGTGAGAAAATCTCATCGTAGTCAACTCCTTGAACTTGTGAAAAACTCTTTGCCACAAGTCGAGCTTCATAGACGGTGACATTACCGTCCACGTCCGTCTTCTTCCTAAACATCCATTTATCTCAATGGCTTGCCGATCATCGGGCAAGTCCACCAAAGTCCATACTTTGTTTTGATACATGGATCCTATCTCGGATTTCTCGGCTTCTAACCATTTGTGGAATACGAGACCACCATCGCTTCTCCATATTTCGTAGGTTCATTGTTGTCCAAACAAGATGACATCTAAGACAGGATCATCGTACCACTCAGGAGTAGTACTTATCCTTGTCGACCTACGAGGTTCGATAGCAACTTGATCCAAAACTTCATGATCACTATCATTAGTTTCCTCTTCAACAGTCACAGTTTCAACAGAAACATCTTTCTGTTTTGCACTACTCTCAGCTGAAGTGAAGGTTCGACAACCTCATCAAGTTCTATCTTCCTCCCACTCAAATCTTTCGAGAGAAACTCCTTCTCGAGAAAGGACCCGTTCTTAGCGACAAACATTTTTGCCCTTGGATCTGAGATAGAAGGTATACCCAAATGTTACCTTTGGGTATTCTATGAAGATGTATTTGTCCGCTTTGGGTTCGAGCTTTTTCCGGCTGAAGCCATAAGCATCGCAGCCCCAAACATCAAGAAAACGACAACTTTGGTTTCTTGCCAAACCATACGGTGTCGTCTCAACGAACTTAGATGGTGCCCTATCTAAAGTGAATGCAGCTGTCTCTAATGCATAACCTCAAAATAATAGCGGTAGATCGATAAGAGACATCATAGATCGCACCATATCTCATAAGGTTCAATTACGACGTCCGGACATACCATTGCGCTGCGGTGTTCCAGGTGGCTTCAACTGCGAAACGATTCCACAATGTCTTAAGTGATTTCCAAACTCATAACTCAGAAAATTCCCCTTGATCAGATCGTAGGAACATGATCCTCTTGTTTATGACGATTCTTAACTTCACTCTGAAATTGCTTGAACTCTTCAAACGTTTCAGACTTTTGCTTCATTAAGTAAATATACCCATATCTACTCAAATCATCAGTGAAGGTGAGAAAATAACGATATCCACCACACACCTTAATTCTCATTGGATCACACACATCAGCATGTATGATTTCCAACAAGTCACTTGCCCGTTTCATTGTACCTGAAAACGGGATTTTAGTCATCCTGCCCATGAGGCATGGCTCGCATGTGTCAAGCGATTCAAAATCAAGTGAATCCAAACATCCATCAGCATGGAGTTTCTTCATGCATTTTATGCCAAAATGGCCTAAGCGGCAGTGCCACAAGAAAGTGGTAATATTATTATTAACTCTACATCTTTTGGCATTAATATTATCATCATGTGTATTACTATGATCGAGATTCAACAAACCATTGGGTGCATGACCATAAAGGTATTATTCATGTAAACAGAATAACCATTATTCTCTAACTTAAATGAATAACCGTATTGCAATGAACATGATCTAATCATATTCATGCTCAATGTAGACACCTGATATCATTTATCTAGGTTCAACACTAATCCCGAAAGTAGAGGGAGCGTGAGATGGTGATCTTATCAACCTTGGAAACACTTCCAACACACATCGTCACCTCGCCCTTAGCTAGACTCGTTCAGTCTGTAGCTTTTGCTTCAAGTCACTAATAATAGCAACTGAACCGGTATCCAATACCCAGGTGCTACAAGGAGTACTAGTAAGGTACACATCAATAACACGTATATCAAACATACTTTGTTTAATTGCCAGCTATCTTATCTACCATGTATTTGGGGTAGTTCCGCTACCATGTGATGTTCCCCTTACAATAGAAGCACTTAGTCTCAAGGTTTGGGTTCAACCTTGGGTTCCTTCATTAGTGCGACAACTGGTTTGCCATTCATGAAGTTTCCCTTCTTGCCCTTGCCCTTTTGAAACCAGTGGTCTTGTTAAACCATCAACACTTGATACTCCTTCTTGATTTCTACTTTTGCGGTCTTAAGAACCGCTAATAGCTCTGGGATCATCTCCATCCTTTGCATTTCATAGTTCATCACGAAGTTCTAGTACCTTGGTGATAGTCTTTAGAGAATTCCGTCAACCACTATCTCATCTGGAAGATTAACTCCCACTTGGTTCAAGTGATTTTAGCACCCAGACATTCTGAGCACATGCTCACTAGTTGAGCTATTCTCCTCCATATTTTTTGGCAAAAGAACTTGTCAGAGGTCTCATACCTCTCAACACGGGCATGAGCCTGAAATCCCAATTCCAGCTCTTAGAACATCTCATATGTTCTATGACATTCAAAACGTCAATGGAATCCCGATTCTAAGCCGTAAAGTATGGTGCGCTAAACTATCAAGTAGTCATCAGGACGTGTCTGTCAGGTGTTCACAACATCCACAAACGGCGTTGTAGGGGTTTGCACATCGAGCGGTGCATCAAAGACGTAAGCTTTCTGTGTAGCACTGAGGACACTCCTCGGATACAGACCCAGTCCGCATCATTGCTTATAATATCTTTCAACTTAGTATTTCTCTAGGATCGCATTAAACAGGGAGCTACAACGCAGTTATTAGTCTACAACGAAGACAACTTAAAATATTGTTCATGACAATTCAGTTCATCTAATGAACTCCCACTCAGATAGACATCTCTCTAGTCATCTAAGTGATACATGATCCGAATCGACTAGGCCGTGTCCGATCATCACGTGAGACGGACTAGTCATCAACGGTGAACATCTTCATGTTGATCGTATCTTCTATACGACTCATGTTCGACCTTTCGGTCTTCCGTGTTCCGAGGCCATGTCTGTACATGCTAGGCTCGTCAAGTCAACCCTAATTGTATCGCGTGTGTAAATCTGGCTTACACCCGTTGTATGCGAACGTTAGAACCTATCACACCCGATCATCACGTGGTGCTTCGGAACAACGAACCTTAGGAACGGTGCACAGTTAGGGGGAACACAATTCTTGAAATTTTAGTGAGAGATCATCTTAGTCACTACCGTCGTTCTAAGCAAATAAGATGTGAAACATGACAAACATCACATGCAATCAAATAGTGACATGATATGGCCAATGTCATTTTGCTCCTTTTGATCTTCATCTTCGGGGCTCCATGATCATCATCGTCACCGGCATGACACCATGATCTCCATCATCGTGTCTTCATGAAGTCGTCTCGCCAAACATTGCTTCTACTACTATGGCTAACGTTTAGCAATGAAGTAAAGTAATTACATGGTGTTATTCAGTGCCACGCGGGTCATACAATAAATAAGACAACTCCTATGTCTCCTGCCGGTTGTCATACTCATCGACATGCAAGTCGTGATTCCTATTACAAGAACATGATCAATCTCGTACATCACATATATATCATTCATCACATCCTTTTGGCCATATCACATCACACGGCACATGCTGCAAGAACAAGTTAGACGTCCTCTAATTGTTGTTGCAAGTTTTACGTGGCTGCTATAGGTTTCTAGCAAGAACGTTTCTTACCTACGCCAAAACCACAATATGATATGCCAATTTCTATTTACCCTTCATAAGGACCCTTTTCATCGAATCCGATCCGACTAAAGTGGGAGAGACAGACACCCGCTAGCCACCTTATGCAACTAGTGCATATCAGTCGGTGGAACCAGTCTCACGTAAGAGTACGTCTAAGGTCGGTCCGGGCCGCTTCATCCCACGATGCCACCGAATAAACATAAGACTAGTAACGGCAAGTAAATTGACAAATCGACGCCCACAACTACTTTGTGTTCTACTCGTGCAAGAAACTACGCATAGACCTAGCTCATGATGCCACTGTTGGGGATCGTAGCAGAAAATCAAAATTTTTCTTGCGCATCACCAAGATCTATCTATGGAGTAACCTAGCAACGAGGGAGAGGGGAGTGCATTTACATACCCTTGTAGATCGCGATGCGGAAGCATTGCAAGAACGCGGATGAAGGAGTCGTACTCATTGCGATTCAGATCGCGGTTGATTCCGATCTAAGCGCCGAACAACGGCGCCTCCGCGTTCAACACACGTGCAGCCCGATGACGTCTCCCACGCCTTGATCCGGCAAGGAGAGAGGAAGAGGTTGGGGAAGACTCCATCCAACAGCAACATGACGGCGTGGTGGTGGTGGAGGAGCGCGGGACTCCAGCAGGGCTTCGCCAAGCACTACGAGAGACGAGGAGGGAGAGAGGTAGGGCTGCGCCAAGCGACAGAGGTCAAAACCGTGTTATGGGCAGCCCCAAAACTCACATATATATAGGGGGAAGGGAGGGGCTGCGCCCCCTCTAGGGTTTCCCACCCCTAGGGGTGCGGCCACCCCAGATCCCATCTAAGGGTGGCGGCCAGAGGGGGAGAGGGAGAGGGGGGCGCACCAGATTGGGCCCTAGGGCCCATCTGCCCTAGGGTTTGCCCACCTCCCCTCTTGGTGGCGCCTTGGGCCCTGGTGGGGGGGCGCACCAGCCCACCTGGGGCTGGTCCCCTCCCACACTTGGCCCACGCAGCCTTCTGGGGCCGGTGGACCCACCCGGTGGACCCCCGGGACCCTCCCGATGGTCCCGGTACGCTACCGATAGCGCCCGAAACTTTTCCGGTGACCAAAACCGGACTTCCCATATATGAATCTTTACCTCCGGACCATTCCGGAACTCCTCGTGACGTCCGTGATCTCATCCGGGACTCCGAACAACATTCGGTAACCGCGTACATACTTTCCCTATAACCCTAGCGTCATCGAACCTTAAGTGTGTAGACCCTGCGGGCTCGGGAACCATGCAGACATGACCGAGACAACTCTCCGGTCAATAACCAACAGCGGGATCTGGATACCCATGTTGGCTCCCAATGCTCCACGATGATCTCATCGGATCAACCACGATGTCAAGGATTCAATCAATCCCGTATACAATTCCCTTTGTCTATCGGCATAGTACTTGCCCGAGATTCGATCGTCGGTATACCGATACTTCGTTCAATCTCGTTACCGGCAAGTCTCTTTACTCGTTCTGTAACACATCATCCCGTGATCAACTCCTTGGTCACATTGTGCACATTATGATGATGTCCTACCGAGTGGGCCCAGAGATACCTCTCCGTCATACGGAGTGACAAATCCCAGTCTCGATTCGTGCCAACCCAACAGACACTTTCGGATATACCTGTTGTCGGGGAAACTGATCGCCCACGTACACCTATGGGACCGGAGCCCCTTTTCGATACGGCAAGGGGCGGAGAAAGTACGAAGAGCAGATCGAGGCGAGCACACGAGCAGTTTACCCAGGTTCGGGCCGCACGGATGCGTAAAACCCTACTCCTGCTTTGGTTTGTATTGTGTTCTTGCTCGGGAGCGCTGAGAGCTACAGTACCCTCTAGCAGCTAACGAGACCGAGCATGAGAATGTTCGAACCCCCCTCTACGTTGCGCATGGGCCTCCTTTTATAGGTTCAAGGGGTCATCGACAGGTGGCAACGCAGTTGGGGGTAAAAATGTAAAAAGGGTGGTAGTTGGAACAGTGTTCCATACCTAACCCTGACGGCAGGGGACAAAGGCATTAAATGCCCGTCGCCGTCGCCCAAACAGTGCAAAAAGTGGCCGTCAGGGGCGCCACCGTCCGCCATGACGGTAGCCTTGTCATCGATGCTTGCCACCGTGTACCCCTGGCTGCACAGCCTTCCGCCACGTGCGCCTGGAATGGTCCCAGAGCGACACATGGGTGGATGTGCTGGAGCGTGGGTACTGAGTGGAAGCTTGCCGCGGCAAGCACCTTGCCGCGCTTGCTATCTTGTCACTTCCGGGAGCTTGTCGCTCACCGGGCCTTGTCGGGACGCGTGGCGCGTTGCGGCAAGTTTCCTGAGATGCCTCGGTTGGCCTTCCCGGCAAGCTCCTCTTGCCAGGGTCTTGTGCCTTGAGTGGTCCTGTGCCTTGAGTGGCCTTCCCGGCAAGCTCCTCTTGCCGGGGTCTTATCTCCTTGGCTTGGATGCTTTGTTCTTGAATGGCTCCAAGGGAGTCACGGAGGCTCTTGGTGGTCACCCGACAAGCCCTGCCGCGGGGCGCTGCAACTGCCCGTGCACAAGTTCGGGATACTAAGGTACCCCTACTTTAGTACACCGCCAGGAGCCCCCGGGCCTGGGCCATACACGGTGACGAGCGCTGTTGGGCCAGGCCCAAAACAGTGCACGGGCACGCGGCCTGGTTCGCACCGTATCTTACTTCGTATCCACCGCGCCCTCCCTTAACGACACGCGTTGAATGCAGCGTAGTGGGAGAGATCGTGGGCGGTTTCTTTAATCGGAAATGCGGAACGTCCGCACCCTCCCCCCTTATAAGCAGGGGAAACAGGGGTAGTTCGTCCATCTGCCCGTTGCTACTTCAATCCTCAAAAACCTCCGCCGCTCCCCTCTTCTCCGAGGGCCGAAAGAGAGCAGCGCTCCGCCTCCCGTCGCCACAAGCACCACCGGCGCCGTCGACCTCCCTCACCGCTTCCGCCATGGCTCCGAAAGGCGAGAAGGGGAAGGCCAAGAAGTCGGCCGAGGCGCTGCGGCTCGCGGCGCTGCGGAAGAAGAAGGCCGTCTTCCCCCCCCATGCTTGCCGCGAAGAAGCTGACGGAGGAATACTACCTCTTCTGGTCGAGGGAGACGCGGGCGTACCCGCGCACCAAGGTACTCCCAACCGTTGCTTGCGAGATGTTCCCGAATGGCTACGCATTCTCCGCCCTGTTCTTCTACTGCGGGCTCTGCCCGCCCTTCTCCGAATTCTTCTGCGACGTCATGAACATCTACGGGTTCCACTTCCTTGACTTCACCCCCAACGCCGTTCTGACCATGGCAGTTTTCGCACATCTGTGCGAAAACTTTGTCGGAGTCTTCCCCAATGTAGCTCTTTTCCGCCACTATTTCACGCCCCGGGTTGAGGGAGGAGAGCCCCTGTCCGGCGGGATGTCCTGGATCTCGAGGACCCACAAGAAGGAAGAGTATCTGAAGGGGGAGCTCGGCGGCAAATGGGATGAGTGAAGAGCCAATTGGTGTTGGATTGTAGAGGAGAACCCGCAGCCATTCACCGCCCGGCGCCAAGCCCCAGTAGTACGCGGCAACGACTGGAGCGACTTGGCCCCGGAGGATAGTAGATTGAAGATTGGCACTGCCCGGATCCTTCGCCTCAGGCTTGCCGGGCTCACTGTAGGAGCAGTTGGCGCAAACTTTCTCCGCCGCCGCATCGCCCCCCTGCAAGAGAGGAAGAGGCCCACCTGGGAGTTCGAAAACGCGGCAGATATCATGAGACTGCGCCCGGGCCTCAACTATAACTTCACGATCTTGGAGCTCAACGGGATGCTTCAGGAGTTGTTCAAGTACGACCCCGACCATCCCGAATGGTTCATGTTGCCGAGGGGCGTAGTTCCGCTGTGCAACAACTAATCACTCAGCCGGATCCGTACAATGATACCGCTGTGCGAGTCGCACGGGATCGACCCCAATTGGCAAGAGCCTACCGACGAGCTGTGTAGGCATTCTTCGACAACTTGGAAGAAACGCCAATTAACTCCGACGAGAAGAAGGGCCTCACCCGTGACACCACCGACAGGGAGATGGCTTACATCGCCACCAGGCTGGAAGAGGCGGCGGCAGCCACAGCCGCGGGAGAGTTCGGATACACCGTGGAGGAGGCGGAGGCAGCGGAGGCGGCAAGCCTTGCCGAGCGAGAAGAGTTTTTCAAAGTGGGGAAGCTTGCCGGGCAAGTCGCCGAGACAAGTGAGCCCGCCGAGCAGGGCGTCGGGTCGAGCGGGCCCGCCGAGCAGGGCGTCGAATCGAGCGGGCCCGCCGAGGACACGAGCGGCTCGCTGGAGATCGACTCCTCTTCCTCCTCGTCTTCAGGTAGCTCGCCACCACCAGCAGAGCCTCCAGCTCCACCGAGAAGGCGCCTCCGCAAGGCCGGGGACGTGACGGAGCGGCAGACGGGCCAACAGCCACCGCGCCGCGCGAGACGCGCCACCGCGGCAAGCAAGGCTGCCACGGGAGCACCTCGCGCTTCCGCGGCAACTGGAGCAGGGTCTTCTCGGACCACTGCTTCTGCCCTTGCCGTTCCCCACGCCTCGGCGGCAGCCGGAGCGGGGTCGTCTCAGACCACTGCCCCTGCTCCCGCCAAGCGGCCAAGGGAGCCTACTCCTCCGCCTCCTCGCGCCGGGACGCGCGAGCCAGACTTCGACTTCTCTGCGCTAAGCTCCGATGAGGAAGAAGAAGAGTAAGACTTTGTTGTTCTTGTATTTCTTCGATTTTCCGCTGTTCTTTGTCTTGTATCTCAGTTGCCTTACTCTGAACCTGTTCCTCTTTTCAGAACTCTGGCCCAGAGGGCGGCAAAGAGAGCCAAGGCCCCGGTGATTATCATCAAGGACGAGCCCGCCGCGACAGCAGGGGGTGCGCCTGAGACAAGCTTGCCGGACCCGGCAACTGCTCTTCAAAGCAGCCCCCAGCGCAGCCCCAGCGTAAGTTCTTTGTCCACTTTCCGCTGCCAGGTGCGCTTGGGTTTTCTATCTTTGCTTACGCTTGATACGTCCAAAACGTATCTATAATTTCTGCTTGCTCCATGCCACTTTTGGGTGACATTGCTTTGATATTCATACACTTCCATACACTTTTGATCATATTTGGACTAACTTACTAATCCAGTGCACCCCAGTGCCAGTTTCTGTTTTCGGCTGTTTTTGTATTTCAGGTTTTCACGTTTCGAGAACTGCCCAGAAAAATCCAGAAAAATTATATAAAAAATCAGCGATCCGGAAACAACACTGTGTCCGAAGGGCAGCCTGGGGGGGGGGCACAGGGGCTCCAGGCGCCCTGTGGGCGCGCCCCCCCTGGGCCGCGCCGGGGGGCGCCTGGGCCCCCCGAAGCCCGTCCGGTGCCCCCCTTTGTCATATATTTAGAGGGACCTTCGAAACCCTCAGAACAGGAACCCTTTTCGCGATCCCATCTCTGTTCCGCCGCCGCCGCCGCTTCCAAGATCGGGAGCACCAGGAGAACTCTTCCCGGCACCCTGCCGGAGTGGAGGAACACCACCAGGAGCTTCTCCACCACCATGGACGCCTCCCGGATGACTCGTGAGTAGTCTCCCTTGGACCATGAGTCCATGACCAGTAGCTATGTGATGTTCTCCTCCCGTTCTTGTGCTTCACTAATTAGTCCTCGTGAGCTGCCCTACATGATCGAGGCACCTATGTAATCCTTATGCTATTGCTATGTTGAGTTTGCTGGGATCCGATGGATTATGAGATTATGTTCAGATTGATCTTGAGTAATATATTTGATTCACCTCTTTTATATTTTAGTTCATAAGTAATTCTTGCATGTTCTTCGTTGTTATTTATTGCTTTGGCCGAGTAATAGGTAGTGACTCCAAGAGGGAACGTTATGCTCGATTGTGAGTTCATGGCCCTCAATGACTAGCTTGAGTGACAGAAACATGAGTCTAGGGGATGTGCTGTTGCCACAAGGTGGAAAACAACGGTGCTTGTGCCCGCGGGTGCAAGGATTGTTTACTTTACGCAAAGTTCTTTTAATGCAGTTGTCTGTTGCATTGAGTTTACACTATGGGTGGGACTCGCAACTTAATACCAGCGAGATGTTCTGGATAGATATCTCAAGGTGGATGATTAGTAGTAGATACTGATGGATTTCGGTCTACTTACTTTGGCGTACCGCCCATGCTTTGAACCTCAACCTTTCTTGCAATGTAGTCAGCATTGGTTTGCGTTCGTGGTCCTGTCAATTGCCCAACTGTAATTTGATTACCTCACATAGCTGTTTTATCTTCTTTTGGGAGAAAGACATCACTAGTGAACATCATGAGACTCCGGTCCATATTACCATCATTGATCACATCCACTATTTACTTTCCGTTATTATTTACTATTGCAAAAACTATCTATCACTACTATCATTTCTTTTAACCCTTTGTGAACTACAAGGCCGGAGGGGTTGACAACCTCTCTGTACTCGTTGGGAGCAAAGTTATTTGTATCTGTGTGCAGGTCCACGTTGATTGCTAATTGCGCCGTTAGCAGTTGACACCTACTTGTTGAACCTAGGAGTCTCTGGGGATTCGATCCTTGGCATCTTTGCTAGGGGAAGACACTTCTACTTACTGCATCTTACACCTTCCACTTGGGGTAACCAACGAGGGGTTCGAGGCCCATCAAGGAGTATTTTCTGGCGCCGTTGCCGGGGACTCCACTTTTCAGGATAGGGGAGTTGCACGCTATCTTTTACCTTTGCTTTTTAGTCTTGCTAGTTTACCTTTCAGTTTTCTTTATGTCTTTTCACTAGTTGTCCTTATGGACAACCCTATTATTGGATCGCTGCTTGCGGGAAGATGCCCCACACCTGTGGTGGTTGATCCTCCCCCTACTGAAATTGTGCCTTACAAATTCTAGCTGGTATTATCAATTATGTTTTGGCTAATCGTTATGCAGGAGACAGACATCCCGGTGAACACTTGATATATCTGTCACAATTATGTTCATTATTCAATCTTGCAGGTGTATCAAGGGAGTTTGTCATGAGGAAATTGTTCGTCGTATCACTTATAGATAAAGCTTCAGATTGGTATAAGCTTCTCGATAACTCACACTTGCTTGATTGGCAAGAGCTTATGTCTCTCTTTTATACTAAGTTTTATCCTCTTCATAATGCTTATGTGGAGAGCAAGAGTACCTTTTTGCATGTGGATCATGGTAACAATGCTTCATGTGATGCTTATATTGTTGAGTTTATTCGTGATCCCACTGAAAATTATTACGAGAAGGGAACATATGCTTATAGATATTTCAATAATATTAAGTTCCCTCTCTTTATGTTGAAGGTTTTGAAGCTGTACTTGTTTTGTCTTCCTATGCTTATTGCTTTGTACTTCAATGAATTATTCCATTGCAATATTCCTATGCATAGGAAGCATGTTAGGCTTAAATGTGTTTGGTATTTGCTTCTTGATGCTCTCTTTTGTTCTTCAATTCTTATTCCTACAAGAGCATCATTAAAGTCTTATGCCTAGTTTAAAGGCATAAAAGAAAGCGCTTTTGGGAGGCAGCCCACATGAATAAATTTTTTTCTTTTGTTGTGTCTTGATGTTGTTTACTGCTGTAGCATCATCATTGTATCTTTGCTTTTCATATTTGTGCCAAGTATAGCCTCTGATTGCTAGAAAGTACAAAAGTTGTGAGGTGTTGTCTAGGAAACAGATTCTGTCCTTGGATATAAAAATTCTTATAAAATCACAAGATCATCTTTTTGGTCTGAATTTTTTCGACTGCGTTCTCTATATAATTGTCTTTCGTGCGTCAGTTATGAGTTTTTTGATTTGAGTTGCAGAAGTATCCCGAACAGGTCAATTACTGCCTGCTGTTCTGTTTTTCACAGATTCTGTCCTGTTTTGCCTTTCCCTCACTTTGCAAATCAAGAACTTGTTTTTTTCTTTGCAAAAACCTTTTGGCAATCTTGAGAAACAGTAGAACTTCAAGAATATCCTTATTTCCAGCAAGGTATAATTATTTTATTAAGGGTACTAACCTCGCTAATCAGATTATGATGAGTTATGTATGAAGGGAGTTTTCAAGTGTGCGAGGGAAGATGATAAAAAAGATTCAGGAGTGTCAAGCGCTCAAGATTGGGGATGCCCACGTGCACCCCCAAGAAATATTCAAGGAGACTCAAGAGTCTAAGCTTGGGGATTCTCCCGTGCATCCCCTTCTCCATCAACATTATCAGTTCGTCTTTCGTTTCGCTATAGTTTTATCACTTCATGTGTTATGTGCTATGCTTGGAGCGTCTTGCTTTTAGTTTTCTTTTTAGTTTTTTATAACGAGTCGGAACCCAGCATTCCTTTATGTGGGAGAGAAACACGCTCCACCTCTACCTAGAACATTACATAGAATTTTCATGTCTATCTATGCTGTGTGTGTTCTTTGTCTTTTAATAGCTACTATCATACTCTGCTCTTATTATTCATGCTTATCTTTTCAAGAGCTTTTATTTAGTTGGTTGCTTGAACTCTCTTTAATTACCATGCTCACCTTATTAAGAGAGTTTGCTTCCGTTGCATTGGTTAATGTGTCTATGATAAAGATGCTACTTGCATGATGGTGCTTAGTAGTTCAGGTTTTCTTTTGGTTAATCTCAAATAGCTGGGGGGTTCCCAATGTGTTATTGGAGTACCAACTTGGTTTGTTTTCCTATGATATGGTATGGTCTAGTAATATCTTCCTTCGAGAATTTATTTTGATTGACTTGGCGTATGCTCACGCATATTCAAGACTGTAAAGAAAGTCTGTCAAGCCTTGATGATCTTTTATTTCTAAGTAGCGATATAACTACCATGCCTGATTCAATATTGCTTTGTCGCTCTGCATGATTATGACTGTCATTGCTCTCTTAGTTGGTCGCTCCCAGTCTTTTGCTAACCTCCACCTGCACTAAGCAAACTAACCATGCAATGCATAGCTCATGGGAAAGTAGCCTAAAAACTATTGTGGTAAAGAATATGTTGCTTATGTATCTTATTTCTTACAAGTTGCTTGCTGAGCGGTAACCATGTTTCTGGGGACGCCATCAACTGTCACACTTTTGTTGAATATCATGTGAGTTGCTATGCATGTTCGTCTTGTCTGAAGTAAGGGTGATTTACCGTGGGTTGAATTAATATGCATATTGTTAGAGAAGAACATTGGGCCGCCAACCAAAGCCATGCATCATGGTGGAAGTTTTAGCTTGGACCTTAATCCTCAATCTCTCATGAGAATATGCTTATGCATTAAAGAGGAGTCCATCATCTATTTTCTATGTTGTCCCGGTATGGATGTCCTCAAGTTGAGATATATCAAAAACGAGAAATCAAATGCGATCTATCTCCTTGGACCATTGTACAGGTGGCATAGAGGTACCCCTTCGTGACACTTGGTTAAAACATATGTAATGCAATGATAACCCATGGGGATCCGAGCTAATTAGGACAAGGAGCGAGCACTATTGGTATTCGATGCATGAGGCTTGCAACTTATAGGATGTTTTATGCATGACACATATGAAGTACTACTACCGTTGACACAATTGCTTCCATGTTTTCAAATTAAAAAGCTTAGCACTTAACCTTTCTTTTACCTTTATGTTGAAGCACCAACTACTGAGAGCATGATTGTCATTCTGAGTGTAATGTGCATTGTCCCAAAGTAGCATTGTCTTTTGTACGATTGTGATATCATTTATTCTGAAATGATTGTATCTAGTCATCACTTAAACCTTGAAGGTGCCCTTGCATTTATGTTTTGCATCACTAAAGGGGGCAAGCTAGATATCACTTTATCATATTTGCACATCATGTTCATTGCAAATCTTTTTGATGTTTCAGTTTCATGTTGTAAAACTTTCAGTCATTTGTGATTTTCTCTTGAGGCAACTTAATTACTTTAGAATCATTGTCTCAGTAAGCTTTTGTCATATGACTATGAGAAAGTCCTATATGGTTAATAGCATGTCACCACAGAAATTATTCTTGTTATCATTTACCTACTCGAGGACGAGCAGGAATTAAGCTTGGGGATGTTGATACGTCCAAGACGTATCTATAACTTCTGCTTGCTCCATGCCACTTTTGGGTGATATTGCTATGATATTCATACACTTCCATACACTTTTGATCATATTTGGACTAACTTACTAATCCAGTGCACCCCAGTGCTAGTTTCTGTTTTCGGCTGTTTTTGTATTTCAGGTTTTCACGTTTCGAGAACTGCCCAGAAAAATCTAGAAAAATTATATAAAAAATCAGCGATTTGGAAACAACACTGCGTCCGAAGGGCAGCCTGGGGGGCCACAGGGGCTCCAGGCGCCCTGTGGGCGCGCCCCCCCTAGGCCGCGCCGGGGGGGGGGGGGGGGCGCCTGGGCCCCCCGAAGCCCGTCCGGTGCCCCCCTTTGGCATATATTTAGAGGGACCTCCGAAACCCTTAGAACAGGAACCCTTTTCGCGATCCCATCTCTGTTCCGCCGCCGCCGCCGCTTCCAAGATCGGGAGCACCAGGAGAACTCTTCCCGGCACCCTGCCGGAGGGGAGGATCACCACCGGGAGCTTCTCCACCACCATGGACGCCTCCCGGATGACTCGTGAGTAGTCTCCCTTGGACCATGAGTCCATGACCAGTAGCTATGTGATGTTCTCCTCCCGTTCTTGTGCTTCACTAATTAGTCCTCGTGAGCTGCCCTACATGATCGAGGCACCTATGTAATCCTTATGCTGTTGCTATGTTGAGTTTGCTGGGATCCGATGGATTATGAGATTATGTTGAGATTGATCTTGAGTAATATATTTGATTCACCTCTTTTATATTTTAGTTCATAAGTAATTCTTGCATGTTCTCCGTTGTTATTTATTGCTTTGGCTGAGTAATAGGTAGTGACTCCAAGAGGGAACGTTATGCTCGATTGTGGGTTCATGCCCCTCGATGACTAGCTTGAGTGACAGAAACATGAGTCTAGGGGATGTGCTGTTGCCACAAGGTGGAAAACAACGGTGCTTGTGCCCGCGGGTGCAAGGATTGTTTACTTTATGCAAAGTTATTTTAATGCAGTTGTCTGTTGCATTGAGTTTACACTATGGGTGGGACTCGCAACTTAATACCAGCGAGATGTTCTGGATAGATATCTCAAGGTGGATGATTAGTAGTAGATATTGATGGATTTCGGTCTACTTACTTTGGCGTACCGCCCATGCTTTGAACCTCAACCTTTCTTGCAATGTAGTCAGCATTGGTTTGCGTTCGTGGTCCTGTCAATTGCCCAGCTGTAATTTGTTTACCTCACATAGCTGTTTTATCGTCTTTTGGGAGAGAGACATCACTAGTGAACATCATGAGACTTCGGTCCATATTACCATCATTGATCACATCCACTATTTACTTTCCGTTATTATTTACTATTGCAAAAACTATCTATCACTACTATCATTGCTTTTAACCCTTTGTGAACTACAAGGCCGGAGGGATTGACAACCTCTCTGTACTCGTTGGGAGCAAAGTTATTTGTATCTGTGTGCAGGTCCACGTTGATTGCTAATTGCGCCGTTAGCAGTTGACACCTACTTGTTGAACCTAGGAGTCTCTGGGGATTCGATCCTTGGCATCTTTGCTAGGGGAAAACACTTCTACTTACTGCATCTTACACCTTCCACTTGGGGTAACCAACGAGGGGTTCGAGGCCCATCAATGCTTTGCTTGTTGATTCGTGTAGGAGCAGAGCAGACACGCCAGGAGCGCCCGGGGACCGCGCCCGTTGTGCCAGCCGCTTCAACTACGCCGCCAAGGGGAAGTTCCTCGGCAAGGGTCTCCCCGGCAAGGGAGAGTTCTCCGCCAAGGGCGGATTCTCCGCCAAGGGTAAGTTCTCCAGCGAGGTACAACACCGGCGTCCCTCCGCCGGCGGGGACCACAACTACGCCGCCAAGGGGGAGCTCTCCGGCAAGGGAGCTCGTCGAAGAGCCGGCTCGCGCAGGTAACCCTCTCGCTTCATTCTTCCCTTGGACTTTTCTCCTTTTGATCTTCTTTTTTGGATATTTGCTTGACTGTTTTTCTTTTCTTTTCTTTCATCAGACCCATTCGCAGCTGAGCCAATGGAGACGGAGGTCGTTGTTGACGACGCCACCGTTGCCGAAGAAACGGTCGACGCTGACGATCCCGCCGGCGCCGAGGCTGCCAAGGCTGCCGCCGCAGCAGCCGGCGAAGGGGCTGGCGATCGCACTGACGGCCCTGAGGCCGCAGGAGCGCCAGGCGCTACACCGACCGCAGAGCCCTCCGCCGCTGCCGCAGCCCCCAGCTCCGACGAGCCCGAGCCAGGCGCCTACCTAAAGGCCGGCGACGACGTCTTCATCCAGCTCCCCTGGGCGTCCATGTCCAGGGCGCCGGTCGAGGGAGAGATCTTCGATGGAGACGTGCTTGCCTCCGCCGGGCTGAAGCTTGTCGACGCGCCGAGCAGCAGCAGCGAGCCTGAGGAGGAGCGGCTGCTGCGCAAGCTGCTGTCGCTTTACTGCGCCTGGCAGGCCAAGCTGGAGTCCCGCGAGGCTCTTGCCGCAAAGGCGGGAGCTGATATCGAAAAGCGCGCGGAGGAGCTCCGGGCCATCAACCAAGCAGCTCTCCGGTCCTTGGCAGAGGAGCGGGAACGACTTGCCGAGGAGCAGCAGGCCTTCATCCTCGAGAAGGCTGAATTGGAGGAACAGCAGTGGCTTGCCACCGAGAAACTGTCCACGCTGGAGGGTAAGTTGGCGCAGCGGAAGGTCAACCTCGACGGTCACGAGGAGGAACTTGCCGCGCGCGAGCAATCACTTGGCGGAGCTCTTCAGGAAGCAAAGGATGCTGCCGTGGCTGCTGAGACCGCCAAGAAAGAACTGGAGGTGAAGGTGGCGCAGCTCGAGGCCGACCTCAAGGCGAGAAGCGAAGAAGTCGCCGCGCTCAAGGTCGAGCGGGAGAAGGACGCCCACAGCCACTCCGAGCTGCAGGTCCGCCTCGCCGAGAAGGGCAAGGAGCTCACCGCCGCCAAGGACTCCAACGGCGATCTGGAATTGAAGCTGGACACCTTAACCCAGACGCTGGACAACGCCAGGGAGCGGGAGGCGACCCTGAAGGAGGAGATCAGGGCCGAGAAGGCATTGCTGGAGAGTGCTGCCGTCACCCAGAACAACTTCAGGGCGACCGTCGAGCACTGGACGGAAGGTCTTGTGAACGCCGCCGCGGACATCGACAGGGAGCTGGCGTAGCTGGGGGCGGAGAATCTCGGGTACTCCACCGACGAGAACCTCCACCCTAGCGCCAAGCTCACCCTATTCTTCAGAGGCGTGGCGACGGCCCTCCAGCAACTCTGGGAGAAGATCCCAAAGCAGCTGGCGGATGAGTCGCGCAAGCTCTGCGCGGGCGCCTTGCAAAAGGTGTTGGTGAAGGTGGCCTTCCGCAATCCGGGCCTCAACCTCACCAACGTCCTCAGGAGCTTGCCGCTGGGCACTAACCAGGAGGCGCTCAAGGCCCTTGTCGCACCCATTGTGGACAAGGTGAGCGGCATCAAGAGGGTCGAGGGCGACCGCGCGGACTAAGCTTGCCCATTTTCTTCTTTCCTTGTCGCTGCTTATCATGTTAGGAAAACAATTTGTTAGAGCTGCGACAAGTCATCTTGTAGTATAACTCTATTTTGTATACTGAACGCAATGTTATTTCCTTTACTTGACCTCTTTGCTTTGTATGTTTCTGCCCTTACGCTTTTAGGGAACTTGCCGGCATAGGCACCTTTGCCGAGAGCGCTGAGTGCGGAACTTCAGCAGCCTGCTGGCGGTGCTGTTACCGACAAGAAACCTTGTCGCAACCAGTTGCAGCACACTTAAGTTGTTGAGCGGGCTCGAAAACAAGATTAGGTCGCGACACTAGTCGCAGCGCACTTAAGTCGTTGAGCAAACTCGAAACAAAGTAAGGGCGCAACTAGCTACGAGTAGCTTCCTCTGCGCACAGGTTTTCCATACAAAGTGCGGTCGTTCAAGGAAGATAACTTAAAATTTTAAAAACTTGATTGCTCAAACTTTGGCAACTTAGCTTTTGTGTTGTTTGCTTCCCGGCAAGGCGAAACTTTCTTGAACGGCGCTTGGTCCATACCACTATCTCCTCCTCCCCCCCCGGCAAACTCGTGCGCGAGGGAACCTTCCTTTTCTTGAGAAAAAAGAAGAAAGAGAAAATACAGATACGGAGCCTTTGGGCTCGTTATTGCTTACCGGGGGTGGGTGCTGCACAAAGTGTCAGATAATACATGCAAGAGAATAAAAAGAAAGAAATGACAAGATGTGCTGGGGACATGAACTTTACTGATGCACGGGGTCTGCGCCCGGCTTTGTACAAAGGATTACATGCAACAGCGGCAAGACTTGTACAAAAGGTGGTTGCCGGAGCGGATCACGGCAACCGCGCCTTATGGGTAAAACTTGCGAACATGCTCAATGTTCCAGGAGTTGCTCACCGGAAAGCCATCTTCGGTCTCAAGGCGGACAGCGCCGGGCCTAGTGACTTGTTTCACCCGATAAGGGCCTTCCCACTTCGGCGTCAACTTGTTGGAATTCTTGGCGGACTGAACGCGCCTAAGAACAAGGTCGCCTTCCTCGAGACTTCTGGCGTTAACTTTGCGGCTATGGTAGCGACGCAAAGCTTGCTGGTAGCGAGCAGCTCGTACAGCAGCCTGAAGACGGTCTTCCTCAAGGAGCAGCGCGTCGTCTTGTCGCAGCTACTCTTGCTCGAGCTCATCATAAGCGAGCACTCAAGGCGACCCGTATACGAGTTCCGTGGGGAGAACTGCCTCTCCTCCATAGACTAGAGCAAAGGGTGTCTGTCCAGTGGCTCGATTTGGCGTCGTCCTGATCGACCAAAGAACCACCGGTAGCTCCTCGATCCAGTTTCTTCCACACTTGTGCAGCCTGTCGAAGGTTCTGGTCTTGAGTCCATGCAACACTTCAGCATTTGCCCTCTCCGCTTGACCGTTGCTTCTCGGGTGAGCAACAGAAGCGAAGCAGACCTTGGCGCCAAGATCTTGTACGTACTGCATGAAGGTGCGGCTGGTGAATTGCGTATCGTTGTCGGTGATGATCCTGTTAGGGATCCCGAAACGGCAAACAATCGACCTGAAGAACTTGACTGCTGACTGTGCGGTCACCTTTCTCACTGGTTCCACTTCCGGCCACTTTGTGAACTTGTCGATTGCAACGTACAAGTACTCAAAGCCCCCGGCTGCGCGAGAAAAGGGGCCGAGGATGTCGAGCCCCCAGACCGAAAATGACCAGGATAAAGGGATCGTCTGGAGAGCTTGAGCTAGCTGGTGTATCTGCTTGGAATGGAACTAGCACGCTTCACACTTGGTTACTTGCGCAGTTGCATCCTGGAGGGCTTCTGGCCAAAAGAAACCTTGCCGGAACGCTTTGCCGGCAAGTGCTCTTGCGCCAATGTGATGACCACAAATGCCTCCATGTATGTCTGCCAACAGCTTCTGTCCATCTTCCCGGGGAATCCACTTCAATTTCACACCGTTGACCCTTCTTCTGTACAACATGTTGTCGACAAACTGGTACATACTTGACTGCCGGGCTGCTTTTTCTGCTTCTTCTTGATCTTCGGGAAGTTCTTCTGTCAGGAGGAAACAAACAATCTGCTGCGCCCATGCTGGAGCTTGTGGCTCGACAACAAGGACTAAAGGCACATCTGCTACTGCGGGAACATCCGATTCTATGGCGAGAACCTGCGGCTCAGCCGGAGCGTGATGTTCCCCGGCAGGCTTGCCGGAGCAAAGCTTGTCGGGAGCGTTTGCTTCAACGGAACAAGCCCTAGGGCTCGCCGGAGCAGACTGCTCCTCAGCACTCTTGGTGTTGATCTTGGGGACCTTCTTGGCGGCGGCTTCGGGAAGCTCTGCCAGAAAATAGTCACCAACAATGAACTTCCTCTTTTTGCTCTGCCCAGTTGATGGTGTTACGGATGGTTGAGTTAGCTTGAGCACAAAAATTTCTGGTTCCACAGGTAACTTAAGTGCGGCGCACTTCGACAGGCCGTCAGCGATGTCGTTCTGAACTCTTGGGACGTGCTCCATCTGTAGGCCGTCAAAGTGCTCTTCAAGCTTCCTCACTTCGTCGACGTAAGCTTCCATCAACGGACTCTGGTAATTCTTGTTCACTTGGCGAACGACAAGCTGCGAGTCACCCCTGATAATAAGCTTCTTGATCCCAAGGTCTTCCGCGATCCTGAGACCGGCAAGCAAACCCTCATACTCTGCAGTATTGTTTGTCGCTTGCTCCTTGGGAAAGTGCATTTGGACTACGTACTTGAGGTGCTCTCCGGTGGGCGCGACAAGCAGCACGCCGGCACCGGCGCCTTGCAGCGAGAAGGCACCATCAAAGTACATTATCCACTCTTTGCTCGCTTCCTTGACGGGGATGCTCGTCTCTGGAATCTCTTCATCTGGTGTCGGCGTCCACTCCGCTATGAATTCTACCAATGCTCTGCTTTGGATAGTTGAAGTGCTTTCAAACTTGAGGCCAAAGCTTGATAGTTCCAGTGCCCACTCGACAATCCTACCTGTTGCTTCTGGATTCTACAGTATCCTCTTCAGCGGAAAGCGAGTGACCACTGTTATCTCATGTGCTTGGAAGTAGTGGCGCAGCTTTCTCGAGGCCATGAGAAGGCCGAAAAGCAACTTCTGCACTCCAGAGTACCTTGACCTAGCCCCCTGCAAAAGGGAGCTGACAAAGTAAACTGGGCGCTGCACCATCTTCTTCCGTGTTTCCCCCTGCATCTGCGCAGATCCATCCTTGTCGGGACCAGAGCTTGTCGGAGAAGCCCCCTGCTTGTCGCTGGATGTGCTTGCCGTGGTTGTTGGCTCATCATCTGCCTCCCTCTCCGCTACTAACGCAGCACTAACCACTTGATTGGTTGCCGCTAGATACAGCAGCAACTTCTCTTGTGGCTTAGGTGCGACAAGTATTGGAGTGGAGGATAGGTACCTCTTCAAGTCTTGCAGCGCAGCCTCCGCTTCTGGAGTCCATTTCATTGGACTTGGCTTTTTCAAAATTTTGAAAAACGGCAGGGCGCGCTAAACAGACTTGGAGATAAACCTGCTGAGAGCAGCCACACAACCGGCAAGTCTTCGTACATCCTTGACGTGCTTCGGTGCTTCAATCTGCTCAATGGCCTTGATCTTGTCGGGACTGGCTTCAATTCCCCTCTGAGATACGAAGAACCAGAGAAGCTTGCCGGAAGGGACTCCAAATACGCACTTCTCGGGGTTGAGCTTGAGCTGGATCTTGCGCAGATTCGCAAAGGTTTCATCTAAATCTTGGATTAGGGTTGCCCTGTCCTTGCTCTTGACCACTATGTCATCCATGTATGCTTCTACATTTCTATGAATTTGGGGCTCAAAAGCTGTATGGACTACCCTTGCAAATGTTGAACCAGCATTTTTCAAACCAAAAGGCATCCGTATGAAACAGTATGTGCCACATGGAGTGATAAATGCGGTATTCTCCTCATCATCTTCTGCCATGAAGATTTGATGGTATCCTGAGTATGCGTCAAGAAATGAAAGCAGGTCACACCTGGCCGTGGAGTCAACAATCTGGTCAATGCGCGGCAAGGGAAATGGGTCTTTGGGACAAGCTTTATTCACATCGGTGAAGTCGATACAAAGCCTCCATTTCCCATTTGCCTTATGCACGACTACAGGATTGGCCAACCACGTAGGATGGATCACTCCTCTGACAAGGCCTGCTGCTTCCAACTTCTTGATTTCTTCTGCTATGAATTCTTGGCGCTCCACTGCTTGTTTCCTGACTTTTTGCTTGACGGGCCGCGCGTGAGGACAGACGGCAAGCTTGTGCTCAATCACTTTCCTGGGGAAACCGGGGATATCAGACGGTTGCCATGCAAACACGTCGACGTTCACCCGCAGGAAAGCAACGAGCGCGCTTTCCTATTTAGGGTCAAGCGTGGCGCTGATGGTGAAAGTACCACTAGTGCCGTCCTCCTTGGCGGACACCTTCTTGGTTTCTGGCGGAGCTGCCATCGTCTTCTTACACTTGCCGGTGGAGCTCGATGGTGCGTCCTCGACGGTAGCGCAGCACTCCGAAGAGGTGCGCTTGCCAGAGTGGGCCCCAGAGCTCTTGCCGGACTTGGTCTTCTTCTTCCCCACGGGAGCTTCAGCGGCAAGTGTTTGGCGATCTGTTGCGGCTGCTGCTTCCCGGTAGATCTTTTCGGCGCAGATAAGGGCATCTTTCTTGTCGCCAGGGACAGAGATGACGCTTATCGTGCCTAGCATCTTGAGCATGTTGTAGGCATAGTGAGAGGCTGCCATAAACTTGGCGAGTGCTGGACGGCTAAGTATCCCATTGTAAGGCAATGGGAAATCGGCAACGTCAAAGGTGACCCTCTCAGTCCTGAAGTTCAGCTCGCCGCCAAATGTCACTGGCAGCGTGATCTTCCCCTTTGGCTTGCTCCTTCCCGGGTTGATTCCTTGGAATGTGCCGGTTTCTTCGAGCTCGCTGTCAGGGATCTGGAGTTTCTGGATCACAGTGGAGGAGATCAGGTTTAAGCCGGCCCCGCCGTCAACTAGCATCTTGGTGACCTTGAGGTTGCGGATAGTTCGTGAGACCAACATCGGCAAGCACCCGACCACAGTTGTGCGATCAGGGTGGTCCTCAATATCAAAGATGGTAGGCGTGCTGGACCACTTCAGAAGTTTGCACGATTCGACAGGTGGCTCTGCCGCATTGACTTCACGCACCCACTGCTTGAGTTGGCGGTCGGAAGTATGCAGAGAAGCACCGCCGTCAACGCATAAAACCTCTGTGGCTTTCTGAAACTCCTGCTCACTGGTTTCTCCATCCTCCATGTCTTCGTCGTATTCGTCATCTTCGTCCTTGTCGCGGCCGCGGGGAGGTCTGTCTCCTTGCCGCTGCTTGGCCTTGCTGCGGCGTCCTCCCCGGCCGTTGAATGGCCGCTTCTTGCCGGATCCTCCATCACCTCCTTGGGCCTTCTCCTTGTCGCACCGCTCGTACTCAACTTCCTGCTGCTCGACAAGCTATTCGACTCTCTTGCAGTTCTGGAGGTCGTGACCCTTGGTGCAGTGGATCTTGCAGTACTGCTTGTCGGTGTCGTCCTGCTTGTCGGCGGCCGCCACAGCCTGGCAGTTGGTGCATGCGGTAGTCTCCTTGCCGGAGCTACCAACTTGGGCTTTCTTGGCGCTAGCCTCCTTGCCGGACTGCTCAACGACTAGCACTTCCTTGTTCTTCTTCTTCCTGTTGTTCCGCCGCCGGTTTTTCTTTGCCGGGGCGGCATCCTCACTGTCGGATCCTCCTGCTCTTGTATCCTCTCCGGGGAGTTTCCTCCCCTCCTCAGCACGTGCGCACTTGTCGGCCAGGGCGTACAGCTCGCTGACGTCCCTGATCTTGCACATCGCCATCTCCTCCCTCATCCTGCGGTTACGCACGTTCTGGTGGAACGCGCTGATAACCGCGGCAGGGTAGACGTCAGGGATGTTGTGCTGGACACGGCTGAACCTTTGGATGAACTTGCGCAGGGACTCTCCTTCCTTCTGGGCGAGCAGGTGAAGGTCACTCTCCTGACCATGGGGTTTGTGGCCGCCCGTAAAGGCGCCGACAAACTGATGGCAGAGATCTACCCAAGAAGAAATGAGTTGTCCGACAAGTGCATGAGCCAGGATCTGACGTTTGGTTTGAGCACCAGCAGGAAGTAGTTGGCAAGGATCTTCTCGTCTCGCCCCCCAGCAGCTTGCACCGCAATGGTGTAGATGCTGAGGAACTCCGACGGATGTGTCTTGCCATCGTACTTCTCCGGTACGTCTGGTTTGAAGTTCTTCATGCTGGGCCACTGGACTTGCCGCAGCTCATGAGTGAATGCAGGACAACCTACTGCGTACGGCAAGTCACCTGGTCCCCCTGGCGCATGCATGTCGACAGTGGGCCCAGCGCGCTGGTCCGATTGACGCCGCGCTTCTCTTCGACGCTCGATGCGGGTGCGAGCGTCTTCTTGTTGCCGATCGTCAAGAACTTGGCGCTGATTGCGACGGGCTCATGGATCCGACGATGCAGTGGAGTCGTCGTCGATGTTGATCCGGTGAGTCGGCGATCTCGGCCTTCGGGGCGGAGAGTGCATGGTGGTTGCACCCCCAGCGGTCTTGTCGCCATCGGCCCGCGTCTGGCTGACTTGCCGCGGCCGCGACATGCTCGGCTGCTGCGGAGTGTCGCCGTTGGCGAAGGCGATGAGACTCTGAATGGTGGCCCTCCAGTCGTCGGCCTTGTCTGCAGCTGGAGGGAAGTCTAGAAGCAGTTGAGCTCGTGCTAGAGCTTCTGCTGGAGTGGCGTGTAGCGGTGGCGAACGGTGCGAGGAGCAGGATATGCTCGGACTTCTAACTACGTTAGAAGGAGCAGCATCCCATCCCGGCGACCGCGCCTTGCTCATGCCAGCATGTTGGCGCGCACGCTGGTCTTGAGCATCCCAAGATCCGCCAGCTCGATCTTGGTTCAGCAAGCGTATGGTACCGTGAGTACCACGACGCTGCCGGTCCCGCGCCTCCTGAGAGGGGCGCGGCGCATGCATGGACGCCGAGGTCTTGGAGTGCGCCCGGTCGTCGTGGGAGCCGGCTACGCCGCCGGTGAGCAGCGCAGCTTTTTCCTTGGACTTGGCGGCACCGTGGTCTCCCTCGCCGACGTCCATTCTCCCGCCGGCGTCTACCCCACCAGCCGTTGGCTCCGGCGGTGGTGGGATCGACGCGGACGGGCCAGCTACTTCCGAAGCCTTCTTCTTCGGCGGCATGGTGATGAAGATGATGAAGATATAGCTCGTGTGACGTCGGATCAGGTTCACACAACCTCGACGCACTTCCCCTACCTTGGTGCGCGGGTGCGCCCGCGTCTCCCTCGACCAGAAGAGGTAGTATTCCTCCCTCAGCTTCTTCGCGGCAAGCATGGGGGGGAAGACGGCCTTCTTCTTCCGCAGCGCCGCGAGCCGCAGCGCCTCGGCCGACTTCTTGGCCTTCCCCTTCTCGCCTTTCGGAGCCATGGCGGAAGCGGTGAGGGAGGTCGACGGCATCGGTGGTGCTGGTGGCGACGGGAGGCAGAGCGCTGCTTTCTTTCGGCCTTCGGAGAAGAGGGGAGCGGTGGGGTTTTTGAGGATTGAAGCAGCAACGGGCAGATGGACGAACTGCCCCTGTTTCCCCTGCTTATAAGGGGGGAGGGGGCGGACGTTCCGCATTTCCGATTAAAGAAACCGCCCACGATCTCTCCCACTACGCCACATTCAACGCGTGTCGTTAAGGGAGGGCGCAGTGAATACGGAGTAAGATACGGTGTGAACCAGGCCGCGCGTGCCCGTGCACTGTTTTGGGCCTGGCCCAACAGCGCTAGGCACCGTGTATGGCCCAGGCCCGGGGGCTCCTGTCGGTGTCCTAAAGTAGGGGTACCTTAGTATCCCGAACTTGTGCACGAGCAGTTGCAGCGCCCCGCGGCAGGGCTTGTCGGGTGACCACCAAGATCCTCCGTGACTCCCTTGGAGCCATTCAAGAACAAAGCATCCAAGCCAAGGAGACAAGACCCCGGCAAGAGAAGCTTGCCGGGAAGGCCACTCAAGGCACAGGAACACTCAAGGCACAAGACCCTGGCAAGAGGAGCTTGCCGGGAAGGCCAACCGAGGCATCTCAGGAAACTTGCCGCAACGCGCCACGCGTCCCGGCAAGGCCCGGTGAGCGACAAGCTCCCGGAAGCGACAAGATAGCAACCGCGGCAAGCTTCCACTCAGTACCCGCGCTCCAGCACATCCACCCACGTGTCGCTCTGGGACCATTCCAGGCGCACGTGGCGGAAGATGTCGGGGAAACTGATCGCCCACTAACACCTATGGGACCGGAGCCCCTTTTTGGTACGGCAGGGGGCGGAGAAAGCACGAAGAGCAGACCGAGGCGAGCACACGAGCAGTTTACCCAGGTTCGGGCCGCACGGATGCGTAAAACCCTACTCCTGCTTTGGTTTGTATTGTCTTCTTGCTCGGGAGCGCTGAGAGCTACAGTACCCTCTAGCAGCTAACGAGGCCGAGCGTGAGAACGTTCGAACCCCCCTCTACATTGCGCATGGGCCTCCTTTTATAGGTTCAAGGGGTCACCGACAGGTGGCAACACAGTTGAGGGTAAAAATGTAAAAAGGGTGGTAGTTGGAACAGTGTTCCATACCTAACCCTGACGGCAGGGGACAAAGGCATTAAATGCCCGTCGCCGTCGCCCAAACAGTGCAAAAAGTGGCCGTCAGGGGCGCCACCGTCCGCCACGACGGTAGCCTTGTCATCGCTGCTTGCCACCGTGTACCCCTGGCTGCACAGCCTTCCGCCACGTGCTCCCGGAATGGTCCCAGAGCGACACGTGGGCTGATGTGCTGGAGCGCGGGTACTGAGTGGAAGCTTGCCGCGGCAAGCGCCTTGCCGCGGTTGCTATCTTGTCGCTTCCGGGAGCTTGTCGCTCACCGGGCCTTGCCGGGACGCGCGGCGCGTTGCGGCAAGTTTCCTGAGATGCCTCGGTTGGCCTTCCCGGCAAGCTCCTCTTGCCAGGGTCTTGTGCCTTGAGTGGTCCTGTGCCTTGAGTGGCCTTCCCGGCAAGCTCCTCTTGCCGAGGTCTTGTCTCCTTGGCTTGGATGCTTTGTTCTTGAATGGATCCAAGGGAGTCACGGAGGATCTTGGTGGTCACCCGACAAGCCCTGCCGCGGGGCGCTGCAACAGTCCGTGCACAAGTTCGGGATACTAAGGTACCCCTACTTTAGTACACCGACACCTGTAGTGCACCTTTATAGCCACCCAGTTACGTTGTGACGTTTGGTACACCCAAAGCATTCCTACGGTATCCGAGAGTTGCACAATCTCATGGTCTAAGGAAAAGATACTTGACATATAGAAAAGCTTTAGCATAAGAACTACACGATCTGTGCTAAGCTTAGGATTGGGTCTTGTCCATCACATCATTCTCCTAATGATGTGATCCCGTTATCAACGACATCCAATGTCCATGGTCAGGAAATCGTAACCATCTATTGATCAACGAGCTAGTCATCTAGAGGCTCACTAGGGACATGGTGTTTGTCTATGTATCCACACATGTATCTGAGTTTCCTTTCAATACAATTCTAGCATGGATAATAAACAATTATCATGAACAAGGAACTATAATAATAACCAATTTATTATTGCCTCTAGGGCATATTTCCAACAATAATAAGCGGAAGGGTGGAGTTACATGGCAATATATCTTGGAATGGCAAAGGAAATGCCATAATAGATAGGTATGGTGGCTGTTTTGAGGAAGGTATAAGGAGGGTTTTATGCACCGGCGAGTGTTGCACGTCACTAGAGTGGCTAGCAAGGTGGAAGGGTGAGAATCCATATAATCCATGGACTCAACATTAGTCATAAAGAACTCACATACGTATTGTGAACTTTTTTATTAGCTCTCAAAGCAAAGTTCCACGACACATGCTCCTACGGGGGAGGTTGGTAGGAGTTAACCATCGCACCCCCCCCCCCCGACCTTCACGCAAAGACAAACATTGAAAACACAAAGTGCTCCAATTCAGTTACATAGTTAGGAGACTGTACGTGCATGCTACAAGAATCACAAACTTTAACACAATTATTTCTTTAACCTTACAAACTACCACTAGCATGACTCTATTATTAACATCTTAACATCTCAAAACAATTACAAGGAGTCAAACTTCACATAGTATTCAATGCTCTATATATGATTTTTTTATTATATCTCCTTTGGATGCCTATCATTTTAGGACTAAAGTCATAACCGAAGAAAATTACCATGTTGTTCTCAAGGACTCCCAAAATAATATAAGTGAAGCAAGAGAGTTCAATAATTTCTATAAAATTCAACGACCACCGTGCTCTGAAAAGATATAAGTGAAGCACTAGAGCAAAATTTCCTAGCTCAAAAGATATAAGTGAAGCACATAGAGTATTCTGATAAATCATGATTGAAGCGTGTCCCTCTCAAAAGGTGTGTACAACAAGGATGATTGTGACAAACTAAAAAGCAAAGACTCATATCATACTAGACGCTCCAAGCAAAACACATATGATGTAGTGAATAAAAATATAGCCTCAAGTAAAGTTACCGATGGATGAAGACAAAGGAGGGGATGCCTTCCCAGGGCATCCTCAAGCTTAGGCTCTTGGCCGTCCTTGAATTTTACCTTGGGGTTCCTTGGGCATCTCCAAGCTTAGTCTTTTGCCACTCCTTATTCCATAGTCCATCAAATCCTTACCCAAAACTTGAAAACTTCACAACACAAAACTCAATAGAAATCTCGTGAGCTCTGTTAGTAAAACAAAGCAAATAACTACTCAAGGTAATGTTGTGATCTTATTCTAATTTTATATTGGTGTAATATATACTGTATTCCAACTTTTCCATGGTTCATACCCCATGATACTAGCCATGGATGCATCAAAATAAACAAACAACACATAGAAAATAGAATCTGTCAAAAACAGAACAATCTGTAGTAATCTAAAAACTTCGCATAGAATTTGTATATCAATTTGGTGTAAAATCTTTAGATGGTTTTGACGTTCCAGCGAATTATTGAATTTTCTGCACTGGGCGCAAACATTTCTGTTTTTCAGCAAAATCAAATCAACGATCACCGTAAGCCATCCCAAATGTCTTACTTGGCTCAAACACTAATTAAAACACCAAAACACAATTACTACAGAAGTAATAATGTACGAAACTTGAAAACAGAACCAAAAATAAAAAATAAAAATATAAAATTGGGTTACCTCCCAACAAGCGCTATTGTTTAACGCCCTTAGCTAGGCATAAAACGCAAATAGATCTAGCTATTATCATCTTTGGTAAGCAATCCACAGGTAGCTCTAATAATAGATTCATAAGGCAATTTAATTTTGTTTCTTGGAAAGTGTTCCATGCCTTTCCTTAATGGAAATTAAAATCTAATGTTTCCTTCTTTCATGTCTATAATTGCACCAATTGTTCTAAAGAAAGATCCACCAAGAAAATAGGACATCTAGGATTGCAATCTATATCAAGAACAATGAAATCTAGAGGTACATAATTCCTATTTGATACAATAAGAACATCATTAATCCTTCCCATAGGTTTCTTAATAGTGGAATCTGCAAGATGAAAATTTAAAGAACACTCATCAATTTCACGGAAACCTAGCACATCACATAAAAGTTTTTGGAATTGTAGAAACGCTAGCACCCAAATCACACAAAGCATGGCACTCATAATCTTTGATCTTGATCTTAATAGTAGGTTCCCACTCGTCATAAAGTTTTCTAGGGATAGAAACTTCTAATTCAAGCTTTTCTCTAAAAGATTGCATCATAGCATCAAAGATATGTTTAGTGAAAGATTTATTTGATTATAAGCATGAGGAGAATTTAAAAGGGATTGCAACAAGGAAATATAATCTATTGAAGAACAATTATCATAATTAAAATCCTTGAGATCCAATCTACTGGGTTCATCGCTACTTAAAGTTTTGACTTCATCAATCTCACTTTTATCAATTTTTGCATCAAGATCTAAAAACTCTGAATTATTGGGACACTTTTTAACTAAAGTTGGTTCATCTCCAGTCCCATCTTTATCAAGATTTATTTTGGAAAACAAAGATGCAATAGGAGTCACATCAATCACTTTAAGATCTTCATCATTATTTTCAGATTCTCGTTTAGCGGCCATCTTATTTACTATGGTGGCTTGCTAATCAGAAATTTGGCCAACTAAATTTTCAAGATGAGTAAACTGAGATTGCACACCATAAAATTCCTTAGAGATATCATTGAGCTCTTTATTCGAAGTCTCTGTGCTTAGGTGTCATCCCTGGATCAGTATGCTAACACACATAGTACTTGAGGATTTATAATAGAGTTTCGATCACACACTTATTACATCGAGGTCCTCATAAAGAGTATTATTACAAAAATATGTCTGAAGGCCAACTAAAAATAATAAACTACGGAAGCATCGAAGATAAGTTGAGTCCATCCAACTCCACGACAAACATTGAGTGCATGACAATGAACTATCGCACCTTAATCCTCGTCTGAAAACTCTGCAACATGAGACGTTACAGCCGTGTAGGTCAGCACATTGAATGTGCTAGCAAAGTCACACTATAGCAATAATGATGAACAAATATCTACCACTATATGCATATTTAGCTGGTGGAGGTCGTAAGGTTTATTTTTGCAGAAAGCAAATTTTTCCCTACAACAAAGGAATAAATTTATTTACTACTAAGTTGAATTAATCAATATTGAGAAGGTACCTCCATCTCAATCCCAAAATCACCAATGTCATTAGTAACCCAGCAATTTAATTAATAGAATGATGAGATCAACTAATAATTCAAATACCAGGATACTCAAGTTGTCCATAACCGGGGACACGGCTAATCATGATCAGATTGCACATTCTGTAGAGGCTTGCGCACTTTTCCCCACAAGACTCGACCCCATCCATGATCGGAAGATCGAGACATAACATTTCAGAAGCATTAACTCTTTACTTTGGGTAGACCGGTACACCTACTGTCCCCTACATCTGCTACTCTACCACTGAAAGAGCTCACACAACTTACTCAACTATGCCAGAGCCCATAATGGCTTGTGGCTGCACACGGAAGTTTCTAGGCATGAATCATTATATGATCCCTTTGAGCCTGGGTGGCAATCCATAGGATGATCACATGGTTCATCCGAGATATCCTAGGACAACACTGGATTCTCCAGGTACCCTACAACCAATCCACCCAGATGTGTATTAAAGTTGCCACCTTAAACTTTCCCTTAGTTGTTGTTACTCTCGCAACTTTCATGAATCTCACATACCAATCCACGTCTACTAGCATGGCTAAGCAATAAGTAACAAAGCGTATATTCCCAGGGTTGATCACAAGTCATTGGGTTCCTACCTCATGAACTACAAAGCATAACCATAAGTATCCAAGTCCTACTCATGCAAATATTTGAGGGTATAACTAATGCAATAAAAACTGGGTATTGAAAAGTATGATCAAAGTGTAACTTGCATTGCTCATGATCGTTAAATCCTAGAGATTCGTAGTAGCAGGCTTCGCACTCCGGAAATTCTATCACAAGCAAACAATAGCATACATAAGCAATCGGGCACAAGATTCAAGTAACAGGTCTCAGAAAACTTTGAAAATAAGCGAATAACTCTTGCAATAGAAAACAATTTTTAACAGTATTAAAATTATGTGGATTAGTTCTTAACAGAATGTTTAGATCAAGAGCTTCGATTTGCAAAATATTATTTGATCCAAACCCACTTGGAAAGAAACAAAATTGTGGGCCCCTTTTGGAAAACTTCCAACTCTCTCATTTGGTCCTTGAGTTGCTTAAAGTCTCTTGGGTCAATTTCCAACAGAATACAAATTAAAAAAATGCTCAAATGATGCATGCATATGAATGATCTATATGATAACATCCAAATTGAAAATTGGGATGTTACAAACCTACCCCCCTTAAGATGAATCTCGCCCTCGAGATTCGGGTTGGCTAGAAAAAAGGTGTGGGTGGTCCTGCCGAAGGTCGTCCTATCATTCCCAAGTGGTTTCGCCCTCTGTATGTTGACTCCACTGAACTTTGCAAATCTTGATGACCTTGCTGCGGGTAACTTGGTCGGCAAACTCAAGAATATTGACGGGCTTCTCCTCATAAGTCGGGTCACTCTCTAGCTAAATTGCTTCCAGGGGTACTGTATCTCATTGAGGAATATCGGCCATCTCTGCATGACACTTCTTCAACTGGGAAACGTGAAACACATTGTGAACTCCGGACAAAGTTTTGGGTAATTTCAACTGATACGCAACTTCTCCTCTATGTTCCAAAACTCTGTACGGGCCCACAAATCTGTGTGCCAATTTACCCTTACCTCCAAAACGCTTAACTCCTCGAAGGAGAGACACATGAAGATATGCTCTATCTCCAACTTTGTAGGTTACTTCTTTGCATTTAGTATCGGCATAACTTTTCTGTCAGGACTGGGCTATCTTTAGTCTATCATGGATCAACTTGACCTTCTCCTCTGTATCCCTGATTAAATCGGGTCCGAACAACTTGCGGTCTCCTATACTTCATCCCACATCAATGGTGTCCTGCACCTTCTTCCGTACAACGCCTCGAAAGGGGCCATCTGCAGGCTGGTTTGATAACTGTTGTTGTAAGTGAACTCTGCGGAAGGCAAATTATCGTCCCAACCAGATCCATATTCTAGCGCACAAGCTCTCAACATGTCTTCCAGAATCTGATTGACTCTCTCTGCCTGTCCATCTGTCTGTGGATGAAAGGATGTACTGAAATCAAGCCTAGTACCCAAAGTTTCATGCAACTGCTTCCAAAACTTTGAGGTAAACTGTGTTCCTCTATCTGATACGATGGTCCTCGGAACTCCATGCAGACATACGATCCTGGTCATGTATATCTTGGCCAACTTAGCACTCGTGTAAGTGGTCTTCACGGGGATGAAATGGGCTACCTTAGTCAAGCAATCAACTATAACCTAGATAGAATCGTACCCTGATCCTGTCCTAGGTAATCATGTGATAACATCCATTCTAAGCTTGTCCCACTTCCAATCCGGTAACGGTAACGGCTGAAGTAACCCTGCTGGTTTCAAATGTTCTTCCTTAACTCTCTGAGAGACATCACATACCGCTACATACCCGGCAATGTCCTTCTTCATATCGGTCCACCAAAAATTCTGTTTCAAATCCAAGTACATCTTTGTATTGCCTGGGTATATCGAGTAAGGCAAATCATGGACCTCCTAAAGAATCAACTTCCTGATCTCCAAGTCATTGGGCACGTATATACGCTCTTAGAACCACATAGTTCCGTATTCATCCTCACGGAATCCTTCTGCCTTTCCTTTGCTCATTCTTCCCTTTATTTCTGCAATACCGTTTTCCGTCTTCTGGGCTTCTCAAATGTTGCCTAACAAAGTGGACTGAATCTCCAATGTGGAAACATAGCCTCTTGGGACTATCTCCAGCTATAAGTCTCGGAGATCCTATGCTAACACCTGGGGTAAACCTCCGGTTATGAGAGTATTGACACAACTCTTACGGCTCAAAGCATCTGCCACGACATTGACTTTCCTTGGGTGATAGTGCAATCTCATGTCATAATCCTTTATGAGCTCCAGCCATCTCCTTCGCCTGAGATTTAACCCCTTCTGCATGAAGATGTACTTCAAACTCTTATGATCCGTGTAAACATCACAACGATTTCCAATAAGAAAGTGTCTCCAGGTCTTGAGTGCGTGCACTATGGCTACCATCTCCAAATCATGTGTGGCATGTTTCCACTCATAGGGTCGAAGCTGTTGTGAGGCATATGAAACAACTCTTCCCTCTTGCATGACAACGCCTCCAAGTCCTTGACAAGAAGCATCGCAATATACTTGAAAATCCTTGCGTATATTTGGAAGAATCAACACTAGGACTATAACCAAACGTTTCTTCAACTCCTAAAAACTGGCCTCACATTCGTCAGTTTAATTGTACTTAGTTTCCTTCTTCAACAACTCTGTCACGGGCTTCACAATCTTGGAGAAAATCTCAATGAACCTCTGATAATATCCTGAGAGTCCAAGAAAACTGCGAATCTCTCCAACTGAGGTGGGTGCTTTCCACTCGGTGACGGCCTCTACCTTGGAGGGGTCTACTGCTATACCATCTCTTGATATACCATGTCCGGGGAATCCGACTTCCTTCAACAAAAACTCACATTTGCTGAACTTGGCATATAACTGATGTTCCCTCAGCTTCTCGAGAACCAAACACAAATGTTCCTTGTGCTCTTCCTCATTCTTCGAGTAAATCAATATGTCATCAATGAACACCACCAGACACTTATCCAAGAATTCCATGAACACCTTTTTCATGAAAGTGCAACTATCCCTGGGAGGTTTTGGTAATTCCTAACAACATATAGCTCATTGAACTAATGCTCTTTCAAGATGATCATTTCAGAAAGTTCATTGATTGGCATGGCATGGATTAGAAATGTGGACCCCTCAAAATGCTAAGGACACATATTGGCTCAATCTCAAGACTGTACATTGTGTATTTTAGTGATCCAAGATCACATTCAGTCCATAGGAAAGCCAATACTATTTAAAAGGGGGTGAGGTGTTGCTTAATGGGTTTCTTGCTAAAAGTGCTTAGTGATATGCTCCAAAACCCTCAAACACTTTTCCACAGCCACACATGTCCCAAACTAAAAGTCAAACTCGGCCCCACTGAAAACTTCTATCCGGTACCACCGAGTTCACTTGACATAGCCACTGCCACAAACCCTAATCATTTCGGTCTCACCGATAGGGATCTCGGTCTCACCGAGATGGGATTGCAAACTCTCTGTTTTCCTTCATAATGTTTCGATCTAACCGAGATGAGCGATCGGTCCCACCGAGTTCGCAATGCAAACTCTTTGTTTCCCTTCGTAACGTTTCTGTCCAACCAAAATGAGCGAATCGGTCCCACCGAGTTTGCCTTACCAACTCTCTGGTTAGTCTATTACCAAAATTGGTCCCACCGAGTTTGTGTAATCGGTCTCACCGAGATTACGTTATGCCCTAACCATAATGAAATTGGTCCTACCGAGTTGATCATATCGGTCCCACCGAAATGGCTAACGGTCACATTACGAACTATATCGGTCTGACCGAGTTCTCTGATTCGGTCCCACCGAGTTTGGTAAATTGTGTGTAATGGTTAGACTTTGTGTGGAGGCTATATATACCCCTCCATCCACTCTTCATTCGTGGATAGAGCCATCGGAACATACCTACACTTCCACTACTCATTGTTCTAAGAGAGAACCACCTACTCATGTGTTGAGACCAAGGTATTCCATTCCTACCATATGAATCTTGATCTCTAGCCTTCCCCAAGTTGCTTTCCACTCAAATCATCTTTCCATAAAATCCAAATCTGTGTGAGAGAGTAGAGTGTTGGGGAGACTATCATTTGAAGCACAAGAGCAAGGAGTTCATCATCAACACACCGTCTATTACCTTTTGGAGAGTGGTGTCTCCTAGATTGGTTAGGTGTCACTTGGGAGCCTCCGACAAGATTGTGGAGTTGAACCAAGGAGTTTGTACGGGCAAGGAGATCACCTACTTCGTGAAGATCTACCCTAGTGAGGCAAGTCCTTCATGGGCAATGGCCATGGTGAGATAGACAAGGTTGCTTCTTCATGGACCCTTCATTGGTGGAGCCATCCGTGGACTCACCAGCCGTTACCCTTCATGGGTTGAAGTCTCCATCAACGTGGATGTACGATAGCACCACCTATCGGAACCACACGTAAGAAATCTCCGCGTCTACATTGTGTTTTCTCCATCAAACTCCTCCATTTACTTTCATATGCAATTGTTTTACATTCCGCTGCTATACTCTTAGAATTGCATGTGTAGGTTGATTGCTTGACTTGTGCTAAGTAGCTAAAATCTGCCAAGAATTAAAACTGGGAAAAGGCTAGATTTTTATTTGGTCAAGTAGTCTAATCACCCTTCTCTAGACATACTTTCAATCCTAAAGTTCATCATGCTCATAAAGTAGGCAGGGGCATTAGTCAAACCAAACGATATAACCGTATACTCATAAAGCCCGTACCTCGTGGTAAAAGTTGTCTTAGGTATGTCCTGTTCGCAGATCTTCAACTGATGATATCCAGATCGTAAATCGATCTTAGAGAAGACTTTGTCTCCTTGCAACTGGTCAAACAAATCATTGATCATCGACATAGGGTACTTGTTCTTGATAGTCACCTCATTAAGTGCACGATAATCCACAACCATTCTCAATGAACCATCCCTCTTCTCAACTAGAAGCACTGGGGCTCCCCAAGGTGAAGAACTTGGTCGAATATAACCTTTCTCCATTAACTCTTTGATCTGCTTCTTAATCTCTTCCAAATCATTTGCGGGCATCCGGTACGGCCTCTTGGATATTGGTGTGGTGCCTGGCAACAACTATATCAAGAATTCGATATCTCGATCCGGTGGCACGCCTGGTAACACCTCCGGGAATACATCGGGATAATCCTTCACAACTGGTACTTCTTCCTGAACAACTCCCGAAAGGGCATTCACTTGTGTCCTCCGGGGTGTGTGCCTCGACACATACTTGATCCTCTTTCCTTTCGGGGTGGTGAGGAGAATAAATTTACTGGCATAGTCAATGTTTCCTTCAGACCTAGATAGCCAGTCCATACCTATGATTACGTCCAAACCCTGGGATTCCAAGACAATGTGGTTAGTGGAAAAACATGTCTCCCAATGGTCAATGGCAACTAATAACATCCTCGACTAGCCATGTACTCTGCTCCAGGGGAACTCACTAACATAGGTGACTTAAGGGTTACGGTTGGCAAATTATACTTTTCCACAAAACCCCTTGATATGTATGAATGCGATGCACTAGTGTCAAAACGAACAAGGGCTGTAAATGCATTAACCAAAAACTTACCAACCACTGCGTCGGCCTGCTCGTCAATCTTCTCCACATTGACATGATTCACCTGTCCTCTGGTGAAGGGATTGGGCTTCTTTCCTGAGCTTCCATTGCCATTTCCACTCTTTGCATCTCGACACTCGGTGGAGTAGTGTCCGGTCTTCCCGCACTTGAAACAAGTAATGTGACTCAGATCCTTCTTGGCGGGTGTTGATGGGGTGGAATGGTTCTGACTGTTGTTTCCTCCATTCACATTGCCATTCCTGGGCCACTATGGTTGTGTGAATTTCCTCCATTGTGGGAATGGCCTCCATGGGTGGGATGAGTATGTCCTCCTAAGTAAGCAGAATAGTAGGGTTTTTGTTGAGCTCCAGAGCTATACTTCCCCTGTCCATACTTACTCTTGCGGCTCTCTATCTATTGCTGCTTTCCTTCAATCATGATGGCCCTGTCTAACAGCTCCTAGTAGTTATTGAAGGTTGCTACCATCAGCTGCATACTTAGCTCATCATTCAGTCCCTCAAGAAACTTCTCCTACTTAGCGACACCTGTGGCTACGTCATCCGGGGTATAGCGAGCTAACTGCATGAAGTCATCCACGTACTGCCCCATAATATAATTTCCTTGGCGCAGTTTGCGAAACTCATGCTTCTTCAGGCTCATGGCTCCAATTGAAACATGTGCAGTGTGGAAGGCTTGCTGAAACTGATCCCAAGTAATTGTAGCAAGGGGATAAGTGGCGGTGTAGTTCTCTCTCCAAGCGGCTGCTGGTCCCTCAACTTGATGTGCGGCAAAGAGCACTCTCTCTGCATATGTGCATCCTGGAGTTGCTAGCTCTCTTCCCATCTCGCAGAGCCAGTCACCTACAACAATCGGATTAGTGCTACTAGAGAACACCAGCGGATTCAACCTTAGGAAACGGGTCAGGTTGTCAGGTGGAGGAGGGTTGTAGTTGCTGTTGGTGGTGTTGTGGGTGTTGCCTTGGTTCTGAACAAGTAGTTGCATCGAAGTGTTCTACTACTGGATCATTTGAGTGAGCTCGGAACATGAATCCGGGCTCACGTCTCGGAGGCATCTGATGGGTTAGAGGGATGAGAAAATAGAATAGAATGAGGTCTAATGAGAGATTCCACTACCCATATGCACATGAGATAAACATATTAATATCACATCACTCAATTTCAAACAAGGTTCACACAAAAGATCCTAAGCTGCTATTACAAAACTCGTGAATGATTCTAACTACTTGGGAGAACACCAATATTAACAGGGTGGTCATCTAATAGATTTGATCGGTAGAAGATTCCATAATATCTGCTCCAGCTTCGTCTTCATATTCATCACTGTCTTCATCACTGGCAGTGTCATCTAGAATGATTTAGTCTTCAGAACGAATGCCCATCTCTGGTTCTGGCTTCACCACGGGTGCTCCTATCTTCTTCTTCAGTTCTTCATTCTGCTCTAGTAGCACAGCAATTTCCTCTTCATATCCATCATGTGTTGTCTTGAGTTCTTATTCTAGCTCGATATTCCATGTCATCACCGTCTTGGTCTTCAGCATGAGAGTGCACATATGATTCTCATAGCGACGAATGTGCTAGTCCATCTCCTGTATGAATGCTACAATGGACTTGTCGTTCCTGGTGCGAATCATCTCCTTGCTCTTCTCTGTGTCCACAAATCTAATAGGTGGTGTCCTCAAGATCCTTGTTGTAGACTTCGCAAATACGTCCAATGGTGATGTGCACTGCCATACTCTTTCCTAAGCTCCAAGTTGGTGCCTTGGAGACAAGCTCGAGAGGTTCCGTGACTGGTGCAATAGTCCTCCCAGGAACACAAACTTTGATCCTCCAGCACTCCTCTTCTAGTAAAGTTGCAGTGAAGGTTCCCGTGAAACTTGGTATTCCGATGTGGAGGTACCTCGTGACTTCCTTCAAGTGCTTTCCGAAAGGGGTGTCATCATCGGGGTGAGTAAACTTGCTCCTGGGGTCAGACATCTATAGGGTAGAAATAGAGAAGGATTAGAAATGAGTAGAACAGAGCATCCTGTGGCTTTTCCTAGTGGTCGAGTCCTGCAATTAGCGTGTGCTCTGATACCATCTTGTAGCAACCATGATCCAAATGAATCAAAGTCTATGTGCTTAAGTGTCATCCCTGGATCGGTATTCTGACACACACAATACTTGAGGATTTATAACAGAGTTTCAATCACACACTTATTACATCGAGATCCTCATAAATAGTATTATTACAAAAATATGGCTGAAGGCCAAATAAAAATAATAAACTGCGGAAGCATCGAAGATAAGTTGAGTCCATCCAACTCCATGACAAACACTGAGTGCATGACAACAACCTATCGCACCTTAATCCTCGTCTAAAACTCTGCAACATGAGACGTTGGAGCCGTGTAGGTCCGCACATTCAATATGCTGGCGAAGTCACACTATAGCAATAATGATGATTAAATATCTACCACTATATGCATATTTAGCTGGTGGAGGCCGTAGGTTTTATTTTTGCAGAAAGCTTATTTTTTCCTACAACAAAGGTATAAATTTATTTACTACTAAGTTGAATTAATCAATATTGAGAAGGTACCTCCATCTCAATCCCAAAATCACCAATGTCACTAGTAACCCAACAATTTAATTAATAGAGTGATGAGATCAACCAATAATTCAAATACCAGGATACTCAAGTTGTCCATAACCGGGGACACGGCTAATCATGATCAGATTGTACACTCTGCAGAGGTTTGCACACTTTTCCCCATAAGACTCGACCGCATCCATGATCGGAAGATCGAGCCGTAGCATTTCAGAAGCATCAACTCTTTACTTTGGGTAGACCGGTACACCTACTATCCCCTACATCTGCTACTCTAGCACTAAAAGAGCTCACACAACTTACTCAACTATGCTAGAGCCCATAAGGGCTTGTGGCTGCACACGGAAGTTTCCAGGCATGAATAATTATATGATCCCTTTCAGCTTGGGTGGAATTCCATAGGATGATCACACGGTTACTCCGGGATATCCAAGGACAACACTTGATTCTCCAGGTGCCCTACAACCAATCGACCCAGATGTGTATTAAAGTTGGCACCTTAAACTTTTCCTTAGTTGTTGTTACTCTCGCTATTTTCACGAATCTCACATACTAATCCATGTCTACTAGCATGGCAAAGCAACAAGTAACAAAGCGTATATTCCCGGGGTTGATCACAAGTCATTGGGTAACTACCTCATGAACTACAAAACATAACCATAAGTATCCAAGTCCTACTCATGCCAATCTTTGAGGGTATGACTAATGCCATAAAAACTAGGTATTGAAAAGTATGACCAAAGTGTAACTTTCCTTGTTGATGATTGTTAAACCCTAGAGATTCGTAGTAGCAGGCTTCGCACTCTGGAAATTCTAACGCAAGCAAACAATAGCATACATAAGCAATCATGAACAAGATTCAAATAACAGATCTCAGAAAACTTCAAAAACAAGCGAATAATTCTTGTAACAAAAAACAATTTTCAAAAGTATTAAAATTATGTGGATTAGTTCTTAGCAGAAAGTTTTGATCAAGAGCTTCGATTTGCAAAAAGAATCAACTCAATCGGAGTTACGAAACTCAAGTTCCGGACAAATGAAGTTCAAATTCAAATCTATTTGAATTCAAATTTTAAAACTTTCAACAATAAATTTGTGTTATTTTTATGGTTAGATGAGATAATAACGAATTGTTTGGCATTGGTTTCATCTTATATGGATAAAAGAGTAAAAAGTTGTGAGCGTTTGAAAACTAGGGACTGATCTGTATTTCTTAATCACGAATAGGTCCCTGGCGGAAAATAACAGAAAAAGAAAAATCTATCGAACGAATGTTCGTTATTTAGATCTAAACAGCGGACGTTCACTAAATAACTAAACTAAAAAATTTGATCGGGTTTTATAAAAAAAGAAAACTAAAACTAAAAAAACGGGTTGTTTATTACTGGTTCGGTGGAAAAACCGACGGGTCGGGCGACGGGTCGCGAGCGAAGTGGACCGGGCGGCGGGTCGTCAGCGGTGAGCTCCGGTGAGCAAAGCGGGGAGGCGACGGGCGGCGACGACGGGCTAGCGAGGCGGTGAGGCTCGGCGACGGGCGGCGGCGGGGCTGCGGCGGCGCGAAGCGAGAGGCGATGGGCTGAGGAGGAGGAGAAGGACGGGCCGACCCTTAATATAGGGGTTGGGGGGCTCCGACTTGTGGAAGGGGGCGGTGGTGGCCGGGTCGGCGCCGGACTCTGGGGAGTGCCCGTGGGCACGGGAAGGAAGGCGGTGGCGGCTTGGGCCGGCTGGGCTTCGACCCAGTTTGGTCCAAAACTTTTTTTAAATAACATTTTCCCGAAAATACGTAAAAATAGAAAAACACTATAAATACATTTTTAAAAATCGCAGAAAAATTCACACGTACTTAGGGCCTTATTGTTGACCCGGCGAACATTTTTCTGGGCCTAAATGCCTAAAATAAAAATAAACTTTTTAGTACTAATAAAATAATAAGAATATATATTTTTACAAATAAAAATCCAATAAATATATTTTTACTCAAAATTCAATTTCCAGCATTTCTATTATGTTTTTGAAGAAGTTATATTATCTTCTCTCATTATTTTATTTATTTTAAAATATTGGAAATGATAATTGGCAAAAAATTATTTGATCCAAACCCACTTGGAAAGAAACAAAATTGTGGGTCCTTTTTGGAAAACTTCCAACTCTGTCATTTGGCCTTGAGTTGCTTAAAGTCTCTGGGATCAATTTCCAACAAAATACAAATTCAAAAATGCTGAAATGATGCATGCATATGAATGATCTATATGATAACATCCAAATTGAAAATTGGGATGTTACATTATTCATGTGTGCCATAAAACTTTTCGGCTCCTTGAGCTCGTATCTATAGAAATTATTATGCTCAAATTGCAAAAACATGAAGCTCCTAACATTATTTTCAATTTCTTCCAACCTCCTAAGGTGCGGGTCAACGTTTTTCGGTTGAGTCATTGCATGAAAGCAAACACTTCAACACACAAGCACACAAAAAGCAAGCGAACAAGACAAACGGAAGAAGGGCGAAGAAAAGGAAAAACTTTTCAAAAATCGTTTTAGAATTGGGGGAGAGGAAAACGAGAGGTGAATGTCAAATAATTTAAATGCGAGAGATGAGAGTTTAATGAAGGGTACTTGGTATGTCTTGACTTGGCGTAGATCTCCCCGGCAACAGCGCCATTCTTCCTGCTACCTCTTGAGCTTGCGTTGGTTTTTCCCTTGAAGAGGAAAGAGTGATGCAGCAAAGTAGAGTATGTATTTCCCTCAGTTTTGAGAACCAAGGTATCAATCCAGTAGGATACTACACACAAATCGCCAAATACCTGCACAAACAATCAAGCAACTTGCACCCAACGCAATAAAGGGGTTATCAATCCCTTCACGGTTATTTGCAAAAGTGAGATATGATAGAGATAGATAACTTGTAAAGTAATTATTTTTGGGTTTTTTGGTTTATAGATTGGAAAGTAAAAGATTGCAAAATAGTAGATCGGAAACTTATAAGATGTAAAATAGACCCGGGGGCCATAGGTTTCACTAGAGGCTTCTCTCATGATAGCAAATATTACGGTGGGTAAACAAATTACTACCAAGCAATTGATAGAAAAGCACATAATTATGACGATATCTAAAGCAATGATCATGAGTAGGCATCATGTCCGTGTCAAATAGACCGGCTGCTGCCTGCATCTACTACTATTACTCCACACATCGACCAAAAAAAATTCTGCATCTAGAGTATTAAGTTCATAAAAACAGAGTAACGCATTAAGTAAGATGACATGATGTAGCGGAATTAACTCAAGCAATATGATGAAAACCCCATATTGTTATCCTCGATGGAAACAATACAATAAATGTCATGTCCCCTACTGTCACTAGGATTGGGCACCACAAGATTGAACCCAAAGCAAAGCACTTCTCCCATTGCAAGAAAAACCGATCTAGTTGGCCAAACCAAACCGATAGTTCGAAGAGAATTACTAAGATATAAAATCATGCATATACGAATTCAGAAGAAACTCAAATAATAATCATAGATAGTCTGGTCATAAATCCACAATTCATCGGATCTTGGCAAACACATCGCAAAAGAAGATTACATCGGATAGATCTCCACGAACATCGAGGAGAACATGGTATTGAGAATCAAAGAGAGAGAAGAAGCCATCTAGATACTTGCTATGGACCCGTAGCTCTGCGGTAAACTACTCACACTTCACCGGAAGGGCAATAGGTTTGATGTAGATGCCCTCCATGGTTGAATCCCCCTCCGGCAGAGTACCAGGAAAGGCCTCCAGATGGGATCTCACAGAAATATAGGATGTTACGACGGCGGAATAGTGGTTTTGATGGATGTTCTGATATTTCTGGAATATATGTGAATTTATAGGCGGAAGAAGTAGGTCAGGGGAGGCACAAGGGGCCCACAAGGTAGGTAGCCCGCCCTACCCCCAAGGTGCGCCCTCTACCCTTGTGGCCGCCTTGTAGATCCCCTGGAGTGTACTCCAAGTCCTCTGGATGTCTTCTGGTCCAAGAAAAATCCTCGTCAAGTTTCATTCCGTTTGGACTCCGTTTGATATTCCTTTTCTGTGAAACTCAAAAACAAGGAAAAAACAGAAACTGGCACTGGGCTCTAGGTTAATAGGTTAGTCCCAAAAATAATATAAAATAGCATAATAATGCATATAAAACATCTAAAGCAGATAATATAATAGCATGGAACAAGCAAAAATTATAGATACGTTGGAGACATATTAGTAGTCCCTAGGATATGATTTACTACTTCTGTGCAAAATATTTTCCTGCTCATAAGAAACAAGCTGCTTTACAGGAAATATTTAACTTTGTGCAAATGCAAGAACAGAGTCTCCCACAAGCTTGGGGGAGGCTTCTCCAATTGCATAATTCTTTGCCTGATCATCCACTTAAGAAAAATGAAATACTTGATATCTTCTATAATGGACTAGCCGATGCTTCTAAGGACTTCCTAGATAGTTGTGCTAGTTGTGTTTTCAGGGAATGAACTGTTGAACAAGCTGAGGAATTATTGAACAACATATTGAAAAATTATGATGATTGGACTCTTCCTGAACTACTGCCTAAACCCACTCCAAAGAAGAGGGGTATCTTATTTCTCAGTCCCGAAGATATGCAAGAGGCAAAGAAATGCATGAAGGAAAAGGGTATTAAAGCTGAGGATGTTAAGAATTTACGACCTGTTGAAGAAATACATGGTCTTGACACACCACAGCCACAGGTGGTAGAGGTAAATTCTTTGTTAAAGTTTGGTGAAGGTGACATCCCTTACAATGGACATCCTATTCAATGCTTATATGAGTTTGACAACTACATTAGAAAACAAGATCACTTCAATGCAAATGTTATGAAACAATTGAAATACAACTATGATATAATTGCTCGCTTGCATGACTTGTTATTTAGAATCACTAATGATGTTAGAGGGGTAGGAAAACATGCCTCTATGGTTAAAAGCTAGTTAGAACAAGTTGCTAAATCTCAAAGAGAATTGCTAAATGACATGAATAATAATATGAATGATTTTTCTATTAGAGTAGCTACTAGAGGAGGAAAAATGACTAAGGAACCACTTTATCCTGATGGACACCCTAAAAGAATTGAAAAAGACTCTCAAAGAATTAACACTGATGCATGTAGTCCTTCTAAAAAGAAAAATAAGAAGAAGAATGATAGGACTTTGCATACCTCTAGTGAACCCGACAAAGAAAAACCTCCTGGAGATAACAATGATGTTTCTATTTCTCAGGCTGAAACTCAATCTGGTAATGAACATGCACCTAGTGATAACAAAAAAGATAATTAAGATGTTCATGAAGACACTCAACCAGACAATGATAAAGAACCATATAATGATGTTGAAATAGAACCCGCTGTTGATCTTGATAACCCACAACTTAAAAATAAATGATGCGATAAAAGAGACTTTGTGGCTAGAAAACATGGTAAAGAAAGAGAGCCATGGGTTCAAAAAACCATGCCCTTTCCACCTAAACCATCTAACAAAAAGGATGCTGAAGAATTTGAAAGCTTTGCTGAAATGCTTAAGCCAGTCTTTTTGCGTACCCGTTTGACCGATATTTTAAAGATGGTCCCTTGTGCAAAATATATGAAAGACATTTTCAACAATAAAAGAAAAATACCTAAAGCTGAAATCTCCACTATGATTGCTAATTATTCTTTTAAGGATGGAGTACCTAAAATACTTGGAGACCCAGGAATACCAGCTATACCTTGCTCCATCAAAAGAAATTTTGTCAAATCTGCTTTCTGTGGTTTAGGAGCTGGTGTTTGTGTTATGCCTTTCTCTTTATATAAAAGACTTGATTTGAATAAACTCACACCTACTGAAATATCTTTGCAAATGGCGGACAAATCAACTGCCATACCTATTGGTATTTGTGAGGATGTGCCTGTTGTGGCAAATGTTACTATCTTAACGGACTTTGTTATTCTTGTGATGCCCGAGGATGTCAACATGTCGATTATCCTTGGCAGACCCTTTTTGAATAATATAGGGGCTATTATTGATTGCAATAAAAGCAAGGTCACTTTTCATATCAATGGCAATGAGCATATGGTTCACTTTCCGAGGAAACAATTTGAAGTGAATGGTATTAATGTTATTGAAAAATCTCCGACACTTACTATTGGATGTTTTTAGCTACCTCTACCTACTTCCAAAAAGAAATATGAAATGTTTATTGTTGGGGATGTGCATTTCCCCGTTGAGGTAACTTAGTGTTTTACGAAAGTTCTTTGGTTTCATGCTAAATGAAAGTGGTTGTCAATAAGACATGATCAACCATATTATTGGATCATTTTTTGAGAGATATGAAGTTGATGAATTTAGTAGGCACAACCTTTTGTCCCTACCTTTTGTTTACTGTTTTTCTTAGTTTAATAAAATAAAATGCCATGTTTATCCTGTGTTCTGGATTTTCCGTGCAATAAAAATGTGTTCAAAAATAAAGTGCTCAAAATGTTTTGAAATTTTAATATGTTTTTTTTCTTTTGAATATTTCTGAATTTCTCGTGCAAATAACATGAGAGGGGGTGCACCTAGTGTCTACAAGACACCAGGGTGCGCCACCAATCCCAGGCACACCCTGGTGGGTTGTGGTCACCATGTGGGTCCCCTCACTTATCCCTTTAGCCCAGGTCATCCCCTACCTCCAAAAAAGTCACCATAGCTCTCTCTCTCTCTCTCTCTCTCTCTCTCTCTCTCTCTCTCTCTCTCAAGTTCTTGCTCTCAAACCCGCAGATTTTGATCTCTTTGCTCGAAGCTCTGTTTCTGAAACTATTTTGGGGGATTGCTACTTGAAATTTGTACATGAATAAAATGTATATTTTTGGAAGGAGTTCTTCGAGGAAGAGGTCCTCGGAGGCATCATTGAGGAGTAGCTCAATATGATGGTCTTATGTTGAGACAAATGCAAGATTGATGTGGGATCCCACTATCAAATCATGGTTATGGCCATGTAACCAGTTCATGGTTAGTGCAGGTATCAAGGACGAATTTGAGGAGTATGTTCACAACACCAAGCTTGCTCCTTTTATCAAAGATAAGTGTATTCAACATATCAACCTTACGGAGACATTCACTAAGAAATTTAAGTATCATCGTCGTGAGTCTAGAGTTTCATTTATCCTTTATGATCTTCCCTTTACCATGCCGTTAGACGTGTTCTGTGATGCGTGCAAAATTCCATATTGGGGTTCGTTGGACGAACCACCAAGATCTGAGTATGAGTCGTTTTTAACTAGTCTCTGCTACGACGAGGACACAGGAGTGACTCAAGCTAGAATAAAAGGTATTCTTTAATGGCAAATGCATCATGGGCAAGCAAGATTGCAGCACACTATGTGCCCTAACTTGAGCCTCATACACACTGCTCTGATAGGAATTAAATGTTATAATCTTGGAGCGATTATTGCATGGGGATTGCCACACAATGCTGCTAGTGGTTACTTTTATGGTGGACTTTACGCTTCCCGTGTAGCCAAGGAGTTAGGTGTGTCACCTTGGCCTAACGATCCTATTCAACCTAGCAAGTACTTAGACCTTGAGGCCATGAAGTGACATAAGTTCCTTAAGGGCACAATCACTAATTATACTTATAACTTGAGGTTCAATAAAGAACCCATTGTACCTATTGTTTTACCTGCTCCTGCTCTCTTTGATCATCACAGTAAGAGAAGATACTACGTTCTTGAGAGCGAGGCCCGCACGTACAATGCGGAGATCGAGGCTGCCAGACAGGCTGAGGAGGCTGCACAAAGAGCCTTCGTGGGCTATCACTCAGATTATTATCCAGGCTACATGTGATTACCAAGCTAGGCCAAAAGCCTAAGTTTGGTGGAGTACGCATTTCCATCGACATTATATTTATGTTAACACGTTTTCATTCCAGTTGTCGGTGTTCACACTTTTTCATTGTATTATCCATGTTAGATTTATTTTCTTGCCTTATTCTTGTGCATTTGAAAAACTTTGAGAAAATCCAAAAATATTTCTTGCTTCTTTCGTTTTTTCTTTCTAGCTTCATTTGTGGTAGTACTGAAAGAAAACCCCAAAAGATTTCTAGATCCTTCTTTTGCTTGTTGGGAGCTTTCCCGTGTAAATAGTTTTTCTCGTTTTTTTGTTTTTCCTTCTTTAATTTTTTTTATTTGAGAAAAACTAAAAAATCTAAAAAAACAGTGTGTTTCTCTAAATTTCTTTTCTTTGTATTGAGTCGTACCAAGGAGAAGACCACGATGAAAATGTTGACTAGCTCTTATATGCATTAATGTGACCTGACAAAGAGCCCTTATTACCGTGTCTTCTCCTTTTGAATAAAATGTTTGCAGATTCTAACTTAGTCCACGGCAATCTTGCACTATTGTTATTTTCAATATTTGATGAAGTGACTCTGGCAGAGAGAAGCGGGTATGAACTCAACTTGTTTTTGTTTTTGTAAATATGTTTAACCTAGTTTCCATGATTTAGCCTATTATGATCAAACATGTTTGCAGTTACAATTAGATATTATGGTTGCTCATGCCATGCTTAAGTAGCTAGGAGTGGATAATGATTTATCTTGGATGTCAACATGCATTAAACTGATTGTGACATAGTATGATGGCATGGTATCCTCCTCTGAATGCTGCAAGTGGCTTGACTTGGCACGTGTACACATATGTACTTGAATCAAAACCAACATAGCCTCCACGATATTTATGTTCAAGGTGTCTATATCCTACTCATGCTAGTGCTTAATGGTAATTATTCTCAATGCATGATTATGACCATTTTCGCTCTCTAGCTGGCAGCTTCTCAATCTAATTGCTAGCATTCACTTGTACTAAGCGAGAATACTGCTTGTGCATCAAAATCCTTAAATCAAAGTTATCCTAGATGAGTCTAGCGTGTCTACCTATATGCACTTACCCTACCATTCCAAGTAAATTTGCATGTCCCACCTCTAAAATTTCAAATGAACATCTGTTTTTGTGTGCCTGGACCACTCGTGGAGCGATAGGGGGCGGTCAGTATCTACCATGCTAAGAGGGTTATTCTCATGATGAGTGTTTATTCACTCGTCCTTGCACGAGAGAGGCGGTAATAGGGATGCCCAGTCCCGAAATAAAAAATTGCTAATAATTAAACCAAACTCCCCCCGGTACTATTGTTGGTATGAACAGTACATGTGGATTCGTCTAGTCGTGGAGTGTGTTTGCTGGTGAACGGGGAGTAAACCTTTACGTTTACAGATTGGGAACCGCTGCTAATTTGTTTAGCATAGAAGATATTGATAACTCTTGGTCGTAACGTTGACAGGAAGGGTGCACCTCCCAATTTGAGCTCTGGCACCTCTGCAAATCACTGTTTCCATCTGCAAAGGCACTATACATTTACTTTTTATGTTGAGTCATCATCTTCTCAAATAAGCACCAGACCGATAGGACTATCGTCATTCTTATGCTGTGAGTATAGTAAATGTTGGGTGTTAACATGATTGGATCTCTTCTACCATGAATTACAATGTCTAGTCCTTGCTTGAACTTTGGAGGTGCTCTGCATTTATGTTTTATGGTGTTAGAAAGGGCTAGCGATATACAACTTTATCATATTATATCAGAATTGTTTTGGCAAAGTGTTGGCATTTGACCTATCTTATTATTGCTCACTAGTTGATTATGCTATTATATGAGTTAATATAATTTCTAAGAGTTATTGTTGACATGGTTAGTCATGATGTTTATTGAAAACCTGGGTGTACTTAAGCTTATTTATGTAAACAAGAGCAAAAGAGTTCGTAGAAGTTTTTTTTATCACTTTTAGTTTGTCAACTTAATTGCTTGAGGAAAAGCAAAGGTTTAAGCCTGGGGGAGTTGATACGTCTCCATCATATCTACTTTTCCTTATGCTTTTGCTCCTATTTTGGACTCTAATTTGCATGATTTGAATGAAACTAACCCGGACTAACATTGTTTTCAGCAGAACTACCATGGTGTTGTTTTTTGTGCAGAAATAAAAGTTCTCGACATTGGATGAAACTTTTTGGAGATTAATTTTAGAATAAAAGAAAAATATTGGAACCAAGAACTACCGGAGAGGGGGGACCTGGCTGACCACAAGACACCCGGGCGCACCACTCCCTCCAGGCGCGCCCTGGAGGGCTGTGGCCCCCTCGTGGCCCTTGTGATCCTAATTCCAACTCCATAAATACCTATTTTCGGAGAAAAAATTAGGGGAGGAAGTTTCATCACGTTTTACGATACATAGCCGCCACCACCTCCCGTTCTTCATCAGCAGGCCATATCTGGAGTTTGTTCGGGGCTCCGGAGAGGGGAATCTCTAGTCTTCGTCATCACCAACCATCCTTCATTGCCAATTCCATGATGCTCCCCACCGGGAGTGGGTAATTCCTTCGTAGGCTTGCTGGTCTGTGAGGAGTTGGATGAGATTCATCATGTAATCGAGTTAGTTTTGTTAGGGCTTGATCCCTAGTATCCACTATGCTCTGAGATTGATGTTGATATGACTTTGCTATGCTTAATGCTTGTCACTAGGGCCCGAGTGCCACGATTTGAGATCTAAACCATGTATGTTTTCACCATTATATCTATGTTCTAGATCCGATCTTGCAAGTCATTTGCACCTGCTACGTGTTATGGTCCTTAAACCCTAGGGTGACAGTAACCGGGATATTTTGAGGAGTTCATGTATTCACTATGTGTTATTGCATTGTTCCGGTTCTCTTAATTTCCTTATGGACCCCGCTACCACGGGAGGGTAGAACAAAAGATGCCATGCAAGTTCTTTTTCAGAAGCACGTATGACTATTTACGGAATACGTGCCTACATTATATTTACACTAGGTTATGACTGTTATATGATGAATATCATCCACCGAATTCACCTATCCAATGCCTACCAGTTTTTCACATATTGTTCTTGCTAAGTTACTATTGCTATTGCTACTGTTACTACTGCTATCAAAACAATCATATTACTGTGCTACTGATCATTTTGATGCAGATATTTAATCTCATGTGTGGTTGAATTGACAACTCAACTTCTAATACTTGCAAATATTATTTGGCTCCGCTTGTGTCAAATCTAGAAATTTGGGTTGAATACTCTACCCTCGAAAACTATTGCAATCCCCTATACTTGTGGGTTATCAAGAAGCGTCATGATCGTTATTATAAAAAAAATATTTTATAACTTCCTATGAGCAAGTAACAATTCACTCCAATAACAAAGCATAAAGCATAAACTTTGTTGAAAATTAACAAACTATGTTCTCAATCCACAATGCAATTGCAATTCATCATATTTTTAGGAAGGGTCACATGTCGGAGCCTTTTAGTAAGTCCACATACTCAACCATCGTTTAGTATCCTATGCTTGCTAACACTCAAAGCATATATGTGGAGCAAGAAGTTTCAGCCAGACACATAGAAAGATAGGGGCTTATAGTTTCGCCTCCCAACTTGTTCACCTCAAGGGTGATGTCAACAATAATAACTCATGATCACTCATATCCAACTAGATATATGTGCCTAGATCTTTCCCCACCACTTGATGCTTGAAAAACATAATAATAATAATAATAATAATAAGAATAATAATAATAATAATAATAATAATAATAATAATAATAATAATAATAGAGGAGAACACTATTGACTCTTGCACAAAAAGTAAATACATTATACTAAAAGATAGACCCTTCGCAGAGGGAAGCAGACGTTGTCATGGGCTTTTATTTTTGGATGCACAATCTCTTAATGCAAAAGAACATCACATTATATTGCCCCCTGTGATAGCAACCTTTATTATGCCGTCCATCGCTTTTATTAGTTTGCCATTTTAGGTTTGTACAACGGTTATTTTCCCTTATAAGAAAAGATCAAACATATTTAGAAGCAATTTTCATTGCCTTATGCACCGATGACAACTTACTTGAAGGATCTTATTCAATCCATAGGTAGGTATGGTGGACTCTCATGAAATGGATTTGGGTTTAAGGGTTTTTGATGCACAAAAGTAGTATCTCTACTTAGTGCAGATTTTTGGTTAGCAAAGATATTTGAGCAAGCACCACATGTTAGAGGATCTATGACAATATAACTTCTATGTGAATATGGATAAATATAAATCATTCCATTTTCTTCCTTGTCCAACGTCAACAATTTGGCATAAATATTTAATGGGGGCTCACAATCATAAAAGATGTCCAAGATAGAATATTTGCATGCGAATCTTCACTTCCCTTACTAATTCTTCCATGAATTGCACCATTGACCAATGCTATGTCAATCTTCAATAAATTTTACCACTTATACTCTTTCGTATGTAATGTCATTACTTTCCACAAGATTAACATATGATCTTTTTCATTATTTCCTTTATTTTATTGAAAAAGGTAAATAAGCAAAAAATCAAACTAATCTTTATTATATAACTCTCAACTCAACTACATCGACATATAGATCACGAACTAGCACTGGAAAAATAGATCACACTAGCGCTGGTCGGTGAGGAGTTGGATGAGATTCATCATGTAATCGAGTTAGTTTTGTTAGGGCTTGATCCCTAGTATCCACTATGTTCTGAGATTGATGTTGCTATGACTTTTCTATGCTTAATGCTTGTCACTAGGGACCGAGTGCCATGATTTGAGAGCTGAACCGTGTATGTTTTCACCATTATATCTATGTTCTAGATACGATCTTGCAAGTCATTTTCACCTGCTACGTGTTATGGTCCTTAAACCCCGGGGTGACAGCAACCGGGATACCGTATTTTGAGGAGTTCATGTATTCACTATGTGTTAATGCTTTGTTCCAGTTCTCTATTAAAAGGAGGCCAGAATATCCCTTAATTTCCTTATGGACCCCGCTACCACGGGAGGGTAGAACAAAAGATGTCATGCAAGTTCTTTTCAGAAGGACTTATGACTATTTACAGAGTATGTGCCTACATTATATTTATGAACTGGAGCTAGTTCTGTATCGCACTAGGTTATGACTGTTATATGATGAATATCATCCAACGAATTCACCGATCCAATGCCTACCAGTTTTTCACATATTGTTCTTACTAAGTTACTATTGTTATTGCTACTGTTACTACTGCTATCAAAACTATCATATTACTGTGCTACTAATCACTTTGATGGATATATTTAATCTCAGGTGTGGTTGAATTGACAACTCGACTACTAATATTTGCAAATATTATTTGGCTCCCCTTGTGTCTAATCTAGAAATTTGGGTTGAATACTCTACCATCGAAAACTGTTGCAATCCCCTATACTTGTGGGTTATCAAGAAGCGTCATGATCGTTATTATAACAACAAATATTAGTAATATATAACTTCCTATGAGCAAGTAACAATTCACTACAATAGCAAAGTATAATGCATAATCTTTCATGAAAATTAACAAACTATGTTCTCAATCCACAATGCAATTGCAATTCATCATATTTTTAGGAAGGGTCACATGTCAGAGCCTTTTAGCAAGTCCACATACTCAACCATCGTTTAGTCTCCTATGCTTGCTAACACTCAAAGCATACATGTGGAGCAAAAAGTTTCAGCCAGACACATAGAAAGATAGGGGCTTATAGTTTCCCCTCCCAACTTGTTCACCTCAAGGGTGATGTCAACAATAATAACTCATGATCACTCATATCCAACTGGATATATGTGCCTAGATCTTTCCACACCACATGATGCTTGAAAAGATAATAATAATAATAATAATAGAGGAGAACACTATTGACTCTTGCACAAAAAGTAAATACATAATAGTAAAAGATAGACCCTTCGCAGAGGGAAGCAGACGTTGTCATGGGATTTTATTTTTGGATGCACAATCTCTTAATGCAAAAGAATGTCACATTATATTGCCCCCTGTGATAGCAACCTTTATTGTGCGGTTCGTCTCTTTTATTACTTTGCCATCATAGGTTTGTATAACGCTTATTTTCCCTCACAAGAAAAGATCAAACGTATTTAGAAGCAATTTTTATTGCCTTATGCACCCATGACAACTTACTTGAAGGATCTTATTCAATCCATAGGTAGGTATGGTGGACTCTCATGAAATGGATTTGGGTTTAAGAGGTTTGGATGTACAAGTAGTATCTCTACTTAGTGCGGATTTTTGGTTAGCAAAGATATTTTAGCAAGCACCACATGTTAGAGGATCTATGACAATATAACTTATATGTGAATATGGACAAACATAAATCATTATGTTCTCTTCGTTGTCCAACATCAACAATTTGGCATATATATTTAATGGGGGCTCACAATCATAAAAGATGTCCAAGATAGTATATTTGCATGTGAATCTTCCCTTCTCTTATTAATTCTTTGATGAATTGCACCATTGACCAGTGCTATGTCAATCTTCAATAAATTTTACCACTTATACTCTTTCTTATGTAATGTCATTACTTTCCATAAGATTAGCATATGATCTTTTTCATTATTTCCTTTATTTTATTGAAAAAAGGTAAAGAAGCAAAAACTCAAACTAATCTTTGTTGTATAACTCTCAACTCAATTACATAGACATATAGATCACGAACTAGCACTGGAAAAATAGATCACGCTAGACTTTTATTCAACTCATAGAAGGTAATGGCTAAACTCATACATTTAATTTTTTAACTGTCAACTCATAGAAGGATAGACATGTCAGTGCAGCCCTAAAACTGGCAGCTAAACTCATACATTTAATTTTTTTTCCTCATACTGAAAATTTTAGCTTTGGAGAGAATAGATCTGATCTTGGAGGTAGTCGATTTGCTCGTTGAGCTCGATGATGATGTCCACCAGAGACTTGCCATTCACCTTGTGCCAATGGGTAAATTCTGCAATCATGGAGTGATTAGCGTTGTGCCCATGTACCACCATACCTTGGCACTTGAAGATCTCTTGCTCCACCGCTTCGAGCCTGGCTTCCACGCTCCCCGTCTTCTTGGGACCTTGAACATCTCGGATGTGGAGCACCCACTCATGCATCTCAATGGCTTGAGGGTGCTTCATCACCTCCGGTAGGTAGGGGTTGATAACCTTCTCGTACAACTTGTCCTTGGAAGAACTTGGTTGAGCCATAGCAATCTCCACTACAAAAAACACTTCTGTGATAATACGTGTTTGTCATAGTGAGTCACTTTTTGTGTCATGCATGTACATCCATGACGATTTTATGACAGAATCAAGACATTCATACCTGTGCTGTCGTAGATGTTTTCCATGACAATACCAAACTTATCATCACGGAAGTGTCCACTTCCATGACGATAAATTTCGCGTCACGGAAGTGCTTTTGTCAAGGGTAACCGACACGTGGCATCCACCGTAACGGGTCGCCGTTAAGCTATCGGGTCCGGTTTTGGATCCGATAACCCGCCAACAGCCACGACCAATGGCGATTTTCCACGTGTAAAATTCTCTTTGACCGACAAAACCACGTGTCATCTCCGCGTTGGCACAGATGTCACTCATCGAATGGGTGAGATGCGCCAATGATATGTTGACACGTGGACCGGCCCAAAAGTGGCCCATAAATATTAAATGGGCCGGCCCAGCTAATGTCCCGTAATATTTACTCATGTACAATTGGGCTAGCCCACTAACGGTCTGCTTAAACATGGCCCAATGATGGCCCAAATCCAAATCTGGCCCGTTAATGTTTTATCGAGTATTTGGGCCCGATTATGGCCTAGTGACATTTTAGCGTGTTAGAGGCCCGATGAAGACATCTGCCTATTTCAGCCCGTTGTGTCTTTTAGCCTGGGAATGACATGTGCTGCCCATGGGCCATATGTAACTAAAGGCCTAATGTTGGCTCATGTAAGTTGTGGGCCTGGCTCAAAGTGTGAAGGGCCCTGTTGGTGTCAAAACTGGCAGATCTCGGGTAGGGGGTTCCGAACTATGCATCTGAGGATCAATGGTAATAGGTGACTGGGGACACGATGTTTACCCAGGTTCGAGCCCTCTCGATCGAGGTAATACCCTACTTTCTGCATGATTGATCTTGATGAATATAGGGTTACAAGAGTTGATCTACCTCAAGAACGTAATGGCTAAAACCCTAGGAGTCTAGCCTATGAAATTGAGATCGTTGTCTCTATGGACTAAACCCTCCTGTTTATATATGCACCGGAGGGACCTAGGTGTCACACCCTGCATTTTGTAACATGTTATTTGTATCTTTGAAGCATGAAAATTTGGACCAGCAAATTTTTTTAGCATCATTTGGCTTTTATTTGGAATTTGAGTTTTCTTCATGTGCTTTTTCATGTGCTCATTATAGTCAACTATGACCTCTTGTAGAATTCATCTCCATACCCAAAACTTCTGCCCAATGATCATGCCAAGTGTTATATAACAGTATGGTATTTTCTTACAAAATTAATTTGGCCAAAAGGTATTTTATAAAATTTAGTTTTCCAAAAACCCCTGAATTGAGATTTGCACTGCAAGTACTTGATTTAGGGTGAGAAAATTATTTCAAAAGGTTTATTTGAGACCTAGTAGTCATAGGACTCCCAGAAACCACAAGGGTATAATTTTAAAAGATATTTTCCTATTTTATTTAAAAGCTTTTTCTTAAGGCCAGAAATGGTCTTTAATAGGGGAAAAATTATTTAACTATTTCAAAAATATTTGCCAAAATTCAGAGAGACTCAGAGGACATATATTGTCCATATATAAGAGTTTCATCACTTGGTCATGTTCAAAATAATGGGCTAAACCCTCTAAAACCCTTTCTGGATATTTCAAGCTTTTGAAATATTTACAATGGAAACTTTCTCCAAAAATTCAAGGGAAATTCTATCATGTCATATATGACATATTTGATGATCTTGCCAAGTCCTATGCCTTGGGAAGCAAGGAAACATCCTCAAACCCCTTCATAACCATTCTGTCCATATTTGAAGTTTGACCAACTTTACATTGCCAAACTTGTCCAAATGCTCTCAAACTTGGTGCACATGCTAGAATGACCTAATAAGGCATCTAGACCAAATGGCAGAAGGTTTGGAATAGAGCAACTTGATCAGATCACCTCAAAACCCTTTCTGTTCAAATGCAAATTTGAACAACTTTACATTACCAACTTTTTATCTGGAGCTTCAAACTTTGTGGGCATGATCAATACCCCAAATGATGATGCTACACCAAGTGGTGCATCAAGGGGAGATGATTAGCTTGACTCAAACAAGATGAAGCTGTTTCTGTTGATTTCTAGGGTTCACCAAAGTTACATTGGCTAGTTTCTTCAAATGAGCCCAAATTTGGTGAAACACCCTATTTTCTCATGTCTTTCAACCCTGTTAAGTGCCATCTCAAGTGGAGGTCATTTACTTGACCAAACACTGATCAAACACCTTCTGCAGATTTACTAAAAACCTCCAACTTGATCACTTTTACTCTTCTCCATGGCCTATACTTTTTACCACATGATCATTGAGTTACCAGCTACCTCCAGTAACTCCCCCAGCACCCCAGCTCCATGATTGAGGGGTGAAAGCCCTGTTTTACCTTGCTGGACAGCAAGTTTTCACCAAGACACCAGCCTCCACCCTCTCTCTCAGCATCTCCAGGGCATCCAAGGCCTCAGGCCATTTCTTTACTCTTTCCTCAGCGTGCTAGACACTGTTGGACATGCTGGTTTGGACCAAAACGGCGAGAGCGCGATGATGCCAGCAATACGCACGCTCTGGAGCGCGCAACAGTGCACCTCCGCACGATGGCTCCGGCCAATCGCTGACCCCGACAGCCTCGGGCCTCCCCTTCGCGCCAGTCGAGGCATCTCGACGTCCGCGACCTCCCCGGCGCTGTCCCCCCTCCTCCTGCGCCCTCCAGTGGCCGTCGTCGCACGCGCGCTGGCCGCCCGCGGCGGCCACTCCTCTGCCTCGCACGCGCGCACGCTCCAGACGCTCCCCCGCTCCTCCTCTCGCTTCTACTGGACGTGGAGATCGTCCAGGAACTCCACGGACTCATCCCCTTGGCCTCCCGTGCGCTGTAGCCTCGAGTCGGAGCTCGCTGGCGCACTAGACCTCGGGCCCCCGTCGACCTCCTATATATAGCCCCTCCCGAGCCTCTCCAGCAGCACCACCAGCCTCTCCTCACTCCACTGAGCCTCCCAGCACCACCCACTCCTTCCCAGGACGTCCCAGTGCTCGGGATCGACCGGAGCTCCGCCGCGTCGGGCCGCCGGTGATCCCGCAGTACGGGCCTTCCCCGCTCTTCTTCTTGCCCGATCTAGAACCACCGAGCCACACTGACCATTTCCCCCTTGTTTCCCCTCTCTGTGGCAGTCGGAAACGACCAGAACCACGACCCTCCGACGAGCTTCCGCCGTCCCACCTCGCCGCCGGTGAACCAGACCTCCCCGCCGTGCCGCACCACCACCCCTGCATCCGCGACACGACGCTGATTCCATCCCTGCCCTCCGTTGCCGTCGCCGTGGCCAGGAACCTCGCCGGTGAGCTCGCCGTCGCCGTGGCCGCAAGGTTGGAGGTGACAGGCGGGCCCCGCCTGTCATCCCCACACCTCTCTCCCCCTCCTCTCTGCCGCTGACCCACGGGCCCCGCCCGTCAGGTTCAAAAAACCTGACGTGCGCGCGCAGGCTCCCGTGCGGCTGGGCCGGTCCGTCTGGACCGTGCACTATGGCCTTCTCTGGCCCAGTGCACAGGACGCATTTTCCTTTTTCTTTTATGTAAATGTTTTAAACATTTCTACAGAAAAGAATAATGGTCCAAATTAAATAATTCCAACTCCTAAAATCTTGTAATATTCCAACCTATTTAATGGTACCACTTTCATTCAAATCCATGAAACTTTGCTGTACTGTTCAAATTTAAATTCAAATTTGGGCAGTAATACTCCTGTTCAAAAATCAATAGATTCTATTCTGTAACTCCAAAACTCCAACTAAGATTTTTCCCCATCTTAGAAATCCCTCTAGTATTTTACAAAAATGAGTTGACATTTTTCTGAGCACTTTGATTTTTCTGTTTTGTTTGTATTCTTATTTTCCCGTGGTTATTATGCGACGTATAGATCCCGTATTTGACGAAGTTGCTGTGGAAGAAGAAGGATAAGGATTTGAAGACTTTGAAGACCAAGCCAATCCAGGCAAGCAGCCCTTTGACCATGATACACTTGTTCTCGGAACCCGTTTGTTTCCTATGCATGATGATAGGGTTACGATGGTAACCTAGATGAACCACCACATGATGCATGCTTTATTGATGATCTCACTATATGCTAGATGACATGCAAATAGTTGGTCATGATGCTTATATGATGCATGTGTGATTTTAACCTTTGTAGTTGAAATCTTTGCATGAACCCATCGGGTGCCCCTAATGCCCGAGGGTGATGATGTGTTAGGTCATCACTTGAGAAAGAAGTGATGTGCCAGTAGAGTCATGTGCATGATGAAATGATGGATTAGATTTATGTGTGACTACCGTCCCAACCAAACATGTGCAACCACACTACCCCTTATGGGACGGGGCTTTATTGATTACTTAGGTCGATACGAGCATGGTGCCCGCATTACTAGTGACGGGAAGACTTGAGGTCTTTCCCGGGACGGGGTCGTACTTGGATAAACGGCCATGACTGTTTTTACAGGGCACCGGACACACCGTTGGTCCCTTCGGGTACGTGAGACATTGAAATTAGGGCAAGTCCCGTGATCTATTGTTGTACCCAAGGGCCGTGTACCAACGAGTGGACTCTATGTTAGTGTCGTCTAAGGAAAGGTAATGACCGGGTGCTTACCCCGGGTACTTGAGGTACCGCGGGTCGTGGATGACACGGAAGTTCCCCGGATCTTGTGGGTAAAGAGCGCAACCTCTGCAGAGTGTAAAACTATTCGAATAGCCGTGTCCACGGTCATGGACAGTTGGGTGGTGCTACTTAAACTATGTCCAGAATTTTACTTCATCGGTGTTGGTATTCGTGTGATGAGTCAAGGTGGTGACTTGACTCGATGGGATGAATCTTATTCATGTTGATATCGGTAACCCGCCTTCGAGGTTACGCGAGTTTATTGATGCATTAACTTGATGGTAGAATATTTGTTCTAGCCTTGCTAGATTGATCATTATTATTCAAATGCACTGTTACTTTGAACCACATCATGGGTTGCTTGCGAGTACATTCAAAGTACTCATTGGCTTGCCACTGGTTATTTAATTGGCCAGGCATGGAAGAACAGGAATATGAGGAAAAGTTCTTTGGAGACGAACATGCGAACTAGGACGCTATCCCAGTCAGAATGCCTGTAGGGTTAAGGCAGATGGCATGGGTTCTACCCGTTATCGAAGACTTCCGCTATTTGAGTTATTTGCTATTCAGCCCGTGAGGCTCTATCTATGTAAGACTTGGCCATAATGGCCATAATTCGTGTAAGACTATTTGTATGGATGTAAGACTCTTGTTATTCAGCTTCTGTGTGTTCAGTGAGCATTGATCTCTGGGATCACTGTACACGTGCATTCGGTGATCTCGACTCCTAAGTCGGGGTCCCCACAGAGCTGGTATCAGAGCCATCCTGGCTGTAGGAAGCCTTAGTTAGCATGGGCGTTAGATAGATGAGACCCCTTTTCAAAAACCTTCTGAACCTCTCTTCTTTTCTAAACGTGAGATTTCATCAGCTTATTAACCCCTCCTATTCCACCTTTGTAGATGGCCGCTGTACCCGAAGAGCACCTGACCACTGGGTTTCCCTTACTTCTCGAGGATAGCCTCCAGGAGTGTCAGATCCACCGAGCACCCATCCTCACCTACCTTGAGCATTGGGTTAGCGACACTGAGGTGGAGTACCATGTGGAAGTGATCGTGAAGGCAAACGATCCTCCCACAAGTTGGTTCTTCGAGGGACCCCAGATGGCAACACTACCACTCGCTGTCGAGGCTGCTGCACTCAAGGCACTAACCCGTCTCCGTGAGCTTCTTCCGGAGATGGCAGCCAAGATGGCAACTCGCTTCTTACCTTACCGGAAGGAAGGTGAAGAAGAAAGCAGCGCACTAGCCCCTCCACTGAAGGAAGGACTCTCGCTTCGGTTCCAGACCTACTTCAGTCTATGTGCCGACAGCCTGGCACAAGACTTGGCCTCGGAATCAATGAAGCTTCGAGAAGAACTTCATAAGACCAAGGCACTTCTTCGTCGAGCTCAAGAGAAGGCAAACAGGATCAAGAAGGAAGGAGCACCTTCTGGACAATCCGCTATCGCATATCAAGGCAGAAGGCCTTCCGAGGATGTGTCTTCCAAGGGTGAAGAACCACCTCGGCGACGCCGGATGACGGCAAGGGAATATCGCAAGCTTTTTCCTGCCCCACCGACGAAGCACCGTCGTATCCAACTCCTCCACTCTCCCACACCCTCGAGTGACAAGGGAGCCCAGACAGATGAAGACAAGGAGGAAGACCCAGAAGAGCCGGAATACGCGACCGAGCATTCCGCCGCTTAGGCATTATTCGCTACTCGGATATGCCAGTTGTAACCTCTATGGTAGGATAGGTCGTGTAACCCCTATGCGCAGTCGAGTCCTTGTATGGTTCATATGAAACCATCTAGTGTTTGCTTTTGTTGTGTCTGGATGTATGTCATATTCTTCCTTCGGGAATGTGTAAACGACTACATCACCCATTTGGATTTTAATGGATGTGTTTTGGCCTTACGGCCCCTGCATGATTTGATTTAGTGTGACACCCACTCCCTTACTAGGCACCCATCTATCTTGCTTTCCCTCTTCCGAGTCATGAGACCTTTTACTGCTCCAACAGGATGCCTGTTGTAACTCGTACTGGTACCTCTACCCAGCAGCCCGAAGCCGGAGCATCCTCTCAGCCAGAGGCAGGCCACGACCAAACCAACGACCAAGCTCCACCACCACCTCCTCCAAGCATGGACATGGCTCAGCTTCTCCAAGCTTTCCGAGAGGAACGCCAAGCCAACACTGCAGCTCTCCAGCTGATTGCTCAAGCTGTCACCAACAACCGCCAGCCGGCGGGGAATGGCAATGGACGTTCCACGTTGGCAGAGATCAAGAAGCATGCACCGCCAACCTTCATCGAGACTGCTGAACCCCTGGATGCAGATGACTGGGTCCGTTGCATCGAGGAAATTCTGGAACTAGTCGGATGCACCGAAGACCGCGAGAAGGTGGCTTATGCAGCCCACTGCCTCGAGGGAACTGCTAGAGCTTGGTGGGATGGATTCAAGGTCATGCATGCTGAACAAGACATCACTTGGGTTAACTTCAAGGCAGAATTCCGCAAGGCCCACATTCCTTCCGGAATCATGGCTATCAAAAAGCGTGAGTTCCGAGCCCTGAAGCAAGGAAGTGGCACTGTCAAGGAGTACATGCAGAAGTTCAGTATTCTGTCAAGGTACGCCCCTGAGGATATCAGCACTGATGCTGCCAAAAGGGAGCGCTTCATGGAAGGCTTCAATCAGACCCTGCAATACTCGCTTGTCGTGTGCGACTGCCCGTCTTTCCCTGACCTGGTGAACAAGGCACTTATGCTTGAAGACAAGCGGCGTGCTTTGGAAGACACTCGCAAGCGCAAGTTGGTCAGTAAGGGAAGTTCCAGCAACCAGAAGCCTCGTCCGTGGCAGTCAGCCCCGGCCAAGCCAACCTATCAGCAACCAAGAGCTCCTGCACCTCGTGCCAATCCTCAGCCTCAGCAGTATGCCAACCCCAGGCCAGCTTTCAACCCCAATACCAGTGGTGGCAACAAGATCAACACTCCAAACCAAGTCACTTGCTTTGGATGTGGTCAGCCCGGACACATCTCAAGGGTGTGCCCCAACAAGAAGCCTGATGCCCCGCGCCCCAATGCGCAGAACCAGGGACAAGGCCGTGGAATGCCACCAAGGAACCCAGCTCCTCGCAATCCACCGAACCATGGGAAGGGGCGTGTGAATCACGTCACTGCTGAAGAAGCCCAGGAAGATCCGGACGTCGTGCTGGGTACGTTCCTTGTCAACTCAGCACCTGCAACTGTCTTGTTTGATTCTGGAGCAACGCATTCATTTGTCACTCAAAGATTTGCATTAAAAAGTGGCTTGACCCCTACACCCCTGAATAACCCTATGGTGGTACAAACCCCCGGAGCCGAGATGAGAGCCAAGATAGGCTGTAAAGGAGTCGGCATTACCATTAACGGTGTAGACTTCCTAGTAGACCTTATCGTCCTGAGATCGCAAGGCTTGGATGTGATCCTAGGCATGAATTGGCTCAGCAAGCACCAAGGCTTGTTAGACTGTGCCAATCGGACAGTCACTGTGACCAATGACCAGGGAGTCGAAGTCAAGTTTGCTTCCAACTCCTCTTCCGCTCAAGCCGCTAAAGTCAACTGTCTGTCTGAAGTTGGGCTAGATCAAGTACCGGTGGTATGTGAGTATCCTGATGTCTTTCCGGATGAACTACCGGGAATGCCCCCTGACCGTGACATTGAGTTCATCATCGAGCTCGTGCCCGGAGCAGGACCCATCTATAAGAAGTCTTATAGAATAGGGACGGAAGAATTAGCCGAGTTGAAGAAGCAGCTGGAAGAGCAGCTAAGGAAGGGATTTATCCGCCCAAGTGCCTCCCCTTGGGGATCTCCTGTTCTATTTGTGGCCAAGAGGGACGGTACCATCCGCTTATGCATTGACTATCGTTCCCTCAATGAAGTTACAATCAAGAACAAGTATCCACTTCCCAAGATCGAAGATCTGTTTGATCAGCTCAGCGGAGCCAAGGTATTCTCCAAGATCGACCTCAGATCTGGGTACTACCAGCTGAAGATCAGACCCCAAGATATTCCGAAGACGGCATTCGTAACCAGATATGGCCTTTACGAGTGCACGGTCATGTCTTTTGGGTTAACCAATGCCCCAGCTTACTTCATGTATCTCATGAATAAAGTCTTCATGGAATATTTGGACAAGTTTGTTGTTGTCTTCATTGATGACATTCTTGTGTTCTTGAAGTCGGAGGAAGAGCACGAGCAACATCTGAGGATGGTCCTAGACAAGCTTCGTGAGCACCAACTGTATGCCAAATTCAGCAAGTGTGAGTTCTGGCTGCATAAAGTTGGATTCTTAGGTCATGTCTTGACCGAAGAAGGATTATCTGTTGATCCTGCAAAAATCGAAGCTGTGACCCAATGGCAATCTCCAACGACCGTCAAGGAAGTCAGAAGCTTCCTCGGACTAGCGGGCTATTACCGCAAGTTCGTGGAAGGATTCTCTAGCATTGCACGACCAATGACTCAGCTCCTCAAAAAGGACAAGAAGTTCGAGTGGACGCCAAAATGCGAAGAGAGCTTCCAAGAGCTCAAGAAGAGATTGACCACCGCCCCAGTTCTGGCAACACCTGATATTCACAAGGAGTTCGTGATATATTGTGATGCCTCTCGAACCGGATTGGGAAGCATTCTGATGCAAGAAGGCCGCGTCATAGCATACCTCTCCAGGCAGCTACGACCCCATGAGGAGAACTATGCAACTCACGATCTTGAGCTAGCGGCAGTAGTTCATGCCTTGAAGACATGGCGGCATTACCTCCTAGGGAAACGGTGTGAGATTTACATAGACCACAAAAGTCTAAAGTACATTTTCACCCAAAAGGAATTGAACATGAGGCAACGGAGATGGTTGGAACTCATCAAAGACTATGACCTCAGTGTTCAGTATCACCCTGGGAAGGCTAACGTGGTGGCCGATGCCTTAAGCAGGAAGACTTGCTTTTTGAATGCCGTTATTCAAGAAAGGCAGCCAGCCTTGTTTAAGGAGTTCGAACAATTCAGTTTGGAATTGGTCACCCCTGGATTTCTGGATCATTTGGAAGTCAGACCGACCCTGGTGGATGACATCAAGAAGGCACAAGATGGACACGCAAGCATCGAAGGCATCAAGAAGAAGATGAAGCTGGGCAAGGCCCCAGGATTCTCCGAAGACGAGCACGGGATTGTTTGGTACAAGGGTCGCATTTGCGTACCAAACAACACCGAGCTGAAGACGCTGATTCTGCAAGAAGTCCATGACTCTCCGTATTCCATCCACCCCGGAGGAACCAAGATGTACCAAGACTTGAAGGCACGATTCTGGTGGCACGGTATGAAAAGAGAGATTGCAACCTATGTTGCAAAGTGTGATGTGTGCCAAAGGGTCAAGGCTGAATATCAGCGACCTGCTGGATTGCTTCAACCACTCAAGGTTCCTGAGTGGAAGTGGGATAAAGTCGGAATGGACTTCATCACTGGATTACCAAGGTCGAATAAAGGACATGACTCCATCTGGGTCATAGTTGATCATTTGACCAAGGTGGCCCACTTCATTCCTGTCAAGACCACTTATGATGGCAACCGGCTGGCAGCTCTCTACATCGACCGAATCGTAAGTCTTCACGGTGTTCCCAAGGAGATTGTGTCAGATCGAGGAACCCAGTTCACCTCAAGGTTCTGGAGGAAGTTCCAAGAAGCCTTGGGAACCAAGTTGTCTTTCAGCACAGCTTTCCACCCACAGACCGGAGGTCAGACAGAGCGAGTCAATCAGATTCTCGAAGACATGCTCCGAGCCTGTGTCTTGGCGTATGGAGCCAAGTGGGAAGACTGTCTCCCTTTTGCCGAGTTCTCCTATAACAACAGTTACCAGTCAAGCCTTCAGATGGCACCATTTGAGGTGTTGTACGGACGCAAATGTCGCACACCCCTCAACTGGTCAGAGACTGGAGAAGGACTAGTCTTTGGACCAGATAATCTCCGCGCAGCAGAAGAGCAAGTCCAACTAGTCAGAGAGCGATTAAAGGAAGCCAAATCAAGGCAGAAGAGTTATGCTGACACTCACCGTCGGAACATGAGTTTCCATGTCGGGGACCATGTGTACCTGCGGGTAACTCCTCTGAAGGGAACCAAGCGTTTCCACGTCAAGGGGAAGCTCGCACCAAGGTTCATTGGACCCTTTGAGATCACTGCACGACTAGGAGAAGTGGCTTATCAGTTGGAACTACCACCTGAGCTATCCGATGTGCACAATGTATTCCATGTGTCACAACTCCGGAAATGTCTCCAAGTTCCAGAAAAGCCTAATCTCTACAGGGATGTGGATCACCAAGCCATTGATCTGCAGCCTGATTTGACCTACTGCGAGAAGCCCATTCGCATTCTGGACGAAGCAGAACGACGTACACAAAGTCGTACCATCAAGTACTTCAAGGTCCCGTGGAGCAACCACACCGAAGTAGAAGCAACCTGGGAACGAGAAGACTATCTTAGATCCGAGTTTCCCGATCTCTTTTAAGCCCTAGTTTAGGAATCTCGGGGACGAGATTCTTGTAAGAGGGGTAGGTCTGTCACACCCTGCATTTTGTAACATGTTATTTGTATCTTTGAAGCATGAAAATTTGGACCAGCAAAAAAATTTAGCATCATTTGGCTTTTATTTGGAATTTGAGTTTTCTTCATGTGCTTTTTCATGTGCTCATTATAGTCAACTATGACCTCTTGTAGAATTCATCTCCATACCCAAAACTTCTGCCCAATGATCATGCCAAGTGTTATATAACAGTATGGTATTTTCTTACAAAATTAATTTGGCCAAAAGGTATTTTATAAAATTTAGTTTTCCAAAAACCCCTGAATTGAAATTTGCACTGCAAGTACTTGATTTAGGGTGAGAAAATTATTTCAAAAGGTTTATTTGAGACCTAGTAGTCATAGGACTCCCAGAAACCACAAGGGTATAATTTTAAAAGATATTTTCCTATTTTATTTAAAAGCTTTTTCTTAAGGCCAGAAATGGTCTTTAATAGGGGAAAAATTGTTTCACTATTTCAAAAATATTTGCCAAAATTCAGAGAGACTCAGAGGACATATATTGTCCATATATAAGATTTTTCAACACTTGGTCATGTTCAAAATAATGGGCTAAACCCTCTAAAACCCTTTCTGGATATTTCAAGCTTTTCAAATATTTACAAAGGAAACTTTCTCCAAAAATTCCAGGGAAATTCTATCATGTCATATATGACATATTTGATGATCTTGCCAAGTCCCATGCCTTGGGAAGCAAGGAAACATCCTCAAACCCCTTCATAACCATTCTGTCCATATTTGAAGTTTGACCAACTTTACATTGCCAAACTTGTCCAAATGCTCTCAAACTTGGTGCACATGCTAGAATGACCTAATAAGGCATCTAGACCAAATGGCACAAGATTTGGAATAGTGCAACTTGATCAGATCACCTCAAAACCCTTTCTGTTCAAATGCAAATTTGAACAAGTTTACATTACCAACTTTTTATCTGGAGCTTCAAACTTTGTGGGCATGATCAATACCCCAAATGATGATGCTACACCAAGTGGTGCATCAAGGGGAGATGATTAGCTTGACTCAAACAAGATGAAGCTGTTTCTGTTGATTTCTAGGGTTCACCAAAGTTACATTGGCTAGTTTCTTCAAATGAGCCCAAATTTGGTGAAACACCCTATTTTCTCATGTCTTTCAACCCTGTTAAGTGCCATGTCAAGTGGAGGTCATTTACTTGACCAAACACTGATCAAACACCTTTTGCACGTTTACTAAAAACCTCCAACTTGATCACTTTTACTCTTCTCCATGGCCTATACTTTTTACCACATGATCATTGAGTTACCAGTTACCTCCAGTAACTCCCCCAGCACCCTAGCTCCATGATTGAGGGGTGAAAGCCCTGTTTTACCTTGCTGGACAGCAAGTTTTCACCAAGACACCAGCCTCCTCCCTCTCTCTCAGCATCTCCAGGGCATCCAAGGCCTCAGGCCATTTCTTTACTCTTTCCTCAGCGTGCTAGACACTGTTGGACACGCTGGTTTGGACCAAAACGGCGAGAGCGCGATGATGCCAGCAATACGCACGCTCTGGAGCGCGCAACAGTGCACCTCCGCACGGTGGCTCCAGCCAATCGCTGACCCCGACAGCCTCGGGCCTCCCCTTCGCGCCAGTCGAGGCATCTCGACGTCCGTGACCTCCCCGGTGCTGTCCCCCCTCCTCCTGCACCCTCCAGTGGCCGTCGTCGCATGCGCGCTGGCCGCCCACGGCGGCCACTCCTCTGCCTCGCATGCGCGCACGCTCCAGACGCTCCCCCGCTCCTCCTCTCGCTTCTACTGGACGTGGAGATCGTCCAGGAACTCCACGGACTCATCCCCTTGGCCTCCCGTGCGCTGTAGCCTCGAGCCGGAGCTCACTGGCGCACTGGACCTCGGGCCCCCGTCGACCTCCTATATATAGCCCCTCCCGAGCCTCTCCAGCAGCACCACCAGCCTCTCCTCACTCCACTGAGCCTCCCAGCACCACCCACTCCTCCCCAGGACGTCCCAGTGCTCGGGATCGACCGGAGCTCCGCCGCGTCGGGCCGCTGGTGATCCCGCAGTACGGGCCTTCCCCGCTCTTCTTCTTGCCCGATCTAGAACCACCGAGCCACACTGACCATTTCCCCCTTGTTTCCCCTCTCTGTGGCAGTCGGAAACGACCAGAACCACGACCCTCCGACAAGCTTCCGCCGTCCCACCTCGCCGCCGGTGAACCAGACCTCCCCGCCGTGCCGCACCACCACCCCTGCATCCGCGACACGACGCTGATTCCATCCCTGCCCTCCGTTGCCGTCGTCGTGGCCGGGAACCTCGCCGGTGAGCTCGCCGTCGCCGTGGCCGCCAGGTTGGAGATGACAGGCGGGCCCCGCCTGTCATCCCCACACCTCTCTCCCCCTCCTCTCTGCCGGTGACCCACGGGTCCCGCCCGTCAGGTTCAAAAAACCTGACGTGCGCGCGCAGGCTCCCGTGCGGCTGAGCCGGTCCGTCTGGGCCGTGCACTGTGGCCTTCTCTGGCCCAGTGCAGAGGACGCATTTTCCTTTTTCTTTTCTGTAAATGTTTTAAACATTTCTACAGAAAAGAATAATGGTCCAAATTAAATAATTCCAACTCCTAAAATCTTGTAATATTCCAACCTATTTAATGGTACCACTTTCATTCACATCCATGAAACTTTGCTGTACTGTTCAAATTTAAATTCAAATTTGGGCAGTAATACTCCTGTTCAAAAATCAATAGATTCTATTCTGTAACTCCAAAACTCCAACTAAGATTTTCCCCATCTTAGAAATCCCTCTAGTATTTTACAAAAATGAGTTGACATTTTTCTGAGCACTTTGATTTTTCTGTTTTGTTTGTATTCTTATTTTCCCGTGGTTATTATGCGACGTATAGATCCCGTATTTGACGAAGTTGCTGTGGAAGAAGAAGGAGAAGGATTTGAAGACTTTGAAGACCAAGCCAATCCAGGCAAGCAGCCCTTTGACCATGATACACTTGTTCTCGGAACCCGTTTGTTTCCGATGCATGATGATAGGGTTACGATGGTAACCTAGATGAACCACCACATGATGCATGCTTTATTGATGATCTCACTATATGCTAGATGACATGCAAATAGTTGGTCATGATGCTTATATGATGCATGTGTGATTTTAACCTTCGTAGTTGAAATCTTTGCATGAACCCATCGGGTGCCCCTAATGCCCGAGGGTGATGATGTGTTAGGTCATCACTTGAGAAAGAAGTGATGTGCCAGTAGAGTCATGTGCATGATGAAATGAGGGATTAGATTTATGTGTGACTACCGTCCCAACCAAACATGTGCAACCACACTACCCCTTATGGGACGGGGCTTTATTGATTACTTAGGTCGATACTAGCATGGTGCCCGCATTACTAGTGACAGGAAGACTTGAGGTCTTTCCCGGGACGGGGTCGTACTTGGATAAACGGCCATGACTGTTTTTACAGGGCACCGGACACACCGTTGGTCCCTTCGGGTACGTGAGACATTGAAATTAGGGCAAGTCCCGTGATCTATTGTTGTACCCGAGGGCCGTGTACCAACGAGTGGACTCTATGTTAGTGTCGTCTAAGGAAAGGTAATGACCGGGTGCTTACCCCGGGTACTTGAGGTACCGCGGGTCGTGGATGACACGGAAGTTCCCCGGATCTTGTGGGTAAAGTGCGCAACCTCTGCAGAGTGTAAAACTATTCGAATAGCCGTGTCCACGGTCATGGACAGTTGGGTGGTGCTACTTAAACTATGTCCAGAATTTTACTTCATCGGTGTTGGTATTCGTGTGATGAGTCAAGGTGGTGACTTGACTCGATGGGATGAATCTTATTCATGTTGATATCGGTAACCTGCCTTCGAGGTTACGCGAGTTTATTGATGCATTAACTTGATGGTAGAATATTTGTTCTAGCCTTGCTAGATTGATCATTATTATTCAAATGCACTGTTACTTTGAACCACATCATGGGTTGCTTGCGAGTACATTCAAAGTACTCATTGGCTTGCCACTGGTTATTTAATTGGCCAGGCATGGAAGAACAGGAATATGAGGAAGAGTTCTTTGGAGACGAACATGCGAACTAGGACGCTATCCCAGTCAGAATGCCTGTAGGCTTAAGGCAGATGGCATGGGTTCTACCCGTTATCGAAGACTTCCGTTATTTGAGTTATTTGCTATTTAGCCCGTGAGGCTCTATCTATGTAAGACTTGGCCATAATGGCCATAATTCGTGTAAGACTATTTGTATGGATGTAAGACTCTTGTTATTCAGCTTCTGTGTGTTCAGTGAGCATTGATCTCTGGGATCACTGTACACGTGCATTCGGTGATCTCGACTCCTAAGTCGGGGTGCCCACACTAGGGTTGTACATGACCATCTTGCGGAGGAAGGAAAATATTACACCGAGACTCCAAACTTACTATTATACATATATGGGAGTCCTATCCAGATATGGGAGATCGTCTTCAGCAATAATCATCTCGGCCGACCAGTCCGGCCCATAACGAGTAATCTGGCCACCTGAGGACCCCTTAATCCAGGACTTCCTCAGTAGCCCCTGAACCAGTCTTTGATTAAGGATGGCAATTTTACCCATGGGTACGAGTACCCGCGGATACCGTACCTGCATGGGTAGGGTATGGGCACAATTTTATACCCACGGGTAGTACCCATACCCTACCCATGAACTCATGGGTAAGGCACGAGTATAGTGTTTTACCCACGGGTATATTCATACCCTACCCATACTAACATGCGAACCTTACCCGTGATTCACAAGTATACCTATGTTAAAGTGGTGTTGTGAGCTTGTGAACCTATGATACAGTTGTCACCAATTGTCAATTTGAATTGAGATAACTGTCAAGTACTCATATATCCGTTATTGGGGTGAGATCAATTTTTTCTTAAATGTGCTATAGATGAATATAAAACTATGAATAACTTGTGTGCTATTGGATCTACCCATTGGGTACCCAACGGTTATGGGTACCCGTTGGGTACGGGCACGGGTAAAGTTTCATACCCATGGGTACGGGTATGGGTAGAATTTCATACCCATTGACTACATGGGTATGGGTATGGTATTGCTCCACCCGCCCCATACCCTACCCATTGCCATCCTTATCTTTGATGACAATGAGTTCGGCTCATGTATTGTCTTCGGCATTGCAAGGCGGGTTCCTCCTCTCGAACATACTGAAGGTTTTATTCCCTGCATAAGGGAACTATGTTCGGCTCTGCATGATTAGTACAAAACTTAGCCTCGAAGGCAAGGTATCGAAAAACGGATAATGTGCCTTTACTAACAACCTATTTAGCGAAACATCTCGTCTGACCCTTTAATATTTCGAACTATTTTCATGGCTCTAGTTTCACGTATCGAGGCACAGCTTCATTGGCATGTCTTTCGATGCAGAGATCGTGCCCGCTTATCAAGGGATCCTTATCAATATGATGTGGGAAACCCAACTGTGCTTTATGCATGACTACGTTGGGAACCGGCAAGGTGTACAGCTGGAGAGGGGGGACATTTAGCATTCACTGCTTATAAAAGGATACAAATCCTTCCCCTTTAAACCCACACTCTCCTCAAGCCCTAGCTTTCCAATCTCTTCAGCCCCAGCGCCCTCAGCTCCTGTGCCTACAACTCCCAACTCCTCCACCACCGCCAACCTTCCCAGCAATGGACGGATCCGGTTCCAACGGCAAGTGGGAGGCCTTCACGGTCACGGAGAAGACTGTGAAGAATCTCCAGAGTGCAGGCTACATTGCTGATGATATTGTGCACTGGGTTCCCGATAAGAACCAGGTGATCCCCGTCCCTAAGCCAGGTGAGAGGATGGTCTTCCTCTCTCACTTTATCCAAGGGCTTGGGTTTCCTCTCCACCCCTTTGTCCGGGGCCTCTTATTCTTCTACGGGTTGGATTTCCATGATCTAGCCCCGAACTCTATCCTCCACATCCTCCCACACTTCGGCTTATGGCTCAATATATTCAATCTGAAGCCGAAGATGGTCGACGGGCAACACGCGGATTGCAGGGGAGCCATGGTGAGCAAGCTTCCCAGTGCCACTTGGCCCAAAGGGAATTTTCTGGAAACAAACAAGAACTAGCAGCAGGAGTGGTTCTACATCACTATACCCTACGACGCCAAATGGGCGGCCGCGCCCGCATTCAGATCTGGATCCCCAGAGAGGCTAACCTCATGGATCACCAAGAGTCCGGATTGGAGGGTCTCAGACAGAGGTGCCAACCCTCCAAAACCGCATCTCTATCATTATGATGAAGGTCACCCTCCTCACTAACATGATTCAGGTGATGCTCTTCCGCCGCATCCTCCCCTTCCAACGCTGGCCTTTGAAGCACCTCTTCGGCACAACGCATGAGGACATGTGGAAACAGCTCTTCAAGGCTGAAAAGGGGTGGCCGTTCGAAAGCGAGTACAAGGGCTTCAATAGCGTGTTCTCGGCTTCAGAGGTAATCAGAACTTCTGCTGGATACATACCCAGTCCATATTTCAATTATAACAGGATTTAGAATTTTTACGTTCTATTCAGGCCTGGATGAAAAAGGCGGAGCGGATCAAGTGTCTGGCTCCCCTGCCCCAAGACCCAGAGACGCCTCCACTGACGGCTATGCTGGTTCCGGCACCATACAAGGTGCCAGAGAAGAAGGACAAGAAAAAGGGCAAGGAGGTCAAGAGAAACCTCATCCCTAAGGGTCCCGCGGACACAGTGTCCAGGGAAACCGACGCCCACTCCTCCAACGATGCAGAAGAGGAGGAGGAGGAGGCAGAAGAAGAAGACGACTCCCCCGTCTAGGCAAAGGGGAGGAAAAGAGTAGCCCCCACTGAAGCGGACAAGGCGGCGCCCGGTAAGAAGCTGAACATCCCGGACAGTTCAGACTCAACGTCCGAACACAGTTTCCGAGTCCAGCCCAGGATCAAGCCCCTGGCCAAATCGTAAGTATCCAATCGGTCGCTGCTTATGTTCGGTTCGGCATAGTATTCAGTGTTTTAAGTAATTTCATTCTGTTTTTATACAGTCCTCCACACGCACTCTAAGAGGCTTCACTGTCATTGAGGAATTCTCTAGCGCGGGAGATGGTGGAGAGTGACATGCCTCTGCGGGGCTCGTCACCCATCTTAGTGGACACCAAGGTGTCCTGTCTACAGGATCCCCCTGCACGAGCAGGTGGGAGCGGGGCAGATGAGAAGGTGCCGGAGGCCAATCCCTCGGCCGCCGCCAGCCAAGGGGGAGCGATCCCCATGGCGACCGACAACAGGGGGCCCAAGAAATCTGGGCCTCCACCGAACACCGTTCCGGAGCCTAGTGCGGCTCCCGAATTGGCAAATGGGCCCCCCGTGAGGGGGGAAGGAGCCTCTGCTCCAACGGCACCGGCCGTCAATCCGGAGGCACCGAACTCTCAGGAGGAAGCAATACGAGTAGCTTCCATCGTACTGGAATGTCTAGACCCCGATCCTAATTCACACCGATCTAGCTTGTAGCACATCATATCACTTTGCAGCCTCACGCACGATATCCCCACGGGTGCCACCTTACCTGGCCCGGGACCGTTTGCGCATTTTGGCACACGTATATGATTGTGTCGCTAGCATCCATATGATAGAGAACCCGGGCCGACATGGCTAGTTATAAACCAAAAGTGGCACTAAATTACATAGACATGCATCCATGACCAAGCAACGAACGTGTCGGTCATAAACGTATGAACCCAAGTCGTAGCAAGCTACATGGACTTAAAGGAACAACGTGTAACATTTCCCCTAAGGGACAGACACAGGAACGAAGAAGGATACATGCCGGCCAGCCTACGTGTTCCGGAGCAGTAGCAAGCTACCAAGGCTCAGTGGAAGCACTAGGAGGCATTTCCCTGTAAGATAGGCTACCAAAGGTAAACAACTAGGTGTCAGATCCCACACATACCAAGAATTTCAATCACACACACAGTATGCTCAATATGTGCAAATACAACATTGCATCACAGCAGAACTCTATGACTCAAATTACTTTACTTAAGAGGCTCCGAAGAGCCATACATAACATATCCATACGGATAGGGGTCACATGACCCAACACTCAAGTCATACAATCATACAAGCACAAGCGGAAGCTAACACGTCTGAGTACAGACAACTTGGAAATAAAACAAGCTTGGTGTAGCCTGACTATCTACAAGGCCCTTCACAAGCTCAGGATCTCCGTCTGGGTAGCAAGCTACTCGTCGACGTCAACGTCCATGTAAAACCCATCAGAAGGGGCAGGGTTCTCCTCTGCAAAAGTTATTAAGCAAACATGAGTACAAAGGTACTCAGCAAGTCTTACAACAGAACCTATCATACATGCATCGTGATCAACAAGGGTAGTGGAGTTCATAGCTAATCTATACTACAACTCTCAGCAGATTGCAATATAAGACTGCGTACACGAGTCCTATACTCACCACAACAATACACCACCGTGGATCCTCTTCCGTCATCCTACGGAAGGGCCATCCACGGCACTCACACTTGTCTTGAGGCTTTTAGTAGTATCCATCAACTTGTCTATGAACTGTATAAGCAACCAAGTAGTCCGTACCGCAAACAACGGCTATTCGAATTGATTGGTAACCCTGCAGGGGTGTACTTCTTCACACATGTTTCCACCACTTAGCATCTGCACACGACATGTGCTCGGCAGACTTCAAGCGAAAGCCGACGTGGGTGTAGACCATGACTTAACCAGCCACTCAAGTCTCTAGTCCAGGTTTATCGCCTATTTGGGTTCCATCCGTGGGGATATCCGGCCGGGGTGTCGCTCACGGCCCCAAATGATGTGTACATGGTTCCCGAGTCAGCAAACAGGCGACCGGTACACCGTGCCACATACCTACCGCATCACAGCCCACCCCGAGGGTCAGCGCTATGCACGACCACCAGTAAACTACAAACACCAGAAACTAGTTGCAACTCCTGGACAGAGAACAAGGGCAGTCAATAAGTCGAGCGGGGTCATATTTACCAGACATGTACTCCTACATGGCCTTTCATCGATACCTTTACCAGACATGTTCCACACTTCCCTCTCTTTATCGAGCATGATCATTTCACTCTGATCCATCACCCAGATGACCCAGACCTGACACAACTCTAAGCATAGCAGGCAACATAAACAAATAGCATGGTGGAACACACATCACATGGCTCAATCAACTCCTACACATGCTAGTGGGTTTCAACTATTTACTGTGGCAATGACAGGTCATGCAAAGGAATAGGGTTCAACTACCGCAACAAGTAGCAGTTTACATGCTATTACCTTAATGCAGTAAAAGAGAGTAGGAGCAAGAAGATGGGTTTGTATCGGAATGATCAATGATTGCTTTCCTGACAGATTGGTTGTCGGGTACTACTCTTCAGTTGGATACGCAGAAGTATCCTCGGGAGCAGGACCTACCACGGAGAACACCGATGATACAATCAATATACAAACAAATGCAACAATATGATGCATGCTCATGACATGGCTAGATGAATGTGTTTTGGGCTAATGCAACTATAAAATAGAAAGGTTTGAGCTCATTTGAATCAAAGATTCAAATTTATACCCAAACTATTATTTATTAAAGTGCATTATCATGTTTTAAAGTGAACAACAAAGTTAACTTGCTAAAACATGCATGAAACCAGTGCCATTGGAAAGATTGGATTTTTCTGATCAATTTTCATATATAAATCTTTTCCATCTGAGCTACTGTTGAATTTATATGATTTTTTTAAGTTTAAAACATTTTCTGGAATTTCCTGAATTGTTTTAAATCAATTAATCCCAGAAAGGCATTTACTGCGTCAGCAGGACATCATGCTGATGTCACCAAGTCAACAGGGCGGCCCAGGTCAAACCTGAGCAGTGGGACCCACTGGTTAGTGTCACAGTTAGTTAACTAACTAATTAGGATTAGTTTACGCACTAACCTAGGTTTGACTAACAGGCGGGCCCACATGTCAGTGACCAGGGGAGTCAAACCCCTGGTCAAACTGGGTTGACCCACCAGCGTTTAGCCGCCGGCGAGGCCAAACGCGGCGGTGGGGTGCGGGATTCGTGCTCCGGCGACCAAATCGACGGCGGAGCACGTCTACGTGCTGCTGGTGAAGTGCCGCATCGAGTGGTGGTGGTGGTTGGCCTCGGGGTCGCCGGAAACGACGCCGGCGACGAGTCCAGCGGCTGTCGGAGCTCGGGTGAGCTCGGGCTAGTCGCTAGAGGGCACGACGAGGCTCGTGGTGAGGTGCTCTAGGCTCCTGGAGGTGCGGTGAAGCTAATGGACAGGGTGGCACGGCCGTTGGGTGGCCGGAGCCTCGTCGGCGATGAGCTCCGCGGCGGCGTGTGCATGTGAGCTTCGTGCAGTCGGTAAAGGGCTCGAGGAGGGAAACAGAGAGGATGGGGAGGTATCTGGGCTCACGGAGGTCGCGTTGGAGTTGACGGCGAGGTCGGGAACGAGCTGCTGCGTCGGTGAGGTCGCCGACGATCTCGACAGCCGAACGGGGTGAAGTGCTCGGGGATGGCGTGTTGTAGCTTCCAGCGATGCGTGGCTCGTCGGGGAGGCGTAGCATACGGTGGCGGAGCTCGGGGACACGACGGCGAGGCGAGGGGAGCTCGGTGGCTGCAGCTATGGCGGCAGGACGGCGGCAGCTGCGTCGGCTATGGCTAGGAGAGGGCGAAGGAGAGAGGCAGGGGGAGAAGTGAGGCGTCCAGGGCGTTCGGGTGACGATGTGGAGGCGAACCAGGCGTCGTGGAGGGGAGGGGAGTGAAGTAGGGCGGCGGGCAGCTGCGTGGCGACTGCAGGCTCGCCGGCGTGCTCCTCTGTGCCTGCCTGGCCAGAGGAAGCAGCTGCGTGGAGCGGCTGCTGGGCTGGGCCGGCCAGGTGGGCCGGTCTGGTAAGTCCCTCTCTCTCCTCTCTTTTCTATTTTGTTTTTATTTGTTTTCTTTTTCAACTTTGTTGAATTAATAAAAATGCTAGGGCATTTTTATAAATCATGAAACTAGTCATGCCCACTGTATATAATATGAACAGCATAGAACATTTTAGTTTATGATTATTTGGGCACCTAAAATATTTTATAGCATTTAAATGCCCAAATGCAATTACAATATGAATTAATCCAGAGACCTTTGGATGTCCTAGAAAATTGTGCACCATTTTTGGCAGAGGTTTAAGACCAAGGCAAAGAGGATGAAAAATTTTGAAGGGCATTTTGGGTACATTAGAAAAGATTTTATTAAACCCTAGTTGTTAGAAGAGGGGTGCTGGGGTTTCTGTCATTCCCATTTCAAGTTTCTGTAGAAAATAAACATGATGCACACTCTAACTAGTCCTAATGCAAGCACTGACTAGGGATGTGACAATTCACCCCCACTCAAAAGAATCTCGTCCCGAGATTCGGGTTCCTCCGGAAAAAGGGTGGGGTACTCAAGTCGAAGACGAACCTCCCTTTCCCAAGTAGCTTCACTCTCAGAATGATGTGACCATTGAACCTTGAGAAACTTGATATTATGACGTCGAGTGGTACGCTCGGTTTGATCGAGAATACGAACGGGGTATTCTCGATATGTGAGATTGTCCTGGAGATCAAGCGTTTCGTGGTCCACTCCGCGGATAGGATCCGAGAAGCAACGTCTGAGTTGAGAAACGTGGAAGACATCATGAACTCTGGAAAGGTGCGGAGGTAGTTCCAATTGGTAGGCAACTTCTCCTCGTTTGGCAAGAATGCGGAAAGGACCGATGTAACGAGGAGCCAATTTGCCTTTGATACCGAAGCGATGGGTACCCTTAAGAGGAGTAACCCGAAGGTAAGCCTTATCGCCGACTTCAAAAGTCACAACCTTATGATGACTATCATATTGCTTCTTCTGGCGAGACTGGGCTGTTTTCAATTTCTCACGAACGACTCGAACTTGCTCTTCTGCTTCCTGGATCATATCCGGACCAAAGAATTGTCTTTCCCCAGTTTCTGACCAGTTAAGAGGCGTTCGACACCTTCGTCCATATAGAACTTCGAAGGGAGCCTTGCCCAAGCTGGCTTGATAACTATTGTTATAAGCGAATTCGGCGAATGGAAGACACTTCTCCCAATCCATACCGAAAGAGATGACAGAGGCTCGAAGCATATCTTCCAGAATTTGATTGACTCGTTCTACTTGACCACTTGACTGAGGATGAAAGGAGGTGCTAAGGGAGAGATGAGTCCCCATAGCATTCTGGAAACTTTCCCATAATCGTGAAGTGAAAAGACATCCACGGTCTGAGTTAATCTCCAACGGCACACCATGAAGTGATACTATCCAAGAGATATACAAGTCTGCTAGCTGGCTAGCGGTTATACTCTCTCGAACAGGCAGGAAATGGGCTACTTTGGAGAGGCGGTCGATAACGATGAAGATAGCATTATTCCCTTTCCTGGTCCTGGGAAACACGGTAATGAATTCCATACCGATCTTGTCCCATTTCCATTCAGGAATAGCTAAAGGTTGAAGGGTGCCAGCAGGCCGTTGATGCTCTGCTTTGACTTGATGACAAGCAACGTAGTTAGCAATGAACTGTGCGATTTATCTCTTCATCCTAGTCCACCAGAACCTTTGGCGTAGGTCCTGATACATTTTGGTACTACCGGGATGAACCATGAGAGGAGATTCATGAGCCTCCTTAAGGATCAACTGCCGTAGTTGTTGTTCCTTGGGAACCACCAAGCGGTTCTCGAAGTACACAACACCTCGATCATCCATAGAGAAACTTTTAGCAGCTCCGCTAGCAATGCTCTCTTGGAGTCGGGATATACCCTTATCACGCTTCTAGGCAGCTATGATTTGATCCATAAGTGTAGGTTTCGCCACCAAGGTGGAAAGGAATCCTCGAGGAACAATGTGAAGGTTAAGCTTACGAAATTCCTCATGGAGGAGTGGTTGCCCTTGTTGTAACATCAAGTTGTTACAATAAGACTTACGACTTAGTGCGTCAGCCATGACATTGGCCTTCCCAGGGGTGTAAGTGATTCCTAAGTCGTAATCTATGAGCAACTCAACCCAACGTCTTTGCCTGAGATTCAGATCCGGTTGGGTGAAGATGTATTTTAGGCTTTGGTGATAAGTGAAGATTTCACAATGATTACCAAGAAGGTAATGTCGCCATGTCTTGAGTGCGTGGACTATAGCTGTAAGCTCTAAATCATGTGTAGGATAGTTATCCTCATGTGGACGCAACTTTCGAGATGCGTATGCGATCACTTGACGATGTCGCATGAGTATGCAACCTAGTCCTTGTCGCGAGGCGTCGCAATAGATAATAAAGTCCTTGAAAAAGTCTGGTGGTACCAGGACGGGTGCAGATGTCAGGTGTCTTTTCAGTTCCTGAAAGCTGGACTCGCACTGTGGGGTCCACTCGAACTTTTTATCTTTCTTGAGGAGTTCAGTTAGAGGTTTAGCAACCTTGGAGAAATTCTCAATGAAGCGTCGGCAATAGCTCGCTAAGCCAAGGAAACTCCAAACTTGCTTGACCGATTCAGGTGGAGTCCAATCAAGGACGACCTGAACTCGCTTGGGGTTGACGACAATACCCTTACCAGAGATTACATGGCCTAGATAGGTCACTTCTGGCAACCAGAATTCACACTTGGAGAATTTGGCATAAAGGCGGTGCTCTCGAAGTTTCTTCAATACCAGCCTTAGATGCTCGGCATGATCTTCCTTGTTCTTGGAGTAAATGAGTATATCATTGAGGTATACCACGACGAATTTATCTAAGTACTCCATGAATATAGAATTCATTAGCCGGGAGAAAGTGGCTGGGGCATTGGTTAACCCGAAGGACATAACGATGTACTTATATTGGCCATAACGAGTAACAAAGGCCGTCTTGGGGATGTCCCCGTTCTTTATTTTGATTTGATGGTAGCCCAACCTCAAATCCATTTTGGAAAAGACTGAGGATCCAGCGAGCTGATCATACAGGTCGTTGATCCTGGGGAGCGGATACTAGTTCTTTATGGTGACCAGATTGACAGGTCGATAATCTACAACCATCTGTTCCGTTCCATCCTTCTTCGTGACGAAGAGGTCGGGACAAGCCCAAGGAGAAGAACTAGGACGGATGAAACCCTTTTTCAAGGACTCATCGAGTTGTTTCTTAAGCTCAGCTAATTCTAGTGGTGCCATCTTATAGGGTCTCCTAGAGATTGGGACAGTTCCTGGAACAAGATCTATCATGAACTCGACATCTCTGTCAGGTGGAACACCTGGCAGTTCTTCGTGAAAGACATCCAGAAAGTCACGGACTACCGGGATACCTTCGAGTTCTGGTAGAGGGCTAGCATTAAGAGAGTAGAGCTGACGCTCAGCCATTCGGGTCAAAACATTAACTGTTTTGCCGGATGGGTGTGTAAGTTGAACGGTCCTAGTGTAGCAATAAATCTTGGCGTAATGAGCTGTCATCCAGTCCATACCCAAGATGATGTTTATGTCCGAGGACTTGAGAGCTATTAGTGATGCAAGGAAAACAAGTCTATCGACAAGAATTTCATTTCCATGGCTTACCCTAGAGGTTTGCCACTTTGAACCAGGAGTTTGGATAACCATGGAAGTGGGCATGTCACAAAAAGTCATGTTGTGCATTCGAGCATAGCTCTCAAATATGAACGAATGAGATGCTCCAGTATCGAAAAGAACATATGCCGGATGGCAGTTAACAAGAAGCGTACCAAGGACGACGTTAGGATCCTCATAACCTTCCTCAGCAGAGACATAGTTGACATGACCACGTGTAGTGGGGATTGGCTTGACATAGTTCACCTTGCCTGTTGGCTTACCACGGCCAACAGACCTTCCTGGCTGGTTCTCAGGACACTCTCGCATGTAGTGCCCTGGTTCTCCACACTTGAAGCATGTCACAGTGCCAGTGCATGGAGCAAAGCTGGTAGGTGGTCCTCCATAAGTCTTGGCAAGTGCATACTGTTGAGTTGGGCAAGGCGCCTCATAGGATGGAAACTGGGTGGCAGAGCAGTGTTAGGAACCCATACACGGCGCTTGTGAGAGCCAGAGCTGGATGAGGAACCAAAGTCACGAGGATGCTTGCGTGTGGCTTCGAAATCAGTCTGGCCCGTCTCAGCACTGATGGCTTTGTTCACCAACTTCTGGAAGGAGGTGCACTCGTGCAGGCGTAGATCTCGGCGAAGTTCAGGGCTGAGTCCCTTGCGGAACCTCGCCTGCTTCTTGGCATCGGAGGATACTTCCTTGGGAGCAAAGCGTGCCAAGTTGCCAAACTCGCGACTATAGCCATCCACGGTTAGCCGGCCCTGGGTGAAATTGCAGAATTCCTACCGCTTGCGATCCATGAGTCCTTCCGGAATGTGATGTTCACGGAATGCCTCACTGAACTCATCCCAAGTAGTGAGTTGGCCAGCAGGACGCATAGCTTCAACGTTTTCCCACCAGAGGCTGGCAGGGCCCTCAAGATGGTAGGCGGCGTAAGTAACCTTGTTAGCTTCGGCCACACGGGCAGAGTGTAGCTTGTGGCTGATACTGCGAAGCCAGTCATCCGCATCCAGAGGTTCAGCGGAATGATGGAACTTCGGTGGGCACATCTTGATAAAGTCATTGATTGACACCACGTCATTCCTCTGGCGAAAGGTAGTGTTCTGCTCTATGCGTTCCAGCAGACGGTTGGTCTCTCTCTTGTTCCTTTCTGCCTCGAGCATAACTTCAGCCAAGGAGGGTGATTGGGGCAGATTCTCATCTCTAGCCCCACTGGCCTCACCCTGCTCCTGAGCAGCAGGAGTGCTGCGAGTGTTGACCATCCTAGGAAAACAAATCAACGGTTTAGACAAGGATGGCAAAACTTGACATAGGAGTGCAGAATGTAATGGATGACACAGAATGCAGAGATGTTCATCCGTACGACATGGTAATATAGAAACTGCCATATATACACCAGTGGTCATACACACATCCATAGTTTAGTACAAGCCAAGGCTAAAGTACAACTGCGGTGAAAGACGATACATCTCATCAGAGGCATTCCAAGCTCATATACATTAATTAACTACGCCTCCGGAACTCAGTACACACTACGTCATATTCCACAAGACGCGCAGGACTGTGGAAATACAACTACTACAATACTACTACTACCACGGTCTGGCTCAGACATTTCCATAGTAATCTTCATAAAGATTACCACCGTAGCCTGGAAGTGGAACAGGTGGATCTTGAAACTCTCGAGCACTCGAAGGCTGTGGACCATAGGGACATGGATGCGGTCTCGGTCCCGTTGCTGGTGGTAACCGACGTCCACGTGGAGGTGTAATACCCCCAACATCACGCCAATCCATACAATCGGGCAGACGAGTCTGCATGGGGTACAAATCCCGCATATCAAGATATCCGGCATGCACATCAAGTGCAAGCCGTGTCAAAGTAGTCTAGTGGGCGGCTCGAGTGTTATAAAGCTCCATCCGAAGGGCACGGACCTCACGGTCCCTATCCTCCAGCATCTGAGTGGTAGTCTGATGCAAGGGCTCCTCATGAGCGGCATCCGTATACAGACCAGTGTAGTAGCCTTCCTCTCCAGGATGTGAGGCTGGCATGTAGCAGAACTCAGTGTTCAGCAGCAGGGCATGCCTAGCCCGGATGATGGTCATCATCGAGTAAGCGGCATCCTGCACTGCCATCTCGATGGTAACCCCGAGTCCATAAGACCAATGGATGGGGTCGGTAGCTCCGGGATATGAGGGGTATATCCGGACGGTGCAGAAATACTGACTCTGGTTGACATCCCGGTACTGTTCCTCCACAGTGTACTCAGGATACCAACGATAGCCGGTCTCGGTTAACACACGGACTAGCATGGCCGTGTGACCTGGCACATTAATGCGCCGAGTCAAACGGACCACCTGGTGAGGTGTGCGATCAGACATCTAAAACACGAAATAATGCAAGGCATTAGAATTTCTGGAGGAAATCGAGCAACATAACAACAGTAAATGCTCTAAAAAGATTTTGAGACATCATACATATGATAGCATAGCCACTCAACAACATCATATCAAGGTTGCGGGTCCAACTAATCATCATACTAGAAGGGTAGAAACTGAACTGAGGCTTGAAACCAACAATCCTAACACTACTAGGAAAAGGCCTACTACTGGCGCACCTATTTTGGCCATTAATGGCGCATTAGTGGTGCGCCATTAGTGCCACGCCATTAGTATATTTTACTAATGGCGCACCTCTGGTGCGCCATTAGTATCTGGTATACTAATGGCGCACCACAGATGCGCCATTAGTATATACCACGGTGCGCCATTAGTATGCCTGCCAGGGGGCCATATATACCCAGGTGCTTTGGCATACTAATGGCGCACTGCTTAATGATGCGCCATTAGTAACTTTGGCATACTAATGGCGCACTGTTTAATGATGCGCCATTAGTATCCTTTGGCATACTAATGGCGCACTGTGATGTGATGCGCCATTAGTATGAATATTATGTTATTTATTTATTTTTTAATTTTCTGTTTTTTGCACAAGTTACAAAATGTATTATTGGACAGAATATAGACAGCACACATCAACAACAGATTCATCGAATACAATAGAAGATTAGTCTCTGAATACAATTCATCATATTAGTCTCCGAATACAATTCATCATATTAGTCTCCGAATTCAAAAGACCGAACAAAGATAGAACATTATATTACAAGTCTCGAGACCGCGAGTAGCGAGTTTGTCTTCACATTACAAGTCGATATCGATCATCTAAACTACCATCACATAGAAGAGAGCTGCGGTCATCACGATGAGCATCATCACGATGAAACTCGTCTTCATCCGGTTCCTCCAACGCTCCCTCCCCTCTCCCGCTAGATAGCGGGCGTATCTAGATTCCGCCTCGGCCTTAGTGGTGTACCCTTTGTAACTGTTATCGCTGAATCGGTGAACCTGTCTCCGACACTCCTCCCAGTCGTCGTAGACTCCGGGAACCTTACCCTTGTACACGACATACGATGGCATCGCTATGCACTAGCCAAACGAAACATTAGTACCAATTCACAGACAATACATAAGCAATATGTAAGTATGCAATAGAACGATCGGAAGAGAAAAGCAAGACACTAATAGCATCGATTACATCTAAGTTGAACGACAGCCGAAACAAAAGAGACATACTACAAGTTCATTAAAGTTTAATTACAACATGAGCCAATCGATGTTTCAGAACTAGACACAGCATCACTACTTTCGACTCGACTCAAGGGACCGGAGCATGGATGAAGCCGCCGTCTATCGTGGGAGTCATGAAATCGCGGGCGTTGTCAGCCTGCATTTGTAGCATTGTGTCGATGTCACTGTTGGACGGTTGATTTCTGAGGTAGAACTGCCCCGAGGTACGAAGGACATCTTGATGGATGATTTCCGCAAACTCCGACTAGATGCGAAAGAATTCTTGTCTGATGTCCGCGTCCTGGATTGCCGACACGCTCGCGGCCCAATCTTTGAGTTTACTCGATAGCAGAAGTTGATGATGGTCCCGTACGATCGCCCGCATGTGATGGATGGCGTAGGAGGCACCCTTCTAACCATCAGGCGACTGCTTGACGCAGCAGGATGTCGTATTGTGGGAGAACACGTGCTTGCCGTTCTTACGAATAGGCCTGGTGAAGGTGCCTCCAGATTTGGCGTAGCCGGGGAGAACATCATCAAGAACCTTCTTGACATTTGTGTAGTCTATGTTCGACTAACGGTCAGAGTCGAAATACGTGGCCATGGAATATTTGGGGCTTAGGAGGATGAGCATGGAATGTGTGTCACTGCAGAAAACACGGAATGTTAAAAGAAAAACGATCGAAATCTAAGAATTCATATGTTACGGGGCGGTTGAGGGGAGGACTTACTCGGGAAAGTAAGGCACGAGGAAGTTATCCTTATCTCGGTTTGCCAGAATGACGCCTTCGAGGTAAGAACTCGCGACTTGCCGGTCCCCAGCGCTGCCCAAGATCTTGGCACGCATGTAGAAGGGGTCGACTATCACGATGTCCGGGGTCTTGTCGCGAATGATCCGCATCTCCATACTCAGCGAAAATAGCCGAACGAAGGTGTAGTGCAGCGGATGAAGGTTCAACATAGCGTAGATGTCATCAAACCGCAGGACGATCGTACCCCCGATGGAGTTATCCACAAAGCCCTTGCCCTCTGGCACCTTGGCCGCGAAAACCGGGTATGCCACATCCTTCTCTCTGAGAAGCCGCTTCTCCAAAGAAAGAACACTGTCATGCAGACTCCGCATAGCACCGGTTGCAGCATCGAGCATATTTCTCGGTAGCATCGGCCTACCCGCCACATGCACCCTCCTCATTACATCCTCAGGTGAAGGTGGCCCGTCCTGATCACGGATCGTACTCGGTGCCGGCTGGCTCGCACCCTTGTTAGTCTTTCTTTTGCGTGCCTTCTTCTTCTCCTGTAATGGGACCGAGTTCTACTCACAGACGGCCTTCTTGAGTGTGTTGGGGCTGAATATTTCGCACCTCGCCTATCGGAGGCTCGGTGAAGTCGGCAGCTGGAGGCGTCTCCTGAGAACTGAACGGCAGACGACGCCTGTTGCAACTTGGTTTCTCTGTGGTACCAGCTAGATCGCGAACGTCTTTTGTAGGGTTGGGTTCTTGAGAAGGAGGCCCCATGAAGTCGCCACCATACCCATGATCGGCAAAGTACTGATCGACATTGGCAAATGTATCGTCGTCGTTGTCATCGTCGTCGTTCGGATCGTGTGCCATATGCATGTTTGGATCCAGTGGCATAGGGATGTCCGGCACCGTTGCGGCGGTCTTGTCATGGGGCGACTTGGTGCCGGCACGACTGGCGGTGTTGTCTTTGGGGTGGTGTCCCCCACCCCAAACGAATCTGGCTCTTCGGCCAAAGCAGGGGCCAGCTCAGGCAGGCGCTGAGGGTCATCACGTCATCATCGTCGGCCCTGACGGGTCGAATCGGAGGTAACAACTCATCGCAGCCTGGAAGCACCCGAACCAGTTGAACCCTAAACAAGTTGGGTGGCATCCTAGTACCGTGGAACACGGGGTTGCCCGGTTGAACGATTTTTCCCTTGGCGACAACGACCAACTCATTGTTCACGAAGCACAGGAGAGTGCACGGAACATCGGCGGTGCCCTGCGAAAACATGTAGGGCGTCAGGGATGCCCAGTCAAAGGCAAGGAGATGAAGTCCTCGGAAGAGAGAGGCTTAATTAGTTACCGTGATGATGGCGTCGAGCTCGGCTAATGTCGAGGAACCGCCAACGGCGGGCGTGAAGTTGACGGAGGGGCCTCTTGCTGCAGAGGTGCCGGCCGGTGTACACCCGGGTGCATTAAGCTCCCGTGCCGGCGTCGGAGACACCAATGCCGCCTCCGCTGGAGACACCAATGGCCCCGCCATCGCGTTCTGCGAGTTGCTGGCCGTGAAGCTGGGAATCGGGGGCGGCCCTTGTTGGCCGCTCGCAATCCACGTGTGCAACCCCTCGATCAAGGTAGGCACAGTGGCGGTGATCGTCGCTCCGAGTTGTTGTTGCACTTGCTCTTGGACAATCTCCGGAATCCTCGCCACTTGTGCCTTGAGTTCTTTAACCTCACGCGCCTGGCTTTCCGAGCTGGTCTTTTTCTCCTTTCACCCACCAGCGTTATAGTATGACGACCATTTTGTGGACAAGCCTTTGCCGGCCACACGACCAGCTGACGTCGGCTTACTGAGCTTATCCTTTTTCTTCATTACATTCAACGCCCTATTTAGAGTGGTGTCCCAAGGGTTGCTCTTAGTCAACCCCGCTCTACTGCTTTTCAGTCGCATGCGGAAGGAATGTGAACCATTTAGAAATTTGGCTTCATTAATTAGAATGCAACCATATGGAGCTAATTACGCGGGGGTGTATTCCTTACCAGAACAAGCTCAAGCGCCCTGGTCTTCGGATCCGTGGTAAGCTCCTTTGTTTTCGGGTCCTTCTTGTACTGGGCACTGACAAAGTTCCTGGTCTGCTTGTCACCGTACTTATCGAAGAGGGGCGGTAGGCCTTGCTCGGCACGGTCCGCCTCCTACTTGTCCCATATAGGCTCCGCCACTCTGTAACCGCCGAGACCGAGTGTGTGTTCCCCTAAGTTCAGCTCCCGCATTTCTTTCCCCCACTGACTTGATTCGGAGGTTGCGGTGCTCGAGCACTTGATATTGAAGTCGTTGTAGTCATCTTCGGTGATCGAAGGATTTTTCTCCTTGATCTTCTCATAACTCTCACCTTTCTCGATCATTCTCTTCACATTGCTTTTCCAAGTAGACAGGGCCGTGTTCATCTTCGTGAGGGCAGTATTGTTCACTTTATTCCCTTTGAGGCTTGTGTTTTCAAATTCAGCGGGGAACTTGTATCGTTCGTGCAGCTTCGTGAAGAGGAGGTTTGTCAGGACCCCGATCCTAAGTCACACCGATCTAGCTGTAACACGTCATATCACTTTGCGGCCTCACGCACGGTAACCCCACGGGTGCCACCTTACCTGGCCCGGGACCGTTTGCGCATTTTGGCACACGTATATGACAGTGTCGCTAGCATCCATATGACAGAGAACCCGGGCCGACATGGCTAGTTATAAACCAAAAGTGGCACTAAATTACAGAGACATGCATCCATGACCCAGCAACGAACGTGTCGGTCATCAACGTATGAACCCAAGTCGTAGCAAGCTACATGGACTTAAAGGAACAACGCGTGACATTTCCCCTAAGGGACAGACACAGGAACGAAGAAGGACACATGCCGGCCAGCCTACGTGTTCCGAGCAGTAGCAAGCTACCAAGGCTCATTGGAATCACAAGGAGGCATTTCCCTGTAAGATAGGCTACCAAAGGAAAACAACTAGGTGTCGGATCGCACACATACCAAGCATTTCAATCATACACGCAATATGCTCAATATGTGCAAATACAACATTGCATCACAACAGAACTCTATGACTCAAAGTAATTTATTTAAAAGGCTCCAAGAGCCATACATAACATATCCATACAGGTAGGGGTCACATGACCCAACACTCAAGTCATACAGTCATACAAGCACAAGCGGAAGCTACATGTCTGAGTACAGACAACTTAGAAAATAAATCAGGCTTGGTGTAGCCTGACTATCTACAAGGCCCTTCACAAGCTCCAGATCTCCGTCTGGGTGTCAAGCTACTCGTCGACGTCAACATCTATGTAGAACCCATCAGCAGGGGCAGGGTTCTCCTCTGCAACAGTTATTAAGCAAACATGAGTACAAAGGTACTCAGCAAGTCTTACCACAGAACCTATCATACATGCAACATTATCAAAGGGGGATAGTGGAGTTTATAGCAGAATGCCAGCTTTGACCTTGGCTAACCTATACTACAACTCTCAACAGATTGCAAGATGTTATTACGAACACGAGTCCTCTACTCACCACATCAATACACTACCGAGGATCCTCTTCTGTCATCCTACGGAAGGGCCATCCACGGCACTCACACTTATCTTGAGGCTTTTAGTAGTATCCATCAACTTGTCTATGAACTGTAAGAGTAACCAAGTAGTTCGTACCGCGAACAACGGCTATTCGAATAGTTTGATAACCCTGCAAGGGTGTACTTCTTCACACACGCTTTCACCACTTATCGCTGTTTACTCGGCGTGTACTCGGCAACCTTCAAGCGGAAGCCCAGCGAGGGTGTCGGCCACGACCTGACTAACTACTCAAGTCTCTCGTCCAGGTTTATCGCCTATTTGGGTTCCATCCATGGGGAGATCCGGCCGGGGTGTCGCTCACGGCCCTAAACGATGTGTACAGGGTTCCCGAGTCACCAAACGGGCAACCGGTACACCGTGCCACATACCTGTCGCATCACAACCCACCCCGAGGGTCAGCGTTGTGCACGACCTCCAGTAAACTATAAACACCAGAAACTAGTTGCAACTCCTGGACAGAGATCGAGGGTAATTAATAAGCCGAGAGGGTCCATTGGTTTCGGGCCCAATGCATGGTAGTAACTGCAACTTGAACCACACATACAGATCTCAGGTCCTATGGACGATTCCAATGAAACAACCCACCATGTACTCCTACATGGCCTTTCATCGATACCTTTACCAAGCGTGTTCCACACCTCCTTCTCTTTATCGGTAAGATTATTTCACTCTGATCCATCACCCAGATGAACCAGACCAGACACAACTCTAAGCATAGCAGGCAACATAAACAAACAGCATGGTGGATGACACATCACATGGCTCAATCAACTCCTACACATGCTAGTGGGTTTCAACTATTTACTGTGGCAATGACAGGTCATGCAAGGGAATAGGGTTCAACTACCGCAGCAAATAGCAGTTCACACGTTGTTGCCTTAATGCAGTAAAAGAAAGCAGGAGCGAGAAGATTGGGTTTGTATCGGAATAATCAATGATTGCTTGCCTGACAAGGTAGTTGTCGGGTACTGCTCTTCAGCTGGATAAGCAGTAGTATCCTCGGGAGCAGGACCTAACACAGAGAATACCGACGATACAATCATTAACAAACAAATGCAACAATATGATGCATGCTCATGACATGGCAAGATGCATGTGTGTTGGCTAATGCAACTAAAACCAGAAGGGTTTGAACCTATTTGAATCAAAGATTCAAATTGAAGTTCAAACTATTATTTAAATAAGTGCATTATCATGTTTTTGATGTACACAGCAAGTTAACTTGTTCAAACATGCATGAAACCAGTGCCATTGGAAATATTGGATTTTTCTGATCATTTTTCATATATAAATCTTTTCCATCTGAGCTATGGTTGATTTTATATGATTTTTAGAAGTTTTGGGTATTTTCTGGAATTTCCTGAATTATTTTAAATCTAAAAATCCCAGAAAAACCTTTACTGCGTCAGCATGACATCATGCTGATGTCAGGCAGTCAACAGGGCCAGTCCAAGTCAAACCTGACCAGTGGGACCCACTGGTCAGTGTCACAGTTAACTAATTAACTAATTAGAATTAAATTAACACCTAAACTAGGTTTGACTTGCGGGCAGGGCCCACATGTCAGTGACCCAGGGGTTCAAACCCGTGGTCAAAATAGGTCCAACTCGCCGGCCTTTAGCCGCCGGCGAGGCCAAACACGGCGGCGTGCTTCGGAAATCGCCTACGGTGCACGGCTCGAGCTGCGGTTGGGTGCGTTGGAAAGCCCTTGCTGTTGCGCGTCGGATGGCGGTGGCGCCAGACCTGGGGTGGCCGGAGACGACGGCAACGAGCTCGACGGCGGCGACCGGCGTCGGGCGTGTGTGGAGCTGCGGCTGCAGGGGCCTAGGCGATGCGTGCGTAGCACCTTTCGCATCTACGTGCTGCGGTGAGTGTGATGGACGGGTGCCAGTGACCAAATGGTCACGGGAGCATCACCGGCGGCAAGCACGGCGGCGGTGCGTGCGGTTGAGCTTTGTGCAGTGCGTTCCAGGGCGAAAGAGAGCCAACGAAGAGGGGGAGGATGAAGCTAGGCTCACAGGGGTTGCAGCAAGCGCCGGAGCGAGCTCGGAGGTGGTCGGAGCTGAGCGGAACGGCGAGAGGGATCTCCGCGGCCGGAGTTGGGGAAGAAGAGGTCGGGGGCATCTCCAGGGCGGGCGAGCGCTCGGGGCTCGGCCTGTTCGAAGCAGTCGAGGACGGCGGAGACAATGGACACCAAGGCGGGGCTCAGGGACGACGGTGGACGCAGCTTCTACGACGGCGCGAACACGGCGGCGTCGGCCATGGCGCGGAGAGAGCGAGGGAGAGGAACTGGGGGGAGGTGGAGGTGTCTGCGAGGTCGGGGAGGACGTGGACGACCGAACCATCCCTCCAGGACGGCGAGGGGATGAAGCAGGGCGGCGGGCAGCTGCGTGGCGCGCGGCGCGGTCGCCGTCGAGCACGTGCCTGCCTGCTTGGCCGAGCCAAGCAGCTCGCTGGAGCGGCAGCTGGGCTGGGCCGGCAGGTGGGCCGGGTGGCGCTAGGTAAGCTTCCTCTCTCTCTCTTTTTCCTATTTTCTTTTCTGTTTCATTTCTTTTGCAACTTTGTTTAATAAAATAAAATGCCAGAGCATTTTTATAACTCATAACACTTGTCATACCTACTGTATATATTATGAACAGTAGGAAACATTATAGTTTATGATTATTTGAGCATTTAAAATATTTTATAGCATTTAAATGCCTAAATTCAAATACCATAAGATTTAATCCAAAGCCCTTGAGTGTCCTAGAAAATTGTGCACCATTTTTAGCAGAGGTTTAAGACCAAGGCAGAAATGATGAACATTTTTGAAGGGCATTTTGTGTACATTGGAAAATATTTTAGCAAACCCTAGTTGTTAGGGGAGGGGTGCTGGGATTTCTGTTAATCCCATTTCAAGTTTCTTTGAATGTAGACATGATGCACACTCTAGCTAGGTCCTAATGCAAGTGCTAACTAGGGATGTGACAACTCACCCCCACTTAAAAGAATCGCGTCCCGAGATTCGGGTTCCTCCGGAAAGAGGGTGAGATTCGGGTTCCCAAGTAGCTTCACTCTCGGAATGATGTGACCATTGAACCTTGAGAAACTTGATATTGTGGCGTCGAGTGGTGCGCTCAGTTTGATCAAGAATACGAACGGGGTATTCTCGATATGTGAGATTATCCTGGAGATCAAGCATTTCGTGGTCCACTCCGCGGATAGGATCCGAGAAGCAACGCCTGAGTTGGGAAACGTGGAAAACATCATGAACTCTGGAGAGGTGCGGAGGTAGTTCCAATTGGTAGGCAACTTCTCCTCGTTTGGCAAGAATGCGAAAAGGACCGATGAAACGAGGGGCCAATTTTCCTTTGATACCGAAGCGATGGGTTCCCTTAAGAGGAGTAACCCGAAGGTAAGCCTTATCGCCGACTTCAAAAGTCACAGCCTTATGATGACTATCATATTGGCTCTTTTGGCGAGACTGGGCTGTTTTCAATCTCTCACGAACGATGCGAACTTGCTCTTCTGCTTCCTGGATCATATCCGGGCCAAAGAATTGTCTTTCCCCGGTTTCTGACCAGTTAAGAGGTGTTCGACACCTTCGTCCATATAGAACTTCGAAGGGAGCTTTGCCCAAGCTGGCTTGATAACTATTGTTATAAGCGAATTCGGCAAATGGAAGACATTTTTCCCATTCCATACCGAAAGAAATGACAGAGGCTCGAAGCATGTCTTCCAGAATTTGATTGACTCATTCCACTTGACCACTTGACTGCGGATGGAAGGCAGTACTGAAAGAGAGATGAGTTCCCATAGCATTCTGGAAACTTTCCCAAAATCGGGAAGTGAAAAGACTTCCACGGTCTGAGTTAATATCCAACGGTACACCATGAAGTGATACTATTCGAGAGACATACAAGTCTGCTAGCTGGCTAGCGGTAATGCTCTCGCGAACAGGCAGGAAATGAGCTACTTTAGAGAGGCGGTCGATAACGACGAAGATAGCATTATTCCCTTTCCTGGACCTGGGAAACCCGGTAATGAAGTCCATACCGACTTTGTCCCATTTCCATTCAGGAATAGCTAAAGGTTGAAGGGTGCCAGCAGGCCGTTGATGCTCTGCTTTGACTCGACGACAAACGTCGCAGTTAGCAATGAATTGAGCGATTTCTCTCTTCATCCTAGTCCACCAGAATCTCTGACGTAAGTCCTGATACATTTTGTTACTACCGGGATGAATCGTGTGAGGAGATTCATGAGCCTCCTTAAGGATCAAACGTCTTAGGTTTCGTACTTTAGGAACCACTAAACGGTTGCTAAAGAATACGACTCCTTGATCATCAGTTGAGAAACATCCTGCAACTCCTTTCTTGATGTTCCTCTTAATACGGGAAATTCCGAGATCAACCTTATGTGCTTTGATGACCTGATCCATAAGGGTAGGTTTCGCCACCAAGGTGGAAAGGAATCCTCGAGGAACAATGTGAAGGTTAAGCTTGCGAAATTCCTCGTGGAGAAGTGGTTGACTTTGTTGTAACATTAAGTTGTTACAATATGACTTACGACTTAGTGCATCAGCCATGACATTGGCCTTTCCAGGGGTGTAAGTGATTCCTAAGTCGTAGTCGGTGAGCAACTCAACCCAACGTCTTTGCCTGAGATTTAGATCCGGTTGAGTGAAGATATACTTCAAACTTTGGTGATCAGTGAAGATTTCACAGCGATTACCAAGAAGGTAATGTCGCCATGTTTTGAGTGCATGGACTACAGCTGCAAGCTCTAGATCATGAGTAGGATAGTTATCCTCATGTGGACGCAACTGTCGGGATGCGTATGCAATCACTTGACAATCTTGCATGAGAATGCAACCTAGTCCTTGTCGCGAGGCGTCGCAATAGATTATAAAATCCTTGGAAAAGTCTGGTGGTACCAGTACAGGTGCAGATGTCAGGCGTCTTTTCAGTTCCTGAAAACTGGACTCGCACTGTGGGGTCCACTCAAACTTTTTATGTTTCTTGAGGAGTTCGGTTAGAGGTTTAGCAACCTTGGAGAAGTTCTCGACGAAACGTCGGCAATAGCTCGCTAAGCCAAGAAAACTCCTAACTTGCTTGACCGATTCAGGGGGAGTCCAATCAAGGACGGCTTGAACTCGCTCGGGATTGACAGCAATACCCTTGCCAGAGATCACATGACCTAGATAGGTTACTTCTGGCAACCAAAATTCACATTTAGAGAATTTGGCATAAAGGCGGTGCTCTCGAAGCTTCGTCAATACCAGCCTTAAATGCTCGGCATGATCTTCCATGTTCTTGGAGAAAATGAGTATATCATCGAGTTATACCACGACGAATTTATCCAAATACTCCATGAATATAGAATTCATTAACCGAGAAAAGGTAGCTGGGGCATTGGTTAATCCGAAGGACATAACGGTATACTCATATTGGCCATAACGAGTAACGAAAACCGTTTTAGGAATGTCCCCGTTCTTGATTTTGATTTGATGGTAGCCCAATCTCAAATCCATCTTAGAGAAGACTGAGGATCCAGCGAGCTGATCATACAGGTCGTTGATCCTGGGAAGCGGATACTTGTTTTTTATGGTGACCAGATTGACAGGTCGGTAATCTACAACCATCCGCTCCGTTCCATCCTTCTTCTTGACGAAGAGGACGGGGCAAGCCCAAGGGGAAGAACTAGGACGGATGAAACCCTTTTGCAAGGACTCATCGAGTTGTTTCTTTAGCTCAGCTAATTCTAGTGGTGCCATCTTATAAGGTCTCCTAGAGATTGGGACAGTTCCAGGGATAAGATCTATCACGAACTCGACATCTCTGTCAGGTGGAACTCCTGGCAGTTCTTCTGGAAAAACATCCGGAAAGTCACGAACTATCGGGATATCTTCGAGTTCTGGTAGAGGGCTGGCATTAAGAGAGTAGAGCTGACGCTCAGCCATTCGAGTCAAGACATTGACTATCTTGCCGGATGGATGTGTAAGTTGAACAGTCCTAGTAAAGCATTTAATCTTGGCGTAATGAGTTGTCATCCAATCCATACCCAAGATGATGTTTATGTCCGAGGACTTGAGAGCGATTAAAGATGCAAGGAAAACAAGCCTATCGACAAGAATTTCATTTCCATGGCTTACCCTAGAGGTTTGCCACTTTGAACCAGGAGTTTGAATAACAATGAAGTAGGCATGTCACAAAAAGTCATGTTATGCAATCGAGCATAGCTCTCAGATATGAACGAATGGGATGCTCCAGTATCGAAAAGAACAGATGCCGGATGGCAATTTACGAGAAGCGTACCAAGGACGACGTTAGGATCCTCGTAAGCTTCTTCGGCAGAAACATAGTTGACATGACCACGTGCAGTGGGGATTGGCTTGACATAGTTCACCTTGCCGGTTGGCTTACCACGGCCAACGGGTTTTCCTGGCTGGTTCTGGGGACAATCACGCATGTAGTGTCTCGGTTCTCCACACTTGAAACAAGTCACAGTGGTGGTGCGTGGAGCAAAGTTGGAAGGTGGTCCTCCATAGGTCTTAGCAGGTGCAAACTGTTGAGTTGGGCGAGGCGCCTCATAGGATGGCCTCGGTGTATACTTGGGTCGCAGAGCAGTGTTAGGAACCCACACACGGCGCTTGTGAGAGCCAGAGCCGGATGAGGAACCAAGGTCTCGAGTATGCTTGCGGGTGGCCTCGAAGTCGGTCTGGCCTGTTTCAGCACTGATAGCCTTGTTTACCAACTTCTGGAAGGAAGTGCACTCGTGCAGACGTAGATATCGACGGAGTTCAGGGCTGAGTCCCTTGCGGAACCTCGCCTGCTTCTTGGCATCGGTGGATACTTCCTCAGGTGCATAGCGTGCCAAGTTACCAAACTCGCGACTATAGCCATCCACAGTTAAACGGCCCTGGGTGAAATTGCAGAATTCCCCCCGCTTGCGATCCATGAGACCTTCCGGAATGTGGTGTTCACGGAATGCCTCACTGAATTCAACCCAGGTAGTGACTTGGCCAGCAGGACGCATAGCTTCAAAGTTTTCCCACCAAAGACTGGCAGGGCCCTCAAGATGGTAGGCGGCGTAGATAACATTGTCAGCTTCGGCCACACGGGCAGAGTGTAGCTTGTGGGTGATACTACGTAGCCAGTCATCAGCATCCAGAGGTTCAGTGGAGTGATGGAACTTTGGTGGACACATCTTGATAAAATCGTGGATTGACACCACGTCATTCCTCTGACGGAACCCAGTGTTCTGCTCTATGCGTTGCAGCAGACGGTTGGTCTCTCTCTTGTTCCGTTCTGCTTCAAGCATAACTTCCGCCAAAGAGGGTGGCTGGGGCAGATTCCCATCTCTAGCCCCACTAGCCTCACCCTGCTCCTGAGCAGCAGGAGTGTTGCGAGTGTTGACCATCCTAGGAAAACAAAACAACGGTTTAGACAAGGATGGCAAAAATTTGACATAGAAGTGCAGAATGTAATGGATGACACGGAATGCAAGGATGTTCATCCGTACGACATGGTAATATAGGAACTGCTATATATACACCAGTGGTCATACACACCATACAAAGTTTAGTACAAGCCAAGGCTAAAGTACAACTGCGGTGAAAGACGATACATCCCATCAGAGGCATTCCAAGCTCCTATACATTATTTAACTACACCTCCGGAACTCATTACACACTAAGTCATATTCCACAAGACGCGCAGGACTGTGGAAATACAACTACTACAATACTACTACTACCACGGACTAGCTCAAACATTCGCGTAGTAGTCCTCGTAAAGATTACCACCGTAGCCTGGAAGTGGTACAGACGGATCTTGGAACTCGCGAGCACTCGAAGGCTGTGGACCATAGGGACATGGGTGTGGTCTCGGTCCCGATGCTGGTGGTAACCGACGCCCACGTGGAGGTGTAATACCCCCAACGTCACGCCAATCCATGCGATCAGGCAGACGAGTCCGCACAGGGTACAAATCTCGCATGTCCAGATATCCGGCGTGCACAGCAGGTGCAAGCCGTGTCAAAGTAGTCCAATGAGCGGCTCGAGTGTTATACAGCTCCATTCAGAGGGCACGGACCTCACGGTCCCTATCCTCCAACATCTGAACAGTGGTCTGAAGCAGTGGCTCTTCATGAGCAACATCAGTATACAAACCAGTGTAGTAGCCTTCCTCTCCGGGAAGTGAGGCTGGCATGTAACAGAACTCAGTGTTCAGCAACAGGGCATGCCTAGCACGGAGAATGGTCATCATCGAATAAGCGGCATCCTGCACTGCCATCTCGATGGTAATCCCGAGTCCATAAGACCAATGGATGGGATCATTAGCTCTGGGATATGAGGGGTATATCCGGACTGTGCAGAAATACTGACTTTGATTGAAATCCCGGTACTGTTCCTCCACGGTGTATTCAGGATACCAGCGATAACCGGTCTCAATCATCACACGGACTAGCATGGCCATGTGACCGGGCACATTAATGCACCGAGTCAAACGAACCACTTGGTGAGGGATACGGCCAGACATCTGAAACACGAGGTAATGCAAAGGCATTAGTGTTTCTGGAAGAAATCGGGCAGCATAACAACTGTAAATGCTCAAACAAAGATTTGAGACATCATAAAAATGATAGCATAGCCACCCAACAATTCCATATCAAGGTTCCGGGTTCAACAATCATCATACTCAAAAGGATAGAAACTGAACTGAGGCTTGAAACCAACAATCCTAAGAGTCTACGGATTAGTAACACGTGAACCAAGCAAGGATAAGAGGCCTAATCCTAAATCCCCGTAGAAAGAATAGACAGACTCAGATCAGAAGGGCATAAGATAAAGGAGTAAAAAGAGCCTTACGTTCCCTTCCACAATCAATTCCCCTACATATAACTAAGAATTTTTGTAGACTCAACATCGACCAGTTTGGCTTGAGAAACCTACAGGCAGTCCAGCTCTGATGCCAACGCTGTCAGGACCTCGATCCTAAGTCACACCGATCTAGTTGTAACACGTCATATCACCTGGCGGCCTCACGCACGGTAACCCCACGGGTGCCACCTTACCTGGCCCGGGACCGTTTGCGCATTTTGGCACACGTATATGACAGTGTCGCTAGCATCCATATGACAGAGAACCCGGGCCGACATGGCTAGTTATAAACCAAAAGTGGCACTAAATTACAGAGACGTGCATCCATGACCCAGCAACGAACTTGTCGGTCATCAACGTATGAACCCAAGTCGTAGCAAGCTACATGGACTTAAAGGAACAACGCGTGACATTTCCCCTAAGGGACAGACAGAGGAACGAAGAAGGACACATGCCGGCCAGCCTACGTGTTCCGAGCAGTAGCAAGCTACCAAGGCTCATTGGAATCACAAGGAGGCATTTCCCTGTATGATAGGCTACCAAAGGAAAACAACTAGGTGTCGGATCCCACACATACCAAGCATTTCAATCATACACGCAATATGCTCAATATGTGCAAATACAACATTGCATCACAACAGAACTCTATGACTCAAAGTACTTTATTTAAAAGGCTCCAAGAGCCATACATAACATATCCATACAGGTAGGGGTCACATGACCCAACACTCAAGTCATACAGTCATACAAGCACAAGCGGAAGCTACATGTCTGAGTACAGACAACTTAGAAAATAAAACAGGCTTGGTGTAGCCTGACTATCTACAAGGCCCTTCACAAGCTCCAGATCTCCGTCTGGGTGTCAAGCTACTCGTCGACGTCAACGTCTATGTAGAACCCATCAGCAGGGGCAGGGTTCTCCTCTGCAACAGTTATTAAGCAAACATGAGTACAAAGGTACTCAGCAAGTCTTACCACAGAACCTATCATATATGCAACATTATCAAAGGGGGATAGTGGAGTTTATAGCAGAATACCAGCTTTGACCTTGGCTAACCTATACTACAACTCTCAACAGATTGCAAGATGTTATTACGAACACGAGTCCTCTACTCACCACATCAATACACTACTGAGGATCCTCTTCCGTCATCCTACGGAAGGGCCATCCACGGCACTCACACTTATCTTGAGGCTTTTAGTAGTATCCATCAACTTGTCTATGAACTGTAAGAGTAACCAAGTAGTTCGTACCGCGAAGAACGGCTATTCGAATAGTTTGATAACCCTGCAGGGGTGTACTTCTTCACACACGCTTTCACCACTTATCGTCGTTTACTCGGCGTGTACTCGGCAACCTTCAAGCGGAAGCCCAGCGAGGGTGTCGGCCACGACCTGACTAACTACTCAAGTCTCTCGTCCAGGTTTATCGCCTATTTGGGTTCCATCCATGGAGAGATCCGGCCGGGGTGTCGCTCACGGCCCCAAACGATGTGTACAGGGTTCCCGAGTCACCAAACGGGCAACCGGTACACCGTGCCACGTACCTGTCGCATCAAAACCCACCCCGAGGGTCAGCGTTGTGCACGACCTCCAGTAAACTATAAACACCAGAAACTAGTTGCAACTCCTGGACAGAGATCGAGGGTAATTAATAAGCCGAGAGGGTCCATTGGTTTCGGGCCCAATGCATGGTAGTAACTGCAACTTGAACCACACATACAGATCTCAGGTCCTATGGACGATTTCAATGAAACAACCCACCATGTACTCCTACATGGCCTTTCATCGATACCTTTACCAAGCGTGTTCCACACCTCCTTCTCTTTATCGGTAAGATTATTTCACTCTGATCCATCACCCAGATGAACCAGACCAGACACAACTCTAAGCATAGCAGGCAACATAAACAAATAGCATGGTGGATCACACATCACATGGCTCAATCAACTCCTACACATGCTAGTGGGTTTCAACTATTTACTGTGGCAATGACAGGTCATGCAAGGGAATAGGGTTCAACTACCGCAGCAAATAGCAGTTCACACGCTGTTGCCTTAATGCAGTAAAAGAGAGCAGGAGCGAGAAGATTGGGTTTGTATCGGAATGATCAATGATTGCTTTCCTGACAAGGTAGTTGTCGGGTACTGCTCTTCAGCTGGATAAGCAGCAGTATCCTCGGGAGCAGGACCTACCACAGAGCATACCGACGATACAATCATTAACAAACAAATGCAACAATATGATGCATGCTCATGACATGGCAAGATGCATGTGTGTTGGCTAATGCAACTAAAACCAGAAGGGTTGTAACCTATTTGAATCAAAGATTCAAATTGAAGTTCAAACTATTAGTTAAATAAGTGCATTATCATGTTTTTGATGTATACATCAAGTTAACTTGTTCAAACATGCATGAAACCAGTGCCATTGGAAAGATTGGATTTTTCTGATCATTTTTCATATATAAATCTTTTCCATCTGAGCTATGGTTGATTTTATATGATTTTTAGAAGTTTTGGGTATTTTCTGGAATTTCCTGAATTATTTTAAATCTAAAAATCCCAGAAAAACCTTTACTACGTCAGCATGACATCATGCTGACATCAGGCAGTCAACAGGGCCAGTCCAAGTCAAACCTGACCAGTGGGACCCACTGGTCAGTGTCACAGTTAACTAATTAACTAATTAGAATTAAATTAACACCTAAACTAGGTTTGACTTGCGGGCAGGGCCCACATGTCAGTGACCCAGGGGGGTCAAACTCGTGGTCAAAACAGGTCCAACTCGCCGGCGTTTAGCCGCCGGCGAGGCCAAACACGGCGGCGTGCTTCGGAAATCGCCTACGGTGCACGGCTCGAGCTGCGGTTGGGTGCGTTGGAAAGCTCTTGCTGTTGCGCGTCGGATGGCGGTGGTCGCCGGACCTGGGGTGGCCGGAAACGACGGCAACGAGCTCGACGGCGGCGACCGGCGTCGGGCGTGTGTGGAGATGCGGCTGCAGGGGCCTAGGCGATGCGTGCGTAGCACCTTTCGCATCTACGTGCTGCGGTGAGTGTGAGGGATGGGTGCCAGTGACTAAATGGTCACCGGAGCATCACCGGCGGCGAGCACGGCGGCGGTGCGTGCGGTTGAGCTTTGTGCAGTGCGTTCTAGGGCGAAAGAGAGCCAACGGAGAGGGGGAGGATGAAGCTAGGCTCACAGGGGTTGCAGCAAGCGCTGGAGCGAGCTCGGAGGTGGTCGGAGCTGAGCGGAACGGCGAGAGGGATCTCCGCGGCCGGAGTTGGGGAAGAAGAGGTCGGGGGCGTCTCCAGGGCGGGCGAGCGCTCGGGGCTCGGCCTGTTCGAAGCAGTCGAGGTCGGCGGAGACGATGGACACCAAGGCGGGGCTCAGGGACGACGGTGGACGCGGCTTCTACGACGGTGCGAACACGGCGGCGTCGGCCATGGCGCGGAGAGAGCGAGGGAGAGGAACTGGGGGGAGGTGGAGGTGTCTGCGAGGTCGGGGAGGACGTGGACGACCGAACCATCCCTCCAGGATGGCTAGGGGATGAAGCAGGTCGGCGGGCAGCTGCGTGGCGCGCGGCGCGGTCGCCGTCGAGCACCTGCCTGCCTGCCTCGCCGAGCCAAGCAGCTCGCTGGAGCGGCAGTTGGGCTGGGCCGGCAGGTGGGCCGGGTGGCGCCAGGTAAGCTTCTTCTCTCTCTCTTTTTCCTATTTTCTTTTCTGTTTCATTTCTTTTGCAACTTTGTTTAATTAAATAAAATGCTAGAGCATTTTTATAACTCATAACACTTGTCATACCTACTGTATATATTATGAACAGTAGGAAACATTATAGTTTATGATTATTTGAGCATTTAAAATATTTTATAGCATTTAAATGCCCAAATTCAAATACCATAAGATTTAATCCAAAGCCCTTGAGTGTCCTAGAAAATTGTGCACCATTTTTAGCAGAGGTTTAAGACCAAGGCAGAAATGATGAACATTTTTGAAGGGCATTTTGGGTAAATTAGAAAATATTTTAGCAAACCCTAGTTGTTAGGGGAGGGGTGCTGGGGTTTCTGTTAATCCCATTTCAAGTTTCTTTGAATGTAGACATGATGCACACTCTAGCTAGGTCCTAATGCAAGTGCTAACTAGGGATGTGACAAGGTTGCGCAAGTTCCCTCGGTCAGGATGCCTCAGGTTCTCGGTGTTGATCGAGACGGTGCTCCGGAGAATGCTCCCGAGCTGAACCGAGTACCCCTTGACTATTCGTTCTGGCGCCGTTGGATTCCTGTCGGAGTCCACTTTAGTAAATTCCTCCTTGAGGGTGCGGAGCACGATCGGGCGCCGGTCCTTCCGTTGCCTCTTCGGTTGGCTGCCAGCTGTGCGTGCGCCGCTATCATCAATGGTGGCATCCACGGCGGCACCATCAGTGGTGGCATCCTCGGCGGAACCATCAGTGGGGTCATCCTCGGCGGTACCATCAGTGGTTTCAGGATCGGTGGGGAAGGCGGCGTCCTCATACAAGTGAGGTTGTTCCTCCATCTCCTGGGACAGCTCCCAGAATGCCTTGCCACCCGAACCCCCGGCCTCATCGTTGTTGGCCATGTTTCTCTCTAAATAGGAAAAACGTTTGGTCAAAAAGTTGGTTATTGTCAAGGAACAAGATCATGGTCTCATCATTTAGGGTATGTCGACACCGAGGCATCCTAAAAGCTAAGCTTTTATCATTGAGGGTTTTTCGACGCCGAGGCACCCTAAAAGCCTAAGCTTTTATCATTTCGGTTTTTATCGACACTGAGGCACCCTAAAAGCCAAGGTTTTATAATTTATGGTTTGTCGACACCGAGGCATCCTAAAAGCTAAGCTGGGAAGGAGAATTCTAAGTTGGGCCTAATCACCTGGCTCTATTACCGCCTATGGTTTAATGCAGAATAAAGGGGCAGTTGATCCTACTTAATTAACTACTAAGATACCCCGGCCCATGCATTAGTCACAAGTACCCCATATGTCCTATTTTTAGCAAAGTCATGCTAAAATTCACGGAAAATTTCAGCATGACCTTTGCTGAAAATAGGACATATGGAGTACCCGAATTTGCCGGAATGGAAGTTAATCGACATTCCAGCAAACTCAAGGGCCTCTCGGGGTACCTGCAAAATCATCACGACACGATGGTCGGAGACAAAACCCAGCAGTGCAAAGTGGGGAAATCTGCCATGTCTAAACATGGATATTTCCAGTAGGTGATTGGACCAGTGAAGCTATAAGATGTTACAGTACAAACAAATTAAAGCAGCAGCAATAATAACAGGCTTATGTGCATGAACATGAATCTGTATCTATTGTCGCTATGATCTAGTAATAAGAATAAGACATGTCAATTTCAATTTCAATTACCCATCACATAAATCAGATCGACCTTGTTGATTTGATTCACAAATCTACCAAAATATTGTGGCAGTCACTTCCAAGCAAGAAAACACAAAATTCACTGACCAATTTTAATTTGTAAGACAATTGAGCTAAAATCTCAGTGTACTGAAGCTGAAACTAGTTAACTGTATCAAGTATATATATGAAGATGACATATAGATGAGCTCTTTAATGTGCTTGCAGTTACATCAACAGCTTTTTGTGTCTTTTGACAGTACCACATTGATAAGATCCATTACGAAAGAGAAGATATATTTCAAATAAATCAATGGTCAGAAGTCACATTGGAGACTGTGAAAATACCCAATTAACATGTAGTTTGACTCGGATGGTAAGAATTTTGACTGCAAATAGTTATAACATTTTTTATAATAATAAGTCGAATGAAGTTAAAGTTAACTAATGGAGTTAACTGAATTTAATTAACAAAGACGCGCTACTAAACCGCAACAGTAAACAAAGACGTCCTTTAGGTAGGGTGGTCATGCTTCTTCTTGTGGTGTATGTTGCTACTTCATCATCGTCGTCATGTTCGATCCTCGGGTTGCCGTACTTGTCGAAGTCTTGCTCATTGGCTACTCCATCCATTCCGATGATCTTCCTTTTGCCTCTCCTCATGACAACACGACTGGGCTTTGACCGGTCGGTATTGAAGAAGCATTGGTCAACTTGGGAAGCCAGTACCCATGGCTCATTTTTCGCGGTGACGTTTGCGCCCGCGGTCTTGGATTTGGCTTCGGGTATAACCATGGTGGTGAAATACCGGTCTTCTTTTAGGACGCTCTTGGCCATCTGACACGGAACATCGGGACCTTCTCTCAAGCGTAGCTCAGCTCCCAGATCTCCTCGATCCTTCCGTAGTATCTGTCCTTGTCGTTACTGGTGTAGGATAACATCGTTACCCCGGAGTTCTGATAACCATCGCTCTTCATGTCCTTGGCCTCGGTGTAGAATGTGTAGCCATTGATATCGTACGCCTCATAGGTCATCAGGTTGTGCTCGGCGCCCTGTGACAAGGCGAATATGAGTTGTTCTTCCGCGGAAGAATCCTCATGTAAAGGGTACGACAGAAGCTTCTGCTTGAACCAACGCGTGAAACATGAGTTGTGCTCTTTGATTATATCTCCGTCCGTCCTCTGTTGGCCTCGGTCATTGTACGTCTTCTCAATAAAGGTTTTGTGCTCTACCACCCAAGGATCGGCCACGTCTATGTGTTGTAGCGCGACTAGGATTGCTCTTTCAAAGTCGGCAAGTCGACCCTCGAAGTCGACATGCATTTCGCGGCGACCCTCACGGTGATCCCATCTAGCGAGCCTGCCGAGGTGCCTGTTGATGGGCAGACCAATGGGGTTCTCGATGCCTAGATAATTCGTGCAGTAGGAGATGCACTCTACAGTCAGAAAGCCCCTGGCTATGCTTCCCTCTGGACGTGACATGTTGCGAACGTATCCTTTGATGACACCATTCATCCTTTCGAACGACATCATGTTGTGAAGGAACGTCGGCCCGAGTTGGATGATATCGTCCATGATATGGACCAGCAGATGCACCATAACGTCGAAGAATGCGGGCGGGAAGTACATCTCAAGCTCGCATAGTATCACCACGATCTCTTCCTGTAGCCTTCTGAGTTGCCTCACGCCAACCGACTTCCGAGAGATGACGTCGAAAAAGTTGCAAAGGCCAAATAGCGTTTCACGGACGTGCGCGTCCATGATCCCACGGATTGCAACTGGAAGTATCTGCGTCATCAGCACGTGACAGTCGTGAGACTTCATCCCGCTGAACTTCAGCTTCGCTGGGTCTAGGTATCTGCTTATCTTCCCCGCGTAACCGTAAGGAAGTTTTACTCCTACAAGGCAGGTGAAAAACTGCTCGATCTCCTCCTGACTTAGAGTGAAGCACGCGGGAGGGTAGTCATTTCCGGTCTTCTTGGCCTTTTTGCCTTTGCGACAACTTTCCGTGTCCTGCTTCGCCTCATCATCATCATCATATATAGCGTGAAGCTCCTGCCTGATGCCCATTGATTTCAAGTCTGCCCTTGCTTTCGGCCCATCTTTGGTCCTCTCTGGCTTGTTGAGCAGGGTACCAAGCAGACTCTCGCACACGTTCTTCGTGATATGCATGACATCAAGGCTGTGAGTCACACGGTGGATCTTCCAGTACGGCAAGTCCCAGAAAACAGACCTTTTTTTCCATACCACTGCAGACGAGGAGTGATCGGAAAGTACCACACCACTTTTCGAGGAGCTTTCTTCCTCTTCTTGTATCGAGTGACGCCACACACCGGACATATGGTAGACTCCACGTGCTTGTCCCGATAAATGATGCAATTGTTCATGCACACATGGTATTTCATGTGCGGTAAATCCAGAGGACACACGATTTTCATCGCCTCCTTGAAACTGGTCGGGCACTTGTTCCCCTTGGGAAGACGTTCGTGCCAGAATGACATGTTCTCGTCGAAGCATGCGTCGGTCATTTTGTTTTTTACCTTCATATCCAGATCCATGAGAGTTACTTTCAGGCGGGTATCCTCGGGCCTGCATCCTTCATACAATGGAGTAACCGCGTCTAACTCAAGTTGATCCATCTTGGCTTTCTCTCGGGCGGCAGCTCTTGCGTTATCCGTCTGCTTGAGAAGCAGCTCTTGAATATGAGGGTCATGCACCCAGCCCATCGATGGTCCAGCTTCGTCTGCTCCGCCGGCATCATCATCTTCATGATCATGCCCGTCGTCAGCTCCGGCATCTTCCTCATCATCATGTCCTGCATCTTCTACATGATGACTGTGTACAGCATCACCGTCGTGATCATCTCCTGGGGATTCTTCGTCTTCTCGATTGCCCGAGCCGCGGTGGTTGTCTTGCTGCCCTTCCTCATTTCTTGCCCGGCCCTCATGGACGACTTCGTAGTCATCTTCATCACCTTGCCACCGATAGCCATCCATGAAACCACGTAAGAGCAGGTGGTCCCGCACCTGCCCGGAATCCGGGTCCGCAATAAGGCTCTTCAGCTTGCATCTTCGACACGGACATCTTATCAACGTCTCGTTCTTTTGAACCATCTCGGCCTTCGTGGAGCTCAAAAACCTATTCACGATGCCTTCGGTCATCGTGCGGACCATGGTCGCCTGCGGGGTAGAGCAAAATGATATTTTAGAACCAAAAAAATTTGGCATGACTTTCCCTAAAAATAGGACCAAAAAGAATGCTTAATGCCAAAATTCTCGCCGAAACGGAAATGAATCAACATTCCGGCAAAATATTGGCAACTATCGCATTTCAAATACCGGTACACCTCCAAACACAAACACATATGCAACACCAAAAACATATGCAACACCACGAACATACATAGATCTAGCTAGGCCATAAAAAGTGCATGTGCACATTGTTGTAGGGAGAACAACATAAATATAGCTTCCCCCCTTACTTACCTATCAAAACAAGGTAATTTAACCACTTAATTTGAATGAATCTATGGTGGAAATGAGGTGAAAAAGAGGAGGCACCCGAGACAAGGAGGAGGTGGAGAGAATGAAGTGGGGGAGAAAGTGAGTGTGGGTAGGAGTGGCTGTCCAAAATATCTTGTTGGTGCCCACTTAGGAATGGCGCACCACCTCAAAATGCGCCATTAGTAACCCAGGTTACTAATGGCGCACCTTCTGGTGGTGCGCCATTAGTAGTTTTGCAAAAAAATAAAAAAATAAACATACTAATGGCGCACTGTCCCAAAGTGCGCCATTACTAGTTTAAACTAGTAATGGCGCACTGTGGAACAGTGCGCCATTAGTAGTGTTACAAAAAAAAGAATAAAAAATATATAAAAAAAACAAGAGTAGTGGCGCACTCTGTGACTGGTGCGCCATTACTAGTTACAACTAGTAATGGCGCACTGTGTCTGGATGCGCCATTAGTATGTTTGGAATAGGAAAAAAATTTGATACTAATGGCGCACCCTGAGCCAGGTGCGCCATTAGTGTATTCAAATCTAATGGCGTACCAGAAGGTGGTGCGCCATTAGTAAATACTAATGGCGCACCGCTTGTCTGGTGCGCCATTAGTGTCAATCCCATCTATAGCCCTTTTTCTAGTTGTGTAAGAGTCTACGGGTTAGTAACACGTGAACCTAGTAAAGATGAGAGGCCTAGTCCTAAACCCCCGTAGAAAGAATAGGATGACTCAGATCAGAAGGGCATAAGGTAAAGGAGTAAAAAGAGCCTTACATTCCCTTCCACAATCAATTCCCCTACATATAACTAAGAATTTTTCTAGACTCAACATCGACCAGTTTGGCTTGAGAAACCTACATGCAGTCCGGCTCTGATGCCAACGCTGTGAGGACCTCAATCCTAAGTCACACCGATCTAGCTTGTAACACATCATATCACTTTGCGGCCTCACGCACGGTATCCCCACGGGTGCCACCTTACCTGGCCCGGGACCGTTTGCGCATTTTGGCACACGTATATGATTGTGTCGCTAGCATCCATATGATAGAGAACCCGGGCCAACATGGCTAGTTATAAACCAAAAGTTGCACTGAATTACAGAGACATGCATTCATGACCCAGCAACGAACGTGTCGGTCATCAATGTATGAACCCAAGTCATAGCAAGCTACATGGACTTAAAGGAACAACGTGTGACATTTCCCCTAAGGGACAGATACAGGAACGAAGAAGGACACATGCCGGCCAGCCTACGTGTTCCGGAGCAATAGCAAGCTACCAAGGCTCAGTGGAAGCACTAGGAGGCATTTCCCTGTAAGATAGGCTACCAAAGGTAAACAACTAGGTGTCGTATCCCACACATACCAAGGATTTCAATCATACACACAATATGCTCAATATGTGCAAATACAACATTGCATCACAACAGAACTCTATGACTCAAAGTACTTTATTTAAGAGGCTCGAAAGAGCCATACATAACATATCCATACAGATAGGGGTCACATGACCCAACACTCAAGTCATACAATCATACAAGAACAAGCGGAAGCTAACATGTCTGAGTACAGACTACTTGGAAATAAAACAGGCTTGGTGTAGCCTGACTATCTACAAGCCCCTTCACAAGCTCAGGATCTCCGTCTGGGTAGCAAGCTACTCGTCGACGTCAACGTCCATGTAAAACCCATCAGAAGGGGAAGGGTTCTCCTCTGCAAAAGTTATTAAGCAAACATGAGTACAAAGGTACTCAGAAAGTCTTACAACAGAACCTATCATACATGCATCGTTATCAACAAGGGTAGTGGAGTTCATAGCAGCAAGCCAGCTTTGACTCTTGGCTAACCTATACTACAACTCTCAGCAGATTGCAATATAAGACTACGTACACGAGTCCTCTACTCACCACAACAATACACCACCGTGGATCCTCTTCCGTCATCCTACGGAAGGGCCATCCACAACACTCACACTTGTCTTGAGGCTTTTAGTAGTATCCATCAACTTGTCTATGAACTGTATAAGCAACCAAGTAGTCCGTACCGCGAACAACGGCTATTCGAATAGATTGGTAACCCTGCAGGGGTGTACTTCTTCACACATGTTTCCACCACTTAGCGTCTGCACACGACATGTGCTCGGCAGACTTCAAGCGAAAGCCGACGTGGGTGTAGACCGCGACCTGACCAACCACTCAAGTCTCTAGTCTAGGTTTATCGCCTATTTGGGTTCCATCCGTGGGGAGATCCGGTCGGGGTGTCGCTCACGGCCCCAAACGATGTGTATAGGGTTCCCCAGTCACCAAACGGGCGACCGGTACACCGTGCCACGTACCAACCGCATGACAGCCCACCCAGAGGGTCAGCGCTGTGCACGACCACCAGTAAACTACAAACACCAGAAACTAGTTGCAACTCCTGGACAAAGAACAAGGGCAGTCAATAAGTCGAGCGGGGTCATATTTCAGGGCCCAATGTGTGGTAGTAGCTGTAACTTGAACCACACATACAGATCTCAGGTCCTATGGACGGTTCCAATGAAATAACCCACCATGTACTCCTACATGGCCTTTTATCGATGCCTTTACTAGACATGTTGCACACTTCCCTCTCTTTATCGAGCATGATCATTTCACTCTAATCCATCACCCAAATGAACCAGACCTGACACAACTCTAAGCATAGCAGGCAACATAAACAAATAGCATGGTGGAACACACATCACATGGCTCAATCAACTCCTACACATGCTAGTGGGTTTCAACTATTTACTGTGGCAATGATAGGTCATGCAAAGGAATAGGGTTCAACTACCGCATCAAGTAGCAGTTCGCACGTTGTTGCCTTAATGCAGTAAAAGAGAGCAGGAGCGAGCAGATGGGTTTTTATCGGAATGATCAATGATTTCTTGCCTGACAGATTGGTTGTCGGGTACTGCTCTTCAGTTGGATACGCGGAAGTATCCTCGGGAGCAGGACCTACCACGGAGAACACCGACGATACAATCAATATACAAACAAATGCAAAAATATGATGCATGCTCATGACATGGCAAGATGAATGTGTTTTGGGCTAATGCAACTATAAAACAGAAAGGTTTGAGCTCATTTGAATCAAAGATTCAAATTTATACCCAAACTATTATTTATTAAAGTGCATTATCATGTTCTAAAGTGAATAGCAAGGTTAACTTGCTCAAACATGCATGAAACCAGTGCCATTGGAAAGATTGGATTTTTCTGATCAATTTTCATATATAAATCTTTTCCATGTGAGCTACTGTTGAATTTATATGTTTGTTTGAAGTTTAAAGCATTTTCTGGAATTTCCTGAATTGTTTTAAATCAATTAATCCCAGAAAGGCATTTACTGCGTCAACATGACATCATGCTGACGTCAGCAAGTCAACAGGGTGGCCCAGGTCAAACCTGACCAGTGGGACCCACTGGTCAATGTCACAGTTAGTTAACTAACTAATTAGGATTAGTTTAGGCACTAACCTAGGTTTGACTAACAGGAAGGGCCCACATGTCAGTGACCCAGGGGAGTCAAACCCCTGGTCAAACTGGGCTGATACGCCAGCGTTTAGCCGCCGGCGAGGCCAAACGCGGCGGTGGGGTGCGGGATTCGTGCTCCGGCGACCAAATCGACGGCGGAGCACGTCTACGTGCTGCTGGTGAAGTGCCGCATCGAGTGGTGGTGGTGGTTGGCCTCGGGGTCGCCGGAAACGACGCCGGCGACGAGTGCAGCGGCTGCTGGAGCTCGGGTGAGCTCGGGCTAGTCGCTAAAGGGCACGGCGAGGCTCGTGGTGAGGTGCTCTAGGCTCCTGGAGGTGCGATGAAGCTAATGGACAAGGTGGCGCGGCCGTTGGGTGGCCGGAGCCTCGTCGACGACGAGCTCCATGGCGGCGCGTGCAGGTGAGCTTTGTGCAGTCGGTACAGGGCTCGAGGGGGGAAACAGAGAGGATGGGGAGGTAGCTGGGCTCACGGCGGTCGCGTTGGAGTTAACGGCAAGGTCGGGGACGAGCTGATGCGTCGGTGAGGTCGCCGGCGATCTCGACGGACGAACGGGGGAGAAGTGCTCGGGGACGGTGTGTTGGAGCTTCCGGAGATGCGTGGCTCATCGGGGAGGCATAGCAGATGGTGGCGGGGCTCGGGGACACGACATCGAGGCAAGGGGAGCTCGGTGGCTGCGGCTATGGCGGCAAGACGGCGGCGGCTGCGTCGGCCATGGCGAGGAGAGGGCGAAGGAGAGAGGCAGGGGGAGAAGTGAGGCGTCCAGGGCGTTCGGGCGATGACGTGGAGGCGAACCAGGCTTCGTGGAGGGGAGGGGAGTTAAGAAGGGCGGCGGGCAGCTACGTGGCGACCGCAGGCTCGCTGGCATGCTCCTTTGTGCCTACTTGGCCAGAGGAAGCAGCTGCGTGGAGCGGCTGCTGGGCTGGGCCGGCCAGGTGGGCCGATCTGGTAAGTCCCTCTCTCTCCTCTCTTTTCTATTTTGTTTCTGTGTGTTTTGTTTTTCAACTTTGTTGAATTAATAAAAATGCTAGGGCATTTTTATAAATCATGAAACTAGTCATGCCCACTGTATATAATATGAACAGCATGGAACATTTTAGTTTATGATTATTTGGGCACCTAAAATATTTTATAGCATTTAAATACCCAAATGCAATTACAATATGAATTAATCCAGAGACTTTTGGATGTCCTAGAAAATTGTGCACCATTTTTGGCAGAGGTTTAAGACCAAGGCAAAGATGATGAACATTTTTGAAGGGCATTTTGGGTACATTGGAGAAGATTTTATTAAACCCTAGTTCTTAGAAGAGGGGTGCTGGGGTTTCTGTCATTCCCATTTCAAGTTTCTGTAGAAAGTAAACATGATGCACACTCTAACTAGTCCTAATGCAAGCACTCACTAGGGATGTGACATGGAACACCGTACTCTGATGAGTGCGGTCATGGAGAAGATTCAGTCCGTCAAAGGCGGACTGAACGATGCCTTCAACAGCCTACTGACAGGCTTCGAGGTATGCGACGTAATGTTCTAAAAAGAACTCTTTCATTTTATACATATATACATAGGCAATAGCCCCTGATGCTTTGTTTGATTCTGAACATAATCGGACAAAGGATCCATGTTATAGCATGTAACAGAGCTCAACTGTGTACTATGATTTTGAATAGGCTTCGCTAGTAGCGGCATCTGTCCAGGCCGCAGAGGTTTCCGAGCTCAATTAGAAGCTTAAACTAGCTGACGAGCAGCTCGACCTCGTCAACAAGCGTTTTGATGAAACACAAGGTATGTGAATTTTTGAAAAAATGATATGTGAAAATCACTATATGTTTGATCTCTCCGAGTATGAACTCATTGTATGATATGATTTGTGTAACAGTTGACACTGTTGAGGTCGAGGCCCTTAAGGGCGAGCTCGTGAAGGCCAAGGAGGAGGCCAAGTTGAGAAAAGTAGCCGCCGACAAAGCGGCTACCGACCTAATGGCCAAACAGGCCGTGCGTCAACAGCAGGAGTCGCGGGTGACAGAAGTCGAGGAAAAACTGCGAGATGCCATTCGCAAGTTCGAGGTGTTGGAGCAAGCATCCACACTCAATACGACAGTCAATGATGCCAAGGAGGCACGGAGTGAGCCGCGCAGCGCTCACGAGGAGATCAAACAAGCGCGGCAGATAGCAGCTGGTAAGACTTTTCTCTTGCAGAGTATCTTCGGAGGTCGGAGGTATCTTGCGCTGACGTGATTATGGAGTTCTCCAGGCGTGTTTGCAGATCTACCGAGGAGCATCGCCAACGCTGCCCAATACTTCCGACCCCAAGAGGGGAACAACACGGAGAAGCTGTTCTGGTCGCAATTCCTTGCGCCTGAACATCCAGTGCCCCTCAATGACCAGATGAAGCATCTGGTCGAGCTACATAATATGGCAGGTACAGCCATGAAGGACTTTATAGTCTGGCTACCGCCCGCTGATCCAATCCCAAGTAGCTACTTTGGGTTGGTGAAGCGACTCGTCAACGCGAGTCCACGGGTCGACGCTGTTAAGCGTTCGACCTGCATAGAAGGTGCCCGTATGGCCTTCGCCCACGTCAAGGTGCACTAGGCGAAGATGAAGGCCGCTGAGATAGCGACTGCTGGCCCAGCAGACGGCAAGGATCATCGAACACCGGAAAGGTACTTCGGTGATGTCCTAGTAGGAGCCCGCCTTGTAGAGGGCCAGTGCTCAAAGGATGTAATATTTGAGTGATTGTATTCAGATTATAAGGACTAAGCTTATGAACCGATGTATATAATTTCGTGCTCTTGTATTGTAAGCGACTTTTCCTCCTGTGCGGCTGTTTATTTAAACTTGAAAGTTTCCAGTCGTCGGCTTCAGCCCCCATGTAGATACTACGGCGGTGTTCGGTAATGCGCGTAAACACTCTTTATCCAACATCTTGGTCCATAAAGGAGGTGTCCGTGGAGCGAACAAGGCAATCAGACTACGTGGCTTTAATGCTTTCACTTAGCCATAGGAGCTTGACTGGTGGGGCTAAGTACTAGCCCCTGGTGCATGTGCGGCTTTCCAAACTATGATGCCCACTGTACGCGGCTGGGAAAGACCAGCCCGTCATATAACACTGAGTAGATCACTATCGATCATAGTATAACACTAGGTCACCGAATTGCTTGACCGCTCTAGCTTCATCATGACAGTTAGTTTTCGGCTTTCTCTACTAAGGTATTGACCGGACGAACCAGAAGTACAATCGTAGTAGTTCTCCCTTTACTACCTTAACCGAACAATGCGGAACATAAGGTGGTAAGCATAGGAGCCGGGCAACCCAACTATAGACCCAAGACATGATTCCGAGTCGATGCATATAATGCAATATCCGGGACGCCGAACAGTTCCCTATAGGTGTCCAGACTTGGATGTGTGCCAGGCCGAATACAGCCCCTGGTGTTAAGTCCAGGTATTAAGGCACATGCGGTAATCTGATGTGGGGAGAGAACACAGGTAGTAATAAAATGAACTCCAAGCGAATTGGAACCAAACCGCTTCTTTTATATCCCGTTTAATACGATGAGCCGTGTGGTTACAGATAATACCGATAACATCTTTGGACATTTTACATGCCAACAGAAGAAAAGAAGAGAGAGAAAAGGTCTACATAGAGCCTGAATCTAAAAAAAATCTCAACGAGGGGCCCTACTGCACGTCTGCGCCATTTTCTCCTTTGTAATGTATCCTTGAAGAGGAGAATTATGATGGCCGCCTGTAAAAATGGAAAGAGAACTCTGGAAAGAAATGTCCTGCACAGCCGTAATTGAGGTTGGTTCTTTTACTTAACCTTAGACATAAAATGCATTTTAGAGTCTGAATAGGGTCAAGCCGAACTATGGACTATTTGTGCGCAGTGCGCCCCCAGCGCTGCCCAAGGTATTTTAAGGGCGTAATTGTGTACGCGAGGTACATATGCTACTACCTTATGGGGCAGTCGACAGGGGCATAACTTCTAATCGAGCTCAGGTTCCTCTAAGCTGCCGCATTGTAGTGCGGGCCAGACACATTGAGTAGTGTATGTGCTCTTGACGACCGATGAATTGTTCGGCTTGAATAAGCCGCTTTGGACCTCGGCTACTAGGGCCGCAGTGTCTTCCTCTATACGGAGGGAGCGCTCCATGTTTCCATTGACCATGATTACTCCGCGTGGTCCAGGCATTTTCAGCTTTAAGTAAGCATAATACAGGACAACGTTAAAGCAGGCAAAGGCCGTTCTTCCGAGTAGTGTGGGATAGCCACATCGGAAAGGAGCAATGTTGATGATTAACTCCTCGCTTCGAAAGTTATCAGGGGAGCCGAATACAACCTCCAGTGTTAATAAGCCCGTGCAGTGGGCCTCTATGCCTGGTATCACTCCTTTAAAGGTAGTGCTGCTGGGCTTAATCCTTGAAGAGTCTATCCCCATCTTGCGGACAGTTTCTTGATATATAAAATTTAGACTGTTGCTGCCGTCCATAAGGACTCGAGTAAGATGATATCCATCAATTATCGGATTGAGTACTAGGGCCGCCGAACCTCCATGACGGATACTGGTTGGGTGATACCTGCGATCAAAGGTGATCGTGCAAGCCGACCATGGGTTGAACTTGGGGGCGACAGGTTGTACGGCATAAACATCTCTAAGTGCGCGCTTGCGCTCCCTTTTGGGCATATGAGTAGCGTAGATCATATTCACAGTTTTTTACCTCCGGTGGGAATTTCTTCTGTCCCCTAGTGTTCGGCTGGCGAGGTTCGTCCTCTTCTTCACTTTGAGGTCCCTTCCCCTTGTGTTCGACGTTTAGCTTGCCGCCTGCTTGAAGACCCAACCGTTTCGGTTGGAGTGATTTGCAGGTTTATCAAGGGTGCCATGAATCTGGCAAGGCCTTTCTAATATTTTCTCCAAGCTAGTTGGACTGTCCCTGTTGCCTTTGAATGTCTTCTTCCGTTGACCGGGTCTGGAGCCACTGAATCTAGCGTTTACCGCCGTGTCATCTGTGCTTCCGTTGTTGTTTCAACATTTGTTCTTATTGCGTAAAGGCTTGCCATTGCCATCCCTGACTTCGGAGGTGCCAGGGTCTCTGGTGCTATTATTGCTACAAGCTAGCCAGTTGTCCTTGCCCACGCAAAAGCGGGTCATAAGTGTAGTAAGGGCTGCCATTCTCCTCGGCTTCTCTTGCCCTAGGTGTCTTGCTAGCCACTCGTCCCGGACATTGTGTTTGAATACCACTAAGGCCTCAGTGTCCGGACTGTCAACAATTTGGTTCTTTTTAGTTAAGAACCGATTCCACAACTTTCGGGCTGACTTCCCGGGTTGCTGGATTATGTGACTTAGAGCATCCCCAGCCGTCCCCCCGAGAGCCCCCATAGGAGGCCTTTTTCATCGCCGGCGCGCATTTTTTCACCCAGTCACGCCCCCAAAAGTCCAAATAGCGCCGGATTTGAGCAAAATTACGCCCGGCGGTCCCAACGCTAACCCAGAAAGCTGGGGCGCAGCTGGGGGCGCCGGCGCTCTTTTTTGCATGCGAAACCCCACAAGTCAACCTCAGACCTCACTCTCTCTCCTCTTTTCCTCCCAGGCCCACCACGTGCATGGCCAGCGAACGCCTTCTTCAGCGCGTGCATGGCAGGCGGAGGCGGGGACCCGGGCTCGCTTGGGGGTGAAAACGGCTGCAGATTTTTTCATTCCCAAGCCAAAGTTTTCGCTGGCAGCCCCCCAAGCGGTGGAAAAAAGCCTCCTGGGGGGCTCAACGGCTGGAGATGCTCTTAGATCATCAACATCCGGGAGCCGGACATAAGTCCCCTGAAAGTTAGCCCGAAACGCATCCTCAAGATCTTCCCAGCTTCCAATGGAGTTCTCTGGGAGGCTGTTTAACCAGTGCCGTGCTGGCCCTTTCAGCTTGAGGAGTAAGTATTTGATGGCATGGAGGTCATCTCCATGAGCGATGTGGATGTGAAGAATAAAGTCTTGTATCCATACAGCAGGTTCTGTCATTCCATCATACGCCTCAATGTTTATGGGTTTAAACCCTTCTGGAAATTCGTGATCCATCACTCATCGGTGAAACACAAAGGGTGTGCAGCACCCTTGTATTTCACAATATCGTGGCATACTTCGGATCGTGTCTGTTTTCAATGTTGGTTCCGAACTTGATTGTGCCCGGCGTGTTTGGCTTGATAGCCACCGTCCCATGTGGGAGCACGTTATCTTGATCTGGCCTGGCCAGCTTTTTTGTTCAGGTCCTGACATAGATCGTACTTATGGCCCTGAGCTGTTGTATTCGTTCCATTACGGTGGGGAGGTACGTGCTGGTGTACAGCGTTGCTGGCTGCTTTATCCCATCCACGAGGTGGTCGGTCCGGTTGATCGACCTTGTCGTACTCGGCGGAATTGGTGTGATGGCTTCGTCGTAGAATTGGGGCAACAGTTTGTGCTTGGGATAACTCTTTGTTGGCAGTATCTTTCCTCAGTGTCTAGCACTTCATTCCATCTGTCATTGAGCGTATCCTGTTCGGATCTAAGTCGCTGCTGCTGTTTTTTCAAGCTCCTTGGTGTAGCAATGAGATGTTCTTGAAAGCTCTTTTGTTCGAGGGGTTCTTCTAGGATGATGAATTCTTCGTCTCCCAGGCTGATGTCCTTTTCGGAGACAGCTTGATAATTGTTGTCTACGGCATCGCTGTGATCAGCCAGTGGTTCGGGGCTGTGTTCGTCGTCTTCCCGTTCGTTCTGCTCCGCCGCTGGCTCCACAGGGTCATCGGTTCCTCCGGTTCTTCATCGTCTCTGATGACAATGTTATTTTCCTTTCTTTTGCGCGATCGTGAGTGGCATTTCTGACACCGGTGTTTAGGAGGTTCATCGACGTGCTTATCCTGCTCTGGATTTTTATCGCCATCGTCTTCCTTCTCATTGGGTGTATCCAACAAGTATACATCATTGGTAGAAGTAGCCGTCCATCGCCTGGCTACGGGAGGGTTTGTACTTACATCGGCTTCGACGTCATGGTCCATCCCATCAATGTCTTCGGAAGCATAATCTAGTATATCGGTTAAGTCTTCGACCGTGGCTACCAAGTGGGTGGTGGGTGGGAAGCAAAATTCCCTGTCTTCAGCCCCCAGTTCAAACTGGGCATAGATCAGCTGGGAATCCTCTCTTAGGGTGAGAGATTGTAGTAAGTCCAGTACCTCGTTTAAAAGAAAGTGTTGGATGTATGTTCGGGAATCTGCGGGGTAAAATTCGGAGACAACCGCTCCATTGGGCCCAAAAAGTGCGGATCCCGAAAGTTTGAAGCTCGTAATCGGGGAAGAGTCCGATGCTCCAGCGGCGGGGGGAGTCCCGCTCAATACCGAGTATGTGAGTGGCCCGAACGCCTCTAAATCTACGATTTCCGTGGTGGGGTTGATCTTCCCGTCCTCGGACGAAGCGATCTGCTCTGGATCTATGGCCAGAGCTATCGCAGGTGTTGACCCCTAGACGGGATCCGATGACAGATCTAAGATGTCTTCATCGTGGAGGCATGGAGCAGCCGCCATGGGTGCGAATTCATCAAAGATCAAATCTCCACGAACGTTAGCAATGTAGTTCAATCTTCCAAATTTGATCTGATGACAAGAGGCATAGCTGTCAACCTGCTCGAGGTGGCCTTCCGTGTTGGCATGAAGCACGAAGCCGCTGAACACAAAATGTTGGCCAGGGAGAAAAATTCCCTCAGTGGTGGTGCCATTGTTGATGATGAAGTGAGCTATTAGTCCTTATGTCGACGACACAGTGGAACTCTCAATGAAAGCACCAATGTCGGTGTCAAAACCGGAGAATCTCGGGTAGGGGGTCCCGAACTATGCGTCTGAGGATCGATGGTAACAGGTGACTGGGGACACGATGTTTACCCATGTTTGGGCCCTCTCGATCGAGGTAATACCCTACTTCCTGCTTGATTGATCTTGATGAATATAGGGTTAAAAGAGTTTATCTACCTCGAGATCATAATGGCTAAAACCCTAGGAGTCTAGGCTATGCATTTGTGATTGTTGTCTCTATGGACTAAACCTTTCGGTTTATATATGCACCGGAGGGACTTAGGGTTGTACATGACCATCTTGCAGAGGAAGGAAAATATTACACCCGGACTATAAACTTGCTATTTTACACATGTGGGAGTCCTATCCGGATACGGGAGACCGTCTTCAACAATAATCTTCTCAGCCCACCAGTCCAGCCCATAACGAGTAATCAGACCACCTGAGGACCCCTTAATCCAAGACTCCCTCAGGCCCCAATGGCCTTTCAGGCCCAAGAAAGTTACGAACAGGCCCAATTGTGGCCCGCTAAAATGCAAGCCCGTTAGAGGCCAAAGTTTCGGCCTGGTCAACTATATCACATTTTCGCCATTTTTTCACATAGTGAATGATGGCATATACGATAACTAGTTGGAATTAAGAACAAAACTACTCGGCATTGTAACTTAGAACAAACTTACACTATACAATAAAGGATTTACGATATATTACATCCACTGGGCATCGAAGTTCGCCACGAGTGATCATAAAGCACAACGAAGAAGCATATTGCAAAATCTAGGCGCCATTGCACGTAACAAAATAATACTGAACCAATACCAATTCTAAGACAGTTCAAGAAAGGTCAGCCTTACGCGGGAGTTGCTGCGCAAGCTGCTGAGCAAGGATGTGAGACCGGCCTAGCATGTCGGCCATAGCTTCCAGGTGTAGTTGTTTAGCAATGAGGCTCTCATTGGTGTTCTCTGCGATCTTCCTTAGAGATTGGACTTCAAGTCGAAGTTGAGTTGCAGAGTGCCTTTCTGCTTGAACTTGAGACTGAAGAACGTGAACTGATTCAAACATCAAATTATGTGAGCTTGTGTGACTGCTAGTCTCAAGTAACTTGAACACTGCATCAAGTCATGACTTTGGGGTTGTCTCGCTATCTTCAAGGTGTTTTTCCTTCTTTGATGCAATATATGTTGGGTTTTGTCGGTACCAAACGACACCTATGGGATCACTGGAATCCCTTCTACGGTTGGTGGGCGTGAGGTTGTGAAAAGAGCGGGTCAGTCAGTACAAGGATCATTTACCAAGGTTCGGGCCTCGAGGATACGTAATACCCTACTCCTGCTTTGGTGTATATTCGAGTGTTCTTGAGTTCTTGAACTAGCTACGGTGCATGACCAGCTCCAAAGGATCTGAATCCTTCTCCAGTATGTCATGGGCCTCCTTTTATAGTACAAAGGGGCTGCCACAGTGGCACACAGGAGGTGGAAAGGTGTACAGTGCGTAGGCTTATCTCATGCCATTACGGGACAAGATGCATTAAATGTGCTACTTAGGTGTCCACTTGCTTTATAGGGGACTGAAACGAGGCCCGTCCCGTCCATGGCTGCTCTATCCGGTTGCAACGCGCGTCCAGGCTAGTAGGGCAGGTAGCTGAGGTGGCGTGGTGGTAGGGTCTTCATGAATATCTGCATGCCACCACGCAGGTGCTTGACTAGCTGGACCAGGAACCACGTACCGCCATGTGGGTACCTGCCTGGGCTAGTGGTTCGGCCGCTGAGCTAGGGTGATGATGGGGCGGCAAGGGCTTGCCGTGGTCCTGCATCTATTCCCGGCAAGGGTCTTGTCGGGGCCTCCGTGAGCTTCCTCGGCAAGAGGCTTGCCTGGGTTTTGGGGTGTCTTTGGCGAGGAGTTGTGTTGGGGCCTCATGGGCATCCTCGGAAAGGAGCCTTGCCATTGCCTTGTCGTCGGGTTCTCATCTCATGAGCCATAGACCTTTGTCTTCACAAAGATCTACATGCCATCACGTGAGCGCTTCCCGAGCCTTGGTTCCAATGTTGTTGATGACGTTGGAGTTCCTAGGCTCAAGGGTGGCTTAGACGGAGGCGTTTGAGTGAATCGTCCCGGCAAGGGTTCTTGTCGTGGGCGTGCAGGCTGCCGCGGCAAGAGTCCTTGTCGGGGGAGAGCCTGTCTTCTTGCTTGGTCTTCTTGTGCCACCGTCTTGGCGTTGCTCTGGTAACTTTGTGTCTCCGGCTTCCCTCCTCTACTTTGTTATGTGTGGTCACAGGCATGGCTCTGACTGCCCGTGCACAAGTAAGGGGTATAAAAGAGCGCCCCTACTTTTGTACACCGACAGGAGCCCCCGTGTCTGGGCCATTCATAAGCGCAACACGTTTTTGGGCTAGGCCCAGAACGGTGCGCGATCAGTGGGTTTGGATTCTTTTTACCGCGGTAACTCCTCCGGTGGTCGCGCTTCCCCGTGATCTGTGCTGACATGGGGGGCGTGCGTGGGGCGGTTGCTGCACTTTGGTGTCACGACACAGTAAATGGTAAAGGCGGCAGCCTGCGCCTTCCCCATAAAAAGGGGAAAAACCGCAGGCATGCCACCCATTTACCTCCTGCGCTCCTCCAATCTCGGGTTCATCGTTCCTCTCCTTCTTCTCCAAGAGAAAAGCCAAAGCTCTTGCCTCCGCTCACCGTCGTCGTGCTTCCCTTCGCCTCCGATTCCTCTCTTCTTCCCCAGCCGCAATGGCACCCAAGTCCAGCAAGGGCAAGGGAGCGGTCGAGGACGCGTGGGAGAAGGAGCTACCGGAGAGTAAGTTGGCGGTGCTTCGGATGAAGCACACCTACTTCCACCCGACGGTCGACGTGGTCCATCTCAGCGACTAATTCTAGCCCCTGTGGGGGTGCAAGATGACGGGGCACCCAACCACGCGTGTCATCCCCGCTCAATTCACAGAGGCCGGCCCGAATCGGTATCTCTTCTTCGTCGACTACTTTTATTGTGGCCTCTGTCCCCCTTTCTCCGTTTTCTTCAACGACATCATGCATACCTACGGCTTCAATCTCCTTGATTTGACGCCGAACCCTATGGCGTGCATGGCTTTCTTCGCCCACCTCTGCGAGGGTTTTGCCAGGGTGGTTACCAGCACGATGCTCTTCCGCCATTATTTCTTCCCTCGCATCTAGGGGGACACAATCTCGGCTGCGTCACCTGGATTCCACGGGCCCAGTAGAAGGGCACGTATCCGGATGGTGCGCAGAAGGAGAGGTGGAGGAGCCGGTGGCTATGGATTAAGGAGGATGAACCACCGGAATTCTGCCGAGTTCATCAGAGCCCGCCGGTCCGCCACAAGGACTGGGGGTACGTTGACCCCAACAACAAGAAGCTCTTGATCGTTGATAACCCACAAGTGTAGGGGATCAGTTGTAGCCTCTTTCGATAAGTAAGAGTGTCGAACCCAACGAGGAGCTAAATGTAGAACAAATATTCCCTCAAGTTCTATCTACCACTGATACAACTCTACGCACACTTGACGTTTACTTTACCTAGAACAAGTATGTAACTAGAAGTACTTTGTAGTTTTTGTGGGATAGGTTTGCAAGAATATAAAGAACACGTAAATACAACTAGGGGCTATTAAGATAAAGAAACAATAAAGTTAATACAGCGAGTGTGCAAAAGTGGTGGTAGGAGTTGCGAAATTGCCCCTAAGCAATTGACTACGTTACTAGACCGATAGCAAGTTTTATGTGGGAGAGGCCACTGCTAGCATGTCATCCCTTACTTGGAATTCTATGCACTTATGATTGGAACTATTAGCAAGCATCCACAACTACTAACGTTCATTAAGGTAAAACCCAACCATAGCATTAAGATATATTGGTCCCCCTTCAATCCCGTATGTATCAATTTCTACACTAGGTTGAAGCTTCTGTCACTCTTGCCCTCCAATACGTAGTCCTATCAACATACAACTAACCCTATAGTGTGATCCACGCGCGCTCTCATATGATGGGCACCAAAGAACAGCAACATAACCACAAGCAATTTAAATCAATCATAGCAGTTCACCAGTCACCGATAGGACACCGATAATCTACTCAGATATCATAGGATGGCAACACATCATTGGATAATAATATGAAGCATAAAGCACCATGTTCAAGTAGAGGGTACAGCGGGTTGCGGGAGAGTGAACCACTGTAGATAGATGGGGGAAGGTGATGGAGATGTTGGTGAAGATGACGGAGGTGTTGGTGTAGATTGCCGTCACACGATGATGGCCCCGGTAGCACTCCGGTGCCACCGGAAGCGAGGGGGGAGAGAGCTCCCCTCCTTCTTCTTCTTCCTTGACCTTCTACCTAGGAGGGAGAAGGGTTTCCCCTCTAGTCCATGGCCTCCATGGCGGCGGAGGGGCGAGATCCCCTCCGAGATTGGATCTGTCTCTTTGTCTCTCTATGTTTCTGCGTTCCCAGATTCTGTCTCTTCACCGTTTCTTATATTCCTGGAGATCCGTAACTCCGATTGGGCTGATTTTTTGACATGATTTTTATCTGGATATTATCTTTCTTACGGCAAAAGAAGGGCATCAACCGCCTTACGGTGTGGCTGCAAGGGCCCAGGGCGCGCCTGCCCCTGGTGGGCGCGCCCCCTACCTCATGGCCCACTCGGGCATCGTCTCATGTTGGTTCCGCTTCCCAAAATTCACATATATTCCAAAAAAATATCCATCCATTTTTATTCCGTTTGGACTCCTCTTAATATGGATATTCTGCGAAACAAAAAACATGCAACAAACAGGAACTGGCACTGGACACTGGATCAATATGTTAGTACCAAAAAATAGTATAAAAAGTTGCCAAAAGTATATGAAAGTTGTAGAATATTGGCATGGAACAATAAAAAATTATAGATATGACGGAGACGTATCAATCGCCACCACCAGGATCCACCGTCTGCTCAGACCAGGCTCACCCTCGAGATGATTGGGGCCGATTTCATCCGCCGTCCAATCGCGCCGCTGCACAACAAAGGGAGGTCGGCTTGGCTTTTCCAGAACGCTACCGACGTCATGAGGCTCCGCCCTGGTATGAAGCACAACTTCACGGTGATGGAGCACGCTCATCTCTGCCAGAAGCTCTTCCAGCTTGACCTGGACCGCGATGGCAGGGCCGAGAGGACCGGCAAGGCCGTCAAGGGGCCCCTGTTTGGGTTGTCGATGGGAGTGGTCCCGCTGAGCAAGAACTCTTCCCAGTCCGCCATCATCGCCATGATGTCGAATTTCGGCCTCGACCCGGCCTGGGTCGAGCCGCCGACGGATTGGGTGTAGTAGTTCTTCGACACTTTGTCAGAGAGACGTGTCCGTGAAGAGCCCGTGCTCGTCCATGATACCACCCAGGCGGAACTAGATTACATTGCCGCCAGGGCGGCGGAGGCGGCGCTTCTCCTGTAGGCCAGCAGCGCCGGCCACGTGGAGGACGAGGCCAACGTGGCCACTAAGGAAAAGGAGCTCACCGGGTGGGCGAAGTCCGCCGGGGAGGCCAGCCATGCTGACGCCGACACCGACGCTCCCCTTGTCGAAGACGTGGTCGAGGAGTCGACCGATGAGGAGGCCGAGGCCGCCAACCCTCCTGCCACGGGCAGGTGGCGCGTCCTGCGGTGGGCTGGCTCGGGTGAGCTAGTCCGACGCGGCAGCATCATGTGGCGGCGGCAGCCCCCAGAGCAACTCGTGGGCGAGACGAGATTGATGGCGGCCGCGGCAGAGAGGAAGGCGGGGAAGAACGCACTGGCGAAGAGGACATCAGCTGCCTCCTCTTCGTCTAGGCATGGCCAGACCCCATCTCCTTCTCCCCCTCCCGTAGATGTCATCATGGACGTCGACTTTGATCATGGGTCTCTTATCCCAAGGAGGAAGAAGAGGAAGCTAGAGGAGGAGGAGGAGACGGAGGATGAGTATATATTTCACCCCTCACATTATCTCCTGACTCCATTTCTGCATTATCCCTCTTTGATCCGATGCTGTCTCCGTAGGGATATAGAGACGCTGGCCCACAGGGCAGCGAAGAGGGCTAGGGAGTTGTCCGCCAATAAGCCCCAGGCGGGTACCTCAGGCATGCCGCTGGTGGTGGACAGCAGCCCAGAGAATAGCCCCCGGCGTAAGTCCACTACTTACTCTTCCATGGACGAACACCGGGGCGTGAATCCTTGATGCTGAACTTGTCGGGTTTGTAGGTGTGGAATGGCAGCAGTAGGGCCAGCAAGGGGCCATCCCTAACATGTCGCCCCCCCTCCACTACACTGCCCCGAAGGGCGTCTCCGGCAAGGGCACCGACCATCAAGCACACGCCCATGGAGGAGGAGGAGAGGAACTTGAGCGCCAGTGACTCTCCCTGGCAACGATTGTTGGCGGGGAGAGCGCCACTCCTTCCCAGCCTGGTACGGATAATTTGTTTGTTCTCTGTAAGTTGAGTTTCGACCTTGGCCTTGCCTCACTTTTTCTCTTGACTTTTTAGACCCTCCCTCGACGGACCGGGTAGATGTCGAGCCCACAATCGAGGAGGTTGCCAAGGACGCTGAGGCTGAGGTTGACAGGATCGCTGCCGAGGAGGCCGCCAAGGCCACTGCTAAGGAGGCAGCCAAAGGGCTTGTCGGAGGGACCGGCGAAGCCAACGCCGAGGAAGCCGAGAAAGGGCCGCCAGAGGGACCGGCGAGGCTGCTGCCGAGGAGGCCAGCAAGGGGCCCGCCGGGAGGACCGGCGAGGCTGGTGCCGAGGAGACCGGCAAGGCTGCCGCCGAGGAAGCTGGCAGGACCGCTGCCGAGGAATCCGGCAAGGCTGCTGTTGACGACTAGCCTTCCTCCTCCGCCGCCTGTGGCTCGGGTCGTTACTTGAAGGTGAGTGATGACTTGTTCGCCCACCTCCCATGGATGGCAAGCAGCAGGGCCCCAACCGAGGAGGAGGTGTTTGACGACGAGGCGTTTGCCACCGTCGGGCTTGAGGTCATTGACGAGCCGATCGCCGGCAGGGATGGTTCTCGAGAGGAGCAGCTCCTTCGGGCCATGGGTTCCAGCTTCCAAAAGCTCCAAGCGCTTCACCACGCCCACCTGGACAAGGCAAAGTGCAGGTCGACACTGGTGGATAAGGTGGAGGACGACTTTCAGGAGCGTGTTGCCCAGACGAAAGTCTGGTTTACCGAGGCCCGGAGTGAGTTGAGGACTTCCAAGGATCAGCTGGACGAGCGCCCCCGAGATCTCATGCTGGCCCAGTCCAATCTTGAGAAGGCCCAGGAGGAGGCCAAGGAGCAGGCCACCAATGATGAGGCCGCCCACAACCAGCGCAAAGTTCAACTGGACTCTCAGGAGGAAGACCTCGTCACCCGCGAGCAGGCACTCGCCGCTGCACTCCGCCGCAAGGACGAGGAGGTTGACAAGCTCGTCGCGTGGCGGACCCAGGAGCTGGAACAGAGGCACATTGAGGCACTCAATGCTCAGGCTCGAGTCCACACCGGCAAGGTAAAGGAGCTGGAGGTGGAGCGGGGTGGCCTGAACGAACGGGTCCTGGAGCTGACCAAAGAGACGAACACGATCCATGCTACCTTGATGGAGGCGCAAGCCGAGGTTCTCGGCAAGGCCGAGCAGCTCTACACGGCCCAGGATTCCATCAAAGATCTGAAGCTGGAATTGGAGGGCCTCAAGGGGATGCTTTCGGAGGCCAAGGCTCGGGAGGAGACTCTGAACAAGGACCTGGAGGAGGAGAAACAGCTGCGGAAGGATGACGCCGCTGGCTACATAGGTTACATGAAGGGCGAGAACCTCTCCATCAGCCGCCTTGTCGGACGGAACGCCGAAGACGCACTTCTCAGGGTTCAGCTTGAGGTTGATGTTGCACAAATTCACAAACGTCTCTTCTAAATAGGCTTGGTTTTGACCACTATTTCATCCATATAGGCTTCCATATTTCTATGTAGCTGAGGCTCAAAACCAATTTGGACTGTTCTTGTGAATGTTGAGCTAGCACTCTTCAACCTGAAAGGCATTCGTATGAAACAATACGTACCACATGGGGTGATGAATGCTGTCTTCTCTTCATCCTCTCTCGTCATGAAGATTTGATGATATCCTGAGTAAGCGTCAAGGAATGATAACAGGTCACACCCGGCTGTGGAGTCTACAATCTGGTCAATGCGTGGCTACGGGAAGGGGTCCTTTGGGCAGGCCTTATTGATGTTTGTGTAATCAATACACGGTGTCCACTTCCCATTTGCCTTGTGCATCACCACCCGATTGGCCAACCACGTTGGATGGAGTACTCCTCTCACCAAGCCTACCGCCTCCAACTTCCTGATTTCCTGTGTGATGAACTCTTGCCGCTCTAGAGCTTGCTTCCTGACCTTTTCCTTGACGGGCCGTGCACGAGGGCAGACAACAAGATGGTGCTCAATCACCTCCCTGGGAACACCGGGGATGTCAGATGCTTGCCATGCAAACACGTCGACATTTGCCCGGAGGAAGGTGATGAGCGCGCCTTCCTATTTGCCATCGAGGGTGGAGCTTATGGTGAAAGCCCCTCCCGTGCCATCCTCCTTGACGGACACCTTCTTGGTTTCTGGTGGTGCAGCTCTAGATTTCTTGCCCTTGTCGGTGGAGCTCTCTGGCACATCCTCGACGGGAGCACTGCACTCCGAAGAGGTGTGCTTGCCGGAGTGGGTGCGAGAGGTCTTCCCGGTCTTCCTCCCTCCCGGGGGCTTCAGTGGCAGGAGCAAGTGCCTTGGTGGCAGTCGCTGCAACTACTTCCCGGTAAAGTTGATTAGTGCAAATCAGCGCATCCTTCTTGTCGGAGGGGACGGTGATGATGGTCATCGGCCCAGGTATCTTCAGTGTGTTTTAGGCGTAATGTGATGCTGCCATGAACTTGGCTAACACTGGGCGACCAAGGATCCCGTTGTAATGCAAGGGGATCTCGGCAACATCAAAAACAACCCTCTCTGTCCTATAGTTCAGCTCGCCTCCAAATGTCACGGGCAGTGTGACTTTTCCCTTCGGCTGACTCCTTCCCGGGTTGACCCCTTGAAATATGCCCGTCCCTTCGAGGTCTACATCAGGAATCTGCAGCCTTTTGATCACAGCGGGCGAGATCAAGATCAAACCGGCCCCTCCATCAACCAGCGTTTTCGTCTCCTTGAGGTTGTGTCTTGTTGGTGAAACCAACAATGGCAGACACCCGACCGCAGTTGTGCAATCAGGGTGATCCTCAGTGTAAAAAATGATTGGTGTGCTAGACCACTTCAGCGGCTTCTGGGCATTGAACGATTGTTCCGCTGCTGTGATCTCATGCGCCCACTACTTGAGCTAGCGGTGAGAGGTGTGCAGAGAGGCACCACCGTCGACACACATGGCCTCTGTAGCTTTCTGAGACTCTTGCTCACCGGACTCGTCGTCCTCATCATGATCATCGTCTTCTTGCTTCTTGTCGCGGCCTCGGGCGGGCCTTTCTTCTTGGTTATCCTTGCCGCGGTGGCCTGGCTAGCCGCCACGCTTCTTGCCAGATCCCTCAGCACCATCTTGGCCCTTCTCCTTGTCCCGGCTTTCATATTTGACTTTCCGCTTCTCTGCGAGCTTCTTGACTTGCTGGCAGTTCTAGAGGTCATGGCCCTAGGTTTGGTGGATCTTGCAGTACTGCTTGTCGGAGCCTCCTGGCTTACCGGCGGCCACCAAGGCCCGGCAGGCGACACACCCGGCAAATTCCTTATCGGGGTCGTCTGTCTTGGCCTTCTTGGAAGCGCCGGCGTCGTCGGATCCCTCGATGGCAAGCACGGCCTTGCCCTTGCGTGTCCTGTTGCGGCCTCGGCCCTTCTTTGCCGGGGCAATGACGTCTTCGTCTGAGGAACCGGTTTCCACACCAGCTTCTTCGCCGGGATACTTCCTTCCCTCTTCGGCCCGAGCGCATCTATCGACCAGAACATAGAGTTCGGCCACATCCTTGACCTTATTCATCGTCAGCTCTTCGCGCATCTTGCGGTTACGCACATTCTGATGGAATGCGCTGATGACGGCGGCGGGATGAACATCTGGGATGTTATACTGCACTCGGCTGAATCTCTGTATGTACTTGCATAGGTGAAACCTTCTTTATGGGGGATGACATGCAAATCGCTTGCCTGGCCATGAGCCTGGTGGCCTCCCGTAAAGGCACCAACAAACTCATGGCACAGATCCGACCACGAGGAAATAGAATTTACTGGCAAGTGCATCAACCATGACATGACATTGGGTTTAAGCGCCAACGGGAAGTAATTGGCAAGCACCTTGTTCTCACGTGCTCCGGCGGCCTCCATCGCGATGGTGTAGATGCTGAGGAACTCCGACGGGTGAGTCTTGTCGTTGTACTTCTCGCCAACGTCAGGCTTGAATATGCGGTGAGTGGGCCACTAGAACTGCCGCAGCTCACGGGTAAAGGCTGGACAGCCTACCTCATAAGGTAAGTTTCAAAGGCCTCCCAGTGCTGGGTGGTCCGTAGTGGGCCCTGTCCGCCTATATGACTAATGGCGTGCTTCGCGCTGGCGCTTGATGGTAGTTCGAGCGTCTTCATGGGCTCACTCCCGAAGAACTTGGCACTGATCGCGGTGGGTCCGTGGGTCGGACGACACTATGGAAATGTTATCACAAGCATCGTCCCGATGGACCGGTGTCCGTGGTAACTGGCAAGGAGGAGGAGAATGCACCATGGCTGCAGCACCTCTGGTCCTTCCACCACTGGCGTGGGGTGGCTCGATAGAGCGTCGGGCTGAGGGCCTCGGTGGCCGCGGCTCGTCTTTGTTGGCAACGTTGATGAGGCTCCGGATGGTGGCTCTCCACTCGTCGAGCTTCTCCGCAGCAGGAGGGAAGTCGAGGAGCAACTCCGCGCACGCTAAAGATGCGTGGACCGTGATGCGCTCCGACTTCTAACCACGTTAGAAGGAGCTCTATCACAGCCCTCCGGGTGTACGTCGTTTTTGCAAGCACCTCAGCGAGCATGTTGGTCTTCTACCTCCCGCGAATGATGCGCATGGCTCTTTTCGCGGCGACGCCCGGGGTCACCAGCATGGCGATGTTGCTCATCGTGCAAGGCCTGGGAGGAGCACGTTGTGGGCGCCGGCGTGGGCGTCTTGGAAGTCACCGCACCGCCCGTACATGGCACGACACTACTCGTGGAGGGCCCCGCGCCACCTGCGAGGGGCCCGGCTCTGTCTTTGGACTTGGTGGTGTGCGGCTCGTCGTCTTTTGCATGAACGACGCTGCTTGCCAAGCTTCGGCTACTAGAGTGACGTGGGTGTTCGCGGGCCGCGCCTCGGCTTCCATCGGCGCCCACCTCGTCGCCGGCCCGCACCGACACGGGCCGCTCAGCTCCAGATGAACTGATCGCCATGATCATCTTCTTCTTGGGAACCATGGGGATGAAGAACCGCTAAACTAACTCTTAGACTGGATTTTCACAACTGCGCCCCCTACCTGGCGCGCCAAAGATGTCGGGGTCGACACCTATGGGATCACTGGACTCCCTTCTGCGGTTGACGGGTGCGGGGTTATGCAAAGAGCGGGTCTAGGAGTCAGCACAAGGATCGTTTACCTAGGTTCAGGCCGCGAAGATGCGTAAGACCCTAGTCCTTCTTTGGTGTGTATTTGAGTGTTCTTGAGCTCTTGAACTACCTTTGGTGCATGCCTAATCCAAAAGATCCAAATCCTTCTCTAGTATGCCTCGGGCCTCCTTTTATAGTCAAAAGGGGTTGCCACAGTGGCACACAGGAGGTGGAAAGGTATACAATGTACATGCTTATCTCCTGCCATTACGGGACAAGACGCATTAAATGCGCTACTTAGGTGTCCACTTGCTTTATCGGGGACGGCAACAAGGCCCGTCCCGTACGCTGCCGCTCAGTCTGGCTGCGGTGCGCGTCCAGGCCAATGAGGCATGCAGCGCCATGTAGGTTGGCAGGCAGCTAAGATGGCATGGTGGTAGGGTCTTCATGAAGATCTGCATGCCACCACGCAGGTGCTTGACTAGCTAGATCAGGAACCACGTACTGCCACGTGGGTACTTGCCTGAGCTAGTGGGTCGGCCACCGAGCTGGGGCGATGATGGGGCGACAAGGGCTTGCCACGGTCTTGCGTCTGTTCCTGGCAAGGGTCTGTCGGGGCCTTTGTGAGCGCCCTTGGCAAGAGGCTAGCTCGGGCTTCCGGGGTATCTTCGGCAATGAGCTTTGCCTGGGCCTCGCGGCATCCTCGGCAAGGAGCCCTGCGGTCATCTTGTCTTCTGGTTCTCATCCAGGATTCGTAGACCCTTTGTCTTCACAAAGATCTGCATGCCATCACGCAGGCGCTTCCCGAGCCTTGGTTCCAACGTGGTCGATGGTGTCGGAGCTCCTAGGCTCAAGAGTGGATGCAATGAAGGCGTTGGGTGAGTTGCCCCGGCAATGGTTCTTGCCGGGGTCGTGCAGGCCGCCCCGGCAAGGGTCTTGTTGGGGGAAGCCTATCTTGTTGCTTGGCCTTCTAGTGCCACTGTCTTAGCGCTGCTCTGGTAGTCTTGTGCTTTGGTTTCCCTCCTCTGTCCTGTTAGGTGTGGCCGCAGGCGTGGCTCTGACTGCCCGTGCACAAGTAAGGAGTACAAAGGAGAGCCCCTACTTTTGTACACCGATAATATCATATTGCTTGAGTTTGTTCCCCTACATCATGTCATCTTGCTTAATGTGTTACTTTGTTCTTATGAAATTAATACTCCAGATGCATGCTGGATAGCGGTCGATGTGTGGAGTAATAGTAGTAGATGCAGAATTGTTTTGGTCTACTTGTCACGGACGTGATGCCTATATACATGATCATGCCTACATATTCTCATAACTATGCGCTTTTCTATCAATTGCTCGACAGTAATTTGTTCACCCACCATATAATATGCTATCTTGAGAGAAGCCACTTGTGAAACCTATGGCCTCCGGGTCTATTTTCCATCATGTTAATCTCCTGTCAACAAGCTATTTTTATCGTAGTTTATTTTGCAATCTTTACTTTTCAATCTATATAAAAAAATACCAAAAATATTTATCTTATTATCTCTATCAGATCTCACTTTTGCAAGTGGTCGTGAAGGGATTGACAACTCCTTTATCCCGTTGGTTGCAAGGTTCTTAATTTTTTGTGCAGGTACTACGGATTTGCGTGTAGTCTCCTACTGGATTGATACCTTGGTTCTCAAAAACTGAGGAAAATACGTACGCTACTTTGCTGCATCACCCTTTCCTATTCAAGGGAAAACCAACGCATGCTCAAGAGGTAGCAAGAAGGATTTCTGGCGCCGTTGCCGGGGAGATTTACGCCAAGTCAAGTCAATATTTGATCTCCTGTCAACTTGCTGGTTTCTGGTGCCGTTGCCGGGGAGATCTACGATCAAGTCAAGACATACCAAGTACCCATCACAAACTCTTCTCCCTCGCATTACATTATTTGCCATTCGCCTCTCGTTTTCCTCTCCCCCACTTCTAAAACGATTTTTGAAAACCTTTGCCTTTTTTTCGCCCTTTTTCCGTTCGCCTTATGTCTTACTTGGTTTGTTTGCTGTTTTGCTTAGCATAATTGTCTTTATTGGAATTCAAAAGCAAAGAGTTTATGGATCCGCATCCGCTTGCTAATATTTTTAAGAGATCCAACTATGATGATCCAATTGCTAGTGAGTCGAGTGCACTAGATTATCTTTATGAGGTTTTGCTTGAAATTCATGAATCTGAAAATTGTGATGAAGTGTTTAAAGAGATTCACGATTGCTATTTGAATAAAAAGCATGATTGCAATGATGTTATTATAAATTCTATTAATGTCAGTTGTGTTAATGATATGCAAAACCCTGAGCATGGGGATGCTAGTTTTTCTACGTCCACTACTTGTTGCAATGATCATGATTGGGGTGATTCTTCTGATGATCTTGAGAAATTATTTAATCCCCATGATGAATATGAGATTGATAATAATGTTTGCAATAATATTGAAAGTGGGTTTGGAAGAGTGTCAAATTTAGATCCCACATATTTGGAGAATGTTCAATCTTATGATTTTTTTATGAAAGTGGGTTTGGAGAGGTCATGACTTCAGTTAATGTTAATCCCACTATTTTGGAAGAGTGTCAACTTCGCATGCATGTGGATCGTGTTGAGAATATGTTATATGATAGCTATACTATTGAATTTGTTTATGATCCCACATGTAATTATTATGAGAGAGGAAAATATGGTTGTAGAAATTTTCATGTAACTAAATTACCTCTCGTTATGTTGAGTTTGCTATTGTTTCTTTCTTATTCCTGGCATATGCTAGATCTTGCTTGTCTTGCTAATTTGTTTTCCTATAAAAAGCATATGCATAGGAAGTATGTTAGACTTATATGTGATTTTCATGTGAGCATCATTGAAGTATCAAGCCTATCTTAACGGCTATAAAGAAAGATCTTGTTGGGAGGCAACCCAATTTTATTTTTGTTATTTATTGTTTGCTCCTGTTTAGTAATAAATAATTCATCAAGCTTATGTTTAGATGTGGTTTTATGTTTTAATTAGTGTTTGTGCGAAGTAGAACCTTTGGGAAGACTTGGGTGAAGTCTTTGCGATCTTGCTATAAAAAACAAAAACTTTTGCGCTCACGAGATTAGCTGCCTTTATTTACTGGAGAGTGCTTTTAAGTTGATTCTTTTTTTAGATGATTAATAGAAAAATTCCTCATGTCCACCCATTTATTACAGAATTTTTAGAGTTACAAAATATTCGAAAGTTATAGATTGCAACAGACTGTTCTGTTTTTGACAGCTTATGTTTAGCGTGTGTTGTTTGCTTATTTTTATGAATCTATGGATAATATCGGGGGGTATGAACAATAGAGAAGTTGGAATACAGTAGGTTTAACACCAATATAAATAAATAATGAGTTCATTACATTACCTTAAAGTGGTGGTTTGTTTTCTTATACTAATGGAGATCACGAGATTTTCTGTTAAGTTTTGTGTTGTAAAATTTTCAAGTTTTTGGGTAAAGATTTGATGGATTTTGGAATAAGGAGTGTCAAGAGCCTGAGCCCGGGGATTCCCAAGGCAACCCAAGGTAAAATTCAAGGACAACCAAAAGCCTAAGCTCGGGGATGCCCCGGAAGGCATCCCCTCTTTCGTCTTCGTCTATCGGTAACTTTACTTGAGGCTATAGTTTTATTCACCACATGATATGTGTTTTGCTTGGAGCATCTTGTATGATTTGAGTCTTTGCTTTCTAGTTTAATACAATCATCCTTGATGTACACACCTTTTGGGAGAGACACACATGAATCGAAATTTATTAGAATACTCTATGTGCTTCACTTATATCTTTTGAGCTAGATAATTTTGCTCTAGTGCTTCACTTATATCTTTTAGAGCACGATGGTGGTTTTATTTTATAGAAATTGTTGATCTCTCATGATTCACTTATATTATTTTGAGAGTCATTTAGAACAGCATGGTAATTTGCTTTGGCTATAAAACTATTCCTAATAAGATGGGCATCCAAGATGGGTATAATAAGAACTTTCATATAAAGTGCGCTGAATACTATGATAAGTTTGATACTTGATGATTGTTTTGAGATATGAGGACGGTGATACTAGAGTCATCCTAGTATAGGAATTGTGAAGTTGAGTAATACTTGTGCTAAAATTTGTGATTCCCATAGCATGCACGTATGGTGAACCGTTATTTGATGAAGTTGGAGCATGATTTATTTACTGATTGTCTTCCTTTGTGTGGAGGTCGAGATCGCACGATGGTTAACTCCTACCAACCCTTCCCCTAGGAGCATGCGTGTAGTGCTTGGTTTTGATAACTTGTAGATTTTTGCAATAAGTATATGAGTTCTTTATGACTAATGTTGAGTCCATGGATTATACGCACTCTCACCCTTCCACCATTGCTTGCCTCTCTAGTATCACGGAACTTTCGTCGGTACCATACACCCACCATATACCAAAACAGCTACTATACCTACCTATTATGGCATTACCATAGCCATTCCGAGATATATTTCCATGCATCTTCCCACCGATCCATTTATTATGACACGCTCCGTCGTTGTCATATTGCCTTGCATGATCATGTAGTTGACATTGTATTTGTGGCAAAGCCACCCTTCATAATTTTTTCATACATGTCACTCTTGATTCATTGCACATCCCAGTACACCACCGGAGGCATTCACATGGAGTCATATTTTGTTTTAGCATCGAGTTGTAATTCTTGAGTTGTAAGTAAATAAAAGTGTGATGATCTTCATCATTAGAGCATTGTCCCAGTGAGGAAAGGATGATGTAGACTATGATTCCCCCACAAGTCGGGATGAGACTCCGGATGAATAAAAAAAGAAAAAAAGAACCCATAAAAAAAGAAAAAAAAGAAAAGGCCCGAAATAAAAAAATGATGAGAGAAAAAGAGAGAAGGGGCAATGCTACTATCCTTTTTCCACACTTGTGCTTCAAAGTAGCACCATGATCTTGATGATAGAGAGTCTCTTGTTTTGTCACTTCCACATAATGGTCGAAATTTTCATTATAAAACTTGGAATGTATATTCCAATTATGGGCTTCCTCAAAATTCCCTAGGTCTTCGTGAGCAAGCGAGTTGGATGCACACCCACTTAGTTTCTTGAGTTGACCTTTCATACATTTATAGCTCTAGTGCATCCGTTGCATGGCAATCCCTAGTCACTCACATTGATATCTATTGATGGGCATCTCCATAGCCCATTGATATGCCTAGTTGATGTGAGACCATCTTCCTCCTTTTTGTCTTCTCCACAACCACCACTCTATTCCACCAATAGTGCTATGTCCATGGCTCATGCTCATGTATTGCGTGAACATTGAAAAGGTTTGAGAACACTAAATTATGAAACAATTGATTAGCTGAAACTAGGGTTGTGCATGAATTAAATATTTTGTGTGATTAACATAGAGCATAGCCAGACTATATGATTTTGTAGGGATAACTTTATTTGGCCATGCTATTTTGAGAAGACATGTTTACTTTGTTAGTATGCTTGAAGTATTACTATTTTTATGTCAATATTAAACCTTTGTGTTGAATCTTTTGGCTCTAAACATTCATGCCACAATAATGAAAATTAAATTGAAAATTATGTCAGGTAGCATTCCACATCAAAAATTCTGTTTTTATCATTTACCTACTCGAGGACGAGCAGGAATTAAGCTTGGGGATGTTTGATAAGTCTCCAATGTATCTATAATTTTTTTTTGTTTGATGCTACTATATTATCTGTTTTGGATGTTTAATGGGCTTTAATATGCACTTTTATATTATTTCTGGGACTAACCTACTAACCAAAGGCCCAGTGCAAATTGTTGTTTTTTTGTCTATTTCAGTGTTTCGCAGAAAAGGAATATCAAACGGAATCCAAATGGAACGAAACCTTCGCGAGGATAGTTTTTGGAACAATCACAATCTAGGAGACTTGGAGTGGACGTCAAGGAAGCAACGAGGCGGCCACGAGGAAGGAGAGCACGCCCAGGGGGGTAGGCGCGCCCCCACCCTCGTGGGCCCCTCGTAGCTCCACCGACCTACTTATTTCACCTATATATACTCATATACCCTAAAACATTGAGGAGCACCACGAAACCCTATTTCCACCGCCGCAACCTTCTGTACCTGTGAGATCCCATCTTGGGGCCTTTTCCGGCACTTCGCCGGAGGGGGAATCGATCATGGAGGGCTTCTACATCAACACCATAGCCTCTCCCATGATGTGTGAGTAGTTTACCACAGACCTTCGGGTCCATAGTTATTAGCTAGATGGCTTCTTCTCTCTCTTTGGATCTCAATACAAAGTTCTCCTCGATCTTCTTGGAGATCTATTCGATGTAATACATTTTGCGGTGTGTTTGTCGAGATCCGATGAATTGTGGGTTTATGATCAATATTATCTATGAACAATATTTGGTTCTCCTCTGAATTCTTATATGCATGATTTGATATCTTTGCAAGTCTCTTCGAATTATAAGTTTGGTTTGGCCTACTAGATTAATCTTTCTTGCAATGGGAGAAGTGCTTAGCTTTGGGTTCAATCTTGCGGTGTTCGATCCCAGTGACAGAAAGGGAACCGATATGTATTGTATATTTGCCATCGAGGATAAAAAGATGGGGTTTATATCTTATTGCTTGAGTTGATCCCTCTACATCATGTCATCTTGCTTAATGTGTTACTTTGTTCTTATGAACTTAATACTCTAGATGCATGCTGGATAGCGGTCGATGTGTGGAGTAATAGTAGTAGATGCAGAATCGTTTCGATCTACTTGTCACGGACGTGATGCCTATATACATGATCATGCCTAGATATTCTCATAACTATGCGCTTTTCTATCAATTGATCGGTAGTAATTTGTTCACCCACCGTAAAATATGCTATCTTGAGAGAAGCCACTAGTGAAACCTATGGCCCCCGGGTCTATTTTCCATCATATTAATCTCCCGTCAACTAGCTATTTTTATCGTAGTTTATTTTGCAATCTTTACTTTTCAATCTATACAACAAAAATACCAAAAATATTTATCTTATTATCTCTATCAGATCTCACTGTTGCAAGTGGCCGTGAAGGGATTACCAACCCCTTTATCGCATTGGATGCAAGGTTCTTATTTGTTTGTGCAGGTACTAGGGATTTGCGTGTAGTGTCCTACTGGATTGATACCTTGTTTCTAAAAAACTAAGGGAAATACTTACGTTACTTTGCAAGATCACCCTTTTCTCTTCAAGGGAAAACCAACGCATGCTCAAGAGGTAGGAAGAGCCATGGCATTATTCTGCTTTATTCTTTTCACGCGCGCAAGCTCATAATTATTATGATGCTGTTTAGTATCTAAGATTCATGAAAACATAAAAAGTAGTCAGATTATTATGGAATGCATTGCGGATTCAACTCGAAGAGTGTCTCCCTACAAACCCCTGCGTATACAAAGTTAATCCCGAACCGTGCTGACTAGACCACACACAGAAATACAAACCTCTTATGTCTCTATAAGAGGCGGGCACACATTTCAAAACTGAAGTAGGAACATTAGAATCATATCAAATTCGTTTTTGGACAAAGAAACTAAGGAATTATGAGTGGCATAATGTTTAGCTTCAAGGGGGGAGTGCTGGTAGTGTGATGCAAAGCAAGTAGGCATATTGTATTCCATGTTAAAGATCATAGTCTATGTAAAAGGTGGATATGACACTTTCTTTCTATACAATGCAGTGTTCATTGCCCACACATGATGAAAGAGATCACACGGAGAAATACTATTCGCTCATGTCTGCGGGTCCAGTATTTTGAAACCGGGTGGTCCACCCTAAAAGAATATTGACGACAAATATGACAAGGCAAGCATAGAGGTTGTGAATTAATCTTTACTTGTGAGCTTACTAGGACAAGTATGCAGAATTGTAACTGCAGTAAGGTACCATCCAAAATATGAATCAAGAAGTTGCTCTAGCACTTATTGTTTGTAACTAATCGACGTGAATAATTGGATATCATATCAAATGAGTGAGAAAGACAAGTAAAACTGTCAACAAACCTAATCTACATCAGTAATTTGGGTCAATGTCACTATGACAAACAATCCGACATTAATAGTGTCTGTTCATAGGGCCAGGATTTTGAAACCCTGTGAACTTTATAGGTACTAAAGATTAATGAAATATTTGAACCATTAAGTGTGGGTAGCACTCAGTACACACCAAACCCTAATGATAGTCCTGCCTAATGAGTAATGAATCAATTAGAAAATGGGTGATGGGGAGTAGCTGCTAAGGGTTGAGGACGTATCTCGGGATAAATCCCAGGGTGGACCGCGGCCCACCGTGGGAACCCTGTAGATCCACACCCCAGCGGCGTAGATACATTTTCGAAACTAAATTATGAACATTTAGATGACCAATTAAACGACTCTATTTTAATAATATCATATTAGTACTTGAAAAACTAAGCTTGTTTATCTTGATGGGTGGAGCAAGGCAATTATGATACGAAGCACATCGGCTAATCGTATAGTGATCATCAAAGGGGGGAAACCCTAAGCATGATCAACTAAACCCTATTGTGACTGTGTCTTGGCAGATTTGAAGCTGCAAACCGCAGAAATGCCACTTAATTAGCAACCATTGTTTGCTTCGAACTAAGAACTAAATTCTAAGAGCTGAAAAGATAGTACAGTAATCAAGTTGCGATCTATTTTCTGGTTGAGATCAAAAAGTTCAGCAGATATGAAGTAGTACCACCTCTTTTGCGGCGCCGTGTAGGCATCAGGGGTGCGATGGCTGTCGGTGGCATTGAAGCATATCTGCGACGGTAGACGGGTCCATCGAGGGATAAGTCCCGTTGAGGTGGACGAGAAGGTCGTAGGAGCTGCCCCGACAAGGAGGACAACGGCACCGATGATGCGAGAGGACGCGATGCAAGGCTCCTGGTCCATTGCCGTGGATGAGAAATGCCCATCTCTAGCAGTGGAGGACGCGGTTTGCGCTCCGGCATGGTGGAAGACGGCGGCAACGGATAGGGTGGCGGACGAAGGAGGCCGGTGTGGGGATGGTGTTCTAGCGCGGGCGGTGTATGAATGGGAAAATGGAGGGAGAGGTACGGGGAACCATGTTTTTGGGACGCGCCTGCCTAAAATATGGCAAATTTACAAACTTAGCCCCCATTTAAAATTTGGACGTCTCGTCGGTTGGGGATAGGACGGTAATCTCGCATCTCCTCGATATTTGCCCAGAGTGATTTCGGGTGAGGGGAGGGTGTTTTGGCGTCCACGATATATGAACGGGGCTGACAGGTAGGGCGGTTGCATCATGTTCGAGTGAAATTAATAATTTGGTACATCAATTTCGGCCGGATCGACTTTGTTTTGCCGCCCACTGTGTATGAATGGGGAAATGGAGGGGGAGAGAGAGGTCTTTCGGACGAGCTTGAATAAAATGTGTTTTGCCGCCCATGTTTGGCACCCACCATGTCCGAATGGGTTTAGAGGCGGTCGTGTCAAGTCTAATTGAAGTTACTAACCTACCTCTATTGAGAACAGTGGAAATCGGGCTGATGGATTGTCTGTGTAAGGGGTAGACAATAATTTCCATCTCGCAAACACTAGCTTCGGGCAGCCGACATGAGAGTGGATATTTTGCCGCTTCTTTCAATTTTGGGACAATAAGCATTCACGTTTACCCTGGCAACTAAATTTGAATCCATTGTGTATTCTTATACGAATCTTTATAAATCATTCTACGTTCTTTTATATATCTTCAAAATCACAATAAAGAGGTATTTCACTATCATATATGAATATGATTTACAGATGTCGATACTCGAATTCAGAAGGTGGAAACCACTTTAAGGTGAATTCGAATATTTGAAACCACTTTGTGTCCAAGTCAAGTGTAACTTGTATGACACATGCATCATATAGTGTACTCCCATTTAGATATGTACACAAGCGATGTCTCAAGATTCAAAATACATAGTCAATCAACCAATAATGTAAAAATCTAACAGACATATAAACACTTAGGGTATATGGGTCAATAATATCAACTAACATACATAAGCCAGGCCGCTGTACTTTTTTTGCTAGAAGAGCAACATTTTTTTAGCAAAGCTAGTATAACATCTTGGCCCTTTCGGATGTGTGCAACTTAAGGATCATCTATACTAGTACTATTATTGTTAAATGCACAATCATCCCGGTTGGCATATTTGTAGGTCTGGCATAGCAATCACAATGAAATGTCTCGGAGTCTTGTCAATTAATACAGACTCGTGCTAAAAAAATTACAAACAAAAAAACAATTATTACATGATCTCTAAAACAAATGGTTTTATCGATTCCATGAACAAACAACACAAAGGTTATTCAACAACGGAAAAAACATTTCATCTATGATTTACTTAGTGGGAATTTAATTTCCTTTTTTCCTCCAGGACCTTAACAATGCGGTCAGTCTCAGCTTGCTTTGTTTTGAAATCCACCAAATATTGAATGGTTGTCTTGAGTACTGCTTGTGATTGTGTTGTTTGCTTCCTCAACATGTCAACTTCATCTCTAAGTGCAGAAGCAGAATCTCTTTCTACCAATAGTTTAGCCTCTAGAGCATCAGTAGTTGGCAATTCATAATGCACAATTTGGCCAGTGCCACTGTTGTGAGATGATACAACGTCCATGGGGACCTCGCTCTTTGATCTTGGGCTAACCTGTTTTGCAATTAAAGTTCCGATTGGATTCCGAAAAGTTGAAGTTAGCAAAACATCTCAACTAGGAGTTAGAGTAGCGAACTACTTAAACAAACAAGGAATTAAAGAGTTTTGATTGGATGCTGAAAAGTAGTTATTAACATCATTGTAACCGGTTGCAGTAGCAAAGCAGTTAAACAAACTAGTTTTGCAAAACGTACCTATAGTGGAATTGGAGTTTCTCTTGGATCCTGAAAAGTTGAGTAGCCAGTAACGTGATTATAGGAACCGGTTGCAGCAGCAAAGCAGTTAAACAAACAAGTTTTGCAAAAGGAACCTATTGTGGCATTGCAGTTTCTCTTGGATCCTGAAAAGTTGAGTAGTCAGTAACTTGATTAGAGCAACTAGTTACAGTAGCAAACCTAATACACCAATATGTTTTTGAAAATGTACCTACTGTGCAATTGGACTTCCAATTGATCCTGAAAACTTGAAGTTGGTAAGATGATTACAACAACAAGTTACAGCAGCAAACCAGGTAAACAAGGAGGTTTTGTAAAACAAACCTGTTATGCCAATGGAATTTCAGTTGGATCCTGGAAACTTGAATGTTAGCTATCATAAATAATGTGTTGCAAGAGACATAAGAAACTAATGCAAAACTAGTAAAACTAACCAGTTTTGGTAATGCATTTAATTACACAAGAACTAGTAAAACTAACAAGTTCTTGGCAATGTATTACAGTAACAAGTTAGTGCCATTTACCACCAACACAGACATCTGTAAACTTTTTTGATGTAAGAAAAATGATTCTAACACATTTATATGTTAAAAAGACGTTGTCCCTCATATAAACCTGACAGTTGTCTGTCTATGAACATACAAACATTACTAGTGCTACAAGTGATAAAAGAAAACCATTTAAGCAAATAGGGTATCAGAACGTAAATTACACATGAATTTTGCTGCACCCTAGAAGTACATATGACCAACTATCTACGTGCTTAAGTAGCTATTTAAGTTTAGGCAAGCAACTAATTCTTAATAGTAAGTATCAAACACATAGGTAGGCACAGTCTATAATAGGATGAACAGGCTATAGCATTATATAATCAGTAGCAAACTAAATTAAGCCAAGCAACGTAATTGAACTATTTTGCAATCAGTGGCTAACTAAAATTCCGAGAAGCGGGTAACTGAACTTACGCTAACTCTTGGTACACGTACACTGCAACTTCTTTTTGACTTAGAAGGTTCTATGAAGGAGTCCATGGCATCAATTGCTTGGATACGTAGTCCCAATACTTCTTTCTTCCCACATTTCATTGGTAAGTTAAATGGTTAATCTGATAAAATGGTGCGTCCTTGATTTGTTATATGAGGACGGGTTGTCAGACTAGTTGTAGCAACAAGCATCACACTGGCTTTTACTGTATATGTCATGTGATTACATTTGGCATATCGAGATCTAAGAAATCTTCAATAGGATGAAAAGATTGGCCTCATTCACATTATTGGCGAAATCAGTTCATAGTAACAAGCAATTCAACCATTTTCTGGGTAAATCGAAAGTGCCACTAAAATATTTTTCACTACCCCAATCATACACACAAAATGGGGCGACGCCACTGTAGGGGCTGGTATGGGCGGCCGCCTCAGGTGGCTGGAAAGTGCACACCTACTTTTAGTCGTCCAGGTTGGCCCAGGCTAGTTTTGTTCGTCCCAGCGCACGAGCAGGCAATGTAAAAAAGGAAGAAAAACATTTCAATTTGGATGGGCCAATAACGTAAGTGCAAGGCATGACCAATAGCAGGCACGCGGCCCAAACGATCACCTCCCATATCGATCGACAGCAGGAAAAATCGCCAATTTGTTCGCTTTAGCCTCCAGTCTGGTTCGCTCCTAACATAGCCGCCACTGGACAAACCGACACAACACTTCCACGTACCCTTGTTGGACACCGGTCACCGGGCTTCAAGTGAATGGAAGGACAAGAAGATGAAGATCCAACACTGGGTGTAGCCTATGTGGGAGTCAGCGGTGGCAGCACAGGCATGGCATCGAGCTTGCGCAAACGGACAGTCGCAGCTTGCAAGAGTAGCATGGGCAACGAGCAGGTACATCACATCCCTGAGTATATCTAATTCAACTGTTCAATTTCTGGCCAATAGTTAAACCTGGCGGTGTTGTAAAACTTCTTGTAAGTAGGGAATCTATAAGAAAATGAAACCAAATTCCGCTTATGTTATAATTCCCCCAATCAATACTGAACTGACTGAACCTGATGTGTCTAATCAAGTTTCTGGAGCAAACATACAGGCTCGTGTAGTTCTTGAGCCTGAATTGTCTAATGAACAGACTACTAATGAAGGATTTGATGCAAACATTTTACATGCTCCTGGTGATGAACATATAGTGTTTAAAGAGGGATCTAATGCAAGCATTTTGCAAGCTCCCATTGATGGATTTAGTGTCTAATGATGATCTGGTATGTTGAGAGAGAAATGGAAATTTGCAGGAATCGATGACAATCAAATTACAATAAATTTTCATGGCTTGAGGAAACGTCGAGGCCATCTACCAGAAAGTCCCCGTATCATGACAACCTAGCATAAATACTTTTCTAATCTGTTGTTTGAAACTATTGGCATACTTGTGCAGGATAGATATATTGATATGCATTTTGCTCACTGGTTATAGGTGCAATTACACTTGGATATTTTTGTCGGGACCCCGATCCTAAGTCACACCGGTCTAGCATGTAACACATCATATCACTTTGCGGCCTCACACACGGTATCCCGACGGGTGCCACCTTACCTGGCCCAGGACTGTTTGCGCATTTTTCTCACGTATACGATAGTGTCGCTAGCATCCATATGATAGAGAACCCGGGCCGACATGACTAGTTATAAACCAAAAGTGGCACGAAATTACAGGGACAGGCATACATGACCGAACAATGCACGTGTCGGTCAGCAGCGAGTGTTGCCGGGCTGTAGCAAGCTAACAGGACTCCGGTATACACCGCGTGACATTTCCCCAGAGGGGACAGACACGGGAGCAAGGAAGGACACATGCCGGTCAATCCATGTGTTTCGGAGCAGTAGCAAGCTACCAAGGTTCAGTGGAAGCACTAGGAGGCATTTCCCCATAAGATAGGCTACCAAGGGTAAACAACTAGGTGTCGGATCCCACACATACCAAGCATTTCGATAACATACACCCAATATTCTCGACAGGTGCAAATACAACATGGCATCACAACAAAACTCTATGAATCAAAGTATTTATTCATTAGGCTCCGAGGAGCCAGATATTACAAACATGGGTCTCATGACCCAACATACAGAGCATAGAAGCAACGGAAGCATAACATGTCTGAGTACACACAACTACAAATGAAAAAGGCTGAGAAGCCTGGCTATCTACACTACAAAAAAATGCACTTCTATGATGATACGTGTTTTTCATAGTAGGTCACGTATTCTATCATGCATGTACATCCATGACAAATTTATGACAGAATGAAGATAGTCATACCTGTGCTGTCGTAGAAGTGTTCCATGACATTACCAAAATTATCATCACGGAAGTGTCCACTTCCATGACGATAAATCGCGCGTCACAGAAGTGCTTTCGTCAAGGATGACCGACACGTGGCATCCATCGTAACGGAACACCGTTAAGCTATCGGGTCCGGTTTTGGATCTTCCATGTGTAAAATCATCATTGGCCGGAGGAAACACGTGTTGCCTCACCGTTAGGACAGATGTCATCCACTCATTGGATAGGAGACGCCTATGATAGGTAGACACATGGCATGGCCCAACAGTGGCCCATTCCGGTGAAAAAGGTCGACCCAGTAAAAAATACTAGGCCGGCCTATATAAGGCCTACTTGTGTCAGGTCCATTTAAGCCCACAACCCATACGAGATGTGCCAATTCGGCCCGTTAATGCCCCGTTAAAGATTTGGCACCAGCTCATCGTCAGTTTGAGCCCGTTAACAGCCCGCTATATATTTGGGCTCAATATCGACCCGATGAGATTTCGGCCTGTTAACGGCCCATTCAGCTGATGGGCCAATTTTCACGATGTATATCTTTTGGCCTTTTAGCGACACATTTAAATATATGGCTAATTTCCGGCCCGATGTGTCTTTCAGCCTGTTGACAGCCAATAAATCAGTTGGGCCATTTGTAGTCGGACCTGAGTTTCATCCTTTTAGCGACCCATTTATGTGTTGGGCCAATTTCCGGCCCGGTGTGTCTTTCAGCCTGGTGATGGCCCATATATCTGTTGGGCCATTTGTAGTCGGACATGAGTTTTGGCCTTTTAGTGACCCATTTAAGTGTTGGGCCAATTCCCAGCCCTGTGTGCCTTTCAGCCTGTTAACGGACCATAAATGAGTTGGGCCATTTGTAGTCGGACCTGAGTTTTGGCCTTTTAACGGCCCATGCCCTTCATGGTCCAATACCAGCCCGGTTTCTCTTTCGGCCTGCTAAAGGCCCACAACATAGTTGGGCCATTTACAATACGACCTGACTTTCAGCCTCTTAGCGGCTCATGCTCTTCATGGTTCAGTACAAGCCCGCTGTCTCTTCTGGCCTGCTAAAGGCCCACAGTATAGTTGGGCCATACGTAGCCCGGACTTAGTAACGGCCTGTTAACGGCCCGTGAAATCAATTGGGCCCACCTGTTGCCCGCTTCGATGTCAGCCTGTTAACGACTCGGGAGTTAAGAGGGTCGACCATTAACTTTCGGCCTGGTAACGGCCCATTAACTTAATGGGCCCACTAAAGTTCGTACATGTCTTTAGGCCAAATTAGATAATTTGAGCCCATTACGACGAGCAATTATGCATAGGACCAAAACCGATCAAGCAAAGGTACGGCATACAGGGAAAAACGTTGCACATCCAGCATATATTACAGGAAATTACGTCCACTGGGCAATCAAAGATTGATGCCAGTGCAAATAAATGAACAGAACCTAACGATCTACAACGTCACAATCTGCAACCTGAGCACGGATGACGCCCATAAGCATGTAGGCAAGTTCTTGCTGCTTTGCTACATTGTCTCTGAAAACATTAATTAGTTGTTGTGTCGCATGACTCTGCACCTCTGATTCCTCCACCATTTCCATCATTCCTTCAGCCATTAATTGGTTCACAAACATACATTATTTTCGTTGCATTCGAGACAGAGGATACTGAACATATTCAAATGGCGATTTTTGCAGGCTTGTATTATTGATAGGGGAGAGTGTCTCAACCACTAAATCATAACATAAATTAGGAGGGGAACCAAACAGATTAATCATGAGTTATTGGCATATTACCTGGCCTAAATTTATTGGAAAGAAACAATGGGGTTGTCTTGCTGTTTTCAGAGTTTGTCTTCTTATCTTCAGCAGCCTGGACCAAATTAAGACACTAGCATTGCTATCATTGGCCAAGTCAGATAATAGGAAAGCAACATTGGCACAACGAACATTTAGGCAACTAGCCAACACCAAATTAACACAATATGACATAGCTATCATCAGCCAAGAAAGGTAATACGAAAGCAACATTGACACAATGAATGAATGGGCAACCACAGCAGCACTACAATTCAGTAATGTGCATGATATGAGATAGTACACTCATGCAGCTCAGTATGCAACACTACCAGGTAGTTTCTTTACAAAAATCAACATTGGCGCCTTTAACATTTTGCTACAACTAATTTTAGATCAGACAAAGGTTGGATTCACGCCGATTAAAAAAATACATGCTGATGTAAAAATATAGTGATATACAACAGGTACTTACATCAGCATTGGAGCACAGAGAATTCCCGCAAGATATTTTCCTCGAATACAATGCCAATGAAGGAAATCTTCTATCATTTAACCATATTTTCTAAAAGAGAGATGGGTAAGAAACATGTAGAAAATATGATCAGAATGCTATAAAATTTCAAGATGCGAGGATACGCACAGGCTTCTTAGAATGGAGTTGACATTCTTTTGCTGGACTGGAGCGGACTAGTTCTTTGGCCACTGGAATATGCTTATTATCAGTGGGAGTTGGGTTTCTCTATGCTGGAGCAGTATCTATGAAAAATGGAGTTGGTTTATTATCTACTGGCGTTTGGGTCTTTTGCAAAGACCTGGTTTGTAACCCTTTAGAATCTAACATAGCCATCTTCCCCTTGCATGCCTTATATAGAAGAATGGTGCTTCAATTATAAAACATGATACAAAGAGCTGGAATAGGTACTGAAGAATAGAAAGGCATGACATATTGACATGTATTCCCTCCATCGGAAAAAATGGATGGGTCTAGCCGTATTTCAGTTCTAGATACATCCAGTTTTATCCATTTCTGCGACATGTAATCTGGACGGAGGGAGTATGATGTAAGAGCTAGGGATACGATAGGACAACACAGTAAAAAAACATTGAAAAATCACTGCAGAACCAAAGTAATCAAACCCACTGATATGAGATAGTACACTCATGCAGCTCAGGATGCAAAACTACTAGACAATTTTCCTTACAAAAATCAACATTGTGGCCTTTAATCATACATTTTGCTACAACTAAATTTAGATCAGATAAAGGTTGGATTCACGCCGATTAACAAAATACATGCTAATGTAAAAATATAGTGATATACAACAGGTACTTACATCTGCATTGGAGTATAGAGAATTCCTGCAAGAATCTTTCCTCACACACGATACCAGTGCAGAAATTCTTCTATATGTTAAGATCATTTTCTAAACGAGAGATGGGTAAGAAACATCTAGAAAACATGATCAGCATGCTATAAAATTTCATGATGGAATGATACGCACATGCTTCTTAGAATGGAGTTGACATATTTTTGCTGGACTAGAGCGGACTAATTCTTTGGCCACTGGAATCTGGTTATTATCAGTAGGAGTTGGGTTTCTCAGTGCTGGAGCAGTATCTATAAAAACTGGAGTTGTTTTATTATCTCCTGGCGTTTGGATCTTTTGCAAAGACCTGGATTGTAACCCTTCAGATTCTAACATAGTCGTCTTCCCATTGCATGCCTTGTATAGAAGAATGGTGCTTCAATTATAAAACATGCTACAACAGAGAGATGGAATATGTACTGAAGAATAGAAAGGCATGACATATTGACATGTATTCCCTCCATCTGGAAGAAAATGGATGGGTCTAGGCATATTTCAGTTCTAGATACATCGTTTTTTATCCATTTCGGCAACATGTAATCCTGACGGAGGGAGTATGGTGTAAGAGCTAGGGATACGACAGGACAACACAGTAAAAAAAACACTAGTTGAATGTAAAACTATATGCTAGCAGAATACGTACAGAAAAAACTAAGGCAACATACACGTGTATTTTTGGGAACGAAGATGGCATTGCAACAGAGCACTAGAACAGCACTTCAATGTAAAAAAACATGGTATCGTAGATAGATGAAGTACATACTGATGAATAACAATGCATAAGACGTTCAGAAGCATGATGTCTAAATTAAGCAGATGGCATTGCGATAGAGTAGAATGACAGTACTTGAATTTGAAAACAAGTTATCATGAATGGAATAGGTACTGAAAAACAGGAAGGCATGACATATTTACATGCATGATCAGCATGCTAAGCACATGGCATTGCAACAGAGTAGATACACTCCAGGACATTATATGCATGTTGTACCCATATCACGGGCCAAGTTAGATCAAGGACCTTGTGGGGTGAAGAGGATTCAACATCTTTCTGCAAGTCTTCTGAAGAACTGCCTTTACATGTTCCATCATATTGGGTATCATTTATATCAATTTTATTGGCCCTTACATTGTTCCGTGGGGTTATTGTGGATATATCAGTGTGTGCAATTATATCTGACATGCATGGAAGACAACTAGTAGTTAGATTTATGTAATGAGTGCCTGTAGGAGACAACATAAATAGTAGGACTGGGGTTAACTAGCAGCAATATGTTTCAAAAACTAAAGGGAGAACACAGATGAAAGCTACAGAATATGTATCATTTGTACTCGAGATTAACTAGATGGAACACAAAAGTATTAAAAAACAACATAAGTAATACTAGAAGTGGTATAATACTATAATCACCAGACTGTGGGATAGCATTAGCTGATGAATGATAGCTATGGAACAACGTTACCTAAAGAACAAGTATCTTAGCTGAACTATGGAACAGTGTTAACTCCTGAACAAGACCCGTAGGAGATCAGCATGAATATATGGTGAAATGTGATAATCTATTTTCCATGCTTAGATGAATAACAAAGCCATAAATGTTGCACACAAGTAAGATGAGGGTACAACCTATCTGCCCGCCATCCATAGGAGTGAGCATCATGTGCTGACTTGTCGATGGCCCTGCAGTTGTTGTGGCTGTCCATGTCGGGCACACGCATTCGATGCAGGGAACTGTTGAGTGGGGACTATAGCTCCCTTCTGGTGTATGCTTCAATTGTTGGAGCAGCTGTGGTGAGTCGGAAGACGGTATGGCTGAGGATGCAGATAACGCATAATGTTAAGAACGACACATCTCTTTGATCTGAAGAAATACACTAAGAGATCAACAGCAAGGTACGAGAGTGGTCACATGTCTATTGACTGAGACTAAATTGGGGTCACACGATTTTATTTTATTTTGGTACTGTCCGATCTACGCTGGATGGATTGATGGCCGTCTTGTGCCTCCCGGCTGACACTGTTAGGAATCTTCCCCGAAGAGCCAGCGACCAACGGCAGAGCAGCTTGCCTCCGCCGTCCGTGGCCACGGCCAAAACCCCGCTCCCTGCCCCAGCGCACTATCGTGGTTGCGCCGCCCTCAGGCCAATCCACAAAGACTCCCCGTCATCCAGATCTAGCGGGGGCAGTACCTTGAACCAACGCAACTCTAAGATAGCCATCTAAGCGTTGCTTCTGCGGTGAACTTGCGGCCCGGCACCCTTACGTTAGACACCAGCCAACCGGCAGCCTAGGAGCTCCGCCACCTTGAGGGTTGCTGCTTCCCATTGGGAAGCGATTGGCCCAGAATAAATATTCAGACAACTGACGCCTAAATAAAGTGATTTGAGATGAGGGTGCGACCTATCTAGAGGCATGGTAAAGTAGGCAGGTCCAGCGGCCGAGTCGGTGAGGCCGGCGCGGTTGTGGTGGCCACCGGCGGCAGGGAAATAGCGATGTCGTGATGGTTGCCGGCTACGGGGAAGCAGCACCGGGGCTCTGGACGGATCCAAAGTTGGAGCCGCTCCGACGTCGTGAACAATGATGGGGGTGAATTGGCTCTAGTACGGTTAACGCGGCCATCGTCGAGGCAGCTCCAGCAGCACAGAGTAAGAGGCACACGTCCCAGTGCACGACGGCAAATAGACAGTGTCTCTGACATTAGGGAGGAGGGCGACTATGAAATTGGTGCGGTGGGGGCGCCATGGAGGAGGGGCTGAGGTTTCGCGGCTCGTGAGAAGGGAGCTTCTGGGGGAGAAGGTGATTTGGCGCCCACGAGGTATGAATGGGGGGGAATTGGGAGGGGAGTGGAACCATGTACGCATTTATCTGAAATGTGAGGGGGAGTTACACTTCTACCCCTGCCTTTAGGCTTCTCGGCTTGGGTCTGTGTACTGAGGGTTGGGGATAATAGAGTAACTTTGCCTCTCCCCATAGAGTGGGCGGGAGCGATTTCCGGCGAGGAGGCCGTGTTTTGAAATATAGTGGGCGCGAGCAATTCCGGGCGAGGAGAGCGTGTTTTCAAATAGTGGGCGCGAGCTATTTCAGGCGAGGAGAGCGTGTTTTGCCGACCATGGTTTATGAATTATTCGGCACATGTCATTTCGGCCAAGGAGAAGGCGCGCTTGGATGAAGTTACGAACCTACCCTCGATGCACAACGGGCCAATAAATGCGTCTCCCACATAGGACGGTAATTTCGCGTCTCCCATATATTTGCTCGGCCGAATTCCACCGAGTAGAGGATGTTTAATGGTTCGTTGAAAATTTGGGAGAACGAGCATCCACGTGTACCTTACCAAGTCGATTCGACTCAAATTTAGAAATATTAGCTTGCCACTTATTTTTCAGATGGAGAGATGATGCTCGGGAGTAATGTGTTTTTACATGCTCGTTGCTAGCGATTTACTACATGACAAATAGTTGACCCACTCAAAAACTGAATCAAACCCGAAATGAAATATCTCGATTCAATGAAATAGCCCGTTCACCAGGTCGAAATAGTGAACTAAATCCAAAATTGAACGCCTCAATCGAATAGCATGTTGTACAGTATTACAATACTCCATGAACATGTTGAAAGTCAAATTAATGAACTTGTTTGATATACGCATATATCCGTTCATGTGTGGATTGCAGACAACATGTTTTCCAATTTAAATTTTTGAATGCAAGTTTATATCGAAACATGGTTTATATCAGTATTCGATGCATAAAAATCGACCTCCCCCTCTCCCGGACTCCTGCTCTCTCTCTCTCTCTCTCTCTCTCGCCGACAACCTTCAATTCTGTCGCACGCATCCAACACACAAACCTTGTTGGTCCTCTCTTTTTCTCTCCATCTCTCTCTCTCT